>FR990027.1:0-1204642 GCA_905404135.1 Hesperia comma | reverse complement strand
GTTCTCCTTGAGTACACATGTCAGGTGTCTTGTTCAAAATCTTGGAATGTCTGTCTGTTGATATCCAGGAAAAATCTCTTCTACATTAACTTTCCTATTTTTTGTATGTTTTTTAGCGACAAATTAGGCGACAGTTACTCGTCGACTCGCTGGCCTTGAGACACCAACCTATAAAAAAACTCCAAAAGTCAAAAATATAAGGGTTCTTCCCTATAACAAACAAAACGACTACATACAAACGTGAACTTTTGCCAAATTATTCGTTTATCTCATAAAGGCCACAAAGTCATAAAATCAAAAGTCCATAAATCCTAAGTCCACAAGTCGCTAACGCGAGAGTTTCCTTCTACCAGGAGAATCAGAGCATGTTCCGGGCGAACCTGATCCACGCGACGTCGCTGCACCAGGAGTGCGTGGAGGAGCTGGTGCACATCCTGGCCATCATGCTGGACCAGGCGCGCGACCTCTACCTCAACCACTACCACACCCGGACTGTCGGGGAGTTCGACCGGGAAATGTCTGCCTATAGGTATTATGACCATTTATTCTGTGTAGATATCTTGTGTAGGGGAGAAAACCCAATAGCTGTGGTAATTTATAACAGAACTACTCATCTCACTATAAACAAACAAAAATTGTCATACCTATATATTATCGGGATCACTATTCACTTGACACTCTTAAGTGGAAATCACCAATTTACACCTTACAATTACAATTTACATAATTTACACCACGGGTTAGAGTGTGTGTGTGTGTATTTCCATGCCATCCCAGAAATATAACCAAAAAAGTTCCGTGTTTGAGAATGGTGTTTACATTATAACAGTATCATCCACCAGATCAAAAAAATGGAACAAACTCAAAGACTACTACGACGCGTCATCGGCGTGCCTGATCGACGCGGTGCGGCGGGACCCTGAGCTTCGGAGACAGGACCTTAAGGACGAACTGTGCATCATGAAGAACATCCTGGCCTGGCTGCATCGCGGCGCCAAGGACGACCGGAAGTACCTTGGGCCGGTGCTCAAGCCTTTCCTGGACGCATTGTTCACTACATCATTGGAAAACTCCTGGTTTTTAGAGGATTTTGATGCCAGGAAGTGTGAGCATGAGTTCGAGGGTTTGCGGGAGTATTGTGCGGGCGTCCACGAGGGTACCGTGGAGCCGTGTGCTGGCTTGCTGGAAGCGGCGGGCAAGTTCGCGTGGGCCAAGGCCTTGGTCGACCTCGTGGACCGGTACCGCCATGTCGGTGAGTATGTTGTTAGGTACTTGATGCAACTCAGTAGACCTAAAACATGCATTGTCAACAAATAAACATACGTTGTCTCATCATGAGACAATGTATGTAATGAGATCCAATCGTTTTGTAACGGATTTATTGCAGTGAACCGATCGCTACTTGTTTGCCATATAATTCGCTTTTAATTTCAGTACAGAAGTATCATTTAAGTCCCTATACTATACGCGTCGTACAAACATGACACATTACCTAAGCTAACATGTAATATTGAAACAATCATAACACAAGTACTTACTCTCTGGAGGTAACATCATAAATTTTTAGCAGCAATAATTACACGTGCCATACCAACGTTACCTGCCAATAAAATCCCCCTACACGGTACCGGCTGGATACGTTGACATGTGTAACGTGGCCAGTGGTGTCTGACCTTCGAAATATCCCCAACAAACGCTAATATTTACCGGACAGTGAGTGGACGAGGGTCAGCGCCGTTGGTTACACTTGACGCGGATTCTGAGTTTCGGACACTCGGCTGAAGAAGGAAAAGGCTGACTTGTTATTATGTATGGGTGTAGTGATTTATCATGCTGATATTTATGTTGGGTCTAAAAGTTTGCATTGTCCGCAAAGATTTATGTGTTTTGTGTACATTTTGTTGAAGCGGGATGTACGTTGTATTTTTCTATTCTAAAACGCGTTTTACCGATACTTTGTGGGCTAAGAATATTTTAGCTGAGCCTCGCAGTTACCTTCCAAATAAGTTTTAAACTTATACGCATCAAACTCACGATTAACGATATTTCGACCCAATTATTACTGTAGATATGTTAAGTATCACCTGTCAAGAGTTTATTTTCATCAGCGTAATTCTCGCTGTGACTTTGAACCATGCGAGCGGGTTAACGTCGAAATATCAGCATAATAGCTCAAAATTGTGAGTACCCTCCCGCATATAATAAGTTGCGAATCGTAAAAAAATGCAAAACCGCTTATATAAATCCTGTAGATGAAAAATTTGTTAAGATTATCTTAGTGGTAAAGCTTTACTTTATCAAATACCTGAGCCCTAGATTTAGGTTCAACGACAAATATTTATCAACTTAAATCCCCTGCCAGCTGATCTTTATCTTCTCCAAGTTTAGATTCTAGTTTACAGCGTAAACTGAACGCATTTGTTCGGTGCCTTCAATTAATTAATTATTTCAATGTAAATCCACTACCTTTAATAATATGTGCTTGAAGTCACTGCTTGGTTCTGTGAGGGACGTGTAGATATATTGGCGTCGTTACAAAATAAACAAATAAATATGCAGTAAAACAAATAACAAACAAAAAATAATGCGTCACTAACACCCACCGACGAGCAGAGAACAAACATACTCGTAATATATGTATGTGACACGTAAATTCCCGCTGCGCGTACGGGGCCACTGTCAACTGGACTATGGCAATCATTAAAATACATAGAAGCCGTATAAATACATTTTTATACTTAATCGAGATCATATCTTGAAGTCCCACAAAGTCGGAAGCAATTTCCATTTGAATCGAGAAACGTGTACGTACTCATATTAAAGAAGTTATATATTTCCAGAAGTGGTTTTTAGAATCCATTATCTTTTGTACGAATATCGCGGTTGAACATGTGTGCAAATTGAAACGACGTCGCAATACATTTACTGAGGCGTCCGCGGCGTTACATCAGATGTTATATAGGCGTTGTCAAGTCGTGTCGGGCGATGTCGTCTCGCTGGGAGGCATCCCTGTGTAGCTAAAGTCGGGGATACATTAAAATTCCATTCTCTGTACCACCCGGGCCGCAGGGCCGCGTCGCACGGCCGCATCGCACGGCCGCGCGGCCGCATGGCCCACGGGCGTCAAACTTCGCCCGACTTACGAGCGTCGAGCGCGAAGTTTCCGAATTACCGCGAACGCGAACGGTATTGACGGATGTAACCTACGAGCTACGAGTTTTGAACATTAATGTCGTCCTTGAACCGTGGAACTTGTTGACGAAGCGCTAACAGTGTCTGGGCTTATGTATCCATAGTAATGAGATTTTTTGTGTTTTAGTAGGTACGTTTGCGAAAATCCGTTTTAGTGAACTTAGGATTCGACGTAGGCTTTAGTAAATGCATATTTTGTGATAGTATTATGTGCGTTCAGATATACGTAGTCCGTAGTCCCACAAATGGAAAATCATCCCAATTATTAGTTGGCCGGCAACGCGCCGGTGATGTCTTTGGTGTTACCGTTAATTGGCTCGTTTGTTTTTTCGCTAGTGCCTCGCATAAATCTAATAATTAAAAAGAACTTCATTACATACAAACTTCTTTTAGTTTAGATTAAATTAATGAGAGAGTTACTATCACCATATCGCCCTTATGGTAACTTTAAGTGACTTTATTATAGCATGCTCAAAGGAAATTAAGACTTTAAAAACACATCTAATCCACACCAAGCGAAGATGCGTTAAACAAGTAATTTATCAACACTGTTAACTAATTTATCAGGGCATTCAGTGTTATTTAATAAAAGTCCCGATCAAACATCTCAATGTTAAAAAATACACATCGTTCCGCACACACCGCGCAGTATATTGGGGTGTTACGAGCCATTAGTTCCGAGCCAACAAGCCCGAGGTACCCTCAATTCCCGCTCGGCGAGTCTCGAGCACCGGCAATGTCGATTTATTAATACTTTCACATTTTGCATTTATTTCTCCATAACTACCAGTGTTAATGAGTACTGCGGAAAATTGAACGTGAATGTTTTTCTGCTTTCAATGTATGCTTCAGGCGTTCATACTGTTGCTGTTGTGTTGTTATTTGGATGAATCCGAGCTTGGGAATAATAATCGTGATATTTTATGGCATTAATTATAAGGCTTATAAATCGAATTTTTTAACAGCTAGGAACAGTCCATCACAGTAGACATCCTAACAGTAGCATGATTAGCTAGCTACTATAGCGCTGTTGTGGGGGATTTTGAATTCTAATTTACCGTTAAAATTGGACACTTTTCCAACTAATCTTCCACACGAACCAGTTCTTCTCGTCTCTAGTATCCATTATAGATGACATTACAATTCCATCCGTTCTGACTGATTGTAACTCCAAGATGGCCGCGGTTACAAAATGGTCGGTTCCTATCTCACCCTCCACGATGCTAATGAATCTAAGTACTGTGCTGTTCAGTCAGTAACTGTGGCCTAGTTCCAGCCGCTTTAAAATGGCGGGTCTCCATCTCTACCCTCCACGATAGCAACGAAGCCAAGTACCACCTCTACATTGCCAATCACCAACTGTGTCCTGTCTCCAGAGTTCCGGCTGGTGTTCCCGATGGGCACGGGGCTGCGAAACCATAGAGATATTACACTAGAGTGGGTGAGCCATACGGCTGCCCATACATTGCAAACGCCCCCGGTTAGAAAGAGAAACAACGATAACGGTAATTACCTATCTCTCTCCGATCCCGATGAGCCAGAAAGAGAAAGGTGATTACTAAAGATTTCGTCTGTTTTTATCCGAGGTACGCTCTGAAGCCTGGCTTCTGCCCTCTCTATGTGCGAAACTTAGTAGAATCTCTACATTAACAACCAGTAACGGCCTGTCCCCAGAGTTCCGGCTAGTGTTCCCTACGGGCGGTGGGCGGGCGGTGTCATTCGGTGCGCGGCTGGCGCGCGGCCGGCTGCTGACGCTGTCGCGCCGCGACAAGGCCGCCGCCAAGCTGCGCCTGGCGCGCCACGCCGTGCTCGGCGCCTTCCACGCGGCGCTGCTGCCCGCTCGGTATGTACGCCGCTTTATTTTGGTTACGTAGAAAGATTCAGGGTTCCCGCAAACTGGCCACAGGCACCGACCACCGGTGGTTGTGGCGTTGTGGCGCTTCTTTTAGCGCTCATAGCCATAGCCGCCGGTGGCTGTGGCCAGTTTGCGGGAACCCTAATGTTTGATCGCAGGTTATATGCTGCAGCTGAACTTACCAAAAGTATGGGAAGAAGTAAACTACATGTTCCCATATCCTATCTCGATAAGTCAAGGCCCACTATTATTGAGCACGGGTCACTTCTTAGAAAGACCACGCAAGCCAAGTACGGATTGACAAACTTCACACACCTTTGAATTTTGCCAAATTTTCGGTTTGCAGGTTTCTTCAGGATATTTTCCTTTCCTTTCATATTATACGATTTGCGATTGTACTTAAATATTAGCAGTAAGCATATGAGCCAGTTTAATCGTAGAAACTTTCTTCTATACATGTTTACGAGCCACCTGTTGGCTGTAGGTTTCTGTGACTTGGCCTCGCTGCCAACTTACACAAAAGTGAACTCGTGGGGAGTATTCATCTTGTAGTGATTTGTACCATTCTTTATGACTCTTTTTCTCATCCTCTGTCAGATAAGGAAATTTAAATGATGAGTTATAGTTTTTGCTCACGCTCTAGGTGTCTGGGTAGGTATTTTGGTATGGAGCTATCAGTGTGTAGCAATGTTTATCATCTCCAATATTGATTGGTGGACCAAGAAAACAGAAAAATTACCAATATGTAGTTCTTGAGACTGTATGATTTCATGTTGTCTGGTATTTAAAGATAAATGTTAAAAAAATTTGACGGCTCTGATTAACAAACTACGTACCTACAACGGCTACAACCTAAATAAATAAAAGCACGAGAGTTCTTCAAAGTGTTCTTAAAGGGATGTGAATTTCGCCAATCTGAGTGGTGGTCTATAGCGAGATATATAGCGGCCTCCTCACATTGTGGGAGCAGACCCGGGTTCAGCAGTGAGACAGTTATGACAATTGTAACAATAATATTTTCGCAGACAAAATTGTAGGAACCAATTAGTAAGAACAATACCTAATAGAGACTAATTAATTAGAAGATCTCAACCATAAAGTTCGTTTCCTTCAAAATATTATCCTTCCATTATGCGGTGTTAGTACAACGATAACTTTTCAATTCCCCGTTGGAATTCTCGAAGCACAAACATCTCATCCCTTATGTTGATCATTTGCCACCTTCGACGTACTTCGCGAGCATTTCACCGTAGCGCGGCTAACGGAGATATTATATACCTACAAATAAATTAGCATTCGGATCACGCGAACATACAATTTTCCTTTTAACGTTCTGCCAGACATGTTGAAATTAGAAATACCGATATGTATATGCGAGTAATGTATTGTTCAGTTCGGTGGATAAGAGGGAAAATATGTTTGATATACGTTCATATACTTACCATCTAAACATTATAATAAATCTGATCGATATCTCTGTTACCTGTACAGTACAGTGTACATACAGTACTTAATTTCTTATTGTACCAGAAAATCGTACAACAAGAAATGTGTCACATACATTCTCAAAACGAATAATGTTTATGTAAAAAATTGTGCATTTTATTCTGTTCACTGGTTCATTCACGCAATAAATTCCATCTCAGTATTATTTTTGTCTGTGTGTGTTCTCGCTATCACAGAGTTAAGTTGTATGGTCCATATACTTACATACGTCCATAAACATATTGTAAATTTTCATATCAAATGGCGTTGTTTGCTTTATATAGGAGTATGCAATTATTGATATAACAAACGTTCTCGCTAACCTGAATAATCTTAAATCATTTAGATACGGTTATCACTGATATGCTATTTAGAAAGCTTGTCAGCTATTGATTTTTATAATTAATATTGAGGTTACATCTTAAAAAATTTGCGAGTGAGAATATTCCGACATCAGTTTACCGAAGGGAAACGGGAGAAGGTACTGTTTGTTCATCAATTACACATAAGAAGCGGTCACATAATTTGTTCTGGGGATTTTGACAAAGTAACGTTCAAATTTGCTACCCTAACGAGTATCTTGCTTTCATATTGATTTAGAGACATACATACCTTTTGCGTATAATTTTGTATCTTTTTGCAGCAATCCTATCCTACTATCCTACTAATATTATAAATGCGAAAGTTTGTAAGGATGTATGTGAGTGAGTGAGTGTGTGTGTGGGTTTGTTACTCTTTCTCGCAAAAACTACTGAACGGATTTTCATGAAACTTTGCAGAAATATAGCTTAGACATTGGAATAACATGATTTGTTAAAATTTATAGAGATTTTTGAAGGGACTGGTTCCCCGAAGCGAAGCGAGGGCCGATTTACTAGTTCAGTTTATAAATGTGCTAATTTGATATTGTTGGAGTTATTATTTCAATCATTAATCTTATCCAGGAAGTGTAATAAATAAAATAGAGCGAGTTGATGCTAAAATGCTTAATGTCACATAAGGAAATTTATACAGAGCTAAATTAAGAGAACCTTTTTTTTTGTTTTCAATTCCATCGTTCAATACTAACACCTAATGACCCATTAGGTGTTAGTTTTGATAATTATGTCGATGGTGGATGGTGTCCACTGTCTACTCACCATCAGTACCTCAAATAGGTACTTGGCGAATAATTCAAATGAACCTTTGAGGTGTAGTGGAGGTTAGTTTGTCAAAATAATTTTCAGAACATAACCAAAGCAAATTGAACAGAAAGTTGGAACTACATCGAAACCACAAACCAAATATACTATTAAATATGAATCTCCATATTGTCCAAAGTTTATCCCGGCGGTAAACAATTATTCAGCACGTATTGGTAAACTTTATGTATATCAAATTAATAGCCCGTCGACTGCGACGCGCGGAGTTATCGCCGATCGTCTCCGATCAATTAACTCGCCGGCAATATGTTATCTAGCCGCACATACATCTTGTAATATGAGGATGTTATATTTGGTTATGTTGGGGATTTCTTTTGAAATTTCACAATATGACTCGAAGGACCAAAAGGTTTACTTCAAAGGACGAAAACGGAAAATTCATGTATTAACTAACACTATGACTAATGCGGATTAAATTACTCAGAGCCATAAAGTTTCATACATCAAAATCATCATCCGTCATAACGGATTTCTTCATCATCATAAATTATAATCATAGATTAGTAAGAAAATTCCATTATAAGTAAAAAAAAAGAAAAAATCCAAACAGGAATAAAGTAAGCAACATTTAATGGTGACTAAGTTAATACCTCAATAGAAATTTATAAGGAAAATGTAACCTTTGACTGGTCAACACGGTGGCGGCGCCGCGGGTGTAGTCACGTCCCGCCTCGTACCTACACACGAGGGGATTTCTGTATTGTGTTCGGAATTTGTGAAACGCTATTTGTGCTCCGTAAATAACTTACAATTTAGAATCGGTCTATACTAAAAAGAATTGTTACGGGGTCGAATAAATATCGATACATTTTTTATGGAATTTTGATGTAGCTAGATTTTCAATAATTTCGTAGTAATAGTAAATGTTTATTTTTAGAGCATCCGTTTATCTGTTTGTTTACCAGTTAATTTTCACGGGTGTATCCATACCATAATTTTCCCTAAATCAAGTACAAAATACAAGTTTAGACCTCCTTGTCATCCCGGAATATTTATTAATTCTTGCGCAGCAGGAGATAAAAATTTTAGAATTACTTTTTTAAGAGATAAAGGTTTGAACGCTTTTCAGACAACAATAACCTTTTTACTTCATTGTGTACCTAAACCAGGCCAAACGGTCACGTAGAATAATAAAAGGGATTCCACGTGAAGTGCGTAAATTATGCGATAAAAACGTGTAATAAATATTTCGGGTGCGGGAACTATGTTTCGTGAATACAGCAGGATCGGATACACGCTGTAAAATAAATACACGGTCATGATTATTACATCCATTCGTGCGCGTATGTGGACGTTTCACGTTGTGTAAGAAGTAATCGGATTCATCAGGCTATCAATAATGTATTCCGGATTACACCGGGATTTCGAATGACCTTTGAACGTTTGATCACAGCGGACGGCCCCCGATAAATGACAGCGGTAAAATCCATTACCGGGCGGCAGACGGCCGATTAGATAAAACAAGGCACACTCTCGCTAATCGCCCGATCATTTCTCTCGTATAACGGAATTTACGATTGCCAACGTCCACCGTATTTATTTTCTAAAAAATACATGATTCAATCAATTTGATTAACTTTGCCGTCACGTCGTGTAAAAACGTTTTCTGTATTCTTTCTGGGATCATGTTTATATTACCCAGTCGTTTATTCCATAAAAAATAACAATGATGAAAAAAGAATTCCCAATCAACAACTTCTAACATTGTTGCAGTTCACAAATAACACGACAGGAAAGTACAGACGAGATCCTCACAAGCGTCAAGAATGGAAACTACTGGCGAACTACGAAGCCAGACATCATCCCGTCCAATTCCGTCCAAGACATTCCTAACAGCCTTGACGCGCCTAGAGTCCGTCGTCGCTCCCGAAGAAGTAGACCAGCTACATCTTATGGATTCCCGGAGATATCGGTGACTAGGGAATCAGACTCGAAGAGTATGAGGCGGAAGTATCATACGTTGAGAAGCCTGGTGTATACTGAGCCGGTGGAGAGTATTCGCGAGCTGCGACGCCGCCCGCGTTCCGCTGGTTCCACCGTGAGGAATAAGGAGCCTTTGAGCCGGCCTAGTATATTGGAGACCTTGGATTTTATCAACAGCGTCAAGGATGCTCTGTGTGGTAAGGGATATTTCATATAAATATTTTATTAAAGACACTTTTCATTTGTACTTCTGTTTTGCATACGTAAAAGTAACTTAACTGCATTTATAAGTAGTGTTTTATTGTGGAATTAAAATGACATAATTATGAGCATGCAGTATCACCTTTTGGCTACCGCTAATGATAACTGTGACCGACCTAAAACAATTTTCAAATCGGACTAGTTATAAAACGGTGTTAGAATGTTAATTGGGTAATTTGTTAGTTATGACTCGTAACTTATGAGGATTGGGGCAGAGTCCGTTTGTGATAGTTAATCCTATTATTTGTTATTAGTTTGGAATAATTATTTATTAGTGTGAGACTTTTCACTCTAGTTCCCATCTGATACGAGTACCTTTGTCCTGGGTCTGTCACAGTCATGGTCGACAGCGGAACGGTTTTGCTGCCTGCTCGTTTAAAAATAAGAAACTTTTATTTCGTCAGTAACACTTCGACAAAACTTTGCTGTTATAAAACAACATTGTTTAAATTCGAAGCTGCAGAAGTGCCAACATGACGTTGCTTCATATATTATAATGATCGATGTCGTTGACGTCACCGTGTAGTGGAGGAGTCCGGGGCATCAGACGCGGAGGAGGCGGCGTGGGCGGCGGCGGACGAGTGCGTGGTGGCGCGCGCGGCGCCGCTCGAGCTGCTGGCGGCGCGCGCGGCCGGCCCCGCGCCGCTGCTCGCGCTGGGCGACCCCGTACAGGCGCTGCTGCAGCGCGGCAGCTTCACGGTTGGTTGATGACGTCACCGTACAGTGAGGGAGTCCGGGGCTCGGACGAGTGCGTGGTGGCGCGCGCGGCGCCGCTCGAGCTGCTGGCGGCGCGCGCGGCCGGCCCCGCGCCGCTGCTCGCGCTGGGCGACCCCGTACAGGCGCTGCTGCAGCGCGGCAGCTTCACGGTTGGTTGATGACGTCACCGTACAGTGAGGGAGTCCGGGGCTCGGACGAGTGCGTGGTGGCGCGCGCGGCGCCGCTCGAGCTGCTGGCGGCGCGCGCGGCCGGCCCCGCGCCGCTGCTCGCGCTGGGCGACCCCGTACAGGCGCTGCTGCAGCGGGGCAGCTTCACGGTTGGTTGATGACGTCACCGTACAGTGAGGGAGTCCGGGGCTCGGACGAGTGCGTGGTGGCGCGCGCGGCGCCGCTCGAGCTGCTGGCGGCGCGCGCGGCCGGCCCCGCGCCGCTGCTCGCGCTGGGCGACCCCGTACAGGCGCTGCTGCAGCGCGGCAGCTTCACGGTTGGTTGATGACGTCACCGTACAGTGAGGGAGTCCGGGGCTCGGACGAGTGCGTGGTGGCGCGCGCGGCGCCGCTCGAGCTGCTGGCGGCGCGCGCGGCCGGCCCCGCGCCGCTGCTCGCGCTGGGCGACCCCGTACAGGCGCTGCTGCAGCGCGGCAGCTTCACGGTTGGTTGATGACGTCACCGTACAGTGAGGGAGTCCGGGGCTCGGACGAGTGCGTGGTGGCGCGCGCGGCGCCGCTCGAGCTGCTGGCGGCGCGCGCGGCCGGCCCCGCGCCGCTGCTCGCGCTGGGCGACCCCGTACAGGCGCTGCTGCAGCGCGGCAGCTTCACGGTTGGTTGATGACGTCACCGTACAGTGAGGGAGTCCGGGGCTCGGACGAGTGCGTGGTGGCGCGCGCGGCGCCGCTCGAGCTGCTGGCGGCGCGCGCGGCCGGCCCCGCGCCGCTGCTCGCGCTGGGCGACCCCGTACAGGCGCTGCTGCAGCGCGGCAGCTTCACGGTTGGTTGATGACGTCACCGTACAGTGAGGGAGTCCGGGGCTCGGACGAGTGCGTGGTGGCGCGCGCGGCGCCGCTCGAGCTGCTGGCGGCGCGCGCGGCCGGCCCCGCGCCGCTGCTCGCGCTGGGCGACCCCGTACAGGCGCTGCTGCAGCGCGGCAGCTTCACGGTTGGTTGATGACGTCACCGTACAGTGAGGGAGTCCGGGGCTCGGACGAGTGCGTGGTGGCGCGCGCGGCGCCGCTCGAGCTGCTGGCGGCGCGCGCGGCCGGCCCCGCGCCGCTGCTCGCGCTGGGCGACCCCGTACAGGCGCTGCTGCAGCGCGGCAGCTTCACGGTTGGTGGGCTGGACGTGAATATATTACCAATGATTGGTTGTTATGTCTGGTACAGTAACTCAAAATGTTTCTTGAGACGCCATCATTCTCTATCCTGATTACCGCCAATCTTGAATGTTCAGCCGCTGCTGGTCTCTCATAACTTTATCCTTTTAGCGGTATTTAGGAAGTCCGATTGGCCTTCGCCCACAGAGCATCCTCTTTCTTCCTTATGTGACTGACCTATTGAATTTAGGCATTGTGGCTTTGTCTTCGCAATGATTTTAGGCGAGTTTAATGGGTAAAATAAAAAGTTAAAATGAATAGGTAGACACTTTTTAACCGACTTCAAAAAAGAAGGAGGTTCTCAATTCGACCGTATATATGCTTTTTTTTTTATGTACGTTCAGCGATTATTCCGTCGTTTATGGGCCGATTTTGATAATTCTTTTTTTGTTGTAAAGTAGATATGCGCAGTGGGGTCCCCTGATAAGGACACCAGGATCTGATGATGGCATCTCGGAGAAATCGACGGGAACTTTCGAAAATTGTATGGACAACTAGTGTGTTTGTTCATGTTATCATAAGTACATTAAAGCGCTACCATTTCATGAAGATCTGGAGTCGATCTGATGAAGCCGAAAGACAGTCGAGGGAACTCCTCAACGATTTACTGCAGTTATCTAGTGTTTGGGCTTGATTAATTTGTAGTGACTATAACTTTACACTTATATGTTGAATTGAGCGCCATCTGGCGAGTAGTTTTTGAGTTATCTCTACTTATCAAGATTGAAGTCGGTTATTTTTTTTTGTAAAAAGCAATTATCGTGTTAACGCGCTCTCCAACTGCTGTCCACCCAACTTCTACTCCATTACAAAAAGCTTGTTTTATTTTTAAATGTTTATCCTTTTCTTGGATTAATATTCCCCAAAAACAAACAAAGAATCATCGATTACATGATCATTGAATGAATGAAATGAACAGTGAACCTATCCCAATTGTGTTCTGTGGTCAGATCCTGCAGTCGCTGTGCGGGCTGCTGGGCGCGGGCGGCGAGGGCGCGCTGTTCGCGCTGCACCGCCTGGCGCGCGCCGTGCGCTCGCGCAGCAGCGACCGCACCGACAAGTCAGTGTCACGTTATTATTATGTTTTTTTTTTATTTAGTGAAATATTTACTATTCAGTAAAATAACCATCCCTGATCTCCCCTACTAATTATCTTCTACTCATTAATGGCCCACTAGTAAGCACGGACTGAGATGGCTTACAGCACATTTATCGCGCTGCTCTAGTGCCGATTAATGGTTGGGAGGGGTTGGTGGCTCACCAAAGTGACAACGACCTTCATGTTGTCTCTCGTTCGATCTTTCACGGCGTATTAAGATAGCACGGCCTAGCGTTTACCACCCCAACCCATTGCGCCCTTTCGTGGAAATGGTGCGTAGGCTAGTCTGCATGCAAACCTATCGACTACACGGTGCTGGAAGGTACGAGATGTGCTGCTATTTGCGTGTCCGTGGTTGCCTTCCCTGGCATCTCGACAGAGGATGACCTCTGCAATGATGGGTGCGCTGACTCAAGAAGGGGCTTAGCAATACTTAGCAATGCGAACTAGCACAAGCCGTGCTGAGCATCCGTGCCGAAATGTTAGTCGAGACCACATCAAATCCGGTCGAAGCCACGTCGAGGCAAGCTTGGTAGACGATGAACAAGTTACGATACAATCCCTACCCTATTCCAGTTGGTGGCAGCTACCAGAGACACGCGGCGAGCAGTCGCCGCAGACGTACCGGCTGCGCGCCGACAGCCCGTCGGACGACGAGGCGCCGCCGCCGCCGCCGCTGCCGCGCCGCTCCCGCGAGCCGCTGGTAGGGACAGGACTCTATTCTAACACATCTTGACGAGGATTGATGAGGCCTTTCTCACACAACGCTATTTAATGTTATAAGTACTTGCTGCTTGGCCAATCATGTTGTCACAGTATGGGACCAGCGGAAGATCAGCGCTAGCTGCTCTCGGACAGCTAGCATTATGCTGAGCTGGATCCTTTTCTTGTAAATATTTCTTACACAAATTTAGTTTAATTGTATTTTATTTTGTTTAGTTAGTTAAGTATTGTTTTTATTATGTTTAGTTTACTTTTTCTTTTTTTCTTTTTTGTTTAATTTTGTATAAATGTGTGAGTGTATTTACTAGAATAAATCTTCTTTTTTTTCTTTTCTTTCTTATTTGCAAGCGACTAGGATGTTGTACAAGTAAAGAAGCGACGCGTCTACGATGCGTCTCCTGTCAGTGAACAGTGTCAGATACAGCGAATTTTGGATTGCGTTGCAGTCGCGTAGCTAATAAATAGCGTAGTGTGAGAAAGGCATAAGGGATCGTACTGTTACGTGTCAGGAGTACTGGGTTCGAGAAAATGCCAAAATGTACCACAAAGACTTTATTGTACTCGTTGATACACAATTACACACTGTACACAGTACACACCACAACACTATGCACGTAGGTACTCGTAAACACACTCGTCGAACACTGTATCGCTCGTAGAAATCACTTCACTTCTCACTGGTATCGCTCGTAGGTATCGCTGGTATCTTCCTGGTTTCGCTTCCGAAACTAGAATGTCCGCCGTTTACCGAGTGCCCCTTTTTATACTACTCACGCACCATTCATGGCAATCGAGAACATTCCCGCTAAGTCCGGACCCGCGTCGAATAAAGTTTCGAGAACGTTCCTTGCAACCGACTTTCGCCCGTATGACTATTGCCGTAATGGTCGAAGCGTCGTGCGTACTTTTGAGATGGGCAAGCGCGCTATTGTTCTATTGTTGACTCGACATGTTTATGGCCCCTATTGTTTATTGTTTAGCGAGGTACGCCAGGGCTGTCACATAAGAAATTGGGGATTAAGCCGCTCTTGAGATATTTGACATTATTTATGTTCAAACTATAGTCATTTAAAGTATTTGACGAAATATCGAAATAACAGACAATGCGCAACACTACGGACACACCTATGTGACCCCATCACTAGCTGGATGATGACAGCTACTCTTGCCGCACTTTTGTCAGTGAGAAAGTTATGTAAAGATGAAAGCTATTAGGTATTTAAATACAATATTTTGTGTTTATTAATAGGTACTGCTAGAAATTGTAAAGAAGAATTTTCATATCAGCGAACATAATAAATCTTTAAAGATATGTTTAATGTTACAGTAGATAGGGTCCCTCATAATGTTGGAGGTGAAAAATGTGAGAGCCAAAATAAGATATACTTAAAACGCCGTAGTATTTATTACATACAGTAAATTTTTATTATTTACCTACACATCTATGAACACCTGCAACATGCTCTCAAAATTCTCTATCGTTCCCTTCGAAACCACCACTAACTATTTACTAAACAAATTGTGTAACACTAAATCTCCCCTTCCAGTCCACCCACGAGTACATGCCGTCCAAACGTCTCCAAGAGTTAGAACTCCACCTGAGCCACTTAGAGCGAGTCAAGTCCAGACTCACCCTCAACCAGACCCTCAACCAGACTCTCCAACGGCCGGCGCCTTGCACCGGCGTCCTCAACCCGCTCTACGACGTCAAGATGCCCCGGGACAAGTTTGTCGTCAAGAGAACCAAGTCCCTGGGCCGGACTTTCAGCGCCCGAGCCCTGGAGATCACCAAGTACAACCTCACCTTGAACCCCCGCCAAGCGAAGACCAACGATGTGGTGACAGCCATGTCTGGGACCACTGGAGAGACCGGGCTGGATCTGAAGACCAACTTCTTCCAGAGATACAGCACTGACACTGTCGTGGGCGACTCGTATAGGATCAATCGTCCGACTATTGACTGATACACCTTGTTATTGATTTCCTGGTCCTGGCTAACAGCAATGAGGGTAAAAGCGTGTGAATTCGCCGCTAAAGGCGCTAGTGGAAAGTGAGATCTGTCTGTCAGTGCCACAAACTTATCTGACCCGGTAAGAGGGGCGCTACTGTCTTTTTCTTTGTCTGACAACAGTATAACATTTGCATTAGTTCCAATTTTGGCCACCGGGTCAGTTAAGTTTGTGGCATGGTCACTTTTCACTTGTCTGAATGTCACTTGTCACTGTTTATGTATGGGCTGGCTTTTACAGCTGGACCTCACTCGACAGTGGCGCCAACTGGTGAGCATAAAAACGGCGACCCTCATTGGATCCAAATATCAGCGTACAAATACAAATCGTGAGTCCTTGGAAAACAAAGTCTTTACAATTCGCGATGAGTTAATTTTTTAATCATTATATCATGTTGTAGAGTCGATGAAAAATAAATTGGGTGAGATAATTAATCGTGTAACCTCGATATCATTAAGTAGTTTTAGAAAATATCCGTAAACTATACGTACATCATAATTTATTGTACAATCGCTGAAGAGCCACCTGGAGTCCAGATCACCGTTGCGGGTTTGCTGCACTAAAAACCTACAAAAAGCAAGAAGTACTTAGAAAAATATGTGACGACCTGAAAGAGACAGTTAAAATCAAAGTACCTCAACAAAATACTTCTAACATTTACATTAAAAAATTAAAAAAAAACATCGCTGTGTAGTTGTATTCAAATCGCTTATTAATAATTTGTAAATAAACTTCTGACACACAAAAATCCTGATGCTACAAAACATAATATTTTAACGAAAGTTTTTACAGTTTTTTACGATTGTTCTACCGTCGGTGCCATGTCTCCCCGCTGTGTCTTCCCAACCCAAAGCTACACCTGCGTCTTAATGCGTTAATTAACGCGCTAAAGTGGTTAAATAAGCAGAAATAAGGCTTCTCAAAACTGACAATTACTTTTATTTTCGTGGAATTTATGTTTATTAAAGCCAAGTAACAGCTAGGTTTCTATTATAACAATTTATTTATCATAAATTCTTTATATAACATGAAAATAAGAGTAATTGACAATGTAGCGCATTAAGACGTAGACGTGTAGCCGTCATAGAGATATTACACTAGAGGGCAGAAGCCAGGCTTCAGAGCGTACCTCGGATAAAAAGAGACGAAATCTTTAGTAATCACCTTTCTCTTTCTGGCTCATCGGGATCGGAGAGAGATAGGTAATTACCGTTATCGTTGTTTCTCTTTCTAACCGGGGGGATTGCAATGTATGGGCAGCCGTATGGCTCACCCACTCTAGTGTAATATCTCTATGGTAGCCGTAGTACAATATTAAGTTAATCTTGTATTAGGTACCACTGGGTTTATATACCAAAGTTTAATCGTTATCGTGTTATGTTTACAATAATAATTTGTTGTGTTTAATATATCCGTTGTTATTGCACGTATTAATGTTGTACTTATTTGTGTGCTAAATAAATAAATTAACAAACTTATTTATGTTTGATTTACCTTTTTAATATCATCATAAAGAAAAGGTCCGAGTATAAACGCAGTCAATCACAACCGCATGAACTATTATTATAGACATTAGGTACCTATACGAATTTCTATAGCTTTGACCACTGGGAATACAACGTATGTGTCAAAAAGCAGCAGCAAGACTAAAATCATAGATGGAGACATAGACATTAGACCTGTGTGTGTGTGGATTGAGTGAGCACCCGTAATAAAATTGGGCCGCGACCCGTCCACCCACTAGCTTCACCCACCAGTGGGTGCACGGGGAATTTCTATTTCCCCGTGCACCCACTGCATTATGGCGGGAAAATATCGATATCGATATCAATTCAGTGGGAACGAACGCTGCCTTCCTTCGCTGCCGCGCCTTTTGCGCGGACTGAGGCGAGGGATTTTCGGGCCTCAAGGATTCCCTTTTTACCCGGACATAAACTCAGGAGAACAAGTGTCTCCCGGTGGAGGAGCAGGCCCGCTGTTTAGCGTGTCCTGTCTGTCCCTTGTGCATAGCCAGGTCGCAGTCAGTCGCCCCCCAGATGGTCGGGGGACGCTCCTGACTCTAAGAGCTCCCGCGGAAGCGGAAAGCCCTCAGGAGGACGAGCGTGTAGGGGCGCGATGCCCCTGAGCGACTCATGTGGTCCGTTATCAGCTCGGTCGAACATCGACTTCGCCAAACGGACCACATAATCCGCGACCGTCGGCACTTGTAGGTCGCGCGCCACCACGTCGTTCCTGACGTAGTGTCCAGCGCCCACGATAGCTCGCAGAGCCAGGTTAATTCAGTGGGATCGCCACCCGTGCATAAGCTGGCCATTGCAATGTTGATGTTTAAATGTAATAAATTGCCCTTTCAATGTAATAAATTGCCCTTTGTTTCAAGAAATTATACTTCAATCTAGCTTCCGTCCGCGGCTTGGCCCGCGTGGAATTCGTTTAAACTTCACCACCCTATTTGACCACGTTAGGGGATTAATTCAGATCCAGATCGGTCCAGTAGTAAGGGCGGTGCGTTAATGGATTAGTCAGGCAGTTTGCGTTAAAGGCCTATTACCATAAGCAAGCAACTAAGTATACCAATCTAAAAAGAAATATCAAATCCGTAAGAATAGCCAAAATCACCTAATAAATCTTCTAAACAAAAGGCAATTTGATAAAAACGGCAATGTAAGGAAAAATAACCCTGGGAATGAATTCCGTCCTCATAATAATATATGGGAATATCTTAATACCGCGATTCAGCTTATATGCAACTGATACACAGCGTCATCTGATTTATTTTGTGGGCACTATGTAGACTATTACTCCGACATGCAAAAAGTAGGGGAGCCGGGGGCATGTACTAACAAATTTTATTATTTTTGCTGTAATTCTGAACTTAATTAATTTATGGAGACAGGATTTACTATCAACATATAATAACTATCTCTTTTTGACATAGTAATAAAAATAATCTACAATTCGTATTAGTTTTTGCTGTAGAGCGGTTTTTTTTTAAAAAGTCGGCTGTTAATACTTACCCCGTCATTGGGGCAAGTATTTACTACTCTGGGGCATATATTAACGGAAATATATTGCTTGATTTTCACCATTATTACAATCTTATACACTAAGTAAATATTAATAAATTTTTGTAAAGCATATTATTTATTAATAGAATTAATAATCTCTCTCTCTCTCTCTCTCTCTATCTCTTTTTCACTCAATGCCACTTAATACTTAAAGCTTGATACAACATTAGGTTATTTTTTTATCAACACTTCTTTAATCAGTCTGTATTACACATTATACTTATAGAAGAAAGTTTCAACGCTCTACCTCTACGATATAAGCCTATAAAATTATACAACAAATATGCAAAAAATAATAACAGATTCATTCATCGTTAACATTAATAAAAGTAAACAAAATACAATTATAGATACAAAAATTAATATCTTTTGCTTGACATCTATCAAACTTAATAAAAACCTTTATTCATCATAATCATCGTCAGAGTTGCAGTTTAGGCATACAAAACTGTATGGGTTCCCTTTGATACATTTTCCATGCGCCCATTTATTGCATGACGTGCATTTAAACCAATCAACTCCTGAAGTAGGTATTTGATGAATACGACCCACCACATGCCATGCCTGTAATTTCTCATTCTGAAATAAAGAAATAAATTTTGTAAAACATCTTTCTACATCTTCAGGGGCAAGTATTACATGTTAAAACTTACCCCTGACATTTTGTTAATACTTGCCCCGAGCATAACGCTTTTAAATGAAACATTGTATGTTTAGAACGACAAAAGATAATTAAATAGAATAAACGTGATATTATAGCTAGATAAATTACCATCAATTCACTCTAATCTGTCTGAGTTACATGTATTACATTTACTAAAAATCAAAAAAGTTTTAGTGTAAAAAAGATCGTTTACCTGCTAAAATTCACTCATGACACAGAACTTTTAAACGCGGTGTCCGGACGACACCTGACAGGTCGCAAAGTGATCGGGACGTTGTTCTTGTCGTCGCATCGCGTACACAGATCACACTCATTAATAGTTTTGCATCTATGAGCTTGTTAATACTTACCCCCGTTAATACATGCCCCTGGCTCCCCTACTGGTCCAGTAATCATAAAATTTGGCACACACGTAGAGGATAACCTGGATTGACACATAGGATAGTTTTTATCCAGAAAATATTCCTGTAGGATGCCATGGAGATGATTATTATGTCTTTGCATACGGCTGCGACCAAAATTAATGGCAGTAAAAACTTCTTCACAAAATTAAAAGCACAGATAACCGAGATTTAAAGACATAAGTAGGATACTCCTCATTCCTGTAAAATGGTCCTGTAGGATATAACAAATTTTTATATTTCATCTTTTTTTGTACAAGGCTACGTTCAAATCGCACATACGACTGCTAATGTTAGTTACATGAGTTATAATGGAAAACCTGCATGAATGCATGATCCCAATTAATAGTCCCGGGATATGATTCCTTTGTCATTCCTTTATTGGGAAATGTTTTATGGACTAAACGCACACTAAACTCAGGAACACAATAGATATATCTATGTATATGCACTACACAGAGTGAAAGGGAGATTAGTGCAGGAGAATTTTTCGTTCCATTTTGGTCCCATGTTCCTTGGAGAAAAATATTCAGTTCCTAATAGCTGAACCCGCTACTTCGTACGCGCAGGAGTTTTATCCGAGTAACTCCCGATCCCGCGGGATTTCCGGGAAGGCAGACTTTTTAGTTTTATATTAATAGATATGTTTGTAGATTTCGTTCCCGCGTGACTTCCGGGATAAAAACTATCCTATGTGTTAATCCAAGTTACCCTCTATGTGTGTGCAAAATTTCATGAAAATCGGTTCGGCAGTTTTTGCGTGAAGCCTGAAGGAGTAACAAACAAACAAACAAACCATGAAGCAAAAACAAACATACAAACCTTCTTATTTATAATAGTAGGATATATTCTCTCTAATAATTAGGTCGCCTGTTTCACATTCTTACAGGAAATTAAAATTTAAATTAAAATTTAAATGTGTTGTTTTGTTTATTGTATTACATAATACAATTGTTAAAATATTATTCATATCGATATATATTTTTCCTGCCTTATGCATAAAGCTACATGCTTTATGCATAAAGTGGGTGCACGGGGAATTTCTATTTCCCCGTGCACCCACTGGTGGGTGAAGCTAGTGGGTGGACGGGTCGCGGCCCATAAAATTAATCACATTATGCTAGTTATTTAGTAAAAGTATAAAAACAATTGTAAAAGCAATCTCACAATTTGTAAAAAGATAAAACGTGAGATATAGCAGTTAATGTATGCTCACTCAGTTCTCTCCTAAGACCACCCTGATCAATAAATCGAGACATATGACACATGAAATAACTAGCATAATGTGATTAATTTTATTAAGGGTGCTCACTCAATCCACACACACTTAGACCTTACCTTGACTCTCGACTCGGTCACTACCAGAAGTCAAAGACATACACTGTTTTTAAAGCCTAATAATATTATGCTGTTCCTCGTCTTCATAAAATAAATTTAAGTAGGGTCGCTGTAATAAATCTTCAATCTCGATCCTAAAATTTTAAATTACACTCCTAAATTAATTTTGCAAAACTTTGTTGAACTAGAGACTACAATATTTTATGTCCGATGATAAAAATAGCAACGGGAAACAAAAGGACCGGAGCCACTAAATAATTCATACTGTACAAGTGTAGGTACACGATTTATAGTTTATTTATGGAGATGGCCGTCAATAAAGTGTTTTATAGGTGCTTCCGGAACAAAATATACTTAGTTGATAATATATTTTACGGCGGCGCGCGGCGGTTGGTAAATGTACCTATTAAGTGGTCCTTACTCGCCTGGCGTTCGGAACAGAAATTAAAAACATTTAGAAATGTTTAGGCTTGTCAACTCTTGTTCGTAGATTATTAACCTAATAACCATTGAGTTCCGAGTTCGATTTCTGGTCGTAGCAGCTTGTATATTGCAATGTTTAGTGTTTGTTTAATCGAATGTTTAAAAATACGAGTATTTAAAAATATAGGTGATGTATCTCATGGAATTTATTATTAGTAAAAATATCATTTGCTTATTGGCTGAATCATTTTGTTCCATGATTGAACTAAGACTGATTGAACCATGGATTGAACTAAACCTTACTTAGTCCTAAATGAACTTTTATCCATTTAGTCAAGACTCTTTACTTTATTAGTCAAGAGTCCGTATAATTAGACTACGTGTAAAAGGACAAATGCGAATTGTCTTTAAAACTATTGAAAATGAAATAAACCAATTAATCGAATTGATCAATTGTATCGAGAATACAGCTTGAGTAGAACAGGTAGAGTAAGATAGGTAAGTCTAAATCCTATAAGCATTCTTCGTCAGTTTAAATAAGTGTTAGCGACCACAATAACGAAATCTACGGGTCATGTATAGTACGATTCACACACAATACAAGACATTTAAAAAATGCATTGTGATCTCGTAGCGTCCAATTGTGACACATTGCGGGGCAATTTGCCAATTGTATGGGCGTCTTGACAGCGCGGCCCAAGGTCAGCTGGTCGGGGGACTGTGTTTACAATGCTCGTAAGGCACTTCTCACACAACGCTATTTGCAAGCGACTCGGATCTTGTCAATGTATGAAAGCGACGCGTCTACGATGCGTCTCCTGTCAGTGAGAAGTGTCAGATACAGCGAATTTTGGGTTGCGTTGCAGTCGCGTAGCTCATAAATAGCGTAGTGTGTGAAGAGCCTAACACTGGCAGCGACAGACCACTGGATAGTTTATTAGTATCGTATAATATTTTTTATTTCTCAAAAAGGGATAACAATTTTTACAATCCTTACTATCCTTACTTCCTTACTAATATTATAAATGTGAAAGTGTGTTTGTTTGTTTGTTTGTGACTCTTTCACGTCGCAACATGACTATTATATGGTATGGTTTATGTGTGTGGGGATAGTTAAGAGGGTGGAGAGTGACGTAGGCTACTTTTTACCGCGGAAGAACATCTCATTCCCATGGGAAGATCGATGTTACGTTAGTTTGCTAGATATTTACTTAGTTCCGGATGTTGTTAATAGATGGCGTGAGTAAAATTCATTTGCAAGTTCTGAATCACGCTATCAAATACAACATGTAATTTACTTAAGACATAGGCAAATGTTATAGGCTACTTTTTAGCTGAGATTCCTACGGGAGCGGGACCTACGCGGCTGTTACCTACCTACGGGTCCCGAAGCGAAGCGCGGGCGTTTCTCTATGATCAGATAAATACTGGTTCCCACAACAGGAGTCCCTGTCCCTGTGACGAGGCTCCTGACTAAACAATCTTTAATTTCAAACGATTCATTGCATTGCATTGCGACAAAAGTCTTGTATGGTAGTAATATCTAATGCGAAAGAAAGCGCAAGAGAAACATGAATCTGTTCCAAGCGCAACATATGAATCTTCTCCAAATAATAACACACTAACGTGATTTTTCAGTTTCAATATCTACAAGGAACAGGATTTTCCATTAGATACATTTACAGTGCGCAATCCTCGTAAATTAATAGGTTTGGATGTACCGGCATCATTTATTCACGGAGACGATGAAGCCAGAGCTCTCAGTGTAAAACATCTATATCAAGTGATAAATTAGTCATCAGAGCTGTCAGAAATAATCCGTTATTGTGTAAACGAAGCAAGGCTGGGCCCGACAAAGCCAGCAAGTGACAGGCAATTTGCCACGATATCTAGCATCATGCACGAGCGACGACATGATAAATGCGGTGTCTCACTTTATGTTGAGTGGAAAATTTGTTATTGATGCCGTCTAGAACGTTCCGTTATCGCCAATTATGATTATACACGCAATCGAGGACGCTACCATACGCTAAGTATCGAGCAGGTGATAAAATATCGTCAGGTCGGAACATTAAATCGATCTCGATCCACCGCCCGCCGCTTTGATGACACGTGGAAGTCGGTAAACCGTACCGTGTTTTTGTTTATTTACTTTAGATATTCTGTAGGATATTTAACAAAAACTCTTAGAAATACAATACTAAAATGTTTACCTATAAATTCTATGGTTATGTCTATAACAAAGCTATACTATACTTTTGCATGTCTTCTTCGTCTTATTCGAGAGGCGTTCGCTTTTGTCAGAACAATGAGTCCTCTGTTTCGGATAATGGCGCACAGTTTTAATACTACGTGTATTATCATACTGGGATCGCCGAGCATATGGAACTGAAACTCTCCGCCAAAACTAATTACCTGTGCTCATATGTAGTTCAATTCGGCTTGTAAGCAAAATTCACTAACGACATTTTTAGATTCTACTCATTTTCGAAATATATCTAATAAATAATAGCACTGCGACATTTTCTACTGGACTTCTGTTATTGCGTCGACTGCAGTAGGATTAAGTGAATAACACTGTGTTACATGTAATAAATCGTAGCCGGATATTCACTTGGTGGCGCGATGGCGTCGCGACGTTTACCAATTTGCCAATCCTCGCAAGGTCGCGGCTCGAGTATTGTGTATACTCCACTTCACAGATGTTCTGCATCGCACTTGAGTGCATGGAGCCGTTGGATATTCTTATTTTTGTTTATAACGAACGTTTAGTAATTAACCCCCGACGCAAAAAGAGGGGTGTTATAAGTTTGACATGTCTCTGTGTGTGTGTGTCTGTGTGTCTGTCTGTGGCATCATAGCTCCCGAACGGATGAAGCGATTTCAATTTAGTTTTCTTTGTATTAAAGGGGACTTACGGGCGCGTGTTTTTAAATATGTTTGATGAAAATCGGTTGAGCCGTTTAGAAGTTGTTGGGGTTGAAAGTGGGGAAGAATTATCACTCTGTCCCTTTGTGGCATCATAGCTCCCGAACGGATGAAGCGATTTCAATTTAGTTTTTTTTTGTATTAAAGGGAACTTACGGGCGCATGTTTTAAAATATGTTTGATGAAAATCAGTTGAGCCGTTTAATAGTTGTGGGGGGTGAAAGCGGGGAAGAATAGCCGTATGTATGCAAATATACTCGTGAGGGGTCTCAAATGACAGCGTACAGTAAGAGAATATTTATAACTGAATCCATAATGTTCTTACCTATAAAAAGTATGAAATAAAAAATTAAATCAAAAATTAAAAAAAAACCCCGACACAAACATTTAAAAAGTAAAAAATAATATCTTTAAAAGTAATACGTCGCGTTGGGGGACCGCTCCGTTTACTTCTAACTTTAACACAAAAAAATATTGATAAATGGTAAGGTAGGCATGTGATACTTATGAAAAAAACGTAGATAATGAATAGTTAGGTGCGGTCCCCCAACACAACGTATTACTTTTAAAGATATTATTTTTTACTTTTTAAATGTTTGTGTCGGGGGTTTTTTTAATTTTTAATTTAATTTTTTATTTTCTTATCGAAAACCGTTCCGTATTATGCTGTCTTACAAAGTTAAGATTTAGCTCTTTCTGTCATCTTCCTTTTATTGATGTAAGTGCGGATTCACTCCATCCATCCATCCATCAGCCTTTCGATGTCCACTGTTGGACGTAGGCCTCCCCTAACTGGCGCCACTCTAACCGGTCCTGAGCCCGTTGAATCCAGCGGATGCCCGCCGTCTTCTTCAGGTCGTCAGTCCACCTGGTCGGGGGGCGCCCTATGCTCCTTTTTCCGAGACGTGGTCTCCATTCGAGGACCTTTCTTCCCCAACGGTTGTCGGTCCTCCGAACTATATGGCCGGCCCATTGCCACTTCAGCCGGCTAATTCTCTGGGCTATGTCGGTTAACCGTGTTCGTCTACGGATCTCATCATTTCTGATTCGATCACGCAGAGAAATACCGAGCATAGTAGCCCTCTCCATAGCCCGCTGCCCGCGATTCACTTATTTTTGACAATATTGAACTTTCAGGCGTATATAGCTTGTTCTTTTTATCTCTCAAGGCAAGTGATCGTTCAATTTTGATATTTCACACTAGTCTTTGCTAGTCCTATTTTCGACCACCAGTTTAACACAGCTTTTACTGCTACTTTAAGAGATATAATAAATATCATAGATTGAGCATATACCTACTGTAGATAAATGTATGATAAAAATAATATATTTGAATACGGCTGTGTTTCATATTTTTAACCTTTCGTTAGATCTAATCAAAGTAACCCAGTATTTTATACACATTCATATTTATGTTTCGTTGGCACAGTGAGCAAGAATTTATTATTGAAATACTCGATGAGAAGAGGCGAGAACGCGTGAATACGAGTTCTCGTAAACGAATAATCAGCGAGAAAGTAAGCCTAGTACACGGTCGAATTATGATATGAGGTGTAAACAAAAGGTTACGATATTATATTTTACAAAATATTCTTGTTTTATAAATATGATGAACCGCAGGAAAGGTCTACAGAATGTTTATGTAAACGATGTGACAGTAATTATTCCTTATGTTTCTGGCACGGAACGCGTCTGGTCCCTTTTCTTGCACTGATTAATGTTTTGTGTATGTCCGTGTACCCTCATTACAAAATGTACTTAAGACATACATTTATAAACTTTGTATTAAACTGAACTCACTTCATGTTATTCTCAACTCAAAACTTTATTTTCACTACACGACTTTATGGTTAAAACGAACATTTGATGGCACGGCATAATCTATGCCATTAGTCGCGTTGTGTTGCCCCGCAATGGGACATCTTTTTCCAATAGACTTACGGGACAAGTGGGACCAATATTAAGGTCCCGGAAGTCCTATTTTCTTGAACACGAAAATCGGACGGAATATTTATGGACATGACCTGTACGACCTGTATGTATGTAACGGTAACTTTGAGCAACGGTAATTTTCGACAACTTCGAGAAGTCTGATTACCTTGAAAAATAGCAAGATTTTGACGATCCCGTAGCCTAGTTGGTAGCGACCCTGCCTGCGACGCGAGGGGTCCCGGGTTCGATTCCCGGCCGGGGCAGATATTTATGTGGCAGATAAATATTTGTACTCGGGTCATGGGTGTAATTATAATGTTTTATATGTGTAGTCCATGCTACCCGCGACACAGGTACCTAGTAACCTACTGCGGGGGTATGAGTGTGTTAGCGTTTATAGCATAGAGGTCAAGGGCCGATGACGGTGCAAAGCTTTGGCAAACATGACCGAACAGCACGCTCTGAATTGACTCCAGACGAGGGAATTCCTCAACGGTTGACGGCCCAGTGTCTACATTTGTTATTTTGCGTTTATACTTCAGTTAGCTTTATACAACAGTGTTTTTGGTTTTTCAAATATTAATTTATTTTCCTTAAATCTTATCTTGCTTCTCTGGCATCAAAATAAGTATTTTATTGTATTTTATAAATTAGTCTAACAAAAACACGATATTGAGGAATAGAAATTCTCCGTATTGTTTGTCTACTATAGCAATATTTATTTTTAAAATATATTATTATTTTTCCATCGTCAATGTAGTACAAAAAAGTCTATCCGGTCTGGTATCCGGTCTAGTGATCATCAACCTGTTCCCTCGGTGGCTGTCAATAACTTCGCCAGGCAATTAAATAAGTTTAGTAAAGTGAAGGAATATTTGGAGTATGAGTTTTGTTTAGTTTAAGTATTAAATTTTCTGAGCTGATTTAGTGTTAAGACATACAACAATAATTTTAAATGTAAAAGTAATGGTTCGTTTAATTAGTTTCCAATCAGCGAGCAAAATTCATGCGTCCTTTTATTAACATTTGTCATTTACAAACTACAAGCAAATGAATTATTTTACAACACTTCACATTTACAACACTTATCTTTCAAATCTTCAGTAATATCACTTGAGGGCTCCGAAAGGATTCACACATAACGGTTTCATCCCAAAGTTGTGTATTTTTATGCGGATGTTTTCTTGAATGGGCTCGATGGTAGCCAAGCGAGCGAGCATGTCAGTCATGGGGAAAATACATACGCTAGGCCACTTACACGTAGAAAAAGCTGTTAGAAATATTCAGCATATGTTTAACCAGTGCCAGATGCGGATTCCTCATATAGTAAAAGGTCCAACCGCTAGAATCCGTAAGTGTGTATTTATTGATTTGTTTAGAAGATACATGATGACAGAAGAGATATGAACTCCAACACCTTTATTTTTGTAACTAGTAAACAAGCGGCCAGAGAAGTCACCTGATTAGACATTAGTAACACCAAAGGTATTGTGGCTGAGAACGAAGAGTGAAGAAAAAAAGAAAGTACTGGTTTTCAAGCCCACAGATCACAATCCTTTAGCCGGCCGGCTGATATAGCAAGAAAGGCTTCCAAGAAAGATTAAAATATCAATAATAATATTAATAACCCAATGTTAAACAGATAAAATAATCTGTATGCGAAAGCCGGCCCCTGTCTCTAGTCTACCAGCATGACTTTGGAATTGGGGTCATTATTCCCAGCCCTTCCAATACTAATTGGATATAAGATCAATTAAGCAAGTATGTAGGTTTATTTCGTAGCTATATTGAAGACAAGGATAAGATATCGTCAAAGCACAAAACCTCGCCTGTAATAATACCAGCGTTTAGAGCGCTACGCCGTAGACGTGCTACGGCGCTACGGTTCTACGCGAATTAGCAATTCAATTATAAATTCGCTTTACCTGCGACAACGGAGTGATGGTGGAATTAATGCAATTATACTAGTGTGGAGGAGACGGCTCGTTGATAAACTGATTACACTGAATTCATATACGGTAAGGTATCTACGGGATGGATGACGTCACACTATGGACCCTTACAGTTAATTGGATATGGTAGATAAGTGCAAGATTTTAGAACTGTAATGTAAAAGAAGCGTTTGTCGTAACTTATGATGTCACAAGGCTCTGAAGTTTTCGTCACATTGCATGCCATTTGTGGTAAACGCCTATAGAAATCAGTAAGATCTAAAATACCCCTTACGCTAAGCCATCGGTGAGGATACTTTATGCTTATAAGCTATCAAAGCAATGCAACTTAATTATTTAGATATTTTTAAGTCATCACACCAATGTCATGTTGTCATTGAACCTTACGAATATTTATAATATATTTTTCCCTGAAATCCGATGTCCAACGGACTTGTTTTCTGGGACAAAAAATGTCCTAAAGACAATGTTGGGGCTTGTCAGTTTCTATTCGTCAAACTCGCTGTTCGTCAAGTCTCAGATATAAAGGTAATAAAAATGGAAAAAAGTGGACTGTTTATTGATTTAAAAGGTATATATTTAGCGAGTCCCTTTCTGAGAAATACACCACACAAAAAAAATGAACACATCAAAAAAAGGAATCCACCAACCTTAGTCCCGTTGCATGGCGTCTACCGGAATGGCGCGATGGCGCCGAGATAGTTTGCTTCTTTATTCCGCACACACCAGTTAGTTGCCTCCAACCTCCAGATAAGTCTGTAGTGGCTGGATTGCCGAACTGCTCGAAACTCAAGAAAACAACAACGGATTGCAGCCAAGCCGAAGGGCTCACACTGACCGGGACGACTCGTGAAATAGCACTAGTACAAGGGCGCGCGCCATTGGCGTTGCTTACGCACGAAATACGAGAAAAAGGAGGGTAAAATACAAATCAATGTGAAACATTTTATCTATTATGCCAGAATCAAAACAGTGTAACTAAATATTACTAGTGTTTAGTGACACGACGCTTAAGGGTTACAGCTCACCAGAGCCATCCGGCACCCGATCAGCAGAGATTTAAATAATAGATATGCCCTGCGGTTACGAAAAATTTTCGCGCCTTATCCCTATGTGCGTTTCAAAACTTTCAATAACTCTCCATAGTATAAATCGCGTGCGCTAACGTCACCAAATTATCATCATAAATAATTGTCTATCTATTTTGTCCTCACAATTTTACTAGTTATAAAGATGTATTGATATTAATGTTTGATAGGATCGGAAAATGGTTTTAATATCCTGTCTACAGCGTGACTACGTTATGAGGTTTTTGATTTTCCTGTCTGGTACAGCGAGCTGGAGCAAGAAAATGCGATTAAACTCCATTCCAGATGAAAAGCGGAAAAATCTCCACTAAATAGGTTACGGCAGGCGACGTTTTCACGAGGAATTTTTTCCTGCATTAGCATTTTTGGTTATGTGTTCATTTCGCTAGAGCAAGCGCTTTTTGCGCTGGATTTTAAAAGCTTCGAAAAATTTAACTGCTCTGCATACGAAATACCATCATTTAAAACCACCCATACTCAAACTCACCTTATTTGTTCCATACAAGTATTTATTAATATTTATTGTCTTTAATATACAGCATTTCCTTTCGATCGCGTAGCAAAGGTATGCGATTGAATAGATAGATATAGCAAAAAATACATTATGGGAAGCTTTAGATAGATAAATTATGGCCATACCAGCGGAAGAGATTTTCGGTGACCCCAAATAAAGTTGAGAAATGGGCAAGAAGACGATGATGGTGACCATTTAACATCAGATAGCTAGTGTGCCATTTTGTCAGTTATAAAGATCAAGAAGAGATATGGTAGCTTGACCCCTTTGCCACCACCCCGGGTTGGGTGACAAGTTTAATTGAATGTAATACCAGTTAACTGGTAGTTCAGGTTGATTTATTACCCTTAAACTGGCGGTAATAACCCCGAGGAACATGTATTACGTCCGTATATCATCGGTATGTCGTTATACAAAAGTTATCTGAGTTTTCTTAACTTACTTTCAGACTCGTTTCTTTTATGATGGCAGTTACAGTAATGTTTAAAACTAGTAGACCCTCCTTCGCTTCGTTTCGGGAAACGAGTCCCTCAGTAGCCACATTCGGAAATTGTTGGGCGTGATTCTTTGAAATGACAAAACTTTTTTTATTTATGAACAGTTTGAAATACAACAAACTAATCATAACTTTTTACTGGGTTAACCGGTTATGATACCCAATGGATATCCAATTCTTTTTTTTTTAAAGCTAGGATGTGTCTGGTCCCAAATTTGTGAACTGATTGAAATATAAATTAACTTTTTACAAAAAAAATTGAGTTCAACACTGGGAAGTCCAGATAATTCAAAAACTATCCGTCACGTGTCACTTAAATTTATATGGGAACAGACGGCTTGCATTACCTTTGAGATAAAAAAGAATTATTTAACCCAAAGGTAGCGCCAAAGGTTCACAAAGAAACGCGGCTAACACACACACACAAAAATATAGTCAAATTGAGAACCTCCTCCTTTTTGAAGTCTGTTTACTAAAGCTTATCATAATATAATTATACGAGTATTATTAGTAAAAACCGCACCCGCCCAAGGATGGCAATTTTCAAAACTTCTAAAAATAATTTTCATTTTGCCATTTAAATGTATAATAAAATTCACAATGAAATGTTTTTGTAAATGCATTCGTAGGGAATCGACCGCTATTTGCAATGCATCAGGTGTGAAGGCCGTTGGATGGCTGATGGCACAGTATTCTTGACACCCAACGAAAGGGCTGCCAACTGAAAGATGCTGGAAATTATTATATAAACTAATATTGTTTGTACATGTTGGTATTATTGACCTTTTGTTTTAACGTAGATAACTGAAAAAAATTGACAGACGAGCATCCTACGGAAAATGAAAATGTTACCGTCAATATCAAGGTGTTATAACAGATACCACCACACCCCACCCTTCTGCTTGATCCAGCCCAAACGAGTTGTCGTGTTTCGGCTTGGAGCCGGGAGTTATATTCTTCCGTTCTTCTTCGTTCCTTCTTGGCCAGCAACGCATTGGTGATGCTTGTGTTGCACGCTGTCCATGAGCTCAAGCTAAGTTTCCTTTAGTATCCCTCGTCATTGCAACTCAGAACTGTCTGATTATTGGGCTCGTGTGACCAGTTAGTGATTCCCTTCACCAAAGCTATAATGACGAATTGATATTAATGTTTGATAGGAAATCGGAAAATGCTTTTAATATCCTGTCAACTGTTAGCAGAGAGAGAAACAGTGAGAAAGAATATTACGGAGAACTCTGCGCAGTGTGCGGGTTATCTTGCAATGATTCCTTTCACCAAAGCTAATGACAATTAATTTCTAACACGCACTTGATAAGTACCTAATTAATGAAAATCCTAGGAAAAGCACCCCATAGTATTTACCTATCCGTATTACTAACATTACAACATGATGTAGTATTCTGTAATTCTGGTGTAACTTATCAGCTCTAAATCTCGTTTGATCTAGAACATTCTTTATACGTACTCTCCGACAACCGGAGCGTGCGGGCGTCGGCGCGGCTTACGACGTCTGATTTATTGAATAATTCCTACTATTATTGAATTATTAAGACCGATTCAGATACGTGCGAATGTTATGGTTATTATAGAGTGGATTTGGTCATGATAAACTTCAAATTATAGCTACGACTTCACCTCAAAAATTATCGGTAATTTGAGATTTGAAGACGATCATTTCGTTTCGTGATCAGATGCATCATACGAGTAATATAAATCACGTTGAAAATTACGCAGTCCACAATAATGACAAAATTCTGATAGCAGAACTACTGAAAGTGAATAATTATTGTTGCTGATATTGTTGCTCTATATATTTATGTATACCCTAGTTGGTGTATCTGCCCGCTGTGCGCAGTGCGATGGTAATTTATTCATAAAAGGACAAATTTTCACAAGGACGGATTGTAACAAGGCACCAAATTCTATTCTCAGCTCAGGCGAATGTTTGACAGAATGATATTTATTTTCAGGCAGAGAATTTTTGTAACGTCTATTTTATTTGGATACATTGAAACGCCATTCGCGACACGGAATTCAGGGAATTTTTTACATTATACTTACACAGTATTAGTTTGTGTTGCACAAGAATCCTTCCTGATGGTAAGTCCTTGATGTCGAGCAAATATAGTAAAAGCCTGTAAAACCTTTATTTTTTCAGGTGTTATGAATTCGTTTACATTAAATTTGGCATTTTGAAGTGCCCGCTTTGATAAACACCTGTTATTGGAACTTGGCAAAGGGCGCGGTCACATGTGAACCCATTAAACTCTTAACTAAAAAGAGAGGTATCCAATCATACTGGGCTTTTGTGTCCTATTTTTATTTATTTTCCACCGACATTGAAAATAGGTAGAAGTACTCATTTCAATGAATTATTTTTTATACGTTTTACCTCATAACTGTTTACAGGGTAAACCGATTCTGAATTCCTTTTATATTTGATAGCTGGTACATATGTATATCTGAGCGATAACAGATGGTAATTTTTGAGTTATCACCAGTTCTATATTTTGAAGTCGGTTATTTTTTGTGAAAAGTTAAATAATTATTCATTGCATACGAGGATCCTGCCACATGAACGAGCCTTTACCCGCGATCCTGCAGTCAGTAGCAATAAACTTGACTCAGATGACGGTTCTAACCTAACCTAGTTACAGTACTTTGTCATTCAAAGTAGCCTTTTATGTGTTCGTCATTCACTGCTGCTGCACTGAACCTTGACACGGCCTGATGAATAATACATCCTTACGCTTGAACTTGGCATTTGACGACCGTTTGTCATGAACCAGTGTGTGCCATTGGGTGCAGTTGCGGTTATCTTTTGAACCCGTTTCTTACAATTTTTTTTTGTTTTTACGTCACCGTTTATCTATGGCCAGTACCTTTTGCATCCATTATAAATATACATATTAAAGTTGGTAGTTATTAAGTTAACTTACTTTAATTGTTCATTTTCATGAATTACCTACCGGCATTTAAGTATTTGCTTTAAAAACCTGTAAAATTACTTTAAGCGTTAAGTTGGCCACGACATGTGTTAAGATGCCAAGTAACAGAAGAACAAAACTATGACAATCGACTCATCTTTTTTTTTAATCCGTACGTGCCTAGACAACAAATTGAGTAGATTATATGCACTCGTGTTCGGCTGTATTTCCGTCTCTATCTATTACACGAAACTAGTAATCCCGTCTCACTTTAGTTTTCTCAGTTCACGCATGCGCTTTGTAGCTTTTCCTGAAAGATAGATAGTCGAAGCTTCGTAGAGTGAGCGATTTTTGACAATTTTGTGAAGAAGACGGCGGTTTTATCTAATATATGCATTTTAATTAGATTTTAACAAACACAGACAAATTATAACATTAGTATTTGTAACGTTCATAGTTCAATATAAAATGAAGAGGGGGATTTTATTTTTGTAAAAGTTGGATTTTAAATTTAAAGGTTTCAAAATGAATCCTGTGTGCAGTTTTGAAGCACTATGCCATCGTGTCAGCCGTGGAAGTGTTGAGATATTATCTAATTTATAACAATAGTTACGCAAGAGGGGAGGCACAGCGTATGAAGCTTCGAGTGGCGCACGGGCGAGAGTCAGCCTCCGGAGCCCGTGGGATCTCCCGGTTGCGAAACGTTCTCGCACAATAAATCCCAGTTTACTCGAAAAATCCATGAAATAATCCGCATAAACTAAAACAGTGCCCTGTATAACACGGTAATGACATTCCCGCGAACATATCGAGCGGTTCAATTTGAAATTGGAACTTTTTACTTTTTTATTTGAGATCCGGCCAGTGTAAAAAAGAATAGTTTATAAGACGTGAGTGCTAGTATTATTCTTTTTGAATTTGGAACACAGAAGATGTTTCCACAGCGGTCTCCCTGCTTCGCTTCTTAGAATTATCATTGAATCCATGAGCTCGTAGCGTGATCGAGACAATGGAGTTAAAGGTAAGTAAGTTATTATTTGACACTTTACTCTATATTTCAGTTGTACATGAAAAAATAGTAGTTTGAAATTATCTCAGCTATTCAAGGAAATAAATAATGCGAGATAATTATTACGTTTAATTTATTAAAATTAATTAGTTACCTACTTATCTGCCTACCTTCAGCAAATAAACACGATGGATGGATTTACTTATTGTACATAGTTTGGCATAAGAAAATAATTATCTGGAATATAAGTAAAATTTAAAGTATAATTCTATTAATCTTTGTTTTAAGGGGTTGAAGGGGATGGTAGTAGACACAGAAAGGTAGTAACATTTCGTATATAACGAGCTGAATTCTAACTGGTAACACTTCGAAAGATACGAAATTTAAATTCTGATTAGATTATTTATTTAGTACTGGACGGTCAAGAGAGCCCGTTTATTGAAACATTTTGTCGAACACATTTTGTCCTCAATTTAAATGAAAATAACCTGTAGTTTTACGATTTTAAATCTACGTTGTATTCCAAATTCAAATGTTACAATTAAAATAGTCCAGTAGATACAAGTGTGAATAAAGTTATTACTAAGTTCATATCAGTTTGGATTGTTACCGAGAGTTAATTTACTTTCGCATTAAAAAACACCCCTAGATACTTCGAAATGTTCGTAGATGTGCCATAATGCCTGTCCCGACCTGGGTTCTCTCACTTCAAGCAAGTTCACTGTCAATGAGGCTATAGGACACTCAGGAAGTAATTTGCAAAAAAGAAAACAACGTAGGTACATACACAATAAAATTAATAAAAACGATTTTAATTTTTCCGTTTAACATGTTGTGACGTAAAGACGACTCGGATGGCGCAATGGTTAACACGCTGGATCGCTGTTCCAAGGTCCTAGGTTCCGGTGAGGCGGAAATTTGAATGATGAGTTTAAATTTCCTTTCTAGGGCTGGGGTGTGTCTTGTATGCTGTCCATGGCACCCACGGCACAGGGAATAATATTGAGGGGGTATGAGTGTCTAGCGTGAAAAAGTAGGCAGTATATCGTCGAATGTGTGAAGCACTCGAAATTACACAAACTCTCTCGGTTTGCGTCAATCACGTACATCAGTAAAAGAAAATGTTCCGCATGTTGCATGGATGGCAACTGGGCAGTTTTTTTATGGAATTAAGATAGCAAACGAGCATGCAGCACCACCTTCCGCTGCCGCCCATGACAACTGTGACCGACCCAGAACTACACTCAATGAGTCTCGTTCTAATTCGGTCACAGATGCGTTGCTACCCCTGAGGACTGAGATGGTCGCCTCTAAAAAAGTGTAAGTCGAGGGCAACCCCGCGCTGCGGCCCGCAAATCATCATCAAGGCCAGGTTTACGATGGTTTTTGTATAGTTACTATGATAACAATAGCTAAATAATTTTCAACATTAAATTTGATTATTCATTTTAATTACTTACATTTATTTTCATTTTTATGTTTGGATTTTTTTGTAGCGATCAATAATAATATCAAACATTTGAGAAATGGTAAATAACTTTTAACAAAAGTTTAACAAAACGTTCGATATGATTAATTATTTTTGTGTTAGATAGTCAAATTTTTCGAGGAAGGCTTTAGTATAACACTAGTAAATCCGCCCTCGCTTCGCTTCGGGAAACCAGTCCCTTCAAAAATCTCTATAAATTTTAACAAATTATGTTATTCCGATGTCTATAAATTTTAACAAATTATGCTATATTACTGCAAAGTTTCATGAAAATCCGTTCAGTAGATAGTTTTTGCGTGAAAGAGTAACAAACCCACACACACACTCACATACATCCTTACAAACTTTCGCATTTATAATATTAGTAGGATAGTAGGATAGGATTACACTACGACTAATAGGAGCGGAGCAACAAGTTTCCCGAAGCGAAGTGAGGGCGTCTGCTGGTAGAAGATATTATGTAGAAGTATGTTCAAAGCTTTTTGTTATCAACAAAGACCGGGATGGTTGTTGTAATTCAATTCGGCTCGCGGAATGTTACGCGGAATCATATTAAAACTTTTCTCGAAAGAGAGTTTATTAAGAGACATTTTTGCGATTCGTTGTTATTAAGATGAAGCAAAGAATTTAAAATGTAATAAACTTCTCACTTAATTATAAAAGGTACACTGTCATGGTGTCCTGTCAGTGAACAGTGTCAGTATCGGCGAATGAGGGTCGCCGTTTTTGTACTCACCAGTTGGCGCCATCGGCGAGTGAGGTCCTGCTGTCAAAGCCCGCCATACATAAACAGTGACAAGTGACCTTCAGACAATTGAGAAGTGACAGTGCCACAAACTTATCTGACCGGTGGCCAAAATTGGAACTAATGCAAATGTTAAACTGTTGTCAGACAAAGGCAAAGACAGTAGCGCCCTTCTTACCGGGACAGATAAGTTTGTGGCACTGACAGCCAGATCTCACTCTACACTAGCGCCTCTAGCGGCGAATTCACACGCTTTTACCCTCATTGTGGATTGCGTCGGAGTCGTGTAGCTAATAAATAGCTTAGTGTGAGAAGGGCCTTAAATCGCTCATTCCTTTGTTCAATTTTCAAATTATTTCTAGATTAATTCGCAATAGACCGCACCCATACCATATTCGCCATGGACCAAACCTAGTATTAGACCTGTGATATAGTGGAGACACAGAGACATATACATCGATGAGATCAAAGATTGCCATAAAGGAACGTAGACAAAAATAGGCTGATAAACATAATTTATGATCTTTCTCTGAAATAAAGAGAATCGAAGTTTATTTGGAGATGATTTTTTACAAATACCTGCGAAAGTCATACTACGTCAACGCTAACGTCTCTACCGTGTAGTGGACTTTATAGAAGAAGCGAGCAAGAAGCTCCTAAGGAGTTTTTAACCGACTTTAAGGTATTTTTTAATGTGTGTTACATATGGTCATGGGTGTTATTGTAATGTGTTATATGTGTAGTCCATGCCACCCGCGACACAGGTACCTAGTAACCTACTGCGGGGGTATGAGTGTGTTAGCGTTTATTTATTATTTATTTATTTATTATAACTTATTAGTACTAGGTGAAACGATTTTGAAAATAGTTTTTTAATCAAAAGGTAGTTGCTTGTCGTATGGTCCTATACAATTAGCGAAATCTGGCGAGTAGTTTTTGAGCTACTTGTATTTCTCAATTTTGAAGTCGATTTTTTTTTGTAAAAAGTAAGTTTTTTCATTCAGTAGTATATTGCCACATGCGCTTACTACTTTCAGCTATCGAACTCATGTCAAAGCAGTTTTATTTTTCTGTAGCGTCGCGCATTCGGGTAAAGAAACAGTTACCGAGCAGCTATTTAAATAGTTGCCGCTAGTGGCGCGGGGTAAACGTAACCCTGTATGAACATGTTTATCTTGAGTGTAGGTATAATAACCCATGGCCCCAGTTTCCCGCTGTCTTCGATAACTAATAATGTTTGAATCTAACTTTTTCCTTCACAACCCTCGGGATTCATAGGCTCGAACCGGTTCGCTGGCTCGCAGTCGGCTAATGCCCTTATTTCGGATCTTGTATTAAAGTTTGCAACTTTTGGGTAAAATCGTAAAACATGCCAGGAAGTATTATGTCCGCTTTATGTGAAAGTAACATATGGGTCTTTTATAACAAGTCTATACACAATATACGAGTATTATGTGTACTGTAACAAATTTGTTACAAATCTCTGCGTGTACATGGAACATATACACGAGGAAAACTACGAACGTACCTAATATTTATTAACGAAATACGACCCAAAACATAATTATTTGGAATTTTTGTCTGCTTGTCTGTGGATTTGTTCGGGCTTAGTTCTAAAATGGCTTAACCAATTTGGGCGCAGATTTTACCAATACGTCACGGTAAGTTCACTTAACACTATTTTAGTGTTTCTTTTATTTTTGTCGATTCATAAACAAACAGTTATGTGTGACGCCTGATGCTTCCTAACCATTATTTTTAACGATAACTTATTTGTAATCCTGTCAGATTCACACGATAACATAATCATTTGTCACCTCTACAAATCCATTCACCTCAGGCACATACTGATCGCTATTCATTTATCCTAATGGCCCAACTTTACGAGCGGGTAACTTGTAATTTCCCCGGAAGCAATTACCCGGCCAGCGCTTTGTTTGACGTTTCCGCCCGCCGCGCCGCCTGTCACCGCTCGTACCCGGTGACACTTGAAGGCTAAAAACACGGGGCAACTTGAAGCGATATTAAATACAACACGTTAATGGTGTTCAAACACTCTGACTGTCGTCTGTGTCAATATTTAGTGCTGGCACGGACACAGAGCTCGCGTGCTCATGATCGTGTTCGGTCATGTCTTTCAGCAGTTAGGTAGTTAGGTTTCAATGCAAAATTAGAAAGAACTTTAAGTAAATACCGCCGGAAGGATGAAGTCGGCTTGAACATGTAACCAAATTATGCATCCCGTTTGATTAGCGGTTATGATACACGCTGTTTTGGTACGTTTGGTGTTTCTGTTTCAGCGACAGTGTTCACTTACCGTCAGGTGGCTCGATTGCCAATTTGTCGGCTATTAACATGAAAAATAAAATTATTTTTATATATTAAGCAGACGGGTATTCTGATGCTGAGTGATCATCGGCGGCCATGGTCATTGGTGACGTGTTGCGAGTCTCGAAGGAAGCGATAGACCCACTTTTTGAAGGACCTCATGCTCAGGGGCGTTCTACCTCCGTATCTGCCGTATCAATTAAACGGGCCCCAAACGCGCGTAAGCAAAAATTAATAAAAACTTGCCAAGTTTATTTTATTTCAGAATGACATGAACGCCTTTCAGACCTTAACGCATTAACTTAAGAAAAATTATGGTCATCATTAGCTAAAGGCAAGGAGAGTATATTTAATTTGAATTGTTTTTAAAAAAATTGGATAAAATGATTATCATGAATTAATATTTTAATTTAAGCAAATTTTTGTTTGTTTTGTGATAAATCTTTTCCCTTCATAAGGGCCCCCAAACAAATTTTTATACAGATTGTCCTATGACATTTCCCTTTTATTACTGTAGTTCACGTTTATACGTCGTGACCGTTCATCGTCATTCACTGCTCGTTTGTCAGCTTCACATAAAACATAATGTTACGTGGGCCGCCGGTGTCAGCGGTGCTCCAATTGCGGCGAATAATTTCAATTAAATTCACGATACAAATGCATCGGATTGCCGGCACCCCCTATAACGTAGGGTTGTAACATACGTTGTTTACCTGTTTATTCTGGTGATTGGTGAAGCTGGAACTTAGACACACGATAAAGTAGATTTAGACACAATATTGTAAGCGAAATTAAATTTGAAAACTAAATAAAACGTCCAACTAACTAACTAAACGTTACTTTATGAAATTTTGTTAGATTCAATTTTTTTCTGTTTGTGTGGATATGTTTCGAAGTTTCGACGAAGTTAGTTTGCTTTATTCATTTCACTTTTTTATAGCTTTTTTATAGCCTGAAGGGCAGACGTAAAAGCAGACCAGCCACCTAATGGTAAGTGATCATCGTCGCCTATCGATACGAGCGGCACCAGCAATAATTTACTCATATACGTACTCTCATACGTACTGCTTTCATATTGTAAGGAGTATGTATGTATATGAATTATTAATTTATGCAGATTATAACATAGTGTCAAATAAAGAAGTGTTAAAAGCCAAACTTACGGAAACGATCTGTTTCGAAATATCTTCTCACAAAATACTTATCGTGAGCATCTGTATCGTAATCCTACTAATATTATAAATGCGAAAGTTTGTAAGGATGTATGTGAGTGAGTGAGTGAGTGAGTGTGTGTGTGGGTTTGTTACTCTTTCACGCAAAAGCTACTAAACGGATTTTCATGAAACTTTGCAGTAATATAGCTTAGAAAACGGAATAACATAATTTGTTAAAATTTATAGAGATTTTTGAAGGGTCTGGTTCCCCGAAGCGAAGCGAGGGCGGATTTACTAGTATAACATAAACTCCATGTAAGTTCAGTTATTGCAGCCCTGTTTTGATTGGAGCGGGTTTGCTCCACGAGTGGAATAATCAATCTATCACGTATTAAGCACTCTATGAGAGCCGTCACCGAACTGTATTTCCACATTCCATTTACAATTGAACCAATGTTTTATTTCATATTTTATGTGACAGAATAATTACCCGATTGTACCGCGCACAGAAAGATGAACCTATGTACTTATTTCGTTTTTATCCTTTGTTTTTTAGACGCCGACGTAATTACGTTATTCGATTATAACATTTCAATCCGTATTTTTCTCTATCATCCTGGGAACTGCCAATACGCATTAAGTTCGCCCTTTGTATACCCAGCTTAAGGTAAACTCAATAACATTAAATTATTAAATTATATTTGTAATCAATCAATTTCTCTCTTTCTTTGCGGGTATTATTTTGGACATGTTTGTTCAAATTACACTCGCCATTGAATATGGTGGTACGAAAAAGCGCGTCTGCACCATCTCCCATCGAAGTCACTCTGCACTTTTTTTTAATCACTAGCTGATCCGGCAGACGTCGTTTTGCAACATTATACTGCCGGCCAAACGTTTGAGACCACCCTAACCAAAGTAGGAAAATTAAATAAAACTCCAACAATTTTGGAATTCACATCATGCTGTTCCGTTATGAAATTAAGTGCATATTCACTAATTTTCGGGCATCGATTAATTGACAATTTAAAAAATATAAATTAGTGAATCATCTGTGTAAAAAACATTTTGTTACTTGCATTTTGTTAATGTTTGCACTAGTCTGGGCATACGAGTAATAAAATTTTGATTCGTCTTTGTTAATATGTTGTGCCAGTTTTCTTGTAAAGGTTCCCACATCTCTTGCAAAGAAGAACACCGATTTTGGATATTTCTGTCACGTTCTTCCCATAACAGTTCTATGGGGTTACAATCTGGATTTTTTATGTTGCGTATGTTTTCTAATTCCTTTGATTTTTGCTAAGTCTTCTGTTCGGTCGCCAGAGAAATATCACCAGACCACAGTATTTTTTCATGATCCACGGACAAACGTACAGGCAGACAAAAATTAAAAAAATATTGTTTAACAGTGTCTTCATATACGTTTTCTCAAATATCTCATAAGTACAGACATAACCAATTTACATTTTTATTGTGTATGAAGATATAAACGAAGTGTAATTTAGCAGTTTCAACTAATTGACTACTTGAACTTGCACTCTACCGATTTGTGCTTAATTATATTTTCCTACCCGAAGGCTGTCTGTAAGATGTCGCTGCTTAGCTATAAGACCTCCTTTTGTGAAATTTCTTTCCAGTACATTTAAATACAAGTACAATAAAGAATATGCATAGGTATTTGTATTGTATTGTAAATATATTGAACAAAGTATTACATATTCACATGCCAAAGATGTACAACACAAGATGAGGTACTTCAAGACCTGGAGCGGAGTATGAGGACGGCGCGATATTAAGTTTTGAAATAGTAAAAAGATGCACGCGGACTGCTATTCGCAAATGAAATTCTAGAACAAGCGCGGTCATAAAATGTAACGCGGAGCTCTACGTCGCTTTCATACTGCACCGAGTTTTATATAAATGTTTAATGCGTTTCTCGTGAAATAACCTGGTTGTTCACGTTTTTATTTTAAAGTAAGTCTCACCGTTTATACAGTATTGTGGGTTGGACTGCAGCGAATTCAGGGTTAATTGAACTGGTCTAGTGGTTTATTTTATATTGTTACAAGAGTATTAGCTGGCGGAAATTTTACTTTTATGTTAAGCTCTTTGGGATGTAACTTTTTAACGTTTTTTATTTGTTGTTACAGGGGATCTTTTACATTTTTTTTTTCAATTAACATTTTTATACATTATTCAAATTGGCTAGTAAATATTTAATGTAAAGTCTAGGCACTTTAGATGGAATGTTCTACTATTAAAAAATATAAATCCTCTTTTACATGTTAATTACTTTTGTTTTTCGGTAGAGAATTAATGTTAGAGAAATGCTAGAAATGTTGCAACAGATACAATTAAAGCATCGTAATTATCAATATCCCGGGAACAAATATTTATCTACAATCTACAACCGTCTGTCTTCACCGAGATCGACCGACTCACCAATCAGAGTCCCTCACCAGGCAAATATTGGATTGTATACCCTCCAACTGGCCAGGATTATGGCAATAATTAGGTTGTGGTGCAAATCTTCAACGGATTTGTATTGGACGCCCCGTTTAGCCATATTGTCACGAAGGTTAAATAATTTTGTGATATTAAGTCACATTTAATATCGGCTAAGTATAAGTCAGAATCGTACACGGAAGGATTTTTTATCATACATAATAAATATTTTACTGCTATAATTAGAAAATATACAATTCAATATTCATTTATTAAGATGTGACTAATTATTCAATTTGAAAATAGCATTAATGATAGTATCTAAGCATTAATGATAGTATCCGTAGTAGTAGTAGGATTCCGTTTCGCTGTGCAATAAATTCTATGCACATTTAAAAAAGTTTTCATAGCGGCCACAGTAAAAAGCATTTTGTGAGAATTGTAGAACTGAACCGGTTTCAGTTCAATAGTCACTGACAGACATACTGACAGGGAAGGCATATTAACAGGGACATTTGTTACCATACAGATACGGAATCGTAAAAGAGGTTTAAAATGTGTAGTATGGTGTAAAAGGTAAATTGTTATGAGTATTGCAATTGTTTAAAAATTGCCGGTACAGTGCCGGTATTGTGACTTCACTGATACTCGTATATCGGAATCGATTGTTAATCTAGCAGAAGTAAACTTTGTCCCCATCGGAGGTCCCAGGACGACTATTTTTTCTGACTTAAAAAGGACAACTGAACTGCATGTTTTTCTCCAGAACGTAAGGGACCTTCCTGTAAATTATAATGTTACTTCGTATGTCGCGCTATAATATGAGCATATGAGCATAGTTAATAAAGCTGAGAATCTGGACGGGAGGGCCGTATGTTTTATGAGTACTTACTCGAGTCCGACACGGCATGTGTGCATTAAATTCCCGCTCAGGTTTCCAGCTCACTCCTTCTACTTCAGGGTTATACTTTACTTGACTCATATTCATTTATACTTTATTAAAGAGCACCATACAGGTGTACATAATATGGGTGTTAATATTTAATTTATTTGTTAACCGACTTCAAAAAAGAAGGAGGTTCTCAATTCGACCGTATATTTGCTTTTCGCAGTGGGGTTCGCTGATAAGGAAACCAGAATCAGATGATGGCATGGACGACTGGTTTGTTTGTTAATGTTTTCATAAGTACATTAAAACGCTACAATTTCATGAAGGTCTGGAGTCGATCTGATGAAGTCCAAAGACAGTCGAGGGAACTCCTCAACGATTTACTGCAGTTATCTAGTTGGGCTTGATTAATTTGTAATGGCGAGACCTTTACACCTACATGGGTTGAATTGAGCGCCATCTGGCGAGTAGTTTTTGAGTTATCTCTGCTTATTGAGGTTGAAGTCGTTTTTTTGTAAAAAGCACTATATTGAGATTTGATGTTTATTCTGCGTCCATAACAATAAAAAAACGTAAGATGTGTTATTTCGGTTTTAGGAATTTTAAAAAATAACCTCAGACTCATAACTTTCTTAACAAATACGTAGGTATAAACTTCCTCAAGTAGATGATAAAAGGATTCGTTAATCGCTATGAAAGTTAAAAATGTTATCTACGTGCACACAAATATAAGTAAGTCGGGAAAAGCACAAGTTATATGGGAGCTGGGCTAAAATTTTTAACTATCGTACTGGCAGGACCACCAACTCATACCGGAAACGGTCTCGCACCCGCTCGCTAGTCACGTTGTCAAAAAGTTGGTAGCCCTGTTTGTGATCACGAGTTTGCTGATCTCGTTGGGTTCGTTTTACAGACTTATAAAAAATAATAAACAACCAGACCTAACATAATTTTCACCACTACAAAGACGTATGTAAGCAATAGTTTCATCTCTTTCTCACCCAAGACGCGTACAAAGTCTATCTTGTTTTATTTTTGTTGTTGCAACACTCACGCACACAGACAAAATGGGGTTGAAGCACTCGCCATTTTGTTAAGCTACTAGAAGCTCACTTTTTGTATGAGAACCATTGACAATATTTGTTGACCACCAGTGTTTTGTATGGGGATCGTCAATGTGTGCAGCATGTCTATGTAGTTGTAAGTGGCACGCTTTTTCCTCTCATATGTAAGTCTGTGGTTCTTTTTAATGAAATATTTGTCAGTATTTGTCAGTCGAGGCTATTCGGAAAAGTTAAGCTTGTTAAGACGGGGAATATTAATGGTACATAATATGAATCAGGTCCATGGAGTCTGTTTTCATGAAAATTTATAGTGGTTTATACACCTAATGAAAACATTAACAAACGAACTAGTCGCCGCTATAATTTTAGAAAGTTCCTTTTGATTTCTTTGGGATGCCACCATCAGATCCTGGTGTCCTTATCATGGCACCACCCTTTGAATATCTACTTTCCAAGAAAATAATAATTATCAAAGTAGTTTTGACGTTTCTGACGAAAAAATTTGCGATGAAAAATGAACATTCGATTCCCGGTTCAGGCAACATAATATTTAACAGATATTTTTTTGTTTGAACTTCATACTTTAGTTCATGCTACTCGCAAGTCGCAAGGGAGAAAAATTACGTTTGGAAACTTGGAATAACAGAGGACCGCTGTCATTGTTTTGATTATAAAATGTCCAGTTTTTAAAGCGGGTAACGCAAAACATTTTCGTAACTCAACAGTTAAGTTAAAACTAACAGAGGTACTTTTAATGATATACTCAGTACACGTCCTGTATTACTGTGGCGAAAAGTTGCTTTTAACGGTCTCTTTAGGTTAAAGGTTTACCTCGTAGACGTACATAATTTAGCCTTTTTGAAGGAAAGCTTTGTGAGGAAAATGGCGCATTAGCCGTGTGAGGTGAAGTCGAGTAAATACGTGGTGCATTTCGTGTAGTGCCAGAACTTTTCTGGTATTATGGTAGTTAAGGTGACGGCAGACGGTAGGTACTGTGATACACATTACATACCTTGCAGGAATAGCCTAAAGATTGAAAAGTCGGCTCCCTACTCGGGGACTTCGGATTCTATATAATCAAAGGGCATGACTTTGTCAAGTCTGAATTTTTGGAGCCTTTAAAGCTTTTAAATGACAGTGAAGCAAAACATCGTGAGGAAGCCTGCATGTTGGAAAGTTTGTGGGTTATACATTGCATCCTCGGTAGAGGTAACCCTTGTGTTGTTTGGTCTTTATAATGTTTAAATCATGTTTTTGTAATAAGCTTAAGCCCATTCCGCGTTATTGACGTCCGTGTCTATAACTATGTTGATTTTGGAATGAAGCAACGTTGGTCAAAACCTTACTACTTCCTTCTTTCATCAGGATGAGGCATTACGAGCACCGGATTGGTTAGTACAGGAAAATAATCACTGAACAGCTTCAAAGGTAATGGCTTCATGTATTCCAAAGCAAAAATCTGCTGCATCGACTTCACAATAAAATTTATTATTGTATCGCAAACCAGAGCATTTACAATGTCCGTGACATAAATAATGAGTGTGGTCGTGGTGGAAATAATGAGAGGTGGAACTAGCAGGGGCGACTGGGCAGCGGGGGAAAGGGGGACGGGAGGGGGAGGCAAAGATTGTTGACAGGAATGAAAGACTTCCGTCGTCCGACTTGGATCTCTTTTTATCTCGTTCCTGATAAACTTCTCTGTTTTGTATTCCGATCAAATGACAGCCAGGTGATAATTATGCAGCTTTTGTCTATCAATGATATTTTCTCGTTTTCTTTTTTATTGATTGAATATTGATTACATTAATTTGCACTTATTAAGTAAGGTATAGTTTGAGCTTCGTCTGTTGTGAAGGTGAAAGAGAAAAATTCCTCGTTTTAAGTAACTTTAATATATTTTGTGAGGTGTAAGGAGCTTCGTAACTCGAGTCCAAGTTAACCTTATCTGTCCTTGGGCTATCTTGGTGGAAAACCAACGAGGCAATAGCGGCAGGTTCTGGTTGACAGTCCTGGTGGAAGTCAGTGGGGTTCAGCGCCGCAAATTGAATCGAATATTTACTTTTTACGATTCTTAATTATTAGTTGTTACTTGGTCCCTATGATATGACTCGTCTGCTTATTTGTAAAGTTATTTTAAATGTTTGATTCGCTATTTGTAATCTGGGTTAGATATATGTATCTTAATTAATTGTTTTAATAAAATACAAATAAATTTTCAATTATGTAACTGTATCATGTATATTGAATTCGTATTTTGTGTGACGAAATGCTGCAGTCATTAGCCTAGAAAGTATGAATTGACAGAGTGAAATTATAAAAAGCAAAGATACTCTTAACCCCGACGTAATTTGTGCAGCGTTTTAAAATTAAATAATCGCTGATAACGACATCAATATTGTACCTATCATCATGTCTCTCTAATTGTTCTTATTTCTTCAAGTATGTTGTAGCCTATTGATTTACAAAAAAGGGTACAAAGACAAATTTAGTCTGCGTGTGATAAAATAATTAACTTTGGACGCAATTTTGCTTTTTTATTTTTATAAAAGAAGCAATTTTACCTTTTCAGTAGAGAAGTAAAAAAAATGGGGTTGTAAGGAATCGTCCGTATTTTCTTTTTATCTGGTTAAATTTATCTGCTCTAGATAGATGATATCATTTAGTGTCCCGAGAAAGACGTAGCGAGAGGCTACAAGTCCTGACAGATGACCTGTACAATAAACTAAATTACGGTGCGTTAACTCTCTCAATGGCAGATGGTAGGCTTTAGTGTTCTTCGTATTTTTTAGTTTGCGTGGTTAGAGTTGGAGTTGTTGCAGATAAATACTAAAATTGCAGAAAGACATTCATACAATAGACATATTTATGCTATTAAGATTATTAAGATTGTTGATGCTATTATTATTTTGCTAAGATACGGGAAATTCTATGGAGGAGGTACAAAGTTAAGAGTGCAGCGTTTATTATTAGTTTATTATTTATTTAAATTAATACATACAGACATAATTAACACAATTAGCTGTAGATGTCTCCCCGTGCTCATTAACAGAAGCAAGATCGCGACTCCAGCCTCACCCACGCATTCCTGAAGGACTTGCATAGCTTTGAGAAAGACTTTTTAATTTCACTTCTCAAAAGAACACCCAGCGGGGACTTGTTAGTGCCTTTAAGGGCTTAAAAATTATAGAGGAGGGACGTAAGGATCTGATGTTTTACGCGAAATATGTAGCTATGTACGCAAGAAATGTTTCATATTATGTTTCTGAATATTTTAAATTATTTCAATTTTGCATAAAATCTACTTAAATAACAGTTGGAAAGGGTTTTTCGTCTTTCAAGACATTCTTATCTTGATTAATAGTAATATTGTAGGTATTATTTAAGGTAAGTGTCTCTATCATGTTAGTCCTTCCTTTCTCTTTCCGAGTGCAGGGTCGGCTAGCTAATATTTTGTTAGAAAGGGAGTAGTTAAGCACAAGTCGCTAGGTCAGCGCCCGACGCTGTGTAACTACCATACATAACTCAATAGAATTTATCGCACACAGAGGACACTGTGAGTTGCTAATGATGATCTTAAATACCAAAGGAAATTACTTAAAGGAGATTTGCTCGTATCTTTCATTTGAGATGACGTCACCTCTAGGTGATTGTCAGTAGAGAAGACGAATGAGTAGAGATAAGTAGGTTTTTCTATCTATTTAAACTAAGTATAAGTAAGTTTATATTTTACACAGTCGGCAAAATTTACAGATGATGGGTTTTTTATTTACTTGTATTACGCAAAAAATCCAAATGTATTGCTCGTAGGCCTTTATGGAATTGGCAACATTTTTTTACTCGTATGAAGCTATCCGACTTGCTTAAATATACTCGTATCTATCATCTATTAGCTGCTCACACTCAAATTGTATGTATCCCCTTACACGTACCAGTTCCTCATCTTAATTGATCACTAGGTACTCATTACTTTCAAAATTAAAAATGCTGTAGCGACCTCACACAAATGTAACACGGTGGCACCATTATGCCTAAATCATACTATCGAATATTTCTACTTTTCTACATTTCAACTTCGATTGCTTCATTTATATTTGAAACAGAAACAGAGAAAGAAACTCAATGCAGAGGTTGCCTGGCAAATTGAATTCGCAGAGCGAATTTAAATTAAATTACTTAATCGAAGCAAATCCGCACTTCTGTTATACGAATACCCTCGTCCTAACGACCGCGCCGTGCGTATACAAAGCAATATGAAAACAATTAGTTTTAATTTTATACGACCCTGAATGAATGAACTCGAATTTTTGTCTAAACACCAACATAGTTGTACCACAATACAATTTTTTACGTTAATAGACGGCAAGTGGACCTAAGTTACTAGTTGTACACTAGTAGGCATTTGACAGAGGACTTAAAGAATAAATATAATTACAAGATTCTGTCGCCATTTACGATACTTATGATGCGCCCTGGGATTGGTGACCATGAAGTGCGTGTATATGATCAAACATCAACATATTTTTTGTAACCAAAATAATTTACCAATTTTTCTACTTTATAGAGTGCGGCAAAAGTCTCATCGGTAAATATTAAGGAAATACGACGTAGAGTCAACGGTACTGTCTTAATTAAATTGTTGGTCATAAAACGATAATAATGAAAGGTCAGAACGTTGAACTCCAAATTTGTGCGATGGCAAAGTAACGCGAATGAACTACATTTCTTGATGGTTTAATTGCCCCGCGGCTAGTTGCCCCCAGTTGTATTATACTGTTGTAAAATTGAGGTTATGCCCGTAAAATGAGGTCATCGTAGACTGGGGGCGAACTTGAATAACGTTAAGTAAATGTAAAAGAACGGAGGTTAATGGTAGGTTAAATAATTTACAGGTGCATTTGCGTGGCTTAGTCCGCGTGGAAGTATTTTTGACCGATTTTAAAAGTCTCAACCCTTATTTAATCCCCTTAAGAATGGAATACTTCAAAATCCGTTCTTAGCGGACGCTTGCTAACGATAACTACCTCCCTGCCTTAGGGCGCATTCAAGTAGAACGCTGGTTACCGGCGCCGATCTGCCAGCGCTTATTGGTTCTGGTCCGTTGACATAACCTCGGTCGTGTGACAGGTCGGAACTTGTCGGCGCTTATCGGCGCTGGTTTGGCACAAAGTATAGAGACTACCTGCGCCGACTACCTGCGCGGATAAGCGCCGATAAGCGCTGGCAGATCGGCGCCGGTAACGAGCGTTCTACTTGAATGCGCCCTTATACGTCAAGCAGTATTCGATATTTCGTGATGAGTGAGTACATTGTTTTCCTTTATGACGAAGGATCGCTTTATTAACGGTGGATCACCTGCATAAAAGGAGACAATATGATATTTAGTAGATATAAAAATACTTTTAAAAGGGTTTTAGGGTTAGTTCAATTTATAAATGGTTATTTGTCCACTTAAGTGTGTATAGTTAGTCATTATATGATAAACCTACTTAGCAGGTACTTATTGGCCTTAAATTTTTTAAATTACGCGAACTCTATTTTCGGGGATATATATTTTTGAGGATAGATACACGGCGAACAGTATTTTCCATGATCACTATAAGCATTATAATATAAACACTTAGTAGGTACATTAGTAAAATTTACCGAACTAGAGCATTACACACTCAGGCAGACTACATTGTAACGCCTAACCCTACAATGGTTGTATAGATATTAAAAAGCAAGAGTCACGCTATCGTTATTTGTATCTTTCGCGCGAACGTTCTCGTGTTACTCGTACGTTAAACGAGTATTATCAATATCAGTATTACCGATAGCGAGCAACAAAAAGGAAATGATTAATGGCGTTCATATCGATAGGTAGACAGTTGATGGGTTAAAATAAAATAAATAAAATTAAAATGGGAGCAAATATCATCACTAACATCATCATTATCGACACCCATAATGTATAATAAATAATAATATAATAATAATATAATAATAATATAATAACACCCATAATACACCCATAATGACACCCATAATAATAATAACTGTGCCACTGCTGGACACGGGTCTCTCAATGTGAGTGGTATAGGCCATAGTGAACAACGGGTTGACAGACTTCACACATCTTTGATAACATCATGGACAACTCTGTTTTTTCTTGTGTTAACTCTGTTTTGTTTTGTGTTTCGTATTGCATGACATTGATTTAAAAAATGTGCTGATGAGTTTTTCACCTTTGTTCTCCTTAACACGTTCACTGCGTCTGCACAAAAATGAAACTTACTGCCCATGCGTTACGAGTCATAATCTTGCCGTATCAGTATTGCCTGCTGTGCGTTACGGCTTGTATTTTGCTGTACCAGGACCTGACTTTGAAGGCTCTTACAGACATGGAAACCCATGTTTTACTTTAAAAAAATAAACGAATCGATAGATTGTTTATCTATTGACACATGGCTAACGTCGCCAGGGTCTCGACCTGATATTTTAGAAGTTATGCATAATTTTGAAAATCAACGATTTCACGGCAATATACATGCCGTGCCGCATGTAGATCGATAGACCGAATTTAAAACTAGTGTTGGGAAACATTTGTAAGATAGTTGAAGATTGTTATTTTATTTACATTTATTAAAGCCATGCAAATATAAACAAAAATATAAGTAATTAGGAACATAAGCATTAAAATTATTTGAGAACAAATGTATCGGATCAATTTCTTATCGTATAGTTAAGATTTAATTGTGAAAAAATTGCAAAATAGGTTGAAAACTGCTATTTTATTATCATTGATTTGTCATGCAAAATTAAATATATATATATAAGTAACAAGAAACATAATCATTGCAATTTGAGATCAAAGATATGGGATCAATTCTTAATAGTCTGGTTAAGTTTTGATTGGGAAAAAATGTAAAATAGATAAAGACTAATATTTTAATAACATTTATACCTCACCACCTTCCGTCTTAATTACTTTATTTATATCAAGTTTCTTACGAGAACGCTTCATATTAATTTTCGAGCGCTGATAAAGCGCAATCCAGTGTCGATACGTGCAAACGATGATCCTTGCGCACATCACTACGGCACACTGAAGCTGCGCGCGAGTTCCCTACAGTGCGGTACGGCGTCTAAGTTACGGCAACATACATGCCGCATCGCACCATAGATAAATAATTAAGTTCTGGTGCGTTACGGCACCATTATATGCCGTAGTTATTTTTTCGAAAAATGGAATACATTTGAAGAAAGAAACTTGGATATATATTTATCTCTTTTCTGCGTGCACGGGAACATATAAAACCCACCCCCGCACCGGGCGTAAGACACAGACAATTGACCGCCGCACAGTTCGGAAGTCAAATACGGCAAAACTCTGCCCGTAACGCAGCGAACGTGTTAAATATAAGGATATACACAGCATCGTTGTATAAGTGTAATGACAAAATACTTTATAATAATTATTGCAATAAGACATAAAATTAACTCCTAATCTGCTCCTTATCTCCTTACTTTAACTTAAACGTACTTCAGCCACTTACAATCAAAGCTGTACTTGAAGGTACTCTGAACTCAATCGTCTCGAGAGTCCGGGGAGAGGTCTTCCTTGTCTTTCACTCGTAAACACCCCCTGTTTATGGCTTATTCGACGTTAATAGCAGTCACTTATTGTTTCAATTCAATATGCTATTTACCCAATAACGTGAAAAGACGGAGGTGGGGTGGCATTCCTCCGAAATATCGTAAAAACAGGGAAATTATTGGAAACCCTAATAGTCAATGGAATGATGGACAAACTTTCCATTTAAGCGATATATACCTATTTGTGCATAAATAATTAAAACGTTTTCACATGGATTGTTGACAAAGATCTTATTTAAATACTATTTAACCCCTTGTCTTAGCATAGCAGGAACGTATCAACTTGGTGAGTGATTACAGAGCCACCTCGCGTCGCTTCATGGCAACAAAGCAGTCTCGGTCGTCTCACGGCGAAGCTTCTGTTGCATTTTCCGATGGATTTTCAATCTATACAGATGGAAACTTTTCCTCTCTAAATGCTAAAACTTCGGAGATAAAATATTGACGTAAAGATCCGTCGACGGAGAATGATATTGAGATTATGTAACCAAAGGATACCTTGATAGTTAACTGTATACATAAACTTTATCTGATTGATGTCTGTTTTTGGAGGTAAAGTATTTGTTTCAGAATTATCTTTTGTCTGGGAGTCAAGTCTGTTAATTTATAAATGTGTGTAATGTGGGAGTCTTCAAGAGGAGAATGTATTGGCTTTTGTGAGTGCGAAATTAAAATCTTGGACCTAATCACCACTAATATATAACATAACGATAACGTGGAATTGTTGCATTCGCATTAATTTATTTACGTACAAAAAAACTACTAGAGCGTAAGCGCAAAACTTGAAAATTTCACTACTACACTGATTTATTAAGGTTTGGTCGATTAATGCGGGTAATTACACAGTACAAAACGTACGCTAGTATAAAGTACACAATCGGCCCATTCATTGAACGCGGAGAAAATAAACACCACTTCGCTAACCCACAAATGCTTGTAAAATAAGACTTTAAAAGAATACTTGGAAAAAACTACGTTTACGCTTTTCATTTTGTGATTTTTCAAAAAGTTTCCGCAAAAATTCGCCGGTTAGAACTGTTGGAAGTTCGCCAAATAACCAGCGTGGCGGTATGAAATCAAATTCTGCGTTCGGAGTTCAGACGAGTACCTGTAACTGGCGGATAAAACGAATATTGGCTTTTACTCTCATTCGTGGTGCAGAAAATGAGTTTATCTAGCGGATTGGTATTGTAAAAGTTTCGTAATATATGTATATTATCGCACCAAATAAATGTCCAAATGATCTAAAATATTTTTTTTGTTATATTTGCCTTTATTTTATAAGGTAATGAGCGAAATAGTAAGAAGTAAGCCGATTGACATTTTTGTCGATAACAAATTCACTGTAGACGTAAACTAGTAGGAAGCAACTGATGACATACTAAATTACTTAACGTCATATTGTCATGTTTAAGGGTTCTGCATCCAAAGGGATACAAACGTTACCCTGTCTGTTTGTATGTCACAAAGTTCTATGTCTTGAAAATGATAGGAAGATGTCTGAAATTGTAACAAAGAGATGTGTTGCCAACCATGAAAGAAGTACTGTCTCTCTAATCTACAAAACGAGATCTTGCGTAAGAAGTCGACCCGAGTTATTTTAACATTTCTACCCAAAACGTTTTGAGTAATTTTTTCAGGCAGTAGGTACCTACATTGTAATCTGTGTATGTTTTAAACACGCTAATACTAGGTTGATGTCGTGTTGTAACTTCACTGCGGCTTTCGGTTACACAAGTTGTGTAAATTAACACGAAGCTCTCGCCCGGCCGGCAGCCCCCAGAGACGCCCTGGGGACGCTCCCGGGGACGCCCCTCGCTGGTGTCACATGTTGTCACACCGATATGTTACCCAGTGGAGTTGTATCTTGTTATACTTTGATTACTTGTTGTTCATTTTTGGGTTTTTTATTTATTTACTCGTATTTACTCCTCTGCTACCTATTTTGAACAAATTTCAGGTTAACAAGCTTTGAAAGCGGTATATTCTTTATTGGTAAATCGTGTTCTTTTGTAATTATATTTAGATACTTATCACATAATTATTTATAAGATATAAAAATATTTCTCTATCTTACGACAATAATAATTAAAAAATACGAACTGGAGACATCTTCGTACCCTTTCAAATTTAACTTTGTATTCTAAGGGAACCCGAATACCTTTGAGGACTGAGGTGGTCGCCTCTAAAAAAGTGTAACTCCGCAACTTTCTATGCGGAATACAATTGCTGTTAAAAGATAATTACCCGGTAGAATTTTTCCGGTTCCTTGGCGGGCGCTGGTACTTCCCTGCGTGAAGTCTAGACATTAGATGCATAAATATAAACTGAAGCCACAACCCTCCTCTTAATTTCCTCGTAGTTGGAAAAAGTTGCAATAGCCCCTGGCTTTTAGCACTTAGTTATTATAAACTACGCAATGAATATTAAAACGATTTTTAACATCTCAGGGAAAATCTTTTAAAAGCTTTGTAAAGTAAGTATCTATTAAGAATTTATTCTATGAAAAGAGACAATTTAAATCTCATGTTTAGGTTAGCGAGTAAGCGGAGTGCAAAATAAAAATATAGATAGGTATTTCATAAATATAATAGGTATAGATTGTAGAATGTTATATTATGCGTATCTTTTGATGAGAATTGTATATAACACTATCGGCACCGTTCATAATATTATTCATAGGAAAAAGTACAAAATTAACGTCGTAAACATGTTTATTATTAAATGTTTTACTTTTTTCGGATGACTGTCCGTAGTAATATTATAAATTTTAAAGTATAATACAAATGTATTTGATGATCAATAGCTCATTAGCAGCTTTGCTAAACCGGGGCATTTTTTCAATTTATAGTTACTCCCACTAGTTTGAATTCTAAATAATAATTAATTTGTTTATACTTTAAAATGTAGAAGACGACGCTATATAGACGTCATGTAGCTCACCCATCACCATTTTGCACCAAGAGAAAAATTTCGAACTACGCGTCGAATGAATTTTCTACTTTAGAAATGTGGTGAGCCACACGCGAGCAACCATTCACCGCATCCGAGCGAAAGTTCACATAAAATTGGATTAGTTTTATCTGAAAGACATTACGCCGTGACTCACTATCGATTCGGCCCGGGTCGCCGTTTTAACCCGCTGGCGCTGTTTTGCCTTTTACTTAAAACGAACGACAAGACTTCTTGTAGAATTGACGAGACAAAATATATTAGGCTTAAAGTTATAAGGCAGGCGAGGAAAATCCTGGAAAACTTTACATGGAAAACCCCTTATCCTCTCACAATTGGAAGAGATAAATGAATTGAGGATACGGAAACCTAAGAAAAACGGGGTGTAAACATAAGTCGCTGAAATGCTTCGTATACAACGTATGAGTTGTACAGGCGTAGGACTACAATACAAAAACTCACACTATTTATTCACACTATTTGTTAAAGGCTTTATACAATTCTTATTTTAAAGTATAGGTACATACAATGGGTGATATTATCGCTAAAACCGATCTTTTACAGATATAAAACTGACAAAAAAAAACAAAAATTTTTTCTTCTTCGCATACCATTACTGTACTAAGCCCAACAGTTCAACGCTAGCAAGGTGAGGGACCATTAAATAAGTAAAAATAGTTCACCACGCTGGTCAAACGAGAATTGGCAAACTTCAAATCTTTAGATAACAATATTTAATTCACTCAGGTGAAAATCAGGTTTAAATCCGTTGTTACTTATTTCAGTTACAGTTTTTGCACATATTTAAGTTTTCTGAGAGAATTTCTGATTCTTAAACTTTTATTAAGTGACTTTTTAAAATTTTAAGTCGTATTAAATATTTATTAATTTCATTTATCTAAGGCAATAACTGTTCTGAGTCATTATTATTGTATTTATTTCATCAATGTTTATTTATAAATCAGTATCTGGTAACCGATATCAATGGGTACTTATTTGATGTGTGTCTATTAAATACTGATTTGTCGTGTAGCGTTGAGTGGAAATAAATTGTTTGGTTTTGGAATATGACGATGACAGACCGTTGGAGCTTTCCAGAATGAGCTTCCACGTGACATACTGGAAAGCTTCATATTGCGTCACGTGACAAGACAGCTTTAAGCCATGATAGATCATTTCGAGTCTGATAAACTGAAGCCTTTATCCCGGGATTAAATATTACTCCCCTTGACTAAATCTGCTTGTCACTTTTTGCAGTCCGTCGCAATTTGGGGAATATAAAATTTTATACAGTGGTTTAGTTTATGCAATTCAGTCTTTAATTATAAAATCACAAACAACAGATTGTATCTATTAAAGTCTTATTAATACTCAAAATGTTCCCTCTCTTTACATCGATACATCGATAAATAAAAGATGCTTTAAAAACCTTCTTTATTAAAACCATGAAAACCTTACGTACAGACGGGGTGGGTAACTTTTGCATTTATAATATTAGTTCCTACTAATCTAATGGAATTTTAACTGTTTTTTTGGTTGTTTTTGTAGCACATTTTCACAGGTTATAAAACTTGAGTTTGTAAACATTTACATCGAAAATATTTAAAGCGAGATGGCCGCTTTTCTACAACCTCCGTTTAAATCTGATTAAAACAAACTTTGATACCTTGTTAATAGTTTATTTTATTTCCAGGTCCGCGGCGGTGCTCCGGAGTAAAGAAATCGAAGTAAAATGGAAACTTCCGAGAACTCTCGACAGTAATGATCCAATTATGAAGTTATAAATTGAGAACCAAAATGACTAACGTCAAATTAAAACTCATGTTTTTCCTGCTAAACGCTCTTCTCTCAGCTGATATAGTTCAAGCCCGGCCGTACTCCGAAGGGAATGTGACCGATGTCATTATGGACTATTCTAATAATAGCACTTTCAGTATACCTGTAGATTCTAATTCGGATACACTTATAGTCGCTAACGAAGAGCAGACGGTTGAAGAAATGAATAAGAACTCTGATACTCAAATGGAGGCCATAGTTACTGCCGAACAAGACAGAGATGAAGATTTAACAGAAAAGATAATGAGGGAGCAACCAAACGTGTTAGGTATTCCGAAAGATGATGCGATGGCTTTAGAACACCAATTAAACATATCAAGTCCTCTTTTAGATGAAATGATGGATTCGGAATCAAATCGCGAAGAGAGTTTGACTGATATACTTTTTAAATCAGATAATCAGGAGTTCGTGGAAGCTCCTCGCTTCGAATTCTTAATCGCCGGCAAGATTAATGAGAGTGATGTAACAAATAGAAGCTTTTCTAAAGACAGTGGACTTAGTGATAATAATTTAGATAAGGTGGACAGGAACAGTAGTGATATTTTGAGAAAAGTAGACTATGTAGAGTTAGTTGAAGTTCTCAAACCGTCAAAAATTAATGAGAATAAAAGTGCTTATAATCTAGGTAACATAACAGGTCATGAAGTGGACAACGACCTAGCCCCGGACACAAGTGAGTATATTCGATTAGCGTTAATAATGTAAAACAGTTATAATACAGTTCAAAATGCATTGTATTCATAAATAAAATTAATTAAATAAGGCACTATAGAATTTTTTTAATAAGGTTAAGGTTTAAGAAAATAATATAATAAGAAAACAAAAAATAATCAACCTTGATTTTCAACCTTGTCAACTTTGAGAAGGTTGAAAATTCTTCCCTAGGCTGATTTTAACTAAGGATGATCATTTTAGTTATGACTTTAATTACAAACCTATTTTCCCAAGTTAAGATCTTAGATTCAACTTAGATCATATAGGTAGTTCAACTTATTAGTTATGTGTATACCTCATTATTATGAGTATGTTATAATCTGTATTAAATTGGGACTAGAATTAGATGAGAAATAGTTATGATGACATGACATAGATAAGTTCGAATAAAAATAATGCCAGTGATCTGTTGAGATTATGGACGTAGGTAATCAGAATAATAATAATTAAGGGAGATATTTATGTTTCAACTGTAACAATACCAGAATATGAATGGAATTATATTTTTTTCTCTGTTATACGTATACTAATAAGAAGCAAAGATATTTGCTTCTTTCATCTATACCATAAAGGGTAAGAAAAGGAATTTCCACACCACATTAAATGAGTACTCGTAATGGTTGCAACTTGGTTACAAGCGATTAAAATCTTGAGTTGAAGCCGCACTTGTCTGCATTAAATGGTGTTAGGAAGTTAGCCTCTTGTGCTGGGCGAAACTTCATTGTGGCCGTGTGACTATGATGGTTCGTAATATAACATTGTTGCAGACATTCACTGAAAACTTAAGGAGATAATTATTAAATAGATAACATTTAGCTCTTTACGAATTCGAATCTTCTTTGAAAAACTTAAGTTAGACCAATTTTATCAGATGATACACATCCTGATGATTCGTTTACACAAGAAAAAAATAAACGATTGATCAATAAAAGAGATTAAGGAGACCAAGTATGTCTGACCTCTTGTGAGATAATAGAGATTCATTATATAAACGGTGTTTTAAAATTCATCGCAGGGTTGCATTACATAATATATAGAGAGTTTATTATAGAATAAACATGAGAATTGATCACATACAAGCAGCTTGAAGTTGCGAAATAATAGAGAATAAATCATAATTGCTTATAGTTACCGGGAATAACTTTTTAAGTTAGAGACTGTTTACTGGCAAAACTATAAAATCGCTGGCATTAATTAATCCCTCCTTTTTACAGCATTCAAGTGTCGGCGACTGAATTAGAGTCTCATCATGAATTTTCCCGACCCATTTAAGCTTTCACGCTAACGTGACTTTATTCGTTATATCGTTCGCCATTAACTTTAGGAATTATCGCAAAAACTATTTTAAAAAGTTGTCTGTAATAATTAAACTTTTCAGACTTGTATTAAATGGGAAAGATTACAAAAAACCTTTTTACGAGGGCGTTAGAAGACGTGCGTCGTATATTATTCTCTAGCATGGTACTCATTATATTATCATTTAATTAGTCCTTCAATCAAATAACACAGTGTGCTTCGAAAATTCTACTCACGAAAACTTAGGTTCGTTTGCAGAATTTCAATGTAGGTAATAAAAAATTCACTGAAAGTATTCACTAAGAAATAGTCAATTGCCTTGACTTTGTTTTTTAAGATTTGCTCGGTTAGGGAAACTGGTGAACAATTTTGATTCTAGAGTTTGTACTCATAAGCCATGGTGATCGAGAGAATGTTAGTATGTTGGAATTCCATTTGACTCGGATCTTGCCTAGAGTAATCGGGGTTTTTTGGTAAATAGTTTAGCTCCCCAGAGGTTAACAACAAAAATAATTGTCATACCCAATGGCTTCTTTCGATATTCATTTATACCTAGGTACCTTATTTTGGCTGTCCTAGCTTTCCCTACGTTTAGCGTTCGACATTTTTTTTGATTTTAGTCGAAATAAAACTTCTGTCTCGGTATAGAAATGATAAAAGTGTATGAAAAACGTCGATAGTTTTGCCAGACTTCTTTAGATGTAAAATTGTGTTTCTATTTATGTAAATTGGATATGAAAACAGCGCCCAAGTAAGCCTGAAATGGTTTACGTAAAGGCACGGGACCGTGTCTCATTTCTATTCTATTTTTAATTCATCAATGTTCCGAACCCTTCCATGTTTTTAAAGTGACAGAATTATTAATACAATTCCCTTTTAACTTCACGTCGCAAACCACGCAACATATTTACATCTGACACAATAAAACCGTGCTCCACAGTTCGTATACGAACGCTTTAAATTCTGTCCCCTTTTGTAAAATTAATGATTCTGTACTTATGATAAATTTATATACGGTCCCTTGGGACTCCCTTTCACCGTTCACTGAATTGAGAAATTTCAGCAATGGTGCTTAAGCCCTTGTTTTCCTTTTGTTTGATCGAGACTGTTGTTGCGAGTAACTATGATTGAAGAAATTATTTAGCTGTTTGAACATTATTTAAGCAGCTTTCATCGGTCAATTCAAAATTTGGTATCTTGAGACTTCAATAGATACTTAGAAAGTATGAAGACCAAGTCTTGATGATACTGCATTGTCTAAAATAATAAGGATACCAAATGATAAGGATACAGCTTGATAGCCCGTTTGAGCTCATTTAAATGGTCAACACAGCTTCATCTATTACTTTTTGTTTTATCTACTGAACCAAATTGAATGTTATTTTAACATAGAGGATCTTCTAAAAATATTCACTGCCTTTTTTTAAGGCCACATATCCATAAAATTTTTAATGTTCGATATTACTTTTTAAAGGATTAGATATTAAGTTAGAACCATTTATGAAAATCAATTTAATGTTAATACTAACGAGTCAAACGACGTAAACGATATTTTAGCATTGTTGTATTAATGACGAAGCTTGAATAAACTGAATTTAAGAATGTTGTAAATTACTCTGCGTTCAGTGTGTACTTTAGAATTCTCCAATAAGCAAACTTGGATGTTTTCTTCACCTTTTGCCAATGTGGTGAATTATTGCTCCTATCTAATAAGTAGAATTCTCAAGTGTGTAGAATTTCTCACAATATTTCTTTCGATAGAAAGGGAGAACTTAGTTCTAATAGATTGATTGATCGATTCGAACGTTGTTCCAACTACAGTGCTACAACAGATTAGCGGTTATTTACATAACATATCGAAGAACACCTTACACCGCGTTTAGATTCAACACGAACATGTAAACGCTCACACGAATTTAAACGTGGGATCCTTTGACCCGCGGCAAAAACCAACACTCTTTGTGAATAGCCGACGAGTAGGCCGTTTAGAACTAAACTGAGCGTCAGTCTATTGGCAGTTATACATAGAGATTTAAAAACGTTAGATGCACCCTGCACTTCTAAAAATGTTATTACTCTATTTCATAAAGACAAAAAACATGGTGTTTTCTCGCTTCCGAAGACTATAATTGTAATAGGTCGCTCTCTGTCATACAGACATGGGATGAGCGAACGCACTCATCCCAGCGATGCCACAATTTCGTGCATCTAAAATTTGATAAGGGCGTATCTAATGCTTTTGTATCTCTGGTTCTAGCGTTTTATAACAAACCGAAGACTTTTTCTCCTAGTTAGTGATTGGGTGCTGTTGGCATGTGACCTGTCGTAGTCCTCTCCGTGTTCTCAGGGTTCACAGACCTGCAGACGCTGTTCCTGGCCTGCCTCATCACCATGGTGCTGCTGTTCGCCGTCTTCCTCGTGATGGCCTGTGTCATGTGAGCTCAATTTTTTATTGCTATGTTGCCCTTTTTGTTTAATTAGCTATAAGTTAATGCTTAACTACAGGTCCACTTGATGGTAAGTCGCGACGTAGGTGCGTGGTAAATAACCACTCTTGCGTATAAGTATAAACGTGACAGCGATGGTTGTCATATTATTAAAAAAGAACATACAGAACAGAAGCCATACATACATAAGTTATGTAACAGAACAGAATAGAAGAACAGATAAAAAAACAAAGTGGAAACGAAGTTATGGGTGATAAGCGTAATAAGAAGCCTACATGAAGATGTTATTGATATTTTTTGGCCGTCTTCTGGACCGGAAACGACTTCGGGGATGACTTCATAAATGTAAAGTGAAGTAACAATGGAATTCTAGAAACCTATCACTTTAAGTTGGTTCAAATTAAGTATTACATAGTCGAACCACATGCTCAGAGTTAAACCTGATGACTCCACCATAAAACTAAGTAGAATTTAAATGTTTTCTATTGTTCGCCAGTTACATCTACGAAATGAATTCATTTAAATGAATATTGTAAGAATTAAGTAGGTATCTAGTCAGAGCCCATTTGTACTGGAAACTTAAAAGATGTCTACGTTTCATTTGTTCCATGTTTCTGCTTATTGGTTTCATCATTTATTAAATCCATGCTTTTGCGATACAAGGGATTACTTTGAGGTTTTTATTTTTATTTCTGACAATAATGTTTTTGCGAAACCAAAAAATAATACAAGAAGCGGATTGCTGTTTCTATTACGCGCCTGACTGATTTATACGAGCAACACACAGACAGCTGCCAGAACTCGGGCAGATTTTATATACATGCTTACATGTTCACTCTAGGATCAGTTCAGTCTATGTGATTGACGTATGCACTGACTGAAGGACTGATGGACAGTAGAAAATTTTATATTTTTTTATTCATGTTTTCCCAGGCTGAAAATTGTGTGGTTATTGGGTCTTAGAGTTTTTACATACTAAGCTGTACCTACATGCGTAAACCAATACATATTTACTTATATATTTGTACCCAGTTTGGTCTGTTAGTACTGTACTTATAACTACCCAATTTTTAATATAGTCTTACTGAATGAATGAATGAATGAATATTTATTCGAAGTAGAAACATCGAAGTCAAACAAGTTTCTTATTTCACAAAGATTTATTCCAAGAACCCTCAGTATCAAATGTTTTATTTATCTTTAAAGTCGGAACAATTTGAAGTAAACAACGTCTATTTACGTCTTTAACTATCTTAGGGGTGGAAACAAATTCCAATCTTAGGTTTTGTCTTATCTTCATAGGTCAAGTAGCTTTCAAGTCTTCGTGTTTTGTCACTAAGTGAGGGAGTTTCGTACCAGATAAATTTAACCTTGTTAACTATTACGTGATCGTTCTGCTTTTATGGGGTGTCCTACGTGAGCGACGAATACGACGCGACGCTACGCAACACGACGCGACAATGACTACGTCGCGTATTGTCGCAGACTGTCACCTGTCACATAGGACACAAGTAGGGATACCGTCGATTTGATCGCTTACGTCACGATCGCAACGTCGCGTCGCGTCGTATTCGTCGTTCACGAAGGACACCGCCTTATACTCGTATTAGCTGATGCTTATGAAACTATTTGTTACTGACTTTGAAACAAAATTTCAACCCCCATTATACCCCCTTAGACATGGAATATAACAAAATCTGTATAAAGGCTACCTGCTACCCCAGAAATCCTGTGGGATCAGTTTTTACACAGAAAAATCTCCATCTCCCACGCGTAGGAAGTAGCGTGCACAGTAAGTTCATGTTACAATATTAATGATTACTTACTTAACATTCCCTTAAGCAAGGACACTAAATTTCGTCCGCGTCCCGCGTTGTTGATTTCAAGATTCAAGCAATTTGCACAAGTTACACAGCTATAACTTTATTGATCTAAACTTGGGTATATAGTAATAGTATAAACATTTTCCGATACAATGGACGCGGTGACTTGAGACGTCTGAAGTAGTGCCTGATCAAATTATCATTTCCATTCGCTACACATACAAGTATTGCTCGACGTCTTTTGAAGGTGTAAGGGTATGGGCAGTAATCACTTTAGTACCTGGTTGACCGAGCTTTGCTCGGTTGAAAATTATATTTAGTATGAATCGCAAGAAATACGAGGAATTCCGCCATCTATTCAGGAGTCAAATCATACAACTGTTCACTGAGCACAAAATTCATTTTACTTATGTTACGGCCAAAGGATCTCAACAGCGTGTTTCACAAAGTTGTACAGCGCCATCTAGTTTCATACTACTGAAATTTCAACACGTTACAAACAGTACCTCATAGAAGTTAACTGTGTGAGCGAATTAATTGCATTTTAAATAGGTACATACTTAATTAGATAAATTCATTGAACTTTCCTTCGTACTTTTCGCAGGCTTAGGCAGTCCCCGACTGAAATTTTTATTTGCGATAAAATGTATTGAATGTTTATGATAATTAAACAACATAAATAAATATACTTTTAGTTTAATGAGCAAGTTGTTAGGCGTACTTAAAATTTTATTGATTCTATTTACAACAATAGTAATTTCATCGATCTGACCATTATTTATTTAAAACTTTATTAAAATATATTATTAAATCGATAATAACAAAACTAACATTTATCGTAAATATCACAAACGCACGTTAAACTATCACTACGCGTCCTGCGAGGTCAAGCGAGATAATCGCACTGATTTTTAATTTTATTCAAACAGAAAATAGGTAGGTATAACGCAAAAATAGCGCTTCAATTAGTATTAGCCGAACAAAAATATATTCGAGCGCCATCTAGTTTCATACTACTGAAACAAACAAACCGTATCTCATAGAAGCTATCCTAATGTTTCATAGATGGCGTCAGTTCAACACGTTACAAACAGTACCTCATAGAAGTTATCCTAATGTTTCATAGATGACGTCAGTATGATGTTTTTAAAATCTCTTTATCTCGGGAACCGAGCTTTTCTCGAACCTGGGACCTTGATAAATCGATTCCTTGAGCCGAAAACCCCCTAATCTGTAACTTTCATGAAAATCTTTGCAGCCGTTTCCGAGATCGTGATTATATATAAATAAATAAATATACAAGAATTGCTCGTTTAAAGATATTAGATTAGTACCTGGTTGACCGAGCTTTGCTCGGTTGAAAATTATATTTAGTATGAATCGCAAGAAATACGAGGAATTCCGCCATCTATTCAGGAGTCAAATCATACAACTGTTCACTGAGCACAAAATTCATTTTACTTATGTTACGGCCAAAGGATCTCAACAGCGTGTTTCACAAAGTTGTACAGCGCCATCTAGTTTCATACTACTGAAATTTCAACACGTTACAAACAGTACCTCATAGAAGTTAACTGTGTGAGCGAATTAATTGCATTTTAAATAGGTACATACTTAATTAGATAAATTCATTGAACTTTCCTTCGTACTTTTCGCAGGCTTAGGCAGTCCCCGACTGAAATTTTTATTTGCGATAAAATGTATTGAATGTTTATGATAATTAAACAACATAAATAAATATACTTTTAGTTAGTTGTTAGGCGTACTTAAAATTTTATTGATTCTATTTACAACAATAGTAATTTCATCGATCTGACCATTATTTATTTAAAACTTTATTAAAATATATTATTAAATCGATAATAACAAAACTAACATTTATTTACAAATATTCTCGTAAATATCACAAACGCACGTTAAGCTATCACTACGCGTCCTGCGAGGTCAAGCGAGATAATCGCACTGATTTTTAATTTTATTCAAACAGAAAATAGGTAGGTATAACGCAAAAATAGCGCTTCAACGTAAGAATGAATATTAAAAATATATTCGAGCGCCATCTACTTTCATACTACTGAAACAAACAAACCGTATCTCATAGAAGTTATCCTAATGTTTCATAGATGGCGTCAGTTCAACACGTTACAAACAGTATACCTCATAGAAGTTATCCTAATGTTTCATAGATGACGTCAGTATGATGTTTTTAAAATCTCTTTATCTCGGGAACCGAGCTTTTCTCGAACCTGGGACCTTGATAAATCGATTCCTTGAGCCGAAAACCCCCTAATCTGTAACTTTCATGAAAATCTTTGCAGCCGTTTCCGAGATCGTGATTATATATAAATAAATAAATATACAAGAATTGCTCGTTTAAAGATATTAGATATTGGCTTCGATTTTTCCACTGAAAATAATGTAAAGACATGTATGTATAGTAAACTAAAACTCAATTTCTCGTAGGTATTTACAAATACGCTTGTGAATGCCATTACCTATTTGTAGTCCCGAGGTTCTATGGAAATACACTTTTCACAATACACAATCAATTAATTCGATAACGATTTTTTTATGTATGAACTTTTTAAACCTGCTCAATTTATCTACTAATAAAACCGGATTCTAATAAGTTTAGCTTTTAAGGCCACACATTTTGATTTTGACCCTTAGTACGTCACCAGTGGAGTTATTTGTTTAAAAAATAACTTATTCATTACATACTATAGCTACTTACGTACTTATTGTTTTTGTAAAAGGTTAAGTTCATATTACCCATAGGACTGATTGAGACAGTCGACGACAGAAGCGTCGAATAATAATCGTTGATGGGGCTGGCGCCCGTAACTATGGGCCATCACAATGATATGCCCGAAATACCTGACCTTTCGCTGACCTATACTTACTACTTTAACTAAGGTGCGTCACCTGAGCTCATTTCTTACGAGAGTGGACAAGTGTTTGCGTGCTATGTTTAATAAACATATATTTTTCTTTTTTATCTGTATTTTTTCTAACAGCTTTACACTTCATGATTTTTGTCAATCCTACAACTTAACTATACTGTAGGTATTTTTAATACGAAAGTCTACGAGTTTTTTTTATTTGTACATTTTTTTACGCTATACTTAACTGTATTATTTGTATAATAGCATCTGAACCGGCCTTCGGAATTACGAGTAGGTACGATAATACTTTCGTCTTTTTAACCGACTTCAAAAAAGAAGGAGGTTCTCAATTCGACCGTATATATGCTTTTTTTTTTATGTACGTTCAGCGATTATTTCGTCGTTTATGGGCCGATTTTGATAATTCTTTTTTTGTTGTAAAGTAGATATGCGCAGTGGGGTCCCCTGATAAGGAAACCAGGATCTGATGATGGCATCTCAGAGAAATCGAGGGGAACTTTCGAAAATTGTATGGACAACTAGTGTGTTTGTTCATGTTATCATAAGTACATTAAAGGGCTACCATTTCATGAAGATCTGGAGTCGATCTGATGAAGCCGAAAGACAGTCGAGAGAACTCCTCAACGATTTACTGCAGTTATCTAGTGTTTGGGCTTCATTAATTTGTAGTGACGAGAACTTTACACTTACATGTTGAATTGAGCGCCATCTGGCGAGTAGTTTTTGAGTTATCTCTACTTATCAAGATTGAAGTCGGTTATTTTTTTTTGTAAAAAGCAATTATAATATACATACTAATTACCCAGGTCTATTTATTATAGGCTAAACTATTAGAAAATTTAACTTGTATGCAATGATCGTAAAAAGAAAATGTTGTAACATGTGCTAAACGAATAAAGAACGTCATATAGACGCTTAACCGTGGAAATATAGATTGTTTGGTCCCGCGTTGGGCGCCAATACCCGAAACTTAATTCGACCGAAAATATAGCCTTATAAGGAGGTAACGGCTGGTCCTTATAATTCAATATTAAGTTTCCGGCTTATGAATTCAGTCCTCGCTCAGTTTACAAAGAACCTTTTGACGTGATATTTTGGACCCAAGTTTGAAAGGATAATAATATGATAAGGTCAGATGTTATTGAGTGATATTAACGCGTACTAAAATTCTTTGAATTCCTTTTTTGTTATAGATTCAAAATAATTCAGTGGCCAATGCGATCCATCTTTATAGTCAACATTATTTTGACAATGCTGAGATTTTTTTAAATACCTACCTACATATAATACTGGTAGTGTCATGTTAGTTTTTCAGTCGAAATAAATAACTTAATTTTAACTTTGACTTTGAGGCTGAGCGATGTAACCCGCCCTTCCTTACTCGAAAGAAAAGTTGTGGAAAACTTTCAAACATATATAGTAGACGTGTGATTTTCCTGAACTCCACATTGTAAATAGTTGGATGTGATTCAAGCTAAACAGTCGAAGTAACTAGTGGTAAGGACATAATTGTTTAGAACATAATGTTGTTATATACTTTTCTACTAAGACATCTGTTTTCATTAAATTATGATGTTATATAAAGTTAATATAAAGTTGTATTTAAATAATTGAACTATATCAAAATAAACATTGAGTGTTTTTGACGTGAATTTGTCTTTAAAGCTTCGTATAAAGTAATGATAACAAAATTGAAGGAAAAAAGGTTGTTTTGGCTTGTACATATTACATAAAATAACACTGTAGCTGGTCGTATGTTTATGCACGCTAACTTAACGCTAACGCTAAGCTAACGAAACGGCTGATCGGATTTTTATGGGACTCTCACTGGGAGATAGAGGAGAGGATAGGCTACTTTTTATCCCGGAGATCACGCGGTAAGAACTCCTACGCACGAATGAAGACACGTACACAACTAGTACTATGATATATGCAGAGTTATGGCGATATACCATTAAACTTTTATATCCGAAATTTAATTACACTAGTCAATGGCTAAAGGATCAAATAATTTGTTACGTTGAGTGAGGTTTGAGGACAGAACACGTCACGCGAGGAGGATTTGGGACGTCTGATCAAATGACATATTAATTAAACATGTTTATTCATTCGAGAATAACGAATCACGTTTATAAAGGCACTTAGGATAGAAAGCAGATGTTAAACCACGGAACATTCAAGCTTTTATTGGAGTCGTTCCAAATAGGGTGTTGGAATAACCGATTGTAAGTGCTGGTCGTATTGTAGTATTATTTAAGTTATTCAAGAACTTAGTAAGCTATGTAGTTATTAAAGCGACTTAGTTATTCTTATTCAGTAAGGGCAAAAATTTAGTTTTTTATACAATTTTGATTGTTAAAGTGTAGTACAATTCTTTGTTACAATATTTAGATAGCAATTTGATATTAGCCTAAGATATTTACTTAAATAAAAAAGTCTACATTCTCAAATCTTTATTTTTCAAACAATATTCTTTGTTACTACTACAATTTCTTGTTTGTTTCGACATTTGTCACAGTAGAGTCTACAAACCTGAAATACAGTCGTACAAGGATCTTTTGGCACGTGGGTGACAGAGACAGTGCCTTACAGCTTGCCTTTCCTGTAACGCGCTGTCTCTGTCACCCACACGCCAAAAGATCGTTGTAAGACAATAGGCTCTTACATTTCCATAGACCAACAGATGTAGGCAGATGAAGCTATGCTCTTACTTACAACATTTGTTCAGCAGTTATTAAAGTTTTTTTTAGTAATATCAAATGTAATATTTCTTTTCTATTGGTGTAATATACAAAATTTATTTATGAGATATAGAATTTTGTTTAGCTCCAACGCTTTTTCTCTGTTGGCATTTTAATAGGCCGAACGAACGGCGTTTAGTGTTCCAATAATAGTTTGGCCCGCATTTTTATTTACGTTCGATTCGATTATTTATAACGTACCGTCCTAAGCGTCTTGAAGTTAAGAGTGAAGGAGCTCCTTGGAAGCAATAAGTGCGCTTTACCCACGACTACAAGACTTACCATCGGTAGGAAATGTTATTAAGCATTAAATTATATTACGCATCATCGTCATGATCAACCCATCATGACTTACATGAGCCCGGGTCCCTTTTCAATATGGTCATAGTCCACCACGCTGACCAAATGCGGTTTGGCAGACTTCAAACGCTTTTGAGTTTTGCAAACTCCGGCATACAGGTTTCTTCACGATAATTTTCTGCTCCATTTTAATGAGTGACATTTAAGTGCTACAAACGCACCCAACTACGAAAAGTCAGTACTATAGTATGTACTCGAATTCGTGCCCGGACCCCTTGAGTAGGAGGATGTATTCTTAGGCGCTTTGCCCACGGAGCAACTATTGCAGCAACTGGCAACTGGCAACTGGCATCTAACTGGCAACTAGCTGTCTACATAATATTTCAATTGGACTGCGCACACACAGCAACTCGAGTTTCGAGTTCCGGCAATCGTCAACAGTTTTCAGTTCCTAATTGTCGCAACTAGCAACTGTTAAATATTATACCGGTTTTTAAAGTTGCCGGTTTCCGCAACTGTCAATCGCAAATCAATCAATCAAGTTGCTCACGAATTGCTATAAAATTGCGGCAACCGTAAACGTTGTAGCAACTATCAACTTTTTACAGGAAACTTTTAAAAAGTTGATAGTTGCCTCAACTTGAGTTGCTCCATGGGCAAAGCGCCTTAATCGCTGGGCTACCACCGCTTTTGCTGCTTATGTTCATAAACAAGTGTTAACAATATGATTATTTGTAGGTGTATATACCGACGCTGCTGCAGAGCCACCAGCGTCTCCGGAGACTCTGAGAGCAGTGACAAGGAAGACGCTAATCATCAACAGGTCAGTACATTGAAGTGTTGAATTTCCTACAATTAGTTGCGTCGATCGTAACCCCGGCTCCACACGTTGGCGCCAACGTTCGCGCCAACGCTACTCGCCCAACGTGTGGAGCTAGAAAATGGCGTTGGCACCAACGTTGGCGCGAACGTTGGCGCCAACGTGTGGAGCCGGCCTAAGAGGCCTATCTTGAGTTCAAGCCATTCTCCTTTGCGCGTGAGGTACCCTGCTGAACATTAGGCAAGGCTTTGGGGAGAGTTTCTCATGTTGGATTTCGGGAGGTGCCATTCAGTTAAATTGGGGACACAATTAAGTACAATGTATTTTTAGTAGAAAAGATAAGTAACTAATCAAATTAATTAGATACCTACTAGTTATATTCGAAATCTTTAACACTACTTGTTTTACACAAATTTCGATATTTTACTTTTAAACGATGATAAACAGGGGCTGAAAGTGTGAATATAAGTTAAAAATACTTTCCACAGAGCAACACCTTGGGAGTTAATCAGAGTTATCGTATAAACTGTATTTCTATATGTTATATTATTATTATTCTATATCTACTTCTTTATGAGATGGGTCATATGGGGCCATAGCAACGAATATTAAACTAGCGGCACGCTATGATGGCCGGTTTGACGTTTGTCCGCTCATGAAGTTCCGTATTAATTGATAACGACTTTGAAGGAAATAATTGTATTACTTTATTGACGATAGTGATGTGCAGAGATTCATAAATTTTATCGAATGTAGTTTTAGGTTTAGGACTCAAAATTTATTTATTAAATTGATTTCTAAAATGTATACAAGTGTAGAAAAATCAGTTTGCACCATTTAAGGGGTGAATGTACTTGTGAATATGAATAATTTTCACTATGTGGACATCAACGGGTTTGTCGAAGGTTCTCTCATGGCTTTTGCGTCAAAAACCACTGGAGACTATCATGAAGACATGAATGGAGAAAAGTTTACTGAATGGTTTACCTCAATGTTGTGTAGCCTCCCTGAACCATCTATTATAATTATGGACAACGCCCCATACCACTCGATGCAAATTGACAAGCCACCTGCCCAATCCCAAAAGAAAGCTGATATCGTCGCATGGCTTCGTAAAAATGGCGTAGATGCAAACATGAATATGTTAAAAGCGGAATTAGTACGTCTTTTAAAAGAAAACAAACCAAACAAGATCCGATACGTCATTGACGAAATAGCATTAGAACATGGGCACAGAGTTATACGGTTACCGCCTTACCATTGTGAGTATAATGCGATTGAGTTGGTGTGGGCTCAAATTAAGGGATATGCTGCAAGACACAATACAGAACCCCCATTTACCACAAAAAAATGCTAAAATTATTAGAAGAAGCTTGTGAACATGTGACTAAAGGAGACTGGGAAAAGGTTGTGAATAGAACTGTTAAATTAATAAGGGAAGATTATGAAAGAGATGTGAAAATAGATAATATTATAGAAAACGAACATATAATTATTAATGTAGGTGATGATAGCAGTGACGACAGTGAAAATAGTAGTATGGACGAATCTGATTAATTATGGCCTTTTGTGGCACCTTTTTTGGTATCTTTTGTATTCATATGTTTCTTGTGTGCATATAAAGTATGTATATTCATTTTCATTCAAATATTCAGTTCGTTCAAATAAATTAAATAAACATTTACATTTTTGTTTTATTAAACCTATTTAATCAGGTACAAAAACAAAACTTAATTGTTTTTTGTTCGAGAATAAATTGACATTCCACATCACTGTTGTAATGTGTCAAACCGGCCATCATAGCGTGCCGCTAGTGTAATGACCAGGTGAGCAGCACTCGCTACTTGGGTTATTTAAAAAGTGTGTTAGAAGGTATCATTCGCGTCCGTACACACGCAGTTGCAATTCGGTGCAGCTGCTAACTAATGGGTTTCTTTATGCATTTCGTTATTTTATATCTTGCTTTCATTTATTTATGCTACTTTTTAATTACAGAACACTTTTACTTTAAGAATCGTACATACGCATAAAACTATTAAATTTTCTTTTTATGTTCTTGCATAACATAAGCTATGATATGTTACGCAGTTTGTTTGTTAAACCTAAACCGCTTGAGCGATTTCGATGAATTTTTTCAGGAAGTTAGTTGATGATATCAAAAACGGCTACCTGTTGTTTTCCAAAGTCAATCCCTAAAGGGCTGAAAAAGAGAATCGAACCCAGAACCCTTCTTGTTGAGGTATGCTTTCTTCTAACTGAGCTACGTTTCAAGTTCTAAAGATCTTTCATACAAATAACTTTGAGATTAAGAAAATTTAAAACATTAAAGTAGCTAACATTATGCGTTCAAACTTTGATACTTCTATTTTTGAAGTGAAATAAATGTCCATTGTTACAAAGTTCGTAATGTGCTATTCTTGAAGTAATAAAGTTGTATAACCAGAAACTTGTCTAAGTTACGTACATAATAGACTGTATTACTTACTTCAGTGAAGGAAAACATGAGAAATCTCATTATATAAAAAATGAATTACCGTAGTTTATGGCATAAGTGCAGCAGTGGTAGCCGACATTGGTATCACCATCAACTTTGTTCGACAATCGGCACTTGGCCATCGTGGTAGACTATGGTCCGTACCTACATTGTGAGAGCGAACCGTGCCCAGCAGTGGGATGGTTAAGGGTTGTCTAAGTGAAATTTTTTCACATGCTCCACAAGTATTTCTACTTGTACCGGCCTCTACCGGTTGTTTGCGGAACTAAACGATTCATATAAGTGAAATAGTTTTGAACGTTAAAAAACTGTGAAAGTGTGACGGTAAGCACCACTCACACTAGTAGTTGTCTGTCAAGTTGTATGGGCGTAGTCTGAGCCGGGTGATGTTACTGTGAAATCGTTTTTTTACCTAAAATGAAACAGCATTGCAATTATTTATGTCAAGACGGACACCGACAAAATATCGTTGAAATGATCCCACGAGAACGTATTACCATGAATAAATTATTATTTCAGGTCATGGTCTGCTCATGTACCAAATTTCATGATAGGAATAATTAATCAACTCTAGTTTTATATCCCTTCTCTCCCCTTTTCACCCTGGCCAGGTGTCAAAGTTCCTAGCGTGTCAAACTATCTTTATACAAAATTTCATTTTAATAACTTCAGCGGATTAAGCGTGAACAGTTAGCACACGGACATAAGGCGTTACTGTCCCACTATATTATTTGTATGGGTTTAGTGTATCAGACATTAGGTACTATCTAAAATATTATTATATACAGTCGAAAATCATCATATTGTTGGACAAAGTAAAAATTAAGCACCTTTTTTGTAGCATTTAAGTGAAGTTGATTTAAGAGTACCTACGCAAGATGGTTTAACAATACAAAATACAATATACCCAATCTAAGAAAACGACATAAAATCGCTGATTCACCTCCTCGAGTAATTGACATGCATGAATTGCAAGTCTACTTATAGAATGTAAAATACTATATACTTATCCTTACCTAATGTGCAACACAGTTTAAAGACCCTAAAAATATGCCAAAAAACAATCATTGCATACATCGTTGGTCGGACTGCATTTTTGGGCGCAAGTTCTAGAGTGCGCGCGTTCGTCTCGCTCTTCCCCGCAAGTGGGAGCGGGACGGGTAGAGTGCGCTTGACCTATGCGCTTGCGCCGACCGATTTTGGCAGTTCGTGTGTGTGGACGAGCCGGCTACATGGTACGGAGGGCGACAAAGTTACGTGATTAATGTAAAAGATAATATATGTTTATTTTACATTTCAGAAGCTTGGAGTTCATTCATTTCAACAATCAAAAATAATATGTTTTGTTTAATGTGTAAGATTTTTCAGTAAAAAATTACCAATTTCAATTGAACTTTGATGTATTGAACATTGAAATTAATTATACGTATATTACTATACGCAATAAAGTGATATACAGAGGTAATTTCTCTCTTATTATTGTAAATGCCTGTAGATGAGAATCTAGTAGTTGTTGTTTAGTTTCTGACGTCTAGACGCCTGGTCCTCTCATTTTCCATGATAATATTTATGAGTAAAATAGGAAATTTGTTTTGACCATGACACAATTAAATCAATAATCAATGATCATCATACATAAATAACAATTGTTTCCGGCAAAAAAAAAACTGAGAAATAGTTAAAAGGTACATACTATAAGTAATTTAGGAATTATATGTGCAATGTTTATATGTATAATAATATATACATTGTATCCAGCGTTATGGACTCGGACCTGAATCCTTAACTGTAGCTTCTAAGTCTACTGTGAGAGGAAACTTAATTCCCCGTAGTGAGGAGTTCAGGGTTGCGATGATGATAGTTATCGTAAAACAATTGTAACTAAGATTGCATATAAAGATTAAGTTTTTAATTAGTTTATATTAAAAATATAACAAAACGTTTGATGCCGCTATGTTATATAAATTACATAGCATTGTACTCGTATACTCGTATTAGCCCTGTCAAGACATAGTAGAAAGTAAGTAGCTTAGTTCGAGTAACATGTTAATGTTCTTTACTTTCTTTGTCTTCTCTAAAAAATGGTTGACATAATATATATTTCGAAAATATGTAATTCCAAGTACTAATATGCCGTAATGTACAAAAAATCTAATCTAAAACACTATGCTGTTAAAATTATTAATCATGGCGAATAACTGAACTAATAAGAGAGTTGCCATGATATAAATTAGCGCAAACAAAATATAATTGGAGGAGTTAGCGGCTTATTCCATAATTATGTAGAGGGCGCCACGGAGCGGCATGGCGCCGCGCGAGCGACTCTTTAATTAAAAGTAATTAAACCAACACTTAATGGATAGGGTTAGATTGTAGGAGTTTCTGAGCAAACAGATTATCTATTGCTTCTTTACTGAATACGTTGGCCGAAAATATTTGCTCATTTATGTATCTGTTAAGATTATTAAATAATTTGTTACGACGAAATTTTTTTCGTGTACCTAGGTAAATCATCTTAGAGTACAGAATAGTTTACTAACATCCACTAAAAGTACAGAGCACTGGACTTAAAACGATGATAAAATTAAATTGTGATAAAATCCTTACACAGTAATGTGACATTAAGCATATAATATAATATACATATAAATGCTGTCATATATTATGATTGACATAATCAAAAAGGACTTTTAAAATTTAAATCTGTAAAAACATAAAATCAGGTTAATAAATCTCCAATTTGATACACATTGGATTTTATTTGAGTATAATGGTATTCGTAATTCGTCGTGTCCAGGACAAACACCGTGGTGCACTGTACCCGAATCTATATGTACAGTGTTCCTATCCTCTAGTACTTAAAATAATGATTGCCTTCACTCGACACGCACACATGCAAACCCACCCCTACATCGATACACACCAGTACAAAGGCATGTTCACGCATTAGCGAGTACAGCATGCTTGAGAAATTACAGTGCGTCAATTATATCTTTATTTTGTGCTTCAAAAGTTAGAATAACATTTGAAGTGGATAATTTAAAGTTAATTAATAATTTGGTTATTATATTTTATGTAAATGAGATTTATTTTATTATTAGGTGTTTTAGTTAGGAAATATTCCCATAGTATAAAATTGTTTCTAATTTAGATTTATAAAAAAATAAAGATTTGAGGAATAAAAAAGGGATAACTGTTTAAATGTTACAGTTTAATAAGTAGGTACCTGAGTAAAAAATCTTTTCGCAACTTTAATTTCATATAATATTTGTGTACGTTTTGTGTGTTCTTGAACACTGAACATGAGATGTTTTTAGTAAATAATAAAACAAAGCAAGACAACCCATTTAATTAAAAATTCTTTATAACATTGTCTAAATATGTAAATTTTGCTGACCCATGCTTGGCCAGCGTAGTGGACCGAGTTCCGAGACACAAATAATGGAAACTCAAGTTTAAATAACTACAGTGTAAATAAACTCGTTGCCCAAAAAGTCGCAAACTATTCATAAATGTACTCACACATTTACAATTCAGAAGTGAGAACTGTGGTTAAGGCCGAAGCCAGCCTTCACCTCGGTCATGTTTAATTTATTAATATGGCTAGGTACTTCAAAGGTTGCGTTTAAAACATTCATGTAATTCCAGCGATGTTGTGTAAAGCTAATATTGCTTTTAGAGAAGCTGATTAAACTACACGGTTTAATCAAAACTAAATATTTGGGCAATTACTCTGCTACCGTGCAAATAAGATAGAGTTTACACTGCTTGAACTTTACATATTTGTTTATTTTATAGATTGCAAACCACAACATAAGGCATTGGTTGGTGCATTTAAATCATTCGATGTCCAATAAAATGACTAACATTTCGAAAAAGATGTATAGAAGTCTATTAGAGATACAGGATTTAGTCCTTGCTACTTAGCGTTTCTGGAAGTTCTAGATAAAGCTTCTAATAATGCAATGATACAGCTAGTCAAATAAAGAGGCGGATAATAGATAGATAATACATACTGAAACAAAATTATTACTAGAATCATTAAAACCATTAACTAAAATAGCTATATATTTTTGGGAAATGGTTAATAATAATAAAAGAACTTAATTAAAATAACGCAGTCAAATAACTATAATATTTCAGTGGCATTTTAAAAGACTTATAAAAGTTTGATAAAAAATATCGAAAAAAGTGTCACCTTAATTTCGTGAATGCGTCGCACACCACAAATTATTGCCAAAATTTCCCTTTGCCCTTCTTGTGCGTGTGTGAGAGTCGGTAAGAGCGCAGTGCGCGCGCGCAAGCTGGTGTTAGTGCAAGCCGGTTCGAAAAGTACATTTAGGGTACCTATAGTGCTTAGCTATTTATGGATAGGTATAGGGCTCGGATTTTTGGAGCGACGCTTGCCCAGTTACTGTAGCTCGGTAATAACTTGTGTAGGTTGTATGGTGAATGTACTTTTAACCGATATGCCCTATTCTTATTAAGAGTGGTTACCAATACGTGTATTATTGTTGTATGGAAAATAAAAAAAAGATACAAAAAGACCCATTGTACGTTTCGGCGAGTAGGTATAATTATATTGCCTATTCATTATTACCCATTAATTAATTTAATTACCTATTAATTAAGAAATTCAACTTGCTGTCTCATTTATACCTATATCTCGTATATATGGATTCCAAGAAGATTTTCGACTTGAAAAGTTGTAAAATCAAGAGTAGTCATTCTTAAGCTATTCGTAAGTTAAAATTAGCGTAACATAATTATATTATGTTACATAAAAGTGCAAAAAATTAAGATGATCTAAAAAGTTAATAACACCAACCTGCCAGTTTCGATTGACCAATCGAAGCACGCAGCCAGGTGGGCTCCGACAAAAAATGTGTAAACGCTTCCGTGTTTCGGGAAAACGGATGCGGCGATGGCGGCCAGTTCCTCCTGTGATCGTTGGGCTACCACACACGTTTGTCTCGATTATAACGATCGAAATGATCAGATATTTTGTCCATCCTTCTTGCATTCTTCGATTTTTAACTCCATGACGTCTGTTTGCCTTGGTCACTATTTTTATATTTAGATTGTTACCATTGTGTTTAGACGATCGATCGATTGGTCTGGTAACACCTTTACTGGCAAGATAATGTCCAATCTATTGACTTAAGAATCGGCAAATTCGGCCCACGCGCTACGGTCTTTATAGTAGGGCCATTTTAATAGGCCACATTTGACAGTTCGTCAAAATTTTACAAAGTAACCTTGTAAGGGAGGCACTCCATATTATTTAATATTTCCTACTAGATATTGTTAAAATTTTTACACTTTTAAGTAAAGAACTGACGTCGTTACAAAGTTACGTCAGTGAACTCTTTTTATTTTTAAACATGAGGGATGGTACCAAAAGAAACAGATCAGTAGATAAGTTGAATTCGAGAAGTCGAACTAATCGTCAAAAAGTATTTCACGATTACAAAATAAAATATATTTTAATGGGAGCAGAATTAATTTTCTTACATTTTAGGCCAAAAAATATGTAATCATTCATTTAAATATATAACGTCTGGCTCAAAAGCCAGTATCCAGAAACGTGAAATGTTACAAAAAAGTCATGATTTCATTTCGCGCCATTATTAGACGCATTATTTTTGTCGATGTTTTAGTCATTGTTTGAACTGTGCGGTCATTAAAATAGTTTTTATAACAATCACATTCAATTTACAGATGTTTGAAGTCCTCATCGATTAATTAAATTAATCGATGTTTTTCAGCAGGTTACCCTCACTATAAAGCAAAGACAAACAGTTGTCAAATGTGGCCTATTAAAATGGCCTTACTTTAGTATATTTTATATCGTGCAGTTGAATAAAAAGCGGTCCCCCTGCATGCTTCTTATGTTTCAAATTAATCCTGTATAACTATTATAGTAGCTTCAATCTTTTAGGTTTTACGAATTAGGAATATCTCGATGTTGTATAACTAGATGTCGCTAGGGTGCTGCGGATATTTAAAAATTGAATATAAATAAAAAATGGCCAAGTGCGAATCTGACTCGCCCATTAAGGTTTCCGTAGCATCAAGTAACAAAATATTTAAAAAATACATTTGAAACATGACATTGACATTACATGAAAGGTAAATTGCGGTTTACGATTTATGACGTATTAAAAAAAGATTAATTACTAGGTCTCGTTCAAATCAATTTTGGTTGGCAGTTTACATTGTAATGTACATCGTATATTTTTTTTACTTTTATCATTCTTTCAGTTCTAAGTATGGGGAACCCCCAATTTTTTTTTCTATTTTTGTGCGAGCATCTTAAAGCGGTTCACAGAATATATCTACTTATATACCAAGCTTCAACAATAGTTCTTAAAGTTTCGGAAAAAAGTGGCTGTGACATGCGGACGGACATACAGATAGACAGACAGACAGACATGACGAATCATTCTTCTTTATTAGCCGTCACATCTACACTTCCTTATCTTTCCTATCTAGTGTCACAGTTCATCCACATTCATATTAATCTCCGTTTCCTGCCGCCTGATACATCAATAGTATGTAATCTATGTATTGAGAAGCGCATCACACATTCATATGTACTTACATGAATAAATGATACGAATTTCACGTCGACTACTTGCTCGGTATAAAAAACAAACACTAGAATGTTCCAGATGATTGCCAGTGTAAATATTCCCTGGAAATAGGACAAGAGTTTAATGTCACAGATATGGGTTAAGCAGCTCTCGTCGCTGTAATAATATTGTGTTTTTTTCGACTCATAAAACACTCTGATTCATTGAACTGTTGTTAGGTACACATAGGTATATCGCGCTTTTCATGTTGTGTTTTAAAACGTCCAATGTTTGCATTGGTTTTCGTAGAATGATATTGCGATTCATTTTATTGTGGTGATCTAGATACGCGGTAGTGTGTCAACCTAAGTTAGATTCATATGGTATGTGTTTTGAACGATATTTTTAACACACTGTAGGGGTATGCCGCGCGTAAGGATTTTCTGTGTCACACTTTGCACATTAGGTACTCCAGTAAAAATTTATGAGGTAATTAACATAAAAGAAAAACAGTAGAATTGAGCAATTGAGAACTTTCGCCATTTTCAGAAGTTGGTAATAAATGAAATGTTTGACCAAACCTCCTTCGGGCGCATTTTCATTGTTCGTTAGGGCCCGCGTTCGGGGTACGGGAGATTTCTGTAAAGCATGCCGTAGGGCCCGAATGCGGTAACCGTTTTCATAAGTCGATGGAACTCGCATGCGGGGTACGGGAGATTTCTGTAAAGCATGCCGTAGGGCCCGACTGCGGTAACCGTTTTCATAAGTCGATGGAACTCGCATGCGGGGTACGGGAGATTTCTGTTATGTCGATGCATGCGGGATGTTTGAATTTCCTCACCGAGACAGTAGTTTTGAAGTTGTGGAGTTGAATAGACGTGCCTGCTATGGAACAGCAATTAATGTTGTGTGGAGCTTTACTTTACTTACATTCGAGAATGTTTCTTGTTTATTCCTGAATGTCTTTAAAAATCCATCGGCAGAGGTAAACCACGAAACCTTTGGTTTATATACAGTGTCTAGAGCAGCGCCGGATCGAATGCTGTTTTCAATTTTCTTTATTTCTTGATAATATGACGATCTTAAATTTTTAATTTTTTTCGGTATATCCTTCAACGAGAGGCCAGGTATATTTAACTTTTCCCAAATTTCTTTGTATGCACTTTCTCTGGCATCTCGATTTTTATATAAATTACTGGTCACATTCCACAAACATGGGTAGTCTCGGTATGTTTCTTCCAATTTAAGCATTTGTCCTTCAGTAAAACTATCAGCCATATTGCTCTCGCGCAACGTTATTTCGCATCGAATAATAATCGTAAACTAAACCCCCGCAGCACGCACTATGCTTGCTTTACACCAACCGACGAATTTCATTGGTTGTTGAGCCCGCATGCGGGGAGTCCCCGCATGCTGTATATCGACTACATATTGATGACGCACTTTCACTGGTTGTTATACCGTATTCGGGGACTCCCCGCATGCTGTTTATCGACCGAGTTATCGACCAATGAAAATGAGCCCTTCCAGTCAGACGCCGGCGAGTGGTTTAACTGACTGAGGCAAAGGCATACTAAGAAATGTAATTAATTAACGGAAGTTTTTAAACAAGTTCGAAGACTTCCAGCACGAGTTAAAGACTTGTATCCGACGAAGTAACGAACAAACCAACTATGTCTCGAAACTTGGAAGCGGTCCAGAATATTTTACCACTGGCGGGTCACCCAATCAACTACCACGCCGCGAAATTACTTGAGCTAGCTGTTTACTAATATTTGACACAAACAGGCTATGAGAGTGGGTTTTGGAACCAAGTTTCTTATCGCACGGTAGGCACGGATGGAAGCTAGGAAATGAAAAGTATAAGATTTTTGTATAATGGACATGAAAATCTATGCTATTGACTGATAATATTTTCAATTATTTCAGTTTATCTATAAATTTCATATTAAAATATATTTAATTTTTAATATAAGGCACAATTTTCAGTCTTTTATTTTTATAGTAATTGCAGTAGTTTCACAAATTTTAATTGATAATTTAATATTAATTGATAAACTTTTTAAAGTACATCCATACTAAATTTTATCACGCCGTTTTAGAAATTCCGTTTTGAAATAGGTATTTGCGCGATTGTCAATATTATTAACAAATTAATGTTCTCAATATGTTCAGTGATATAACGCGTGATTAACCAACATACAGACAGACAAACAGTAACTAAAATTACAGATAAGATCCTTTACAGGTTCATTATTGGTCTAGTTTGCCACTAATGGAATCATTATTACGATTGGAGCTAATTAAGTGCAATAGTCTATAATTATTGTAAGTGCCACTTGCGGTACTAATTATTTATTAAAGAGTTATTAACCTACTTTCGTGTCAATATCAATAAACAAATAATTAATAAGTTAATATATTATAAACCAGTATGAACCTCGGTGGGTGCATCTAAGATAGGTGATCAGAATATTAAAAACTTTGTAATTGTTATGAAGTACAAGTAGTTATAAGTACCTATAGAGCATAAACTTTTTCCTTTGTAGTTATTTGTCGCGCTCGAGTAAATCCCAGATTTCCCCTCTTGGGCTCCCCAGCTAATAATAATAAACGAAATTTCAAAGTAATTCCCAACCCCTACTTTACTCTTTGCCTTTCTTAGCGGACGTCTACTAATTGTTATATACATATACTATATACCTATAGCTATCTTCGATATTAGATGATGAGTGATGATGAGCAATCTTTTGATTTAATATGTTTAGATATCTATTATGTTGCTGTGGGCTCCTCAATAATGAGCTTAGGTAAATATTCATTCGTCCTTAGAAGGATCATGAATGTCGTCGATATGAATGAGCCTCCAACGGTTGACTAGTCCGCGCGTTGCTGCGGACAGACAGACAGATTGCTGTAATAGGTTCCGCTCCAGTTCCCGGTCTGAATACGGCCCGAAACTGGGACCGTCTGCCCGGGATAATAACTATAAGCTTATTACAATTTGTATTAAACAGGATTTGCTCGTTTCAATTATATCACCATATAATTTGTAGTACTGATATTACATAATTAAATTATTAGTATAGAATAGCAAAGGAAGTGCTTACACCTCGAAGCGCTCATACTCCGGATCGACAAAGTTAAGCAAGTGCGTGCGGGTTCGGTAGTCGGATGGGTGACCACTAGTGGCAAAAAATCTTGAGTGCTTCTGTACTTCGGACGCTATGTAAAGCCTTAGGTCTCGGTTGTTATTGATAGGTAGCAGTCGTTAAGCCTTGTCGGTGGCCTTCGGGCGGCATGGAAGTTTCCGATACTTGGTTGATCAGTAACCCCTTACTTATTCGCACTGGAGCAACGTGGTGGAGCCTCCTCTATAATGAAGAGCCTCCTCTATAAACTGGGCCTCCTCTATAACCTAGGCATCCTCTATAATGGAGAGAAACTCGTGCTGAGTATTGTGCTTTGGGTGCATGGGTTGCAGCCAAGCTATAATAAATAGCAAAGTCCCACGCCGAGTCAGTCTCTATCAGTTTGCTCGCGATGAACTCAGAAACAATATGTCTTAAGTGGGCACCCAAAATAAATGAGTATGTGCTTTTTTTTTATGGAATTAAGATAGCAAACGAGCATGCAGTACCACCCTTCCCCTGCCGCCCATAACAACTGTGACCGACCTAGAACTAGACTCAAAGGGACTAGGATGGTTAGTCCAGTTAGTAGATGGTGTTAGAATATTAGTTGGTTAGTTTGTTAATAAGTGCGAGGACAGGGTATATTAGTGATAATTAGTCCTGTTAGTTAATGTTAGTAATAGTCCAGTTAGTTATTGTTAGTATGAGTCTTGTTCCAATTCGGTCACAGATGCGTTGCTACCCCTGAGGTCTGAGATGGTCGCCTCTAAAAAAGTGAAACCGGCTCCACAAACCTTCCTATCCGGAACACAATTTCTTGTTGTGTATATTATTTTTATGTAGGAATTGATTGAAGGAAAAATTCAGGAAAAAATGTTATCTACATTCATGTCCCAGCTCAGACCAATAAACTATAGACTGCGCGCCGTGAACAAAAGCGTGAAGCCGGTAAAAGTGCGCCTAAAACACACATCGAAACCAATAGAATGCCCTATGTTGACAGTTTGAACTAGAACAAATTTAAACTTTATTTTTTGGAACACAAATCTTCATTCATTTTTTATTATTTAGAACACAAAAGTCGTTTTGGTGTGAGTGCCGCCGTGTGTATTACAAGGCGAGGCGTACTTTTTGCCCGCTTCACGATTTTGTTCACGGCACGCCGTCTATAGTTTATTTATTGATCTGTGTGTCCCAGAATTTTTTTATATTGTTTATTATTTTGATTTACGAATTTATTGAAGGAAATTTGTGAAAAAATTATATATTTTTTGTCCTGGAAATCAAACCATAACCCTTTCAGTTGGCAGCACCAATATGAGGCTATAATATTTTCTTAGTTTTTAAAACTACTATGTTTCCAAAGTATCTATAAAATTTCGTCAAAACCTTTGCAGCATCAAGACAATGGAGGTACAATTGGTGAATTTCGGGAAACAATGACGTGACGTTTATGGTTGTGGCATAATGGAATCCAGAGCCGCACTGAATGTAGTTAAATGGTAAAAAACCGCAGCTTCGCGTTAGTCACTTATCGCACCGTCGACGTGAATTGATGTGCGATTCATATAGTCATATTTTTTAAAGAAACCCGAAATTACATAATGAAAAAATATGACTGGTTTTTTCATTGGAAATATTTGCGAAAAATTCTGTGACACGGTTTTCGCTCTAAGTGAAAAGAGGTGCATGCTTTATCTTGATACGTCTGTTTACCCATGGTACTAAGAGATATGCTTCCCAAAGCAAAGAGAAGGGTTGTGTTGTGTTACAGTGAGGTGGAGCGTGGATGCGTCATCGCGTGCGTGCGATATCCAGCGATACGACCCGAGCCTTAAATTCTGCGGTCATCGAAATGCATTCGTTCCGTCATAACCTCGTAACGGAATAATAATGAAGAGTTTAAGTTTTTCACCGCGCGGATGATGAAATAAATGTTTTCCGGTGCAATCAACACATTATCTGGTATTTGGTCCGTGTCCGGATCTGATGGATCATTGGTTTTTAACGATTTTGACACATTCGGAGTGTATCTGGGGTTCGTGGGTAATGATTTCGGATTAAGACTAGATTTTGTACGTGGTGGCCTAAATTATTGACTTAAGTGGAGTGTATGGTGTTTCATACAAGATTTCGAGGCCTCGGATGGCTCGGTGGACGAGCGATGGTTGGATGGCTGCTGAGGGGATTTATTGTGTACGAATTCCACATAACCTGTAAATTTTTGAATACTAGATTCGGCTGAATTTTATAAAGGTGTTACCTCATAAATATTTGTTGAGTGTACCGATTTTGATAATTATTTTTTAATCGAAAGATGGTGCAAGTTATCTAATGTAATAAAAATTGAGCGACTTATGAAATTCAGTTTTTGAGTTATCTCTACTAATCGATTTTGAAGTCAGTTATTTTTTTGTAAATGAATGCTACCGCATGCCTAAAATATAACTTTTAATTTTAATATAAAAACTTTGCTACATCAATGTTTCATTGGAGTACTACGCGCGTTCGAACTACGTCTACGAATAGACGATGTCTACGACTGATAGACTCTACGATCGTAGCGGTGCGTAGCAGCTAGACGCGCTACGAAACTGTTCTAGGAGTTCTGCTACGAAATAGGCGTAGTCAATGCAAGTATTAGGGTATTGTAGTGATGTAAAAAGCTACTAACAAATTAAGATGCTCATTAGTGGCATGCTTTCGTGCTACTAATGAGCATTTACTAATTAGTCCAACGTAACAGTAAATAATGTCTGTCAGATTGTTTGCTTAGATCCTGCTAATTAGGGAGTGTGGCCAATACTAGCATGCTTATTTTTGGGAAATTTGAACAGATGCTAACCATTGTAGTTACTAGCAGCTGAAACAAACTTGAATAAGCAACTGTGGAGGTCTTAGTTCTTGTAATAAGCACGCTCAAGAAATTTTAGTCACTAGCGACTACCGTTCTTGCCTATTGTTGCATACCTCGATAACTTAGCATCATCGCCCCAATACAGGTAAGAAGCGGAGTGTTGTATCTTTTAATTATGTGTACTTAAAGACTTCCTTTTGAACAACTGAGTCTATATGATAATACTGACAATTTGTAAAGAAAAACAACGGTATAGTGAGCTCCGAGAACTAATCAGAGGATGATTCAAAGCGGCACAATATTTCTTTTAACAAATTCTTTTCAAGTGTATCTCGTTCCAAATCATTTGCACATTGTCTCGTGCTCAATCCTTACGAATAATGTTCGACAAACATTAATATATTACCTGTTTCAAAAAGTTCAAGCCATTTTCGACCTACTGCAGATACAATTAAGACACAAGGTATATTTTGGGAGGCGCAAATCAATGCTTTGTCCAGCATCTTTGTTACCCGACGTTTGTTCGCCAACTAACGGTAATTCAGGTTTGGAAAGCTACGAGTATGTAGAAATGAGGTTCTGTAGCACTGTGATGTACTGTGTTGTATGAAAAGGTTGAACGCATTACATGAAATACAATGGTAACATATTTACGTATAATATATAGCTGCTGATAGTAGTTTTGTTTCATTGCTAGATTCTGCCCACGGCTACGCCCACGTCCAAGACGGACAGCGACAAAATATAGTAACGGGAAGGAAGTCGGTTATTTTTGGAAAAAGTTTAAGTTATTGTAAAATTAGAGTCCTTCGAAGTGATAACTTCATTGGATGCGTTTAAGTTTGAGCGCAAAATATGAACATGTTATCGAAAGATATTCAGGTTATAGGTAATAAGTTACAGAGATAGAGACAGTAATATTATAACTGTTCCTGTATATCTATTAATATTAAATAAGGGTTACATAGAAGTTCTGTTTGTGTCAGTTGTACTGAGATTCGCGCGGCCTTAGTTACTTAACCGCACTTTGCCCCTAATAAAGTTAAGTAACTTATTCTCTTTACTTAGAAACTGTAATTGTTACAAACACCTCTTATAAACCAGGTTTTACTGTCAACTCACATCAAACAAACAACGAACAAACGCTAACACACTCATACCCCGCAGTAGGTTACTAGGTACCTGTGTCGCGGGTGGCATGGACTACACATATAACACATTACAATTACACCCATGAACCGAGTACAAATATTTATCTGCCACATAAATATCTGCCCCGGCCGGGAATCGAACCCGGGACCCCTCGCGTCGCAGGCAGGGTCGCTACCAACTAGGCTACAGGGTCGTCAAAGTCGTCGTTGCATCGATGTGTGACCGTAATACACATTTCGCTATATCCCAATATATTCTTGTTAGAGCGGTGGAACCCAGACGCTAACGAGAGAAAGCTGCCACCGCGCCCGCTTCGGAGAAATTGAGAGAGTTAAGATAGATTTAAGGTCTCATGTACGTACTTATGATATTGCACGGTGTCGAGGGCAGGGTGCTTATATAACGCATCGGTGGGCACTAGAAAGTTGAGGAGCGATGGACATAAATCACCTCACTGTATTCGTTGCTTCGTTTTTTCCTGGTTCCGTAAATTAAAAGCTAAAATAATTGAACTTGAAATATTTGTAATTTGAAAGTTATGAATTTCATTGATTTTATACAAAATTATTATTAGATTTTATATTAATGCTCATGTAGATTTAAGCTGATGCAATTACGGAAAATGTTACGTATAGTCATACAAATTTTTATTTTTCTATTCCTTATTATACCATTAATTACCTATACAACCAAAAAAAAAAAACAAAAAAACTACAAACAGTAAAGGACAGATGACGCACTTATCAATCCATACTAATATTATAAATCCGAAAGTCTGTCTGTCTGTCTGTGACGTTTTCACGGCTAAGCCACCGGTCCGATTTGGATGAAATTCGGAATGAAAATAGTTGAAGACCCAGAGTCACACATAGGCTACTTTTTTTAGGGTTCCATACCCAAAGGGTAAAACGGGACCCTATTACTGAGACTTCGCTGTCCGTCCGTCCGTCCGTCCGTCTGTCAGCGGGCTGTATCTCATGAACCGTAATAGTTACTCAGTTGAAATTTTCACAGATTATGTATTTCTGTTGCCGCTACAACAACAAATACTAAAAAACAGATATTTAAGTGTTTAAGTGTATTTAAGTGTTTAGATAGTTTAGTTACCTTTCGGTCCAAGAGATGGCGTTGTGGCTAATATGTGGCTACAATAAAGCAATTAAATATTTAATTTTAAGTGAGTCTTTCATAGAACAGACCAGATTTTTTGGCGTTTTTATATATAATGGTACGAAACCCTTCGTGCGCGAGTCCGACTCGCACTTGGCCGGTTTTTTTTTAAATCAACCCCTAAAGGCTTGAAATAGGAGATGAAAGTTTATATGAAAAATCTGCACCGCATAAACGATTTCGATGAATTTTCCCGGGAAGATAGTTGATGACGTACCCCCTCCCATACTTCCCCGGTTCGCGATATAAACAGCTGCGGGCAAAAGCTAGTCTTATCATAAAACTAAAAAATACTTTCTGCGCTGGACTGAATTGCGAACAATTTCTTATTAAAAAAATAGATACAGGGCGTATTAGTTTCGTGTCGCGTTCATAAGCCTTACAGACTATAAATCTCCACTTAACCGGATGTTAACTGTGACATGTTATCAGCATGATAATGCGGGTGGCAGCTGAAAATTCGAAAAAACTCGGCTGTTAAAACAGTTTTAATATTTGCGGAAAGGCTTAAGATACTGGATAAGTAATGTAAGGGTTTTGCGGACGAGCGGCACTTAAATTTTGATCGATTGGTCGAAGTCTTCGCTCGCGACGACTTTCAGAAAAACACATTTCATGTACTTCTGAAAGTGGGGAGGAGATTGATGACCGCTGGTAACTTTAGGGTCGACTAATATTAGTCAAATGGATGATAATAAATCAATATTTACAAAAAGAAGATGTATTTTTTGCCGTTTGACGATTTATTTAACGAGTTCTTGAATTGTTTTGGTTGTGGGACTACCTAACTATCTGCTTCAAATTGAGATTTGTAGAGAGGTGAAAGATGATACCGGATTATTTTATGAAGTCAGAGGGTTGATCAACGATGTACAGTACAGATCTTGTAGCTAGTGATCGCCCTCGTTTATTTACTTCACTTCGAAAAACTTCCAACTCGAGAAATGGTTTACGACATGCTTTAAAAAAATATTCTCATTGATTTATTGCGTCAATAAAGCAATAGTTATTTTGTAGTATAAAATGTTGTATATCAGTGTTTATAGCGTTTTAGCGTTTATTATGTACTGGGTACGTCTGTCGAGAACGAAAAATTAAGAGATACGTTTTAATTAAGGATTAAAACCTATTTCTCTCTGTCTCTCTGTAAATATTTAATCCCATTGACGCCAGCCACTGTCAACTAGTTGCTTGCACAGTGAAGTCACTCGTCACTCTTTTTCCTTTGAAACAAAGTAAGACATACAAAGGTCGAGTAGCGAGTTGAGCCCGGAGAAAGCTTCGAAATTAGGTTCCATTTGGCAGCAATGCGGCTAAATCTGCGTTGATTGCGCGTCATTACCCCGTAGTCCCATTACTTGCATGTTGAGTTATTAGTGTTTCCCGCTGGTACCTGTCGCAATGTGTTTGAATTTAACTTTCAAATACCTGTCAGTGATTTCTCCGCTGCAGAGTAAGTGATCGACAGTTACACAGGCTCGCTTGAGAGTTGAATCGATAACTGACAAGTAAGTGACTGCGTTCGAACTTCGGAAAGTTAAGTCAGTGCAGAAGTTATTTGGCTGTGTTTGTGCTGGATAACACCTTTTTTATGGAATTAAGATAGCAAACGAGCATGCACTACCCTTCCGCTGCCGCCCATAACAACTGTGGCCGACCTAGAACTAGATTCAAAGGGACTAGGATGGTTAGTCCAGTTAGTAGATGGTGTTAGAATATTAGTTGGTTATTTTGTTAATCAGTGTGAGGACAGGGACTGTTAGTGATAGTCCAGTTAGTTATTGTTAGTATGAGTCTCGTTCTGATTGGCAAAGGTCGGTTTATCAATCTGCGCTAGAACAGTATGGCATGAAAATTTTACTTCTCAATTAGGAGTACCTAGATAATTAACATAGTATATCCAATCTACATGGTTGATAATATCACCATTATTTCGTGTGCCATTCTTTTTAAGTTTAATATGACCATTATCGGTCTGTAAGTTATTTTGTAATTGATTAAGGTCGGGTCGAGGCCCCACTAGGAGATTCCAAACTTTATGTCTCTCATCTTGTTTATACTTTGGACGGCACTGCATCGGTGGTGCCTTTAGCGTTACGTCATGAGCGGCGTTGACCACTTACCATTAATTGTCTCATCTGCTCGTTTTTCGGCAGTTTATATAAATATAGTACGTTTTAAATTGTTTACAAGTCGTATTAAATTACTAAGTACGAAATACAACATTCTTATTCGGAAACCAAATTGAATATCCGAATTTCCGCAACACCCGACATGCAAACGGATTTTACGGTTAATATAATACGAAGATAATATCACTCGTAAAGTTTTAACTTTAGGTTTTATTGTCAGGTCGTTGTGGGGAGCTTTCGGCGCGTTAGACGTGCTGAGGCGTTCCGTGGCATTACGCATGTAACATGTCACTTGGGAACCGAGATATGACATTTATTCTTTTTTTTATTATTTGAAAGTAGCAAAGAGACGTGCAGGGTTAAATTGTTATTGAAATCCATGGTTATATCTGTAATTAACCTCGAAGAGGACTATTTGGGGTCCGCTAAGCTAAGGTTACGGTCGTAACGGTTGAGTGTAGTACCTACTCATGTCGTCTTTCCCAGGTGAGTTAAGTTTGGGTTGTACGCTCGGATAGTTGATGTCAATAATAAGCTTTTCATTTATTATTGGATTCCAGGTATATAAGCGGTACTATGCATTCTCGACATGCATAGATGTCGTTGGAGTTCAACAGTTTAAATCAACACGTTCATTGCCAATCACGCGACGTCGCGTGGTCCATGTGCTCTTCAATGTGGCCCTTCACGCGACGTCGCGCGAAGTGTCCGAAGAGCTTTGTATGAAAAATATTGAGTGGGCCGAAGCGTTATCGCTAATATGTTTTTTATGGGCCTCCAGTTTGCTTAGTGACTCCGGGCAAAACTTGCAGTTATTTTTTTTTTATAGCCTGAAGGGCTGACGTAAAAGCAGACGAGCCACCTGATGGTAAGTGGTCATCGTCGCCTATAGACACGAGCAACACCAGGGGAGTCACCAGTGTAACGCCGGCCCTGAAGGAGAACTCTTTTTACACCTTTCTTGAAGAACCCCATGTCATAGCGCTCCGGGAATACCTCAGAGGGAAGCTCATTCCACATCCTGCACGTTCTTGGCAAAAACGATCGTGAAAAACGGACCGTAGTCGTTCGCCACGAGTCCAAGCGATGTGGATGAAACTTCAATCTTCGGCGAGTGGTGTGATAATGGAAGGGTGAAGTTGGCACCAAATCGAACAATTCCTCGGAGCACTCACCATTGTAAAGCCGGTAGAACTCAGTTGCAGTTAATTATAATTGTAGACTTCATAATTAAAAGCATAATTGACAAAAAATTAATGATACTAAAATAGTTTCATTTTATTATATTTGAATTCACAATTTCTCAAAAGCGCTAGTAATCCATAACGCGACGTCGCGCGATGGGGCCTCCTAGGATAAATTTACGGGTTATTTCAGTACATATATAGTTGTATATGGCCCATCACGCGACGTCGCGTGATTTTACCTTTGTTATAATAATATATCATATAATTATCTAAAAAGTATAATTATACACGCAGAATAAGTATTTGCTGTACTAAGAGTTAAATAAGTAGAAAAATGGTTATGGGCCACCAGCAAGACTCCAATTTTGGCTTTGGCAATGAAAGTGTTAAAAAAAAGAAATATTCAACAATAACCAGTGATCAACCGAGTTACACCGCGGGTGTGGTCGGGTATGGGTGGTCACTAGGGGCAAAATTGTGGATCGCTTGAATACTTTGGAGGTATATTTGGTCCCGGTTGATAGCTAACAACTCATTAGATAATAAGAGTCGTTCAGTCATGTTGGAGGCCTTCAAGTGGTTTAAATACTTTATAACTTGGGTTGGGCATTTATCCCTCTACCAATCCGCATTGGAGCAGCGTGGCGGAGGATGCTCAAGACCTCAACTCTGTGGAGAGACCCGAGTCTGAAGTGAGCCTGATGGATGATATTAAGGTATAAGACACTACATGTATTGTGGTATCAATGGTATGATTAAAGAAATGAGGATAACTGATAAAGGAAAACTTTGTGTATGGGAACCCTGCTATTATTGAACGAATGAAGGGTGATGAAGGGTAATGTGTTACTCAGCCAATATAATATCTGTTAGTCTTTGGTGACGTTCTAGGTTTTAAGTTGTTACTATTTCTTGCTTAGAAAATTTACACTATTCCCAACCAACGGTTTAATATAATTATAAGTAACTGTTGCAACCAACCCAGATTTACTTGACATTTCAATTAAACAGTATCTGCAACACAATTGTTCGCGAATTTTCTTCCGCGAGATCCATTTTAATTATGCCGCGGACCTGCCGCCGCCATCTTGAACACAGAATGTAAACATTTGTAAGAAACGCGGGAAAGTGTAGTCATGTAGTCATTATTTACACGGCTCTTAATGTAATTTGCTTTTAATATAAGTGTAATAAAACTTTTTATAATTTATTAAGTGAAGTAAAACTTTATGCATTTTGTGCATGTATTGTGTTTTTATATTGCCTTTATTTGCGCAATAATAGGCCAAATACGTATTTTGTGGCTCTATCCATTCATGATGTATTGAACGTTTTGTTCTATAAAAATAGGTTTTCTCGATTATTTGAGTTTTCTTTTTCTACAACACATCTTCGTCCTTAATTTTTCGTGCTACATTATGAACGAAGTTCATCATAGAGCTTTGTCTATGTTGCCAATTTTTAAGTGTGAAAGGTAACAACACAGTCTTATATTACACTTAGGTCTAAGCCAAAGATGTATTAAATATCTAGATGGAACATCGAATCTGCGAAAACGTGTCAAAAAGTTGTGGCCAACTGTTCGCCACAACTTTTATATCATTACGCACAGATTACGCACACATAGACAATAAATGAACGCGAAAAACATCGCCTACACGCACACATGCTTGATAATGTTGCCTTGTTTTTTTTGTTTTCATTGTAGGGCGACGCTCAATCTAGATATTTAAAACATCATTAGTCTAAGCATAATTATTCATGCTTTTGGTTACGTTAATTACGAAATAATGCTATGTTGAATTATATTACACTTTGTGAAAGTGGCAGTGCTACGAGAAATTGATAGTGCTACGACGCTACGTGTACTATGATCTATGAGTAAAACTTACATCTATCGATATCATAACTACAACCTACTGCTTATTTTCATAATCCATCGAAATAATAATTTGATTTATTGGCGCCTTATTTTCCAAACATACAAATGCACTCCTGAACGACATACCATAACTATTCGTATATGTAACAGGCAGAGTTATGTGCATAAAAAAACCTCTAAGTCATCAAAAACTCATAAAAGAATCCGGCGCGGGGAGCGGGCCGGCTCCGGCGCGGGCGCTGCCAAAAATCTAGTCAAACTGGCTCGCACTCGTATAGTGCATCGCTCTGCGCGACGAATTCGCCCCTGGACAGAGAACCCGTGCAGATGCGTTGTGTCATGTTGTGTAACGCTTGCCTTGTCTTACGTCGTAGTAATACCTGTACCTCTATTATGAGTTTTTAATACTATAGTTTACTATACACGCTAGCGACTATCGTTTAGAATTTGTATGAGAATCCGTACAGCGCCTCTAGCGGTTACGATACTGAACTACAATTCTCACACAAATTCTAAACGATAGTCGCTAGCGTGTATAGTATTAAAAACTCATAATAGAGGTACAGATAATGGAAATCGACATGCACCTTACAGGTGCCTATCCTGTATGTACGAGTGCTGTCAAAAAATTTATTATTAGCTCACACTTAAATTCAGCTTGTAAGCAATATTTGCAAAATGTGGCAATCTGCACCAAAATCACAAAGGAAAGCTGGCATTTGTGTAGGATGCAGTTAAAGGAATTCTACATCGATCGCGAACGCAGCGTAGAAAGGTATTTGGGGTGTCTTTAATGGAACGACCTTACTGCTGGTGAATGCAGGTATATGCACATCCGTAAACTAAAGACATCAAAGCAACATATAGGCAGAAGAATATAGCAGATAACACTAGCTCTCGAGCTTCTAGCAGCACTAAGACAAATTACTGTTTTGACATCTGACTTACACATGAGGGTAGTAGATAGCAGGCCAGGCAAGTTAGTCGCAAATGTAACTGATTATTTTCTTTTTATAATTAATAGATAATAATATAACTTTATAGTTCTCAGTTTTACAAAATCAAATTATTGTTTAAAGCGAGTCTATAACTATATAAACTTTAATGGAAAGTATTCATTAAAATTTATGTCTTCTTTTGAAATAAACAAAGAATTTCTCATAAAAATATGGGAGTAACGAGCTAAGGGAATCTTGAGCAAGATTTGTGGCTCGAGGAGTACAATTTGATGCGCGGAAAATTATTTAATGCTTCTCGCAAAGTTTGTGGAGGGCAGCGGAAGATGAGCTCCGGCGAATGGGAAGCTTTTTGGATTTTTGTAGCTTATTTTACAGGATTATGCAGTGTAAAAGTATAATGTATTTAGTTTTAAAATTCTGCTTCGTTACTTTGTGGTGTAATAAGGTACATCCTTGAGCATAAATGGAGTTCCGCCTGTAATCTCCCCTTAGTCGACCACTGGTTTAGGTGAATGTGCCAAGGTGTACTGGTGGAGATCCTGGATTCATTATTAATGGAGTTGAAAATTAGTTGATATTAACGTAACGCAAGGCTTTTTTATTATTGGATAACTACTTATATAAATGAGGCGAAAAAAGGGGATCCGCCAAAATTGACCCAGGCCCGGCGCCAAAGAAATGTATCTCAGTTTTTAGGGTAAATATAGTAAAAATTATTGTATATATTCGGTTTTCCTAAATTCAAATGCTAACACATTTTTTTTGCCCGTTGAATTTTCATAGGCGCTTTATGTAAAAAATACATTTTTAAAAGAAACGTCATTATATTCCTTGTACTATATCATTGTAATACTGTGATTATGGCATATAATATCTTTACTATATTTACTCTAAAAACTGACATACATTGCTTTAGCACCGGGCCTGGTTTTTTTTTGTATGGGATTTGGCGGACCTCCTTTCATGTATTCATCTCGTGTTATGAATTCAATTAATAATGTGAAATCAGTCATTTATTGGTCTTCAATCATAATCAGACGCATCCTAATCTCTAAAAACATTATTTTTATTTAATTTGTTTCATCACGTTATTTTCAGAACGAACGAAAGTATTTTTGAATAAACCAAAAGAAATAATTAAAATTATTTTATAGCGATTGCTACGTCCATATAAACAACAGTTTAAAAAATCCGAATCAAAAAGTTAAAGCCATTCCTGCAAAGCGCGCGATCAACGAACAATAAAGGCATGATAGAATAAAAAAAAGACCACTCCACAGCGCGCGCTGTTCGGTCGTTAGATAGAGGTACATCGGTAGTAGGTGCATCTAAAAAGTGCAACGCGATTGCAGGAGGCTGCGAGCGGAGAAAAAAAGTAAAAGATGGCCGAAAACCGCGCGGGCGACGACCGGACATCGACCCCGGGGGCCAAGTTAGACCCTGCTGGTCCTAGGAGCCGAGGTGACTTTACAATGTGTCGGAATGAGTGTTCGGATGATGGGTTGAACGACTTGTTTTAGGTTTGGTGGCAATGGTTTTACATTACGATTGCGCGGTTTTTTGAGATGTCAGTGGTATTATTTTTCTTTTTTTGAAGCAGCGTATCAATTGGTTGCTGTTCTGTGGTCTTGGTCGAATGAGTTAAGAAATTAGATACTATAAAGTCGAAAATCACCTATTAAGTAGATGTAAGTACGTTGATCTATTTACGAGGTTTTTACAATGGTCGTTGTTTAATTCTCATTGAAACTTGAAGTTGAATTAGTACGATTTTCCTTATATTACGGAGGTGTAACTTTAAATGTTCGTGCAGTTACCATTACAAAAGATTTTTCTGGTAATAATGACTTAATACGTCACTCATACATAAGGAAATTTACAATTTTTTATTAATGTATACACTATGAAGGACTTTTAATTATGAGTTAATATGATATTATGAGAGGTTATTTCTTAAGTATTATAGAGATTTGATAGAACTACTTAATTCAAAAATAAGTAAACTTAACGTCTTCCAATGGTATTCTACTTTTAAATCAACATTATCGATTTTAAAATTAAGTAGATACCGTTTGAAGTTCTAAATCTCCCATTTGCGATAAATTTTAATAACGTTTTAGCACATTAAAATGATTGTCGTGCGTGTTGCGTGGATACGTGAACAAATGGCCGTAATATTTTCTTAGAGGCGTTTTCAAAATGGCGGCATTTCCCCATCCACTGCGCGTGTTAAGTTACAGTACTTACAAAACAACACTCTTTGATTTCTTTACCTTACGTATCCTCAAGTTTTGTAAACATGTTGTTTTGTAATCGCCTGTCATTTTCAATGCATGGTAGCAAATTTGAAAACGTGTGATAAGGTCAAAAACGGCATAAATTGTCAAAGCAATATACTAAAAGCATCGAATTTGCAAACGGCAGTCCGGACTCCTTTTATGGATATTACGCGGCCCGTCCTGTGGTTGACACTTGACAGAGTTCGTGTTGAGACGCCTTTTTATTTATTTTCCGAGAAGCTGCGCCTACGCATGACGCTAAGCTAACAATAAAACCGATGGAGGTTTGGGGTCGAGCAACGAAATATTCCGCTATACATTCGCACACACGGATACAGAGTATATAAAACACTAATATTAGGTGTATACTGGTATCAATATGTAAATATAAAACGTTTTAGTTTCGGTTTGACACACTCGCTCGTAGTGTGTTGTAGTTATCTATACCTTAACTTACTTAAGATTAATTTGATAAAAAAATGTATGAAAGTTTTCATAGAACTAATAGAATCCAAATAATACTTATAATATAAATAATATAATATTTCAGGACGACGTCTGCGGGTCAGCTACTTTAGAACAATAAGATCGATGAAGCATATACGGTAAAGAGACATGATAAAAGTCGGACCGTACTTTGACTATGGATCTGTATAAATTGCTAAGTCAAGAAAAAATGAATGGAATCATTGAAGACGGAGGAAAAAGAATGGAATCGCTATTATTTCACGAATAGTTGTTTCACTACATAGTATAAAACAAAGTCGCTATTTTTGTCCGTCTGTTTGTTTGTTTGTCTGTTTGTCTGTATGCTTAAATCTTTAAAATTACGCAACGGATTTTGATGCGGTTTTTTGTAATAGGTAGAGTGATTCAAGAGGAAGGTTTTTATGTATAATACATGCATATATTCCCACGAGAACGGGATCCACGCGGGTGAAACCGCGGGCGGGCCGCTAGTCTTTATATAAATGTCAAAGTTAATGTCGACTCAAAATTTTATTTAAGATATCGTTTATTTTAGGTATAGCAACTGCGAGTCGGCGGTAGATCCAAAATATTTGACGTTAATAATTTATAATTGTATTGATAAATATCAATTTGAAATAAATTATTTCTCTTTGAGTTTATTGATTTCAATTAAGTTCGTAACGTTTATTTGAATTTGAAATGGATACCTACTACCTAGCCTACTTAATTAAATTCTTTTTAAAGTGATTAATAACTTTATTTTTGAGTAATAACCACTCCGTTTGGGGAAACTTATGCGGTAACATAATGTTTAGTCGGGATTCTTCAAGTCTGCAATCTTTTATTAACTCAATCTGATGAACATTTAGTTACTAACTGACTGCCGTAACAGCAGTCATTACAATCAAATCGGTTAAGCCGTTGTTAGGATTAAATAGAACAAACGCATAAACACACGCAAAACGCAGAAAACCCACAAACAAAGAAGAATTCTGAAAATTCATAGTCATTATTGTCATTCCAGGGTCATTATTGCATTATAAATCCCCACTTCTCGCATGATTATTATGTATTTATCTATGACAAATACCTAGTTACAATTTATTCATACCTTCGTACCTTTGATGATCTAATGTCTAGATGGAACATCAAATCCGCGCAAACGTGTCAAAAAATTGTGGCCAACTGTTGGCTACACTTTTTATGCTGCCTCTACACACAGGCCAGCGCATTCGCCAACGCGCTGGCGGTGCGCTTGCCAACGTGCTTGTGAGTTAATCCACACATTGGAAGGTCGTTCAGTATGCTTTGGTTCGGGCCAATGTGCGGACGGATCAAAAAATGGATGTTGAGTTGGTAACAGCTGCAGCTGTATATTTATTCACAGCTTATAATTACTACGTAAAAGTATACAAGAAAAGGGTGATACTTTCATATTTATAATATTAAAATAATAATAAAGTATGATGCTCTTTGAAGTAAAATATCGTAAGGAAAACGGAATGTCCAAGAACCTTATTTATTTAGCATTTTTAATACTTAAGTACAACATTTTTATTTTTATGGTACTTATTTTTTGGATTCCATAGGCAATTTTCACTCTGATAGAGCTCAATAAATTTAAAAGTTTCATCATTACTCATATTATACGCCATTTTGTTACGTTAGGTGTTAATACGCCGCAAGAAGAAAATATGCACTCTTGATCGCTGCTCCGGGCAGACTGATCGCGCGGCCAATGTGTGGATGGTGCGCCAAGCTTGCGACAAGTGTTCTTTGATGATACCGACACCGCGCGGCAAGCTCGCAAGCGCGCCGGCCAACGTTCAAATGCCTACCGCCAACGTTCCAACGCCCGTTCTACACATTGGGAGCCAACGCACTTGCCAACGTGTTGGCCTATGTGTAGAGGCAGCATTATATCATTGTGTCATTGATCACGCACACATAAACAATAGAAGAACGTGTAAAACATCGCCTGCACGCACACATGCTTGATATTGTTGCCTTGTTTTTTTGTTTTCATTGTAGAGTGACGCTCAATCTAGACATTAGATCATCAAAGCTTTGTACAAGGGCTTATCCGTTATATTATAGGCTAGACAAACCGTAAGTTTGAGGAAGGTTATCTCGACTGTATAGATATTTTTTGCACCCCAAAAGAAGTATCTAAGTACACGGTAATTTTAAAGAAGATTATCTCGATTCATGTAGAGGATCTTTGTAGCCCAAAAGTTAAATCGACGAAATGACATTTAATAACGTAGCCAGCGCGGTAGGTACATTAGTGAAGTGACCATAGAGATATTACACTAGAGGGCAGAAGCCAGGCTTCAAAGCGTACCTCGGATAAAAAGCGACGAAATCTTTGGTAATCACCTTTCTCTTTCTGGCTCATCGGGATCGGAGAGAGATAGGTAAGTACGGTAAGGGGCGATTGCAATGTATGGGCAGCCGTATGGCTCACCCACTCTAGTGTAATATCTCTATGGATGTGACGTGGGCAAAGGTGAACGATTCGTCAACGTGCGAATCATTAGCGAGCGCCAAAACAGCGCAATAGAGCCGGGCCGCTTTGTGCGACCATTACTCATCGGGTCACACCCGGCGACTGCTTCTCTGGCGTCTAACACAAATACGTATATAGGATGTATATATTTACTGGTTATGTTAGTACTTGACGGCGACAAGTTCTTAAATATATCTGAGTACTTGATAAATTGTCCAGATTTCTGAATTCGGATTTAGAATTTGATTTTTTTCGACACTAAAATGTCATTCGTGTTTTGTTAGCAGTGTCGCAGTGGTAATGAAGGACTGCAGCTACATTTTTGGTCAGCAACATGGCGATACCTTAGCGTTAGTCATATTTGTGATCCAAATCTGTTAATTTATAAATGCTTCAATCAATAAAAACAATCATAATCATGAAATAGGGGATGAAAATGAAAAAAACTAAACCGCTTATCGTAAGAAGATGACATTGGTATGTATGTTATTTGGGGAGTGTAGGGGAGCGACCCCTCCTTAAAAGTTAGTAGGTATACCTAAAATATGTTAAACCATTCAAACACGACGCAATTGAAGCACTCGGAGACGAATAACTACAAAATTATAGATCTGATCCACAGTCTGATCCGTCGCACTCGCATAAGAAAAGTAGCGACGTACGCTAATGACATGAAAAAAAGAATGAAACTATGTTCTGTCTACGGTTTTTTCTCTGAAAGCAAAGAACTTTGTTGGAAAATTTGTCATTGTCCGACATAGTCGTATAATCGTACTCGTATAATCGTTTACTTAAGTGTGCTATCTCATTTCATCACGTTCATCCGAGTTCTTTTTTGTACCTCTATCAACTTGAAGTACTCATGAATTAGCTTTGGTTCCCTGGTGGCGTTACATAAAAACACATTTTTTTTTCAATCATTCTACAGATGTAATTCAAACTCCAAACGTTTGTCGAGATATATAATCATCAATGATGTTTTAAATATCTAGATGGAGCATCGAATCGCGAAAACGTGTCAAAAAATTGTGGCTAACTGTTAGCCACAATTTTTATATCATTACGCACAGATTACGCACACATAGACAATAAATAAACGTGAAAAACATCGCCTGCACGCATACATGCTTGAGAATGTTGCCTTGTTTTTTTTGTTTTCATTGTAGGGCGACGCTCAATCTAGATATTTAGATATCATTGATAATCATCTTAAGGACCAGTTTCATAACTTACATATTTTATAGATTACGTTGCTACGAAGTATCTGAAACATCCTGAACTTGTAATATTTCAGTTGACCAACTGGCTGCGAAGATTAAAACTAATTATTATCTTGAGCTTCCAGAATGTTGAAACTTCGAAGAAATTGAAATTTATATTGTGTAGGAAATAAATGATTTCTCTTTAGTCTTTGGTACTGATATTTCACATTAATTAAAAGGTTTACAATTCATATATTGTTTTTTATTTCATAAAGTGAATAAAAATTGTTTACAAATCTACTAATTTATTGAACAGAATTGATACTACCTACGGTATTTTTCTTTAGTACATAATAATGTAATTTATTGCAGTAGTTACATTAATAAAATATAGAATGAATGCTTTATAATCTTAGCTCTCCAAGGCACAACGTTTTATCCGAATACTAAAACAATGTCAGGTTGGGCTGGTGCGCTCTGGAGCGATAAAATATGCATTCAAATGTTTGTATTAGCTGCGCTGTGTCACAGTCTACAATAACGATTGTACCGTTTTGTAACCAATTTGTTGAAGTGTCACTTACCTGTCGCGTCCGTTATAGGACACGGTAAGGACAGACAGATAAAAGAAGAGGTGTTTATTATGTAGTATTACAATAAGAGCTGGATAACTGACCCGTTATGTATTTAGTTGGATAAGATGAGCCACTTGTCAAGCGGTCACTGTCACCCAAGGAGATTCGTCACATCTTTAACTGATACGTAGTTGGTAATATTAAAGAAAGATAGATAAAGTACCTGCTGGCTCTTAGCCCTTCAGCCGAAACGCAGTCGCTTCATGTCTCACTCGAGCAACAAATATTTTAAATATTTAACAATAACATCTGTAATATGTACAATCCTTTCGTGAAGTCATCCCACCAAGGAAGGTGCAGGCTACTGTCGTCTCTTATGACATCCTCCCGGCATGGGAGACATGGGATAATGGTATAAATTGTAGTTAAAACGTAGCTTTCGCCGCCTTCCGTCAAACATTGTGTTTGCAGCAAAGTTGGTTGCAATAACACCCTATTGGCATTTTAATAAGTATATTTTTGACTTTGTGTTACTTACTTCAGAGCTACAAATCTCTGCGGTGCAGTCGATAGTTTGAGCTTTTCTCATAATCCGTAGACTTATCGTCGTAGCGATATTATTTGATTTTTTTAAATACTTGTAATTGATAAGCAATTATTTCGCATTGGATGTGTTTTGGGCATCAAGCATGTTCATAACCGCATTGAAGTTTAGCACTTATTTCGGATAATAACTGTTACAGCTGCAGACATCTACAGATGACGTCAACGTGGAGGGGGACACGCCGCCCGCCAATGGCTCCATCTTCACCATGACGATGAAGAACAACCATCTGATTGTTGAAACTGAGGAACGCAATGTAAGTACAGTTAGTTATACGAGTATTCCAGTTGTCTATTTAAAACCTGTTATATCTATTGACGTTATAGTCCAGCAAATCTGGTTCACGCTTCCTTTTTGATCAGCAATGTACAGCGTGTGCTGGTGATAGTCCTTGACGATGCTGATCATCTAAAATTAGATGGTTCATGTAAAATTAGATGTGCAAGCCTGTGTTTGTCATTTTCATAATAACTCTAAATTTAAAATTCAAAGTAGTTCTCACTAAAAAAGTCCATGAAACGCCCGAATAGAATATCTTTATCATAATTAGTACATAGTTAAAAATTTAATTTTATGACAAAAATATCTTACATCATTATGGAATAGAGCTGATACTCTTCAAACTCTACTGGAACGATTTGTACCAAACATAGCTAAAACCAACGCAAGCTAATGAGGGTAACCGCGTGTGAATTTTCCGCTAGAGGCGCTAGTGAAAAGGGAGGTCTGTCTGTCACTTTTCGCTTGTCTGAATTTCATTTGTCACTGTTTATGTATGGGCGGGCTTTGACAGCATGACCGCCCTCTGCAGTGGCGCCAACTGGTGAGCACAAAAACGGTTACCCTCATTAATTGGCTTTCGATAAAAACCGCACTCAAATCGTTTATAGGAGTTATCAGAGACAGACAGCTCAAACTTATAACACTCTTCTTTTTAGGTCGGGGGTTAAAAACGCATTATATTTCTTTCGAGGCGTTTATTTAAATGCTGAAAATAATACTTACTTAAATTCTTTTATTTCTTCCAAGGACATCGCGAAGAACGGCCGAGAAACCAAGATGAAGTACTCTCCAGATAACGATGGAATCTTCGTCGTAGAGGTACAACAATCTACAGCTTACAGACCCAACAATAAAGCTGTGCACAACTCACCACCTCACGATCCTCAAATATCCACAAACCAAGCACTGATTCATCGCGTACCAGAGGATTACGAAAAGAAAATCGTAGAAGAGGATAGTGAAAGAAGTAGCATGAGGTTTGATAAACAAGCTTTGGCTCTTTCAAGCACGGGTTTATCTATTTCAGATCTAAGCATGTCTTCTATCGGTTCTCATAATATCAGTTATTCGTACAGTAGCCAAATGGGATACGAACACGGTCCCTTTGGATATCCCATCTATACGGGGTACAACATATCCAAGGAAGATATAGGCGATGCAATAATTCATGACAATTCTCAGGAACCGCTTATTGGGAAGACGCCGACAGATCCCGATAGACCTGTGGTAACAGCTGCAATCTTCAAGCAAGATTCCATAATTGGGAACGACGTTCTACAAGGACCTGGTTATTGTATTGAGGGTTCGAGTGACGGCCCTTTACTGTCAGATGTGCAAGCACGAGAATACAGTCTACAACATTTACACGATCAGAAAGACAAGAAAATGGAAAATGGCGTAGCCGTTCCTATCTCTGAAAAAGTAGATAAGTCTGGCAAAGCTTTCAGTAGGGCGGATAGTTTACCGATGCAGATACAGGATGATATAGTACCTAATGAAGTAAAGGTAATGGAAACCATTGGAGAAAATATTCCAAAAGATGTTTTCAAAGGAAAAAGAGCATCTCTACCTGCGATAAGATCTGATATGTATGAATCTGTAAAAGAAGTTATACAAACCGGATCGCCGAAATTTGAAAAGTTAAATAACGATGTATCACCAGGAGAAAGTAGTTATGATAGTCCTCCGATGATAACTATCACTGAAGAGAGTGAATCGGGAAAGTCTGATAGCACCAGCTAATTGCTGGATGTTTCACATTTATTGTATGTACATAGGACGTAAGCTAGAACGTTAGTTGAGAAGATCGTGGGATTGTAATTAAAAAATACTTTGACGGTGGTGCCAGAATTCACAATAATTAAGTAACGGTAAAATATTGTTTATAGTTCTCAGTTATGTAAACTTTTATTTGTTCCCATGTACCTATAGTGTTCATGTTTGTCTATGTAATCTGGCACCTAAATTTTTACTATTACTTGTAATTTTTTATTAATCAAATTGTTGATTGATTACAATGTTATAAGTAACTTTGGTATTCTGTCATTTCGTTAAAGTTTACTGTTACTCTATGTATAAATTCTAATGTAGTTTTCCTTATATGTTGAATGTTGAACTATTTGAACTCAATACTTGTAATATTCTAAGCACTTAATAGGTAGATATGTGAATGTGATGCTTGCCAACTTTACGAAACTCGAAATGAATAGGTGTTTAGATTGTAAACTATGTTAGAATTCATGAAATCATCTTTGTCTCAGCTCTAGAGGACGTTTGAAGCCTGAGACTCGAACTACTATATAATTCTCACTTTCGTATTTCTTGTAGTAATCGTCTGTAGTTTATTCTCAAATGAAACATAACCTACAGCTTTTTCAACTACGTCTATTTTATCTTTATTTTGAAATTTTATCTTATATTATATAGTACGCCTTATATCCTATCTTTACTCCTTTCCTTTTCTGTTTCTTTCATTCTTTCTTGGCCGTCTATGTCCGTGGGGCTAACTTAGTATTGGGTGGTTCGTCTGCGTCTGCTTCGTTGTCAGCTATTAACATAAAAAAACGTAGCAACAATTAAAATTGGCAAGCATTATTTCTATTTTGTATTAAAATTATACCAATTGGTCATAGATATTTTGTCTCTCCTCGTGTATTATATATAATTTAAGTTTATCGCGATTCAAGGATTGTCGATTGACAGATTGTCACATTTCGAAGAATGTGTTATGTGCTATATTTATAATTTTATTCAGAGCTGAGGTAAAAAAATTATATTTAAGCTCTTTTAAAACAAATATTTCTAAAACAGAAATGTGAATAGAATGTGTTTAAGAGGGATCAGTTCCTAGTACGTAACTCATTCTAGCGTCTACTAAGCAACGATACTCTTCATTAGAGTATTATTTTTTGTAAGTAGATTATGATCTGAAAACTAAAACTTAAAAATTATTTTTCATTGGTGACACAATAAATTGTGAGTAGCAGCAGCCGAATGAGAAAGTAAAAAAGTTTATGAAACTGTAATTATGTACAACGTTGTTGAGATGTTTTAGTTTGGATATTTTTCACAATCACACGTCGAAATCTATAAGCTCGGACTGAAAAACTGAAAATAAAATTTAAATAATGAGTTTTTGTTGCTACTTATAACGATTTATTGTTCCAATAAAATATTTAATTGAGGCGAGAATAATTTGAAAATGAAAGATAAATCCTACACCATTCTGGCCGACATTACACACCTTAAGATTGAAAAATTATCAGAAACCTACGACATATTTTAATTATTTTGTAGTTTGCTCATATGGTCACTCATGGTAGGTATTTCTAATAATACAAAGAATAAGAGTGATGTGTCTATGGCCTCATGAGTGTTGCTAAAATAGGAACGTAACTACAGACTTATAAAAATAAGTGTGAGTGTCTATGGCCTCATGAGTGTTGCTAAAATAGGAACGTAACTACAGACTTATAAAAATAAGCAGACCCAATATAAATTAATAGGGGAGAAAAAAGCGTGCCAGTTACAACTACATAATACTGCAGGGTGGTATTCCATTTCTTTGTCCTATTTCTATATCCAATATTGAATAAAATTTCTTTGACGAGTGCTTATTGCACTCATCCAATCTTTGTCCAATATTTTCTTGAGTGTTGCTATTGTTGTAAGATTTTTAGAAAAATATTGGACGAAAAAGGTGATATGTAGATAATAAGAGGAAAATAAAATAATTTTATATTGTGAGATCGAATTATACTTGGTTTAAAGGAATATAAATGGAGTTTTACCACAACATGAAAATCTTTCATCAAATATCACTGTTATTCATAAATTGGATAAAGATATCCAATTTCTTTGTCCAATACATGTTGGATAAAAGAAATTGGATGAGTGGAATAATACCACCCACACACATTGACGATCACCACACAAAACATTTGTGTTCTACAAATATGTCGTTTATGCTCCTTAGACTAAAAGATGACGTTTCTTCTGAACCGAAGCGGTTTCTTGCAGCTTATGAAAATGGCGGGCTTGTTTCAGCCCCATTTTGTCTATGTGAGCGTAAGTGTTACAACAACAAAAAAAAACGAGATAGTCTTTGTACGTTTCATTGTATAGAAAGGGATGAAACTAGGAATAGTTACATACATGTCTTTATAGTGGTGAAAATGTATGTATGTTTGGTCTGCTTAATATTACACTAAGTTTATAAGTCTGTAATAGATCGTAGTTTTCGACTTCAGTCAAACAAAATCTAACGAGGCAATCTAACGACGATTTGTGATTCTTTAAAGAATTTTATGTTCAAAGTATCGCCGCTAACCTAGATCAATCGTAGGTAGGTATAATTATGTTAAGAACATTGGTAATTGAGTAACCACTCAATTGCTAACCAGCAATTGTTTTATAATTTAGTGCCATTCGCCATTTGAATATTGATTACGAATTGTCAATTTTCGTCGTAACGCCGCCATCTATCTCAATGAACGCCGCGATGTCTCATGCAACTTTTATAAATTATTTATTGAAACATTTTGAATTTTGGGTATTTGCTCATTTATATGTTTATTGTATTGTAACGCTTATAATTCAGGAAATCAAAGTTTAAAAGCGTGTTATTTTTAAATTTTTTGTTATACGTGTCCCATGGCTCGAATTTTGGCGTCAACCCATTAACAGCTCACTACAGATAATTTTTGAACCAAGCACTTTTATACCAAACTCCACGAGCGAATAAAATGGGTTATATTTATACATGTTTTATTAATTTTTTTGTAAGTATAAAATATTTCAGTGTGTAAAGATAATAAAGAATTTCATTACAACGCCATCTATATGAACTTATAAATTATTTACTTAAACTATAATGAAACAAAATGTATTGATGTAAATGTAAACTCAACCCTCGAAGTCATTCAAAATGTACAAGACACCTTGTTTAGGGGTTTGCATCTCAGGTTATTTATATTAAAAGCAAACCCAATCTTCAAATATAACAAGAGGTTAATTATATAAAAATATAATTATGTAAATCTATTAGGTATAATTACTTTCATAATTAATTTATATCGATAAGTAAATAACAGCTTTAAAGCTTCAACGTTATTATAATTTCGAAAAGCTTGTATAATTGTATAATTTCCGTTCGAACAATGTTGATTTGTATTGCCGTCCTAAAAATGAAAATTAAATGAAATGTGCCAAGCATCGTTGTCGTTGTCGAAATATTTTTATTGTAAAATCACTATTCGGAGTTTGTACAGTGAAACTGACGTTTACTTTGTCGAAGAATGAAATCGATGTAAGAATAATTAAGTATTATTAGTATTAAATATGACATGATTGAGATTATTTTTATTCGGCATTCGGTATTAAGATTAATTTATGTTTAATTTTGTAAGTAAAGTAATTTGCGAATTGCATTTGGTTTGTTTGTTTTATCTCGTGTATCCCATTTATTATTTATGATCAATAAAAAAATTGAAAATTATACGTTTCTGGCCATCACATATAAAAAAAGTAAAAGCATTATTTGGGGGAGAGATATGACGGAGGTGTATTAGATAGAGGGTATTAGAATTTTAGGTCTATAATTTCTGGATAAAGTTTCTCTGTATGTCCACCACCATTTAATTCAAGTATGCATAGTAGGTATGCATGCATGCAGCGGTGATAGCCCAGTGGTTAGGAATTCGGCCTCTTATTCGGAGGGTCCGGATTCAAATCCCAGGGCACGCACCTCTGACTTTTCGGAGTTATGTGCGTTTTAAGCATTTAAAAATCACTTGCTACAAACGGTGAAGGAAAACATCGTGAGGAAACCTGCATGCCGGAGAGTTCGCAAAACCTTAAGGCCTTAACCTTCTCATTCTGAGAAGAGATCCGTGCTCGATAGTGGGTCATGATGGGTTGAGATGATGATTGATGATGATGCATAGTAGGTACTCACATCGTCTATTGCGCGCCCTCTAAGATCTTTATTCTATGCGTGAATTTAACCAGATACAATATCCAAAAAAAATAATTTTTATTTGGAAACTGAATGATTTTCATACAAAATTTCTATCGTGCTAGATTAGGGGTGAATTTTCTAAAACCCCTCTTGTATCCCCTAGGCCCATCCTAGGCCATAGCAGTACCTAGCTATTGTACTCTACATTGATGAGTCAGTCACGCAAAACCCTTCGTCTTTATCAAATTAATGTCAAGAATAACAACATAGTAAGCCCACAATACTGAATCTGAATCTGTCGATACTACTGACCTCTATTATTGCAAACATACATTAGTAATAATAACATACTGGCTGTCTATGAACCAAAGTAATTCCAACACTCAATTTCTCTTCCTAACGCATTTAAAATCAACTAGATGGCGTTATTGTCGTATTTATTTATAACAAAAGTGAAAATTTAACTGCGCCATCTGATGGGTGGTTAAAGAACTAATCTTACATAGAAATTGAGTCACGCTTGTTTGTGAATCAAGTTTTAAGAAATACCGAGAGATATCTCTGAATATGTATGCATTTATTTATACTTTGGTGTAATTTTATACAATGGCAAGTTATTTACAAGTGGTGTTTTGGTAAATAACAATGGTTGAACTATCAGTATAAATATATCATGAAAATAATAAGATTAAATGAAAGTTTCTTTCTCTTTTTTCTTTTTCACGAATGATGTGAATGACATTTTAATATAAGTAGGTACGTGCGGAATTTGAGACAAGAAATATTTGGCTTTGATATAAGTTTTTCCAACTTTGATGTTTAGAGAGACAGCTAACAATGACGATCCATACTTTTTACGAACTTGTAGAGCACCACCCTGCAACTGATTTTTTTTTTAGAAATTTATGATCTCAAGTTATTAAAGTAGACGTAATCAAGTGAAGGTCAATAAATACTTGGTGTATTGACGGCATTTAAGTAAGTAATAAACATCACTAAGAGGAGTTTTTGTGCCGTTTATTTCTCCTCAAGCACTTTTCCAAAACGGTGGTAGAATCAAAAAAATTGACGTTCATAAGTGAATTTGTAAATTCCCAGATGAAATAAATAGTTTGATTTTGACCTTGACTTTTTAAACCATTACTAAATTTTGTAATTCAGTAAAATAATGTAACACGTAAAGTAATAAGGCAGCATTCTTTTAGAGTAAGTTGATACAAAATATTTCAATTCAATTATTTCATAATAATAAAATAATAATAAACTAAAAGGCTTCATGATAGCATTATGACTTATCTTCAATGCGTTTTCGGCCAATTAGAAAATTGACCAGTGACAAATATTTAAACAACTCACTTATTTCCTATCGAAACACCTGTCTTTAAATTGACATAGTTGATTTAATGGATTAAACTGTTACTGAGATTAACGAAGACGTATGACAAACTGACAAACATACTAAACTGTGTTTCCATCGTTTCAATTAGATCACGAATAAAAAAGATAAGTAGGTGTGTATTAAATAATCCTTTTCAAACTTTATTTCGGCATAGGTATCCCAAAGTAATCGGAGTTATTAGTCACATTAATATTTTCGCTCATTTCCGCCTCCAGAAAACATAAAAAAATTGAAATTGTACAACGTACGTCATAAGTACCCAAGTACCCAGGCGCGCGTCACCAACACACGGACGCCTTTCAACGCTACTTTTTGCACATAAAGGCGTCGAACTACCCTCATCTGAGCTATTGATTCACTGCGGATAATTGAGTACACGCGTGTCCCCCCACCTCATTTGATTACAACGGAAAAAGCGACGAAAAATCGAGAGGATGCAGTAATCGGCCGTCGCATAGCAACCGATATTAACGGGGGGGAGGCGGTCGCCATGGGTTTGCGGGTCTCGAGACTATCCCGCTCATTTGGATTTAATCAGTACGTCATTAATAATTTATTCTCAAAAACATCAGTCGCTGTTTTGAAAATATAGAGCGCGATAAATATACACTCGATTTCCGTTATTTGTAGTTAATTTTCATAGTTATGTTTCGTAGTTTTAATATAGTGATCGGAGCGCTCTCGTTGTATGAAAAGGAAGCTTATTACAAAATTAAATGAAAATGAACGACTGCTACGCTGCGTTACTACATAATTCGAAATATACCCAATTATAATTAGGTACCTACACACCAACCTAACTTCGTCGATTCTTCTATTCAATTCTTCAATTCATCTAAATCTTTCCAGTCAATTTTTATCCAAAATTTATTTTGTGTTATTACTTATTTTATGTTTTTCATTCTTATTCTCTGTACAATTGAATAACTTCCTCCACATCTTTGTGTGTTATTAATTATTTCAAAGAGATATGCGTAATCAAAATGTCAATAATCCTTGCGTTTAGCCGTGGAATAATAAATTTATTGCTCATAAATGATGTAAACCATCTAAGGTGATGTTCTAGAATAGGCAAGAGTAGGTAAATGAGTAAATTAATGCAGGTAGTGGATTTTTATGGCAAGTATGAAGTTTTAATACACAGCCAGTGAAGTCCGCCAATCCGCACTTGGCCAAAGTGGTGGACTTAAAGCTTCTCATTCTGAGTAGTAAGCGTTGCGATGATGATGGTGATGATTGTTCGTTGAAATAAAAAATAAATAAACGGCACGATATTGACTCATTACGACACTTCATAAATAATTTGCTGGGACAAAATATCTGTCATATAAACTATATCTACTCATAATTTGTAATTGAGACATTGAAAAATACACCACACAAGTTATAAAATTGTAATCATTCAAAGTCTGTAGACAGGTTATACATTTCAGAAATCTGTTAATTTGGGGGTTTAATAATGCAATAGCTCCTACTACTGTAATTTTTAGAATTTTTGTTACTTTATATATTTTTGATTGCTTTTGATTGCAATTTTCATTGTTGTGCTCGTTGAAGTAATAAAGTAACTTTAGGTTAGCAGTAGCACCACTCGTATACGTAACATAATATTGTAGCTAAAGAGGTATATTTTCCTTGTTTCTCCGAAATACAACCGCTCATTACACCGGGTGGGTCCCGCACGTCCGCACAACGCAAAACCTTTGGTCACGCCACGTGTAACACATAAATAGATTCCGCGCATTATACATCCGATTCCACACGAGCCCCTGCCTCCACATTTTTGTGCCGCGCTAAAAAGCCTAAAACCACCCTCAACCCAGTTTAAACAACCCCCTCTTCTCATGCAGATTAGCTAAAACTACGCATTTTTTACCCCACTCCGTCGGGGGTGCTTTTTTCTCATTTCGCCCTTCTCTAACTACCGAAATGTGTACCGTGGGAGGTCGGGGTGTGCTGCGGAAAAGTTGAGTTTTAAATATGTCCGAAGGCTCGCATTAAAACGGTTTACGAAATACAAATCATTAGTGAAACCCTTTCTCGTCTGTCGCTCGCTCTCGGAATATTTTTACGAGTTTTCTCTGTAATGTTACGCGGTTTAGAGCATTCGCGAGGGCATTACCGTGTAGTTGATATGACACTTTACGTTACCTGGAATTGTTGGCCTACATTTCGTTACAAAACATATTTCTACCGGTTTCTGCAATCGACAGTTTTGTCCGGATTCACCTTATAAAGTTTTGATTGACGTAAGCAATAATGAGCGCACTTTTACTATTAATTATGATCAATTAAGGTGATATAACAGTATAAGCATAGTGGATTCAATTTTAACTGTGTGTGCCGTATTTTTATTGGCATAACTATTTTGTGATTAATATTATCGAAAAAAATGTCACACACATTTCTTTGAATTTCTGTAATGTTTGAAAATTTGGGCTTGTCTAATATAAATAACTATGCCTTATCGTTGGTCAGTATGACAAAAATGGCCGCAATTACTGGCCTTCTTATTTTCCTGTAGGTATGTAGTTTTGTGCACTATTTCTCTTAACTATACCTGCTCTAGGTCTTCCCGGTTAACACGGATGACCCATATTATGTGTGGGGTGTTCTTAATAGTTAAATCCTTACAATTAATACACAGTTAAAATGGTTAAAGTACTTAAAATTATTATCTTTTGGATTATAATAATGACAAGCTTTGTACAAAAAAATTCCGACTTTAAAATCGGTAAGCAGCAATAACTCAAAAACCACCCGTCAAATGTCGAATAGGTAGTAGTGGAAGTGTCAAATATTATTAGGATAGGTAGTGGTAACCAACAAACAAATAGAGTTGATTATAAATAAAATGAAGTGATCGCTATTTATAATAAAATAACCCTTCAATAGCCCTCGAGGCACAATACTTAATGAGGCACGTTTTGTCGACAACATTATCCGGCGTACTGGTTAAAACTTATATTGTTAACTGTATTAAGATGACCGATTTATTGACACCTATCTGTGATATAACTATCTACTTATACTTAAGTCTGATTTAAATGCTTCCAATGGATGTCAGTTATTCTAAGTGCTCGATGTATGTATATGGATGATAAAATCTTGAGTGAGTAATGAGTAAATCTTGTTAAATATTTTTATTTTACGTAAAATATGCCATGTAATAAATTAAAGAAATGTATTTGTTTCTTTGTGCGTTTGTTAGGCCAATTTCAAATTTTCGTCTAGGCATTTTTCGAAGTGTCCAAATACATACATGAGAATGGAACCAGGGCAGTTGCTAGTCATTAACAATAACCTTTTATTGGCCTTCGAGGCATGATAGCTCAGCATGATAATAATACTTTTACGGGGTATGATTATTATTATTCGGCAAAGAGCTTAAACCTACCTTTATACTCATACTGTACTATATTGAGTACTTTCCCGATACGTTTATCTTATCTATAAATATAAAAGTGAAAGGTCACTCACTCGTCATGAAATATCGAAAAACGTTTGACTTATTTAGATTAAAGGTCTAAAGATTAAAGGAGGGAGGTTATAGTTAATCGTCTTCTACAGGATTTTGTTGTATTCCACAATATATTTAATTAATACTGCTTGTTTTAAACTCGTTCATAATTAGTCCCATGCGGACAATGCCGCAGGCAGCAGTTAGTCTATGATATAAAATCATTTATGTATAAAGATCATAATACTACTACGAATTACTACCTAGCTAGGATTATAAAAATTGTAGTATTTTTTTTGTATCTACTCATAAAACACAAGGCACCATTACAAGTGAGATCTATTATCTACATCAAACTAGAAATCTAATCCATATCTGTACTGTAGATTTTAAATACAATGAAGTTATTAGTATTACTAATACCCTTTATTACCCCTCGAGGCACGATACAAAACGAGGCACGTTTTATCGGCGATAGCCGCGGTCCGGCCGCTAGCTGAGCTAAAACAATGTGAGTTATTACCTCTCGTGCGGGTTGGAAGCCCGTTATTATTTCTCGATTTATTAGTTCAACCCGAGAATCCCTCTAATTCCTACAGGAGCTCTATGTATGCGTTTTATTTCTAAAGCGTTTTTAGATAGGGGTCGGCACGGGCAAGGTTTGGTCCGTGTTAGAAGCGGTACGAGGGTATTTAAATAATTAATGCTACACGAGTGTAGATGGATTCATGGATAAATTATATCCAGAAATCCCTGTGTTATGTGTGTCGAAAACTCATTTGCTAAAAATTGTAGTTCTATCGACATTAATGAGGCTCGAGGAGAATATCTTATTGCAGTATGATTCCTTCTAAGAAAGGTATTCACAGAACGCTATAATTTTTTTAAAGAATTAAGGTAGTAATCAAGCATGCTGCACCACACTTCCGCTGCACCTCATGGCAACTGTGAATGACATAGGACAAAACACACAGAGACTAGGATAGTATAGTAGGTATAGATAGTAAGTCCAGTTATATGTAAGAATGTTTATTGGCTATTTATTTGTTTATTAGGGTCACGAACAAAACATACATTAGTTCATACATTTTATAACATAAGCCTTACCTAACATTTTAACGCTGTCTTACTTATACGAGTACCTAACCATGGCTTGCATTGTGAACATGATTAAAATTTAAATTTACAAAGTCTATATTAAATAAAATTAAATCATAGTTTAAAATACATGAGAATTCTTTAAATTGAACTAATCGTAATAATAAAAATAACTATAATTATGGTAAAAATTATTTAATGAGAATGGGGTAAAACAAAGATTAGATAAAGTTAAGTAGAAAAAATTAACTGCCGGTTACACGTTTTTAAAGGCAACCATCTCAGTCCTCAGGAGCAAGGCATCTATGTCCAAATTAGAACAAGACTCATACTAACAATTCCTAGCTAGACTATTTCTAACATCAAATAACGGGACTAACTATCATTAATAATTCCTGTCCTCACACTTATTAACTAACCAACCAACTAATATTCTAACACCATCAACTAACTGGACATCACTATCCTGAAGACCCTAAAATGACGCATTGGTTACCACGCTAGACTTTCGTTTAAAGACGTTTAAAAACGTTTGATATCCAGGGAGTCAAATAATTGATTATGGCTTTAAAATTCTGTTCCTGGTTAGAAATCTTTGTATGTTGTCTATAAGACATTACAAGAAATCGCTATTAGAAATAAGCCCGGACAAACAGAAAGAAACAGACTGACATACAGACAAAAAAATTTAATCGTTTGTTTGCCATTTGTACCGCGTAAATAACTACGCGCACTTGGAAAACAACAGTTATTTCTATATCACCGGCTAGCTTTTCAATTTTATAGATGTACTAGCTTCCGCCCGCAGGCTTCACCTACGTGGAATTCGTTTAAACTTCACCCCCCTATTTCACCCCCTTCGGAGTGGAATTTCCAAAAATCTCTTAGTGCTCCCCTACACTCCCCAAGGAACATACATGCCAATTTTCAGCTTCTTCCGTTCAGTAGTTTCGGCTGTGCGTTGTCTGTCAGTCACCAGTAACGCAAGAGTTTTATATGTATAAGATGTAACCCAACCCGCGCCCGCTCCTGCATGGGGCCACGCGCGAGCGGTTCAATATGTCGGAGCGGATGTCACCCCGAGGCGTCGTTACAAGCACCAATAATGTTTTTTCCACCAACGATCTATTGTAAGTGAATTTACACGAGAGGGCGCTGTAGCCGAATAAAATAATACAGGAATAGAGCTCCTGCCGGGAAAATAACTAGTGATTTCATATTCATGCAAGCAACAAGTGAGTCGCGACACATGACTTCTTACGGAAAGTTGAAAGAAAATATTATGTAAGGAAAATAAAATAGTCAAAGTAACAACGTTAACCCGTTTTCTATGAATTTTTTGGCTATTGTTTGGCCTATGTTGGTTACTAGCCGGTAATATTTGGAAGAATCCTTGTCTCTCGTATTTTCAGCTCACCTTGACTCTATAGTAGCAATGCTGTATTATTTTATAGTTTAATTTTAATTAGTTGAATATCTGTAATGTAATTCGTGACCGCTTAACATCATCGTGTTTCTACTGGGCGTCTGAGTGCCTGTATTTTCTTACTTTTCTTTTCCTACTTGACCAGCACAGCATTGGTGATGCTTCTGTAGTTATTGATATCCTTGGGTGACGGTGACCACATATCTCTATAAATAGCTCTAAATGCAATTAATTTCCAAGTCCACATGACAGAGACCTTCCAAATCTGATGATAAGCAAGGCCCTCGGACGGGTCGCACGTTTTCATGTAATGAGTGGGACGAATACCTACATGTTTATGTAAATAGAAGACGATACATATAAAGTAGGGTGGTGGAGGCCTAACTTTTCACTTTAAAGGGGTTTTTTCGATGGACAGGGAGGCCCCCTGGGCCCCAGGGGGGCGGGAGGGTCCGCGGTCGCCCGAACAAATACGTGAAAGTACGGACGGCGCTAATTCGATTCTGTGTATATAATATAACCCCACATTATATGTAATGATGTGCGTTCCATCGCACCGTGGTCCGTTTGTATGTCTGTGATGATCGGTTGTTTTCTATCTATCCAATATTTCTGGGTATAGTTGAAGGTATAGCAATAACAACTAATGCTATATTAATGGTGTGAGCTATTCATAGTTGTTAAACAACTGACTGAAAGATTTTGGCCAGAATGTGGAGAATGGAGGAAGTCAGTTGACCTACCATTCAGGAGTTTCAGGACAAATAGATAATAAATATGGATATGGGATTTATTGCTTTAACACTTACTGATAGCTCAAATATCTTTCTTGTACATGGTAATCACTTTAAATTTTGCCTTGTAAATGATGTCAAGATTTATCATACTTAATTCAATGTTTTTAAAAGATGTGCCAATAGATGTGCCTAGAAGATTCTTTCTAAAATAAGCAAAACTTGAATGCATAATATTTGAGGTTCATATGTGACTTTTACTGAAATATCTTCATGAAAAAAACGTTTCAAGTTGGAGATTGAGCAAGTAGACCTGACGGCTAAGCCTAGAGAGGTCTCATCTCCTTTGAGCTGGATTCCTAACTAGTCTGTTACAAGCAAAACTTTGTCTGCGCATTTGTAAAATTGTTTTAGTTCTAGGCATGTTTATTCAGGTTGGAGCATGAAAAGGATTCAAATTATCATCTACTGTACCTACCTACCTACCGAATTCTGTGGACAAAAATATTTTAGTAAGTATATATATTTTACTTAAAATATCTTTCGAGTAAACTGATTTAGAGAGGAATTTAGTGCGGTATTCAGTACGAGGTTATCTTCAAACATAATTTGTTTTCGCAGATGATCGAGCATTTTATGTACTCGTTAAAAGTAAATGATGAAGAAAGAATTTGGTTTTAGTTTCTTGCTTAAAGAGTAACTTTGTTGTGTAAGAATATTTGGCATAGTTTAAACTGACTTCGAAAAGGAGGAGGTTCTTGATTCGTCCGTATTTTTTATGTGTTGCCTCATAACTTTTTACGGGTGAGATTTTAGATTTTTTATCTGAAAGCTTGGGCTTCACGTCTGATCCCAAATTTAATTTATGGTCGTTACCTCATAGCTTTCTACTGAGTGTTTCAATTTTTTTTATTAGAAAATCGGTGCTTGTCTTCCGAACCCATATAAAATTTTGGCGACAGCTGACTATTTATTCACTTATGAATTTTGGTTATGTTTTCGTAAAATTAAATTTTATTATATTCACTAGCCCGCGACTTCGTTCGTACATAATTAGTTTTTCCCGCGGGATCGAGATCACGCTTCGAGAATTTCGAGATAAAAAGCCTCCTCTATCTCCCAGTGAAAGTCCCATAAAATCCGTTCAGCTGTTTCTGACATTAGCGTGCACAAACAGCGATCAGTTACAGAAAAAAAGCTGACTTCAACATCGACAACTCAAAAAGTACTCGTTAGATGTCGCTCTTAATATGGATCTGGACACGTAAATCGGTTCTTTCAGTAAAAGTTACCTCTACGAGTTTATACAACACTTTCAAATATCTAGACTAAGTTGAATCGAATGTTGATTGCCGACATTTGACAAGATCTACATTGATTAAAAGTAAATACGATACTTACTCGTTTATTTTTTTTATTTACAAAGTTAACTCCAATGACTTGGAGTCATAAGAAGAATCAAACAAATATGAGGTTGATTCAGTTCAGAAAAGTCAGGATTTCGTAATATTGTTCATATCATAAGCAAGTATTTATTGCAACATTCGCTTCTGTTTCGAGGACAAAGCGCAAGGAAATACGTGAAAAATGATTTCTGAAATACAAAACTGTTCTCATATCCTAGAAGCACGTCTTTAATGACTAACAAACACATAAAAAATACCACGGAACACAGACACCAAAAATACAGTCTAATTGACGACATTCTTTCGAAGTCTGTTAAAAATACCACTTTATAATTTCTACACCACGTTTAACCCGGAAGTAAATTGATAGTATTTGAAATAGTGCGTTACGTCCCGTAGACGGTCTTGTTCCCCTCACCTGCCCTTGACACGGAGCGGAACGCGGTCGGCGATGCAGTCGGTGGACGCAACAGGCTGCAGCTATGTGCTTCTATTGCTCGACGCTTTACCTCGGGATTTCTGTGATTAAATGACGTTTGAAGCTCATGTAAGGGTTGAAAATTCAAAAATTCAAATTTCTTCATTTCATGTAGGTATATTTAACTCAAACTAAAAATAGGGCTCTTAAAATAATAATAAAAATTACAGTATTACTTATTCGATACAGGTAAGCACTAACCTAGCGGAGCGGGTTGCAGATCTGGTGATTTCCTTACGCTGTTGCGGATTGCCTTAGGGACTTTATTATAGAACTGTACACCAAGCCCCATAAAAGAACGCTGCGCTGTTGTCAGTGTTATAATTCTTTCTAACTATTCTTATAGATGACAGCCGTTAAGTCATGTCGCAGGTCTCCGGGTGATATGATTTGCGATTTGGCTTGGCCACTAACCCCTCCAATCTACACTAGAGCAGCGTGGTGAATGCTCCAGGTATCGTCAATGATGAGACTAGACCCTTGCTCAGTCGTGGCCCTAATGGATTGAAGCCAATTTTTCCTATCTGCTACCCATAACAGTCTTATATTAGAGCTCGAACCTCTTTATATTGTGAAAGGTTTAGGCCATACTAGTAAATCCGCCCTCGCTTCGCTTCGGGAAACCAGTCCCTTCAAAAATCTCTATAAATTTTAACAAATTATGTTATTCCGATGTCTAAGCTATATTACTGCAAAGTTTTATGAAAATCAGTTCAGTAGTTTTTGCGTGAAAGAGTAACAAACCCACACACACACTCACATACATCCTTACAAACTTTCGCATTTATAATATTAGTAGGACTCGTAGTTCACAATCCTGGCCAAGTGTGGATTGGTAGACTTCACAAGTACTTGATATTTTAACGTCATACAGAACTCTGGGGTGTACAGGGGCACACTTATTAAGATGCATAAGTGAGAAGCATTCTCATGTTAAAACTACCTTCAATATTGTAATAAAGACGTATTAATAAGCTTAGTATCTTATCCCCCATTGAAGTAGAGTGTGTTTTTAACGACTTCGTTCAAGTAAACAAATTAAGATCAGAATAAATGAATTCAGATCTTTTTTTAACAAGTTCTATGTGGATTTTTTTAAATATTTTCAAAGATATTTAGTGTAAGTTAGTTTTAGGGTTAAACAACAATTGTAACTCTATCTCCGTAGCAAACGAGCTGGATTAATGCGGAAGTGTCTTAGGTACCAGTTTTTGGGCATGGAACCCCATAAAACTTTAGTTTTTACGGATTAGAAGCCCTTATGTGGAATGGGTACACGTTTCTGAGAAGCGGGTCCGTCCTACAGGGCGCGGGGTCATTGGCCTAGGCGCAACCGAAATTCGAAAGCGCTAAAAAAGTTTTCAAAATGGCCGACAGACCTGTTACCCATGTAACATTACTCTATGGCAGGGGACCGGACATCGAAATTTTCGGGGCTCTGTTAATTAAATTAAGGATTTATTTGATTACTTTAACGATTATAGCTACATATTTTTAATACGTAATGGTTTTAATTTTAACGTATAAATTATGCCGGAATATTTTAGTTATGTGGTAAAATACGGCCTATTAATTTATTTAACATAAATAATATAGTCACGCTTATATGATATGACGTTTTAATTTTTTTACGTCTAATAACAATAACAACACTGAATTATTATCTATGTTATATATCCAAAATTATCTGAGTTTTGATCTAAAGTGTGTGTGAAATTCGTGGCACCTACAAAGCCATGACCATGGTTTTGAACTCTTTTTTAGAAAAGAGAGCCGTGCCGACAAGTAGGAAAGTTACGAATTGTGATGGTAATGAATAGAATTGTAAATAAACGACAACAGACGAAACATATATTTATGTACTTATCACTTATTTACATTTGAGTAAATATTTATGCCTAGAAATCGTAGGCCGACCGCCGTGCTACGAACCATCACTGGGCTACGAGGTCGACAAAACGCCCTGCAACAGTTTTGTCAATGCGTTGATACATTTGGAGCATGTTGTCGACCCCTGCCCGCGCAGTTCCTTAGAACAAGTTGCATTTCACCGGGCACTAACACATAGCCGGTGTGCAACACACACACACCGCGCGCTTGTGTGTGTGGCCACTAAGCTATGCCCGGAGATCTGCCTGTGCCATTGCAGTTATCTAATACGAAAATTAATTTCAATTTTGACCGCCTCTGTGCAATAAAGGAAGTGCTACTAACGTCCGTTTCGAAAATATGAGAACATAAAAAGATACTACTACATCATCGTAGCAAATTGAAATTGCATTTATTTGACGCCTTTAGAGATAATAAATCTGAATAGAATTTAACGATTTTAGAATATCACTTTCCATTTTTAAAGTTGTATTCAGTCGCCTTAACGTTTGTCCAATCCATTACTGGCCTCATAATATAAGGGGCCTAGAGTATACTCCGCCACGCTGTTCCTGTACGAATTAACCGGAAAATTGTTAAGCTAAATAAAAGCTTGTAATAATAGAGTCGATGAATAAAGCGCACAAACAAACAAACACACGATCGTGTATGAGGTGCCCACATAGATGCAATTTATAATGTAACAACGCACCTGTTTCAGGATCGTATTCGGGGCTAGTCGGACCGGTTCCGCCCGACTCGCCGCTAACTCGTGTTTCGATGCTATTTATGTCATTTTATATGTGGCTGATAAACGGGCAGGTAATGAGACGAGCTGCTTGATTGTAATTGGCCACCGTCAGACGTCAGTAGTAAGTAATTACCGATACTAAATAAATAAATAACGCGTCACACTCATAGGCCCCACCCTGGGATTTCATGTATCGTGAGTGCTATGGACAACATACAAGATACGAACACATACCCAGACACAAACTTATCATTCAAGCTTCTGCCTCGCAGGGAATCGAACCTAGGGCCCTCGGAACGGCGATCCGGCGTGTTAACCAACACAACTAGCTCCAGAGAGAGGGGAGGATAGCAGCTAGCCAATACGACAAATACCAACATCGTAGCAATGATTAGAAAGAAAGAAAGAAAAAATATTTATTCGTTGTTAACAACACTGCAGCATAAATTAAACAAGAATAAATTGTAACTACAAATTAAAAGAAAAAGAAAAAAAAAAGAAACATACAAACTTAAGAAAATATAACAAGAACACAGTTACACACTTACACGCTAATTTAAATATAAAAAAAAACTTAAGTAAACATTCAAACGATACATAGTACCTATACCTATATAACATATACATATGTCCGTGCTACAGTGTGCCGAACACCGAACGGGTCTAGACTCAGCTATTGCGTTACGTAATATAGTATTGATAGTATGACAGCCAGTAAACCTGGATGAGCCAATTTATGATAAGTGATCTCTATCGTCCATGAACATTAATAACAGAGACATGCAGTGTTGGCCAGGAAACTGGTAGGAAGGTAGTAGGCAGTAGGTAGTAAGTGCGAGAATGGTACTCATAATATTCATATGTTGGCTGTTGTGTGTGCTTCACCCATCTAACTGTTCATTAATTTCTAATATGCACGCTATTTCTCGTTAATTAGAGGTGTATATCCAATCAAAGCTTCAGTTCGGTAGACCAAACTACACGAACTCCACTGCGCTATCACTGTGTCTATATCTCGACTATTGTGAGTGAGCAAATAAATATGAAATGTGATGCGTGATGCTCGCAGCTAAGCTATCGATCGACCCTCGAGCCAGCCCTTCACACACTGCCCTGCTGCCCTTCAACGAGCCGAGGGGAGCCACCGCACTCCTTATGTAGCCCTAGTGCCTACGCGTTTTCTCCCGGATATTATCTTTGTAGGAAAAATTTACAGTTCTGGAATTCACGTCTTTTCTTGGAAGTTTCTGAATTAAATATAATTTTGTAACTGGCATTTCTTTTATTAACTTTAAGGTACTGCTTGACCACGTACGACCAGGCGGCTTATCTGCGTGGTGGAATAATACTTGGGTACAAATCAACTTGATGGTATTGGCAATGTCTAGTATGGTAAAACTAGACTAAGTAGAAGCATACCTATTCACTCTAGACTTGAAAACACTCACATTATAAGGGGACACATGATAATTATGATTTGTTTTTAATAGATATATGTATAAATAATCTGGCACACATCATGATTGGGCATAGTGTGGGGCGTGGGGACATAAATACTTATCCACCTATAGAATACCACAAAATCCTTCTAAATTGACGCCTACGTCTACATATAAACTAACATAACCAACTCAATAACTAACATGTGTCAAGTCTTTACGAGTCCATGGCTCAGCTTGTCAGCTGGTCAGCTGGTCAGCTGGTCAGCTACTCAGCTGGTCAGCTGGTCAGCTGGTCAGCTGGTCAGCTGGTCAGCTGGTCAGCTGGTCAGCTGGTCAGCTGGTCAGCTGGTCAGCTGGTCAGCTAGTCAGCTAGTCAGCTGGTCAGCTGGTCAGCTGGTCAGTTGGTCAGCTAGTCTGCTAGTCAGCTAGTTAGCTAGTCAGTTAGCCTGTTAAAAAAGGGGATTCGGTCCTCTACAGGGGCCACACATCATGTAGGCTCGGAGGGTGACGCATGGACTTAATATAGTTCCCTCAAAATAACTTCACACACTTAACTTACGTTCCGTATAATAAATTAAGTTTTACATCACCCATAATATTATAATGTGAACGTTTGACTGTACGGTACTTTTTCATGAATATGTGGCAGCTCGACGCATTTCGGGGATTTTTTTTAATTTTGAATTAAATTTCTAATAGAACATTTATTCTTTTCAGGACATTAATCTATTCCTGTCAGTATTAATACCATGTATAATTAATGCTTTGTTCATCTTCTCTCTGTCAATTCCAGTAATAAATATATTTTGTTAAATAAAGGACAACAAACACCGTCTCATAAAATGATAACATTGTTTACTTATGTGATTAAAAACAAGAGTAGGAATCGTTTTCGTTAGGACGTGGGACTAAAATTCCCAAAATAGGGAAATAAAACACTTTAAAAATGTGATTTTTATTTATTCACGCAAACAGTAAAAACACGAGCTACTTACTAGGTATTCGGTGCGAAATTCTCATGAAAAGTAAAACAAACTGATGATAAGTGGCGACAAAGTCCTTGATATTGAACGCACTTAAAAAGATTTATTCACTTTCTTCTAGAAGATTCCAACATCATAGATGGGCGTCCCAGTGTCAGTTAAATCGTTTCTGTGATTTGCTCTTGTTAGGTATTACAAGCGCACAAGCAAACAGATAAATCCACAGCAAGATAAAAATTCTAAAAGGTTTAAAGGTAGGTCTACAGGCAGGTATGGCGATCAAAAACAAACCCCATAATAGATTTTCTGAAATATCTTTTGATTTATAGGTTAATTTGACGACCCGAATGGCGCAATGGTTAACACGCCGGATCGCTGTTCCGAGGGTCCTGGGTTCGATTCCCAGCGAGGCGGCGATTTGAATGATGAATTTGAATTTCCGTTCTCGGTCTGGGTGTGTGTCCTTGTCTTGTGTGTTGTCCAAGGCACCCACGACACAGGGAATCCTAGTGTGGGGCTTTGAGTGTGTAGCGTTATTATTATTATTATTATAATGAGAAATAAAGGTAAATTAACGAGTAAGGTAAAGTTTAATCAAAAACGACTCTCCTGGTGTCGCACGTTTTCCAGCCACTTACAATCAGGAGGTCCGGCGGAAATTCTTCAGTGGTTAAAGCAATAAAAAAAGTTGTTGCTTTTCTTTCGTTCCTCTTACTATAAGTGATGCGATATTACAGATGTCCAAGGGCGACGACGACCATTTATTATCAGGTGAAGGCCTGCTCGTTTGTGGGCTAGATATTATTTATTTATTTTATTCTTTACAACCTAAATACAAAGGGCGAACTTGATGCCAAGTGGCATTCTCTACCATTCAACCCTGGGAGCAGTTGAGAGGTTGTAGTAGTAGCACACAGTCCCGGCACTATGCGGCAGCGTCGGCACCTTCAGGTTTTAGTGGGTAGGTCACCGCCGTGCTCACGGCAGTGAGAGTCCCACATCACCGTTCGTTTCCTCCGGAGCGGACGGCATGCGTAACTGCATTTCCTGAAGTAAAAAAAAAGCTCACACAAACCAAAATCAAATATAATATGTATATTTTTTTTATTTTTTATACAATAATATTACATTTATATATGCAATTAAATACTTAATAATAATAAATAATCACTACATACATACATATTAGGTATCATAATATCAAACGCTACACACTCATAGCTCCACATTAGGATTTTTTTGTGTGAGGTTTCCACTAGGCTCGTAGCGGGTACCGCCTACAATGGAGTAAAAACACATATGTACACATTGAGAACAAAAATTTTAACTTCTCATTCAGCAGCTTCACTGGGAATCGAACCCAGGACTCTTTTCACGGTAATCGGATATAGTAACCATTATGCCGTACGGGCCGTCAAAATATCAGATTGGAATGTAGAGATCGTACAGAATATAACTTTCAAATGTAGCATTAGTTCGCATAGCGCCTAACGGGACGACCATAAAGTGGTGAGTGCTGACTTCTTGTGCAGCACTATACTCCGTTTGAATTTGATCTGGAATTCGTTATAATTGCATGGCACGCAAATGCCAGCGTTCCTACAATGCGATTAAGGTATATTTAGGATTGACGGCGTTATCTAAAATGTCCTTAGTATTTTTTTCTGACAAGCTAAATTGTACTGTAAGCACAGGTAATAAGTTTGGTTTTGGCGAAGAATGGCAATTCCATATGCTCGGCGATTCAACTATAGTTAATGTCTTACGGTCTGAATACTTTGTTATTGTGCGCTGGGAGTTTCTTTATTGTATTATTATTTCTTTCCTCCATCTATGTACAACGAAAGTTGTTGGATGTTAGTTGTTGCTCGCAACATAAAATAATGTATTTCTTTATGATAGGCCATAACTACAGATTTCAGGAAGTCTAAGTAGAGTGGAACCCTTTGGAATGTCGTCAACCGCATTTCAATAGTCGTGGAAATAGTCACGGCTATTATGTCCAATGTTAAAAGAAGAAATATGTATTTATTTGTTTAGGTAATATTTAAGTAAATGATCTACAAACTTAAGTAACTGTGGGCACATATAGTAGTTGGATGGGTGACAAAAATTTCTTGAGCGCTTTTCTTCGCAGGGGGTGTGAAGCCGTTGGTCTCAGTTTTTATCGATAGTTAACAGTTAGCAGTTAACAGTTAGGTAGCAGCATAAAAACTTACGATACCCATTAACCCATCTGATACTTTGATAATCTACATTGGAGAAGCGTGGTGAAGTATCTTAGGCGTCCTCAATGGTGAGGAGAGACCCGTACTCGGTATTGTTGAGGAATCGAATTCAATAATCAATTCAAATCAATTGGTAGGTAATGAATTCTCACCACCATGCAACACCTGACCTTATTCATAATTTCCTAAAGTGGTAAAGTAATCCTTCAGTTAAGTATACGATTTCCCTTCTTTATTTAACCGCTATAGTCACGACGATGCGTTTGGTATTACGGTCATTTGTGGATGGTAGGGGTCTACATCCACACTGCATTCACCACCTAGAAGGATGGTGAGAGTCCAGCTGCCTTCAACAGGAGAGACGTTATGTTCTTGGCTGTTAGACGTGTTGTATCTTGGCTTTTGTCTTAGACTCCGAGATTTCTTGAGGAACACGCATCAATCCCCCTTTGAACAGAATTTAAAATTAATTATTAACGAGATAAAATATTATGACATGTTGAATCTTCCTTATATGTTTCTTGAACGCTACGAGTAAGTATTTACTCGTATTTCTAGTTTTCTTTTTAAACTTACGCAATTTGTTAAGCGATATCGACTCTTATTAAGTCAGTTGAGTAAAGTCATTCATTGTATTCAATAATGAGCATCGGTTACGCTTGCATTATACGCAATTCTGAAAACTTCACCTCACTCGTAAGATTAAGAAATCTATACAAAATATTCGACTCAAGTATTCTAGTCATTAAATTTGAATACTTTTAAATTCTTGGTATCTGCCAGCGGTTTCGAATGAAGAGCTTTGAATATGGAACACTCGATAGCCTATAAAGTTCTTCAGAGTTTCTTTATGCAACGATAAGTAAGTTTTGTTCGTTCTTTTTCGCCCTCCGAATTTAAAATTTCGATGGAAGCGCACTCGCGGCAAAAGATAGTCCGTAGTATATAATTATACTCACCAATTTTTCTACGCACTTTCGCATTCGCACACACTGCCAAAAAACATGTGTGCACGCGACCACAACGCACACTCGCCCACAACCAATAAATAGATTGAACTAAACGGTGAAATTTAAAAAAGGAACAAAACGGGCGGATCGCATTGCCGCACACAACAACACTAATGCAACCCAATCATTAACTTTTGCCATTGGAAAATTTACTTTGATGGGAATCGATAAGGCTTTAAATCGATCACAATACTCAGATTGTAGACCTAGTATGTTAACACGTAATGCATGCGTGGGAATGATGATTACGCACACAAGTAAGTAATTTTTGATTATAGGAACACCGAATTTACATTGTTGTGTGCGTGGAGCGTCGAAACATTGTTGGTGTTTAAATGCAACCTGTGCATGTGTGCATCGCTGACGGCTAATGTGTTGCGTGTGATTTATTTGTGTGCGTATTTTTGTCGTTCGCATGATGGATTCGCGTGTTTGTATTGGTATCTTTTTTCCTTTTTTTGCCAGCGGACAGGCACACAGGCCTCGTGAAAAAATAATTTTAACTGGCACAGTGCAGAGCATGTTTAATTTTTGAGCTCTCTGTCCCGCGCGAAATGGGACGTCATTACTTTTTTAAATTACAAATGTCGTCGGTTTTGTATTTCCATTTTATGTTTATTTTATTTCTTCTTTAATCCACATTGTTTGGTGAGATTGTTCGGCTCCTTATGATCGAGTACGCACGCTCGTGCTCTTGTTGTGGGCTAGTTCACTTTTACAATCACTACGTGTTTTTAGCGCTTGCGGACACATGACACAACGTTAGAATTAGAACTATCTTAGATTTTAAATTAGATTTTTTTATACATGTAAGAAATAGCTTTCTTCTGCAATATCTTAGGAAATTGGGAAGACGTAAGAAATACCTGACAGTAACATACGAGTGTTCTTGATATTAATTCTTCCTCGAATCCAATACAACTACAGCTAAGGTGTAGTGAGGTGGATGAATGGCACCAAGTGCTTACTGTAGGAAGCCCAGAAGTTTTGGATGTATTTGCGAATAGCACAGTTCTCAGAAGCTTCATAACAAGTCGTCGTGACAGCTTATACTGGATTTCTGTTATTAGATAAATAATCGTTTGATGATGACATGATCGTTTGATGATGATGACCATTAAAGCGTCAGCGTTAGTAAAAAAGTGCGTATATACCTATAGATGTTAATTTTATTTGCTCCGGTTACGAAAAACATCATCTTCCTGAAGACACCTGCACACCTCTTCTTAAAGTTCTTTATTCTTAAAGGTGTGTTTAGATCTGGTTTATACCATAAATAAGTAGTATTAAAGAGCAGCAAGAACAACAAGAACTAGTCGGTGTTTCCGCCTATGTATTATGTGGGAGTCTTCAAGAGGAGAGTGAATAGGCTTCTATAAGTTAGTGCGTACATCATCTTGGACTTCATCGCCACTTACCATCAGGTGGGATCGTTGTCAAGCATTAACTTATTTTAAGTAAAAAATAAATAAATAAATTCTTAATTCGGTTGATTTGTTAACGAATGTCGCCTTTTTGAAGTAAAAAACTTCTTGTTTTGCCACAAAAGCGTGATTAAATTAAAATTTTGTTTTTTCTTTAATCGCGCTTATCTCTGGAACTTCTAGTCCGACTTAGAATTATATAACTTTGTATTATAGTCACATTCATGATAGTAAATATGTATTTTCCCTAATTTACACTAATGCGGGTTACTAGTTAAAAATAAACGTGTACTATATTTTTCCTGAAAGTAATTTCTCTAAAGTAGTACCTAATCCTTTTTCATTTTTCTTCTAAATTCTTCCAAAAATAGAAGCAGGAGGCTACGCTCACAGGTACATGGTGTTTGTGAGTGTGTGTGTGTTCCGACACAGTGTTATTTACATATCTGACTAAGCTAGGTCTACCTGGACTTGAAGATTAGTTCATTAACCCACGGAGACATAAAATTCGTGTTAGATTGCGTCAGGAGCGCCATTCGGTATGCGGCGGCGCGGCCCCGGCCCCGGCCTGCATAGATTATAATTATTATCACCTCAGACCAATAAACTATAGACGGCGTGCTGTGAACAAAAGCGTGAAGCCGGCAAAAAGTACGCCTCGCCTTGTAATACACACGGCGGCAGTCACACCAAAACGACTTTTGTGTTCTAAATAATAAAAAATGAATGAAGCTATGTGTTCCAAAAAATAAAAGTTTAAATTTGTTCTAGTTCAAACTGTCAACATAGGGCATTCTATTGGTTCCGATGTGTGTTTTAGGCACACTTTTGCCGGCTTCACGCTTTTGTTCACGGCACGCCGTCTATAGTTTATTGGTCTGAGATTACCAACTTTTCGGCTGATTGTCAACGACATGAATTATCGACATCCTCGTAAAATAAACGTATCTTGTGTCTGCATATTAATGAAAGTGTTTACATTTCGTATCGATTAAATTGAAAATCTTCGTGTAAATTCTTATGTTAATTATAATTATACCTGTGTGTATAATAAATTTGTAACTAATCACTGCCTGTAAATGGAAGATATATTAGAAAAATGTAGGAGGTCTTTAACCCAAAATAATGATTTTTTTATTTTTATGTTTCGCACTAACCTAACCGATTTGGGTGTGGTTATTACAGTAGCAGTGAAGTACTGATTCACTCGTCAGTTCCATATTTCGTTTCATTCCATATTCGTCAAATAAAACCCTCCATAAAACATAAGATTTTGAATTGACATGAGAAACTTTTAACAGAAATAAAACAATTCCATGAGCTAATTCTTATAGTGCTTTGTCGCTTTCAGACTTCCACGCGGGCGAATCCGCGGGCAGAAACTAGCTTAGCAAGTGCAAATCCGACAGCAATAAATATCGAGTTTATTGTACACATCCAAAGATAGACTTAGAAAAAGGAAAAAGTAATAGAAAAAATACTAAAAAGGCATCCATTCACTTAATTGTGAGCCAAGGGGAACAGCCCTCACTCCGGGGGCACTTTTACTTAAAAAAAGGATTAAAAGAATTCACTGTGAAGGCCGGTCGGTATTCCGCCTGCTAGGCAACGCGAAGGAAATGTTTAGTATCGTAGCATCTAGCGTAGTGTACACCAATAAATAAGAAAGATTTGTATGTTTGTAACTGATAAACTTATTAAGTACTAGACCGATTTTAAAAACTCTTTCAGCGTAAGAATGGTATACTATCTCTCAGTAATATGGCTTTATTGATTACTAGAGTAGTATGCTCTACTACTTGTGGAAAACCTGTTGGTTTTTAACCGGTTGGTTTTTTAAAAAGTTACGTAATTAGTTACGGGTTAGTTATGTTCAGTTCTTTAAAAATAATGTTACGTAAAGTTCATTTAGAAATAAACAACGATATACGTATTTTGTTAGCTATGTAGTTTGTTGCCTCTATTTTCTGTCTAACTTTTATTTTGTATGTACATCCAGGTCGATTCTCCATCACATAGGGTTGGTTGGTAGAGAATGCCAAAAGGGTTAAATTCACCCTTTGTCTCTCCCAGGGTAAAGTGAACATAATAAAAAAATAAAGAAGAACCCGAGCCGAAGCCTAGTTATATTGAACCAGTCTGCGAAGCACGGGGTCCGGGTTTGATTACCGGGCTAGGCAGACATTTAAAACAGAGAAATGATTGTTTATTCGTGATTGTCATTAATGTATTACTTGTATAGGTAGTCCGTGCTACCCACGACACGAAGAATGGATGGGATTTTTTAAAATATATTTAGTACATTTATGAATATTGTTCTATACTGTGCTTATACTCATTTTATTTGTCGTCATATTTATGTACATCCACGGCTGTTTAAGAGATTTCTCCGTCGTATTTTGTAAATGTCTAAATTGCCGGGAATTCTTCTTCGTCTAAAGGCTACCAACTATGGCCGTCCTTTTACTTATAGTAGATACCAACTTTCATTTATTTTTATTTGTATTGTTAATTTGCTTATTTCTTTTTTATGTAACAACTAGAGAACCGCCCGCGCTTCACTTCGGGACCCGTAGGTAACAGCCGCGTAGGTCCTGCTCCCGTAGGAATCTTGGCTAAAAAGTAGCCTATAAATGATAAACTGAAACATCAGATATAACATTTGCCTATGACTTAAGTAAATTATTATATTTATATTTATAATTTATGTAGTATTTCATAGCTTGATCCAGAACTTGCAAAATAATTTTACTAACGACATCTATTAACAACCTCCGGAACTAAATATCTAGCAACTAACAAAACATCGATCATCCCATGGGAATGAGATGTTTTTCCGCGGTAAAAAGTAGCCTACGTCACTCTCCACCCTCCTAATCCCCACACATATAAGACATACCATATAATAGTCATGTTGCGACGTGAAAGAGTCACAAACAAACACACTTTCACATTTATAATATTAGTAAGGATATAATATACTTACAGCTTTTTAATTCCCTTGAAATAATACAACGCTCCTAATAATACAAGCATAGAGGTAAACAACCAGCACAGGAATCGAACCTGTACTGTAAAGTGAGTCTTCAGTGAGTTGGTGTACGTTGCAAGTGCGCCTTCATCAAAACCTCGCTAATATTAACCTCGCAGTCCGTTCATATGGACCGCTTTATTTTGGCACATTTTGGAGGAACTTTATATTGCGTTTCTGAGTGGCAGGTCAACTACAATTCGCTTGATACGACGTATGATAACAGCGAACGTATTCAACTATGTAGATCATACAGTTTTAAATGAAATTAAGGTAGCTAAGGAGTGTGCTGCACTGGTCATCCGCTGCCGCTCATGAATACTTATACTGTGTGTGAGCGACACTTTACAAGACTTACGATTAGGTTTCGTTTATTAAAGCAAGAGGTGTTAGAAATTCAGTTGGTGTCGTTAGTAGATAATGGAATACCGTTTCTTTTAATACTACGATTACAAGATAGATATGGTAGTAGGGTGATGGTAATACCCCGAGTGAACTTTGGACTCTACCACCTATCTGCACTAGAGCAGCGTTGTGGAGTACCTATGTTCTATTCTAGGGCCTCGCCTCTATGTAGAGTCTATTCTCCTCAGGCTTAATGCTACTAGCACAGATAGAGATCCGTGCTAGTAGCATTAATAGCCTCGCGAATACAAAGTTGTAAGTTTCGTTTTGTGTCATATGTATTGCATTCTTCCAATATTTTGATCTAACGTTAAAAGTTTTGCATTTCGACTCAAGTTTTGAATCTCAAACACTGTCGGGGATGTACGGAAGGATTCCCTTTACTTTATTAATCTTTTGGACCTTATTGGATTTTATATTACTTGAGTTTACGTACAAATATTGTGTACTTTTATTATTGTACATAATTATGTAATATTTTTCAGTGCGAAAACCTATGAAGTGTTAAAATAATTAAATAATATTTTACAAAATTTAAAAACTTATTAATAGGTACGAAGAACAATTTAAGAAATTCTGTTTAAAATAGTTTTGTCCTAAGTATTACTATTTCTCAATGAAAGGAATTTCTTGTTCGAATAGAAGTGAGGGTTATTTTTCGAGTAGGTATCTACTACTAACATAAAATTACAATAGCGCGAATTTGAACCCACCCACTCTATCACACTAAAGAAATGATATTTACAAGAAAATACACCATAAACAACACCCTTTTACACACAAGGAAATATGTAACGCATAAAAGATAAAACATCAAAAGAAAAAGGCATAATCCCAATAAGTCAACAGACAACTTTAGAAAAGTTGAGGTTCACTAAGTCGACAAATATCGATAGAGGCGCTCGCATCATCCATTTTCCGGTCGCGCGGTTATCTCACAAAGGAGATATTATCCCCCTGCCCCGACACTGCACGGTTTTCTTCCCATGGCCACACATGCACGTACGTTACTATGTGTGCACATTCTTCACTATCCCATATCGTCGACTTTAGTTCGGGTACGGTTTGCAGAAAAATTGATGTTTAATTTTATTCTTGTCTATTTGTCTATGTTTTTGTTTAGCACTTCGGAAAATTTTCGTTTTGTTACTATTTTTTGTGTTTTGATTTTTAAAATTCATAGTCGTAAAAGTTCTTTGGGGTTCATTTTTATTTTAATTTCTCTTTGCAATAGAATGAAAATCTTTAGATTAAAATCTACTTTTTTTGAAGAAACATTTTATGTCATTTGACAGTGTATAATCAATATTCTTTTTTATATTTTTGAAAAGATTTTTTCTGTTCACGTGTTCTTCCATTCCCTTCATTACCTTTTTGATCCAGTCGTTGATAAATAATTGTTGTGATAGACCTGTATGATAGGCCTATATGAAATTGAAACATTGGGATTGACTTTTTATACAAATGACCCCTGACCCATGTCTTTGCTGCCAAATCATGGCGCCTTATTTCATTTCAGGTAAGAATAATTATGTAAAGAAGAAGAATTCTGTTTTTACTGGTTTTTTTGAGACAATGTAACATCAGCTGCTTTATTGACTGTCTTGAACGTCTTAACCATTTATATAATGTAAAACGCTTATGCGAGACTGTTAACAGGGTGTTACCGTTTATTAATTATTTCACTCATAGTTTTGTACAAGTTTTTCGATAGTTGTTTCTGCTGACGCTACCGAGCGTCCGTGTGCGTGCTAGACGTCGCCTAGACGCGCTGACCCAGTGGCCGGCGACCTTGCTTTCTTATGTTGTTCCTCCGTCTCGCTCGCCCGTGCGGTCCCGTTCGTGCGTGCTCTATTCATAGTAAGACGCAAGGTCACTCGGACCATGGGTAAGGGTGGGAACGGGTTCTAGGACGTATGACGGGACGCTCACGGCTCACTTGTTAGACTCACTTCGATAGTTCGTCGCGTCGCGGCGGTTGCTATGCGGGGTATCCGCGTGTCAAACACTGCACCATGTTCTTTTGTTATAATTTTGAAACTATTATTAGCAAATGCCCTAGTGTTGTCACGGGCAATTTATGTCTCAGTACAAAACCTCGGAATAGTGTTTGGAAATAGTGTTTGTGTATACTGACATAATTATCTGTATTATTTGTGAATCGATTGAATGCCGTATATTTCACCTCGCTGGCTGACTGTAAATTGGCAAATGGAACAGTTTTACAATTATCTCCATTTTTAGTCCCATAAAATTGAATCTTTTGCTAAATATTATGCTGAAGATCTGTTCGGGCATTTGATGATCATCAGCTCATTAGAGGATTTTCGTAGTCAGGGGTTTTTGTATTTGAAAACAGTTATTCCATATCGCGGTGTAAGAGTCAGATAAACGTATTTACATTTTACCAATTTTACAGCAGAGCGAAAATTCAGTGAAAATTCGCTCCTTAAAACTTTATCAGCTCATTAACAGAGATAACTGACCTATTAATAGAGACCCTACTGTGTGGTAGTGTTAAATACCCTGTTCGCTTATCGACCGGAGCAGATATTCAAGTATCCAAATCTGTTGTCTGGACGTGGATGTTAGAGTTGTTCTAATTATTTGTCCCATGCCAAACCAACTAAGGAAATCCTAGCGAGGGGAATTATTATCATTATCGAGCTGGTGAGCTAAAAAGTGGTTATTCTACTCTAATGACCTCAAAAAACTTTGACCCTTAGGTCATACACAATAGTCTAGACACCCCGGAACCGGAACGTAAAGCTGCGGACCCACGCGTCATGTAATGTCATGTTCATTGTCATGTATGTTACCGATGGTCTAGTTACTGTCAAGTCGGTAACAATGGAGTCTGGCGCGGTAACGTCTCAAAGGATGAGCGTTACTCTATGAAATAAAACGTGAGAATTTTATTTTTGTATTCTAGTTGTAATGAGGGATTAATATAGCCGAATAGCGTAATAATAACACATGGTAATTCACATTTGTATTATTAGCAAGGTCCTTAATTATTACTTATCATAAAGGGTTATTACAAATTGGAATATTATTTCAAAGATGAAACTGCTTAGACATGCGTTATGCCTTTAGTAAATAGCACAAGATGTTGTCTGTAACTTTCCGATTATGATTTAAGTGTCTTCAAGAAAAGAGTGAATAGGCTTCTAAGTTAGTGCCCTGTACCACCCATGACTACGTTGCTGCTTTCCATCAGGTAGTAGGTGTAGTCAAGCATTAACTTATATAAAGTAAAAAAAACTGTAATTAGGAAATAACTCCTCGCCACTTCCGGTGCCAGAAAAGAGTATTGAAATATATGTTGAAACGGTGGCCTAATTTGCCTTTCGAAACGTGTTTGTAAATCCCTACTTAGAATAAAATTTATTTCGTTTTAATTTTCTTTGTCATCAGTAATGATAAATATGTATGTAAAGAATAATATTCAAGATAAAATTCCAATAAATAATTGATACATATTTGTTAGGATCCACCGAAGCTCGGATTCTAAGTAAATACTTTTCGTATTAGATCCTGGACCCCACAAAGGCATCTCTTTCTTAAGCTACGACCTACGACGTCTTCTTTACCTTGCCCCACCTCAGGATACCTGCAGTGTAGGTGCTATAGACTACGTACAAAGACAAGGATACACACCCAGACGAAGAACAGAAATTTAAAGTATTTAAACTCATTATTCAAGTTTTCGTCTCGCTGAGAGTCGCACCAAGGACCCTCTAGATTGGGCTTCAATAGCAATAAAAACACCTGAGAATCAGCCATTTATCTATTTATATATATTATTTTAGTTGCACAGGTCGTGATCACAATCAGAGTACAAAATACTATGCACATATCAAATTCAAATTCAAATTCAAATATTTATTTCTTCGAAGTAGGTTTTTACAAACACTTATCGAACGTCAAGTTACGCCATCGTCGCTTCAACAAATCCCTACGGCGAGTGGTCTTGGAAGAAGAAGCGGCAAGAAACTCGTCATCGAACATCGTCAGTACCTACCCTGTATCTTAGTAAAATTTGTACAATGTGCGATTAGTTGAGTTTGAATCAAACGAGTATCTTGTGTTGTATTGTATGGAGGACTAATAGGTAATAGGGGCTAGAATTTAATAAAATAAATTAGTCAAGTAGATGGAACGTACAACGGAATATAGAACGTAGAGTTGGCACTCGCAAACAAGGTGACGTTAACCAGGCGTCACAGCGAGTACGCTGGATGATGCGCGTGCGCCGATCTAAATGCCGTCCAGCCGATAATGGCGGCCGGGTGAACGAACCGCGTTACATATTTAGAAAAAAATATTTGGCAAATGCTCAGTGCAATGCACTTTACACTTGGGTGCGGGAAAATTTGCCGAATTCCGGCGATGAATCTTGTGGGGATTAACAGAACGAGGGAGAAGAAAAATGTATTTTTGTAGTGATATTATTTTCACTTTTTTCAATGTACATGTAATAAATGTGTAACTGATCGCATTCTGTACATGAACGATATGGGAAAAACTATAACAGGGGTGTTTGTTACCGCAACAGAAACTAAACCCATGATTTTTAGAATACTTGTCCATTTATCTATGTTGTTGTTCACGCTAAAGTGTCATAAACTGAATTGGCGTTTGCTTTATTTCAATCAGTGCGTAAATAAAAAAGTTACGTCAGTTTCAGGAACCATGGCTAAAGATTTCCGATGTGGCTACTAAGTGAATGGTTTACAGACGCGAGTACATATACTAACGGCAATGATTGCCAATGGTTTAAACGTTGGACTCTGGAAGGGCCTGGATTCAAGTCCTGCATGCAACTCTAATTTTCAAAAATTATGTGTCTTGTAGGATTTAACTATCAGTTTTTAAGGAGAAGGAAACCATCATAGTTAGGAAACCTACACACGTGACTATTTTCTATAATATGCTCAAAAGTGTGTGAAGTCCGTTAATCTCTACTTGACCAGCATCCTGCACTTTCAGAATATTTCAGAGAAGAATAGTATGACACATTCCGTTATACAAAATGCACTGCACGACTGATTTATTTTTCTACATTGAAAATCAATTAAAGCAAACTTCCAAAAACATCTAATTATAAGTTGTAATGTAATTGTTAGAAAACTTGCAGTGTCAATTTCGCCGGCCAGAGGTGTACGCGCAGCGCGAAGCTTCCGTAGAGATGAAGTTCAACAGACCTGCACACACTCACAGCTCACAGCTCACAGCTCACAGCTCACACCCAACTCATCTACCTCTAGAACGAGTATGTTTGCATTGCAACGCATGCTTTATTAGTGTTTGTTTGTATGACAGTTTCCTGACGCGAGCCTAACTCGGGATGAGTTGGTCTGAACGAGTTTCAGCTCAGCTAGTGTGGACTAGATGCATAATGACTTTATGTTTGACTGAGCTGTGGTTATTTTTGTGTTGGAGAGTTTTTACTGCTTGAGTAGCATATTTTCCCCGACTGCGCGATGAAAAGATGGGTAGTTTTGGCAGTCTAAATTTGTTTGTATAGTTCTTTGTGGCATCCTAGAGACCAAAAGCCTAGTACATATTATGATGATTCATACAACAATTGATTGATGATTAATCATTAAGTATTTAACACTAGGTGCATCAAAATTAATAACACTAAGGTTATAATTCAGGGTTCGTTACCATGACATGAAACTAAATAATAGTTATTTAATAGTGTTGAAGAAAGCAAGACTTTAGTAAAATTATTTTACCTACTTTTATGTTTATTTCTATTGTATTGTTTTATAATCACTAAAATAGTTTTTAAGAACAATAACAGTATAAATATCAATGTTAATTAATGTTAATATATAAACCAGTGTTTTTTTGTCTTGCGTATCTACCATTCATTTATATAGCTATTAGCTGTTATTATAGGAAAATAATAAATGCTAACAAGTAATAAAACCAGGAATATGATATCTAGAAAATTTAAATAAGAATAGTTACTGATAATTTTTAAATTGTGACTTACACTCGTACTAAATGGTCATCAAATGGAAATCAAACATGTCAATTCTCTTAACATCCTTGACTTTGTAATCATTTTGAAATGCTTATTCAATGATAAATTTCGTTCATTGGCATTTAGTTATCCTTGTCGAATTTTAAGTTCTGGCCTGTCCTTAATGATACTTAATTTAGCGAGATTTCGATCAAGAAGATCTGAACGATTATAGTTATAGATCTTTGACTTTTTATTGATCCGATATCAAATACGGATCATTGTTCAACAGGGTCGAGTTTACACCTCAAATAAATGCGTGGATTACGATGTAATCCGTAGGTTAGGTTACTTGGCTCCCAAAGCACGGTTTTTCTATTGTTACCGAGACCGAGACGACAGATGCATGCTTCTTGCCTTTTTGCCATTTTGTCACCTGAAGGTCACCTAACGAGCTGAATTACAATGACTTCGTGAGACCCACGGCTCAGCGCTCAATCTGTGATATCTTTACGCGATTCCTTCGGTGTTTTGAGAATAAATTAATACTGATTTGTGGAGATTAGTTGTGAGTTCTTTGTTTAATCTTTAATACATTGTAAGCACTATATACGCGCCAATACAATTGTTCTTTTTTATTTTGTTAAATCGGTCTGCAATAAAAATATTTCTATTGTTTTGTTTTCTATTTGCGTATTTTTTTGCCACAAAATGAGACCGTAAATATATTACAATAAAATGTTCTGTATAATAATATTTACATAATAATATTAACAGTGTAAGATTTTATGATATTATTTAATGGTTCAAATAAAAAAAATTGATCACGTGTTTTAGATTAGATCACAATAAAATATTCTTTTTTATTTCGTATTTTATTGTATCACTACTGCTTTAATTTTGTTCAAGGCCTCACCCGCATTTATTATGGAAATATTTTAGTGATATGGAATTACGTCAAAGAAACTTAATAACTGGTTCAGAAAACTTCAATAACGTGAGAGCCGAGCTCAGTAATGGGCCATGGGTTGAAGCCATGTCAATAAATAAATAAATAAATAAATAAATAACGCTTCACACTCAAAGCCCCACACTAGGATTCCCTGTGTCGTGGGTACCTTGGACAACACACAAGACAAGGACACACACCCAGACCGAGAACGGAAATTTAAACTCATCATTCAAATTTCCGCCTCGCTGGGAATCGAACCCAGGACCCTCGGAACAGAGATCGGCGTGTTAACCATTGCGCCAATGTCAATGTCAACTAATAAACTAATATGACATACGAACGAGTCGTCGTAGGTGTGAAGCATAGGTATCGACTGCATCATTAGGGCGGCATTGTGCGCTCGCGGCTCAAGGCTCGCGGCTCAAGGCTCGCGGTCACGGCCGGCCGGTCGTTCCACTTCTAACATTAGGCTAAATAGCTCAACGTAACGTCTGGAAACATGTTTATGAACGCGATTTCCATCTATACTGAACGCATCCCTATTTATAGCGAGCGAATGTTTTCGAGTGTTTAAGGCTCCGGGAAGCTGGAAGGTAACATGTAACATTGCAATACTTTTATTAAAATAATAACTAGTGCCGCCCCTCCGTGGAACATTTGTCGCCCAACCAGACGTACCGCCCGCGTGCGGTGCATGCATTGCTCGCCCGCTTACGGTGGCCTTAGGCATGACAGCGTAGTTCTAGCTTCATTGACATAACTGATTGTCACACTGATTGATTGACTTTACAGTCCTACAAGGATCTTTTGGCGCGTGGCTGACGTGAGGGTGACAGAGACAGCGGCTTACAGTTTGCCTTCCCTGTAAGACGCTGTCTCTGTCACCCACACGTCATCCACGCGCCAAAAGATCGTTGTAGGATTATAAACGTAGACGTATAGTGCGCCCAACTTATCTCTGAAATGGCAAAAATTGGAACTAACGCCGCCATGTTAAAAAGTCATTCATGAGTACGTTGTGGTCATTCATCTGTCAGTTACTAGTGTGCAATGATTGGTCCAATGCGTCCGACAGCGCCTCTCTTCATTTCAAGGTTAAGTAGGGTTTACTATAGACTGTAGACGTGGACATATTATAGCTAGTTGTGCATACCTAGTTATCGTGATCGTGACATATTCGCGCTCTACCCGAAGATTTTCTTCATATTGGTACCAGTGTCAAATGTCAAAATCGCCAATTGTTCTACGTCTGAGGAATTAATGTAACGTTTTCATTATGTGTAGGTACATGATTGTTCAGTAAAGAGTATTCTATCCCACTCAAAGCATATAATAGATATGTGAAAGAACGACAAACTCGTAACAAGAAATTGGAAAAATGACGTTATTTACATACCTACCCAAATATTTAAAAAACTCAAGAAATTAATAAATAACTTGGCACTTTCTGGAAGCCAGGTACCCTTATTCTAATATGTATTTATGTTAATTACGATCAATAAAACATGAGAACTAACTCGCCAACAATTGTGGGCATACTGACCTGCAACGAAACAAACAAAAGCCGTCCATTTACAAGTTACTTCAGATATCAATATATTATAGTTAAGGTCCGTGTAGGCTATCCGAGCTGCGCACGAATGCAAGTTGTGCAGTCTGGTTCTCGTTACAAAAGTCGTAGCGATATCGTAGCGACTTCGTTTGTTCGTCGTCGTTTGCGGCGTTACGTGTTGACGTAAAAAATTTAAAAAATATACCGACTTTAACATCAACGAGTACAGATATGTAACTCAAGAACTTCACCTTAATTGTCGCATGAGTTTAAATTAGACCAAACAGTAAAAAAATAATTATCAAAATCGTAATAACACTCATAAAAAATACAATTGAGAATCTCCTCCTTTTTTGAAGTCGGTTATGAGCCTTCAGTAATAAGTTTGGAAAATCAGACTGGGAAAAATCTTTTTTTCAGTGCAGTCGCGAAAAAGCTAATGTGACGTTGACGGAGCGAACTTAGTTGAGAATTGAATTGCGTTGCTGATTGGATCAAATTAGAAATATCGATTCAATAAAAGTGTAATTTTTTCAATAACAATCCAAAAACAAACTTCTCACCACGATTTCGTGACACTTGATTCGAGCTAAGCATCTATGATCTGCCAGTATCTGTTCGTATAATATCCTTCAACTAGAAGTCAGTAGGTTCGGTTTGTCAAGTGCATATTCACCTTTAGATCTCTTCTAATAAAATACCTGTTTATTGAAATTCAAAAGTCTAACCGACGTCAGTGGGTTAAAAAAACATATGTAACAATTTAAATTATTATCACAGTTTCAGGATTCAAATGTCCTTGACCGTCACTTACAGTTGGTCAATCGTTTACAATTCAAATGGTTTGCGTTTACAATATTTTGCCAATGATCCTTTAAAAGTTTTATCTCATTGTATAGGTTAATGGGATCGCACCCGAATACTATTTCACGTAATATTTATTAGTTTAGTTCGTAATATTACCATGGTATGGGTAAGAGATTTGCCATTATTCTAGAACCATAGGTATTTATTATCTTCCTACACACCGGCGATATTGAAAAAATGTAATCATTCATGATTGTAGATTGCAATTACATTTTCAGGCATAGAAATGATCCAGCCAACGTCTTTGAAAATATAACTGAAGCGTTCTAGGGGAGCATCGTCGTGCCTCGTGCCTCTTGCGCACACGCATATTGATATTAGAAATGCGAAAGTTTGTCTGTTTGTCTGTGAAGCTTTCACGGCGAAACCATCGACCTGAGTATGATAGAATTCGAAATGAATATAGATGAAGACCTAACCCTAACCTAACCTAACCCTAGACTAGAGGGTTGGGGATAGGAAATAGGAAGTGAAAAATAGAATGTTCTTGTAACAAGTAAAACTAACTACTAGACTCAATGAGTCTCGTTCTAATTCGGTCACAGATGCGTTGCTACCCCTGAGGACTGAGATGGTCGCCTCTAAAAAAGTGTAACCGGCTCCACACCTTCCTATCCGGAACACAATTGTTCTTAAAACAATTATTACACGGTAGGAATGGTAGTACCGTGGCTGGCGGTGGTACTTCCCCGGGTGAGCTCTAGGCCCTACCACCTGCATTCGGGTCTAGAATGGTTAACTGACCATTCTCATCATCCCACATACATTGAGCGACATCTCACGGGTAGTTTTTGAGTAATTTTTAATAATGCGAGATTAATTTATGATTGTTATAACTTACCTCATAACTTGTGACGGTGTGTTTGATTTTTATAATTCTTTTTTTTATTCGAAAGGTAGTACTTGTAGTAAATTTGAGCGACATCTGACGAGTAGTTTTTTTGTTTTTCTTTTGTGCTATCTCTACTTATCGATTTTGATAAAGGTAATTTTTTTTGAAATACCTTAGTTACGTCTAAGACATGACCTACAGAAGCTACTGTAGGTCATGTCGGTGGTAATCTGGTAATAATATCGTTTATTGCACTGCTTAAGATATTGTTTTATAAATTGCCTTATTAGAATATTACTAAAATACAAAGCAAATATAAAATTATACTTATTATTAAATTTAGTGGATTTGTTACTAACTCTAACCACGTTGTAGAAACATAAAATTTGAGGGCATATTAAAGTGAAAAGTCACGTTTTAGAACTATTTTAGTCTATCCTATTTTATGAGGTCTACGATAAATAAAAATAATTAAAAAACAGATAGATAGCTAGCACATTCGTTCCCTCTTACCTACTACATAGTATGTCCAAATATAGCACATCGCTATATAAATAATTGTGTATCTCGGCTAAGAATTGAACTCGGAACCCTGCGCTTTGCAGTCGGCCACTAACGACTAGACTACGGAATCGTCTCATCTAACTTCAATTTCGGTTTGCAGTCGATTACAAATGCATTGCTGCTTCTGAGGACTGCTATAAAATGCTTATTCATAGATGCAATATTGGAGAGAAGAGCTAAGATCGTTAATTGTAAGTTGCCTCCATAACCAACATTAAACTCAAAAGCGTCCCTGACAAGTTGCCGACAAGAAGCAACTAAAATGAACGTCATGTTACCCGTGAATCACCATGTTTTATTTAATTTTTTATGATTTTGTTAGAATAAGTAATAAATAAGTGCGCAAAATCTAGAACAAACGAAGTATGTTCCACTGAAGGTCCTGAGTTCACGGCCGACCGGTCGTTGCTCTTCTAACGTTAGTAGGTAGGATAGCAATTTATGCGATATCAACAATTTGACATTGAGCGACCGGCGCGTACCGCTACCGTACCACACGATGTTAATGTCGACGTCGCGGCGTCGTATCGCCTAGTTTAAAGGGCATTGAAAAAATTTACCTAAGTAATATTTTTATGTACATTTTGCATAGCATGTAAAAGTAGGTATACTTCGATTCCGAGTTCAGTCATTGGTTTTTACGAGTATTTAATTTAAAAATACATTTTTTAATGTTACCTAAAAATTGTACGTGAGTATCAATTATTAAATAGAGAAAAAGATACAGATAAAAAAGTATCCGTATTAAAGATAATATAATACCAATAATAATACCAATAGAAACTGCTGAAATGCTGACATTAGCGCGAACAAAATCTAAAAACTGCGTTCAAATTGGTTGAACTGCTTTAGACAGCTCAACCAATTTGAACGCTTTCAATTATAACATGTTATTGTAAACTTCACTAAATAATATTATTTAATAATTTAGAAAATTAAAATCAGATCGTCCATAAAACCAAGGAATTTTCCACTTGCTCTAGGTATTAGATATTACACGAATTTACGGCGTGAAATCAATAAAATATTAAACAAAAGCAAATCAAATATTAATACTCATGTGTGGTTGGCAATATAAAATAACCACTTGAATTTTAATTTATCACATCCCTAACCTAGATACACTTTTCTGTCACAAGATCGTAAACTGATAATTCTAGATCTATTTATTTTTTATTTCTAATCTTTTAGTAGTTGTAGTAGCATTTATGGTATTACCCGTATTCATATAATATTATCGATTATTCATCAATTAATATATTTACATATCAAATATATTTACAAAAAATATGCTACATTTTTATTACAACTTCATTTCTACAAGGAAGTTATTTTTACATTTTTTCAAGGAAGAAGGAACGGCGAGAAACTCCCAAGGATTTTTCAACCCGCTGTTACAGTATTGCCATTTGCACATTGTTACAACCAGGTTACAACATTGACAGCATGTCCAAGCAGTTTCATCTTTGTTTACTAATTCAATTTGTAATAACCCTAAACCATCATAAGAAATCTTTAGAAGTTTTTTATTCCTAGTTTTATTGGAAGCAACATTCAGTCTATCATCCATCCATATATCATCTACTAGAGAACCGCCCGCGCTTTGCTTCGGGACCCGTAGGTAACAGCCGCGTAGGTCCCGCTCCCGTAGGAATCTCGGCTAAACAGTAGACTTTTATATGATATACTGGAACATAAGTTATAACATTTACCTATGACTTAAGTAAATTAAACAGGTAGTATTTAATAGCATGATTCAGAACTTATAAATGAAATTTACTAACGCCATCTATTAACAGCATCAGGAACTAAATATCTAGCAACTATCAAAACATCAATCTTCCCATGGGAATGAGATGTTTTTCCGTGGTAAAAAGTAGCCTACGTCACTCTCCGCCCTCCCAAATATCTCTACACACATAAACTATATTATATAATAGCCATGTTGCGACGTGAAAGAGCCACAAACAAACACACTTTCACATTTATAATATTAGTATGGATATGGATAACAATCTAAGTTATGCTTATGATAGAACACCTAGTTCAATTTCAATTAAAATTCCGCGTCACTCAAACGGCGCGGCGCCAAGCGAGTGAGGTTTCCGTCAGACATAGACGTTGCCTTGGGAGTCTGTCGACCCCTTGCCTTGAACCTCCGCCACGCAGACCTTAGCGCCAATTGTACGCTGCTAATATATTCAGACAATATCTCTTATTTATTTGCTGTCTTCGCACTCTATAGCGAGGGATTTTAAGGAAAGTCGTCAGTAAGAGCACAGCCTGTTGGTAAGGTAACGTTGGTTGCTGATGAGGTAACGGAACCCCACAACCTTACAAGAGAAAAAGAGGAGAAAAAGAAGAAGAATAAGAAGCAGAGTGAGAGGGTAATAAGAAGACAGGTTAACAAACTATCTTAAAACTATAATTGGATTGGTAATTGTGTCCTTGGTACCGTCGGGACTAAATTATGTGGTAGAGTCCAGACACCTGCAATAGAAGACAGGAGGGACTTAGTGCGATAGAGAAGAAGAGATTTCGACTATAGATGCCAACCCGTTAGTGTCTTTTTGTATCCGAAGACCAGGTTCATGATAGACCTGCTTATGAATACTCAATGTCTTTAAATAAAGTACCAAGGCTATTTATTCACCTTTTTTGGAAACATACCTTAGTATTTTAAATTCCACGAAAATAAAAATCAACAAATATTTAAATCACCTTTAGTTTTTTTATTTTTTCCTTTGTAATTTAACCTTTCATCACACCTTGACTACCAATGAGCTAGGTTTTTCTACCTTATCTAAATCTTAAAGAGAAACAAAGACGACAATATCCACTAGAGAGCCAGTATTGCCTAATCAGTCGGCCTAGGTTTCGCACGACCTACCTCAACGCGGTATTAGTTCCCAAACTTGTTTATTTGTATATCAAATTCATATCTTCATCCCTCTCTACACCGTGAGAGTGAATAGGACGCAAACTTGTTCAAATTTTGTTATTTATTGCATTTGACAAATGCTCGCACCAGATTTTGGGACTTCCTTTTTAGGCGAATTAAGTACCTACCTATAAGTTTTATTTTGATACTACGCCCACATCTTTGCGCGCTATTTTATGCAAAGAATTGCTTTTTACTACATAACCCGTGACGTATAAGTAGGTATTTTCTCTCGAGACATTGCCACAAGACTGCATTTTTTCTGTACTTGTAGTAAATAAGTAGTTAAATAAAAAAATGTATTTTCAATATTGTTACAATTGTTTAATTGATAAATTATGACTTTCGCTGAACGCTAACATGGTGAATATAGGACTTCTGATTCTGACCATTGGATCCTAGGTTCAAATCCTGCACGAATCTGTGACAGCAATAAATGAGCGCTTTAGAATTTAATTATGAATTGCTTCGTAGAAGAAAGAGAGTCAATGAAAACATCACAATAAAACCTGCACACCCGGGGGTCCATCGCAGACTTAAATTATTGAGTTGGAATGTCATTTCCAGTTAGAAATTAAAAAATTGGATAGCTTAGTAAGTAAAATAGATTTAGTTTGAACGCAAATCAATTTGAAACGTACATAGGTAGGTACTTTAAAATTTGGGAGACTCCACAATTCCACGAACCCGTATGTCGCATTTAACGATCAAGAAACATTCTTGCATGGAATTTGGCCATATGCACCTCTTTGTCTGACTAATAGTTTATAATAGAGACAAAACATTCTAATCAAGTTTAGTCACAGCCGCACTAACTGACCTACACGACCTTGTTCTAGCGGTCGTTGGCTCGCGTGACGTCATCTGTTCCGACGGCGAATAGTTTAGCCACGGCTCGTTAATTTCGCACTATAGTTTAACTAAGTGGTAAACAAACATATCAGGAGGAAAATTGCTTATTAACACACAAAGATTAAAGATGAATTTGCTTTGCAACAATCCGCAAGATACAAGATGATAATGTATTATATTTTCACGCAAGTAGTACCATCTTCCTCTCACATAGAAAAATGCAATGAAACAAAGAAAATAAAGGTACACCAACATAACACCACTAACATTTATTATGTTTCGCCCCAAAACGGCATCCTCATGGTAAGTAGTTATAACCGGCGTGTCTGCTCGCGGTTTGATGTAACGTAGAGCATTTTTTAATCTATACTTATAATGTCCATATTTACAGTTAATAAAACTGTAAAAAGGTTGTGTCTCTACATTGGATATATTTATAAAAAAAAATTGAGGGGGAGGGAGACACAGTAATAGAATATGAAACTAAAAAGAAAAGTTTGTATGTTTATCTGTTTGTACACGCTAATAGTTGTCATTGATAGAGTTTAAAGTTTTAAATGTTATATTTTAGTAAATTAGACGACCCGTATGACGCAATGCTACCAAGCTCGGTTCCTATTCGAAGGGTCCTGAATTAAATTTTCAGCGCGTTGGAAATTTTAATGATGAATTTATAAGTCTATATTCGGTCTGGGTGTGTGTTCATCTTTGTTTGTTGTCCGAGGCCTCCACGACACAGGGACTACCAGAGTGGGGCTATGAATATCTATACCTACTCCGTTTCCATTCGATATGGATTCGTTAAAATGACAATCCACACGAATGCCAACTTTCCGTCTCTGTGTTTAAGGTTATTATAGATTGACGGCGGGAATTCAAAATGATTTAAGTAAGTTTAGCTTAAGAGTTAAACTGAAGTATAAGCACAAGTCATTTTTATAGGGAGTGACAATTCGATATGCTCGGTGACTCAAGTATCCATCCATCCATCAGCCTTTCGATGTCCACTGTTGGACGTAGGCCTCCCCTAACTGGCGCCACTCTAACCGGTCTTGAGCCCGTTGAATCCAGCGGATGCCCGCCCTCTTCTTCAGGTCGTCAGTCCACCTGGTCGGGCTCAAGTATAGATTGTACCTATAGCTAAAGATACACATATATTTTGCGGACCCAACCAAAACTGTAGGAAGATAGGCATTAGGCACCTACTCGGGTTTATGTATAATTAAACTGTGAGTCGCGTTCTTCCGAACGTCCCAAAACGTCCCAACCGCCGCAATATCGCTGTAATTTATAGCGCCGAATGTTTATCCACTCGAATAATATATTCTAGTCGGTCCATTAAATCGTACGTCGTGCCAATGACCGCTAGGCTGAAGGTCACGGATTAGGTCAGCACCAGCCATCGCGGTCCACTAACGCCGGCGTATTGTAATTTGGACGTTATTAGTTTTGTAATATTAACTGTAACGGGCAATCGCACGGAACTATAGTTGCGCGAGCTTATGTACCTATTTACCTTCCTACTCTCAATAGTCTTTTAGGGCCTTTTTGATGTCTATAATATAATGCATCAAATAATTTTGAGTCCTAGCCAATGGTTTCGGCGTTGATAAAAAGTAATAAAGAGTTACAATTTTTTATCATTTAACAACGATAGTTAAAAGTCCAAAATACTCTTTTGTTATTTGCAGTTTTTATTTTGTTATTTTTTAACTTAATTGTGTTGGGTAAAAAACGATGAAAAGCATCTATCCGAGAAGTTCCTGTACTCATTTATTTTTCTTTGTTTTTAGGTATGTACCTACCTACTACAAGAGCGGGACTTGACAGTAATCAATGCAGAATAAGACTTGAATTGGGTCTAAGATGATGAAGAAGAAGAAATCTTTATCTATCATGATTCTCCAAAAGCTATAGAACTTAACCATGCCGCTTAATATAAAGAATATATTCTAGGTTACAATTGCAAAGGAATGAACATGATGGAAAGGGGTTACACTCAGAATGTGGCGTTATGCTGATGCACCACGGCGTCTGATATGACAACTTCAAGGCTCTGTGAGATAATGGGAGAATTCATGTCATAGCGGGAACACCGCGGATACCTCAAGAGGAAGAATTGAGTGTTTGTTTGGTACCCATTTCCAAAAAAAAAAATATGTCTGAAATCTGCATGACTATTACTTTGCTTACTTTTGCCTTATCAAGGATGTCCGCTAGATGTTCTAAGTGAGTTATGCCACTGCTTGTGCTGTCAGTCGTATTGGAATAAATAGGAAGACGTATGCCAAACAACCATCATCACAATCCACCCTTGACTCTACAAAAGTACAGAATTATGAAAGACTAGCTTTTGCCAGCGGCTTTGCCCGCGTGGAATTCGTTTAAACTTCACCCCTCGATTTCACCTACTTATTGGATGAATTTTGAAAAATCCTCTCTTAGTGCTCCCCTACACTCCTCAAGGAATAAACATGCCAAAGGGGATCTGCCAAAATTGACCCAGGCCCGGCGCGGCGCCAGAGCAATTTATCTCAGTTTTTAGAGAAAATATAATAAAAATATTATATATATTCGGTTTTCCTAAATTCAAATGCTTATATGCCATAATCACAGTATTACAATGGTATTGTACAATGAATAATGACGTTTCTCTTAAAAATATATTTTTTACATAGAGCGCCTATGAAAATTCAATGGGCAAAAAAAATATCTTAGCATGTGAATTTAACAAAACCGAATATATATAATATTTTTACTATATTTACTCTAAAAACTGACATACATTGATTTAGCGCCGGGCCTGATTTTTTTTTTGTATGGGATTTGGCGGATCTCCTTTCAGCTTCTTCTTTCAGTAGTTTCGGCTGTGCGTTGTCTGTCAGTCAATCAGTAACGTAAGAGTTTTATATATTATGGTTAAAATATAGCATAGCCCGGTACGACAATAAAATAGTCGCTTATTTACCTACATGTGTATCGTGTAATGGCATGAGTAACCGACAAGTTGGTTCTAATCAAATAACCTTCACAATGCGGGCGATGGCTCCGCGGATAGCACAGTTAGGACCCATTACATGCAGACCTACTATGTAAACAACTTAATTTATGTCGATCCGAGTAGGTAGGTACCTACGTTAGACGCAGACAGATTTTGATTTGAATATTGTTTCTTTTGTTGATTAAATAAAGCATGCAGCTTAGTCAAGATTTCTGTGATAATTCGCTTAGGTAGAGAGTGGGTACAGACATATAAGTTAAATTATTTAATTTATTAATATATACTAGCTGACCTGCCATACGTTATACAGCAACATATTTTGTATCCTTATCGACGTAATATTATACCTTTACATATATTATTACTTTCAGGCAGGATACCTACAATCTGAGCTACTCAAATTAAACTCAAACTCGAATTATTTATGAACATAAGATATTTTGAATCTGCCATCGGTTTGAAAGGTGTCACATTAAAAAGGGAAAGAAACTCCTAAGTTTCCTCAGCTCTACATTTTACATTTACAATTTTCTATTTAAGGACTCATCCCCAATTTCCATCTGGTGGTATTGTTATCAAGCGATATCTTATATGAAGCGGAATTGGGTGCAGAAATTTATTTCGAAGTTTCCTAGATATAACTATATTAGATATAAATGATAACTTATAGCAAAACGCAGTCGCAAAATTTTCAAAATCGTCTATAATAACTGTTCAGTTTTCAGACAAAAGCCCATTTAGTAAGCGATGTTTAAAAAATCACATTATTTTGCTTATCTGTGCAACAATACAGTGGGTTTTGATTTGATAGCAAATGCTCTATGCACGCGATGTCGGTGAGCGCTAGTTGTGAAGGTTATTTGATTAGATCATTCGAGTTAACCGTTTCACTCATTTTTAATTACAGCAAAATAAACTTATTGTTTGCTATTTAATTGCCCAGATAATAAGGCAAATATTATCAATATATTTCCGTGTTTTTCAAGGACTTCAAAACAGACGTTTAACAAGGACCACTGAACAAATCCTGAGATCGGTCAGAAAGAGTGCCACATCAGGTTTTGAAAATGTTATTATTCACTTTAAATATTGTATTGCTACTCATATCCTAATGTAGATTGCTATTTAAAGCTGAGAAACGATTATGTGAAAGGGGATCGGACAGGGATGTATACTGTCACCCCTATTCTTTTAGCTCACTAAGAATTCCTATTTATTGAAATCGTCTTTGCAAAGTACAAAAGATTAATAAGTATTTCGCCAAATAAAACAACCAATTTGATTAACAATACCTACTGTATTACATTTAATGTAAACTAGCTTTCTGCCCACGCCTTCGCCGGCATATAGTTTCCCAGTTTATTCCCGTTTGTATCTTTTTAGGTGGAAATTTCCAAAAATTTTCCTTTAGTGCTCCCCTACTCTCCCCAAGTAACATACTTGTCATAAGTTGTCTGTCAGTCACTCAGCTAGTCAATCATTAACAGAAGAGTTTTACAATTATTGATAAAGATGGAACAAAATTTCCATTATCTAAAATTACGATACGATGATGTAGTTTACCATAGATTCAGAATAACCAAAACAAACAAGCGTTCGAACATTGTTTTGCTCGGCAGCGTGCGCACGGCGCCGTGACCTAGAACTAGACATAACCTAGCGCAATATCCGTCCTAGCCGACCTCCAGCGAGCGTCGCCCGCCGATGACGCAAACACTATTGTGCTCTATTCTAACGTCTAATGTAAATACTCGCTGTGAATAATAAATCGGCTATATTTTATTGTTATTATTTTTGTTATTTGGAAAACATTAAAATGATAGATTATACCTATTAGTGTTGAAATATGTTCATAATAAATATGCACCTTCGTATGATGATAACTCATTACCATGACCGATCTGGGTTAATCTTCGTTAGATAATAAACAATCCAATCTTTCTAGATTACGACGAGAAACCGGTACTTTTTCATGTCCTCAAGCAATTTTGAAATTGATTTACTCCGAATAAAACAGGTGGATGACAGAGCTAATCCACAAAAATGTGTTAAAAGTAAATGTGGACTTTGTAATGATATTTGTAATACTGTTATTAAATCTGGCGCTGGCCATATAAATAGTCAGGCAGCGAACGTTATCCCAAGTTCGATGCACCGAAGAGATTTTTCAACAGTCGACGTCATGTATTCAATTACTTCACTAGTGAACATGAACATAAATAGAATTTTTTGATTTCCAACGGGATATCACCCACCGTCTTTTTACTGGTGTTTACCAAACACTGCTTAAGGTTTAGTTTCAAAGATTCCTTATTAGTCGTTCGTATTCCGCCTATGGTATTTTATTTTATGGTGCTTTTTAGCCCACGCTACGTGCTCTACAAAAGAATATTAAGGTAGGTTCTTTTAGGCTGTTCATCTTCGGAAATCACGCCCATATTTGTTGGAGTTACACAAGGTTCTGTGCTGTCACCCATATTATTCATCGTACATAGTCACATATTTTGATATTCATGCATGATAGTGAGATTTTTTCTTGCAAGAAAAAAGTAAAGCTCTTGAAATACCAGCTCTGTCTGAGAGGCTGTTACCATTTGCAGAGCCTTTAGTAATGCATAAGAACCAATGAACATCCGCTTAACTTGAACTATAAAAATAAAAAATATAGTTACTATAAGTAGAGTAGTATAATAAGTAGAACTAACTTATCTGTAGATAACTTTCGTTTTAATGATTTAAATGAGTATAAAACTGCACAAGAATAAGCAAGAACTAAGTAAGTACTTATAATAAATACACCTATAAATAAATAGAAATAGAAAATTCTAGTTTTAATTATGTAGCAAAAACCCAGTTTCAATTGAAAAACATTAGGCGACAACAAAAACTACTGCAAAACAGATTAGGAGAATGACGTAGCGTCTGCAACACATTGTCAAATCAACATAAAAACCGGTATACCTAGTTAAATAGGTATAGATGTAAACCGCCGTCCGTTCGTCCTCCTAGACCAAGCGCAAGGTTAAATAATGTTAGAACAATCTAGCTAGAACGAATTAACATTGGCATGTCATTGGCGGTTGTGAAGGTCAGTTATATTTGGATAGAACGCGGTTATTAAACTATGGTCAACAGCTTCTAGTGTGCGCATTCAGAACGACTCCCGCGCACCTCGACTACAAGTGGTTTCTATTTTTGAGACAGTGATGCGCTCGCCTCGGGATAAACAAAGACTTTTCTAATAGTTTTTCCGCGAATAATTCAGGAACATTAAATAAATAATATATTACGGACATTAAGTTAATTGAAATTGTAATAAAGGGTAATTATTTAAATGATATTAATAGGAAAGGTTAAATAATGTCAAGCAAACAATAAAATAGAAGTAGGTAAATAGGTTTTCATCAGAATGTAATTTAAAATGCCACAGTAAACGCATAAAAAATTGTGATACCTATAATTAGGACCTAGAGAATTCAAAAGGGGGGTATCGTGAAACAAAAGAATGAAAAAGGTTCTTAATAGCAGATCAGTGAATAAATTACCAATATAAAACAATAATAATTATTAGATAAAAATATTCATTAAATCATGGTAAAATAAAAATTTGTCTTATTTTTAATGTCATGAAAATAAATAATTCTTTGTATGGGATGTTGAAATAAAACATTATCAGAATCAGTGATGCTACGATACCACTTATGGGCGACACAGACCTCTTGTCATCATCAGCTCATTTGCTGCCGTAAAAAAACCAACATAAAGAACTAGTTTCATACCGTCTATTGTTTATCACAACCACGTGCAGACCAGTCTACTTGGACGAAGCCTGTTAACCCCTTCCGAGTGAGAAGTTTAGTTACGGCCTGAAGCCCTTTTAACCTCTTCCGTGCGAGAAGTTTACTTACGACTGAATTTCCTCGTCGAGCGGAATTCGTGCTCGAATTGGGCAACAAATAGTAACGTGAGCGAACTCATAGGCACTTCTCACACAACGCTATTTATGAGGTACGCGACTGCAATGCAATCCAAAATTTGATTGTATCTGACACTTTTCACTGACAGCAGACGCGTCTACGATGCGACTCCTGTCAGTCAAAAGTGTCAGATCCATAGAATTTTGGGATTGCGTTGCAGTCGCGTAGCTAATGAATAGCGTAATGTGAGAAGTGCCTTAGAATTACATTGAACAGTTTCCCGACCCCGTGTGACTGAACCGAGTCTCAGCTCGCCACGTGCAGATGCACGGCGTAATATTTAGAGGCCAGTGTTTAATGAACTGGGTGCTAACGACTTCGGCTTGTGAAATCTTACACTGCTTGCAATTTTAAATTCAGCTGCTGCAATTCATCTTGTTTGAAATCTCCACTGGTTCTTTTATAATATAGGTCTTGAAAGACTGCGAAGTTAGTCGGGTTAACCTTTTACTTTTGTTCACCAACAAACATTAATACAACAACACACAAATAATTCAGAAACTACTCATCAGATATCGCTCTATGGGACCACCAACAAGCATCAGCTTTCAAGTAAATAAAAACATCAAAATCGAAACAGTAAAACTTATGAGGTAACAAACGTAAATACACATCATTAAGGATAACTTAGAAACTACTAGTCAGATGTGAGTTAAACTTATATAGGACCACACGAAAAGCACCAGCTTTTAAGTAAAAACAAAATCGGTTTACCTTATATGAAGATATGTATAACATACATAAACAGATACGGTATTTTTTTTGAAACTTTTTCTATACATTTATTTTATTATAATTATAAAGATTCATTGGCTGGCCTTGGATTCCAAGGTATAAAGCTTATAAAATTTGCGTATGAAATATTTGACGAGATGTTATTACACCGCATACCCAGGTAATAGAGCATGTGTCTTAAAAATGCCTATTTTTTTTAGTTTCTGCTTAGCGCTAACGTATGTATATTCAATAAAGATTTATACGAGGACTTATAGATTGGTAATTTTTTGGAAAGGATGAGTATTTTCAGTTTCAGATTCAGTTCTTTAAATAAAATCAGTTTACAAATTCAGGTTTATTTCGATAAATATATGTAATTAAAATAAACACATCATTCCGAAGCAGTTAAAGAGTTGAATGGTTGATTATTTTTGGTATGGCTTTACTAGGGCAAAGGGTGCTTAATAAGGCCAAAATGACTAATTACTTATGTATTGTGAAAGAAATGCTTTTTGATTCTGAGCCATTTTTGTTTACGTTTTTGAAAAGTTTATTAAATAAAGTATGAATATTCAAAAACACATCTATTTAGTACTGTAAGCCTGTTGAATTTCTCTTTATGTCGTTATAAAACGTACACAGGCCTTAAATGATAACATTACCTATATTTGCTGGGTTATTTTTGTGTTTTTATTGATTTGAAAAACGGAACACCGCAGGTATAAAATGTTATCAAAACGAATCAATCAAGTCACAGGCGAGTCAAAAAGACTCAATTTAAAAGTCTAACAAGCTATAAAACAAACTTGGAAGTTTATAGCGTTTTTAAAATTAATTTCACGGAGCAAAAAGGCATAATCCCTAAACCAAGTGTCCCAAACAAAAGGTGTCTACGAACCTGCGCGGGCGGCGCGTATGTGTGCGTGCGCTGCACAGCTCGACTACTTGTACAGAGGTGCCAATAGGCATTAAATATTTCGACATCTGATTATTATTCCTACCAGCGTAGTTTAGGAATTAAAGTGGGCTTTAGCATTGAATATTTCCCCAACATATCTGTCGCTTTAAGTTAAAACAAAAAGCAATTTAAAAACATGTATCATCGCGGACATAATAAACTCTAAATGCAAACGGGTTCTCACGATTAACAACATACAAAACACATGATTGCCCGTTTGCATTTTCAATTATAGAGAGCACACACAGTCCTCCCTGTCATGTCACAACGGTCACTATTTTTCAGTGCGAACCCTCGTATTCCCATAAATTCCCTTAGTTCCCATAAATTTTCCACTTAGAGACATGAGATCCAAAACCCTGCATACATTCATCAAATAACAGAAGGATTTATACTACTATCTTCTTCTTAATAAAAGTAATACAAGTATATGAATCTCAAAAACTATATCTTTATTGTTTTAACGTTCATCTAGAGTCGTTCAAATCTGTTACCGATCACTGGTTCCCTTAGAGACAGATCCACATGTAAACAGATAAAATTATCTTGTGTTGATACAAAACATTTCAGTAACTTCAATATATTATAACATAATTATACCTACTTGTTACTTATGTCTTTTCAATTGTCCTTAATATCTCATTTTTTATTATGCCCATATTTTATGAAACTTTTTGTTACTGTTGAAATATAAGTTTATTGACGAAAATCATAAATGTTCCAGACATTTAACTTACTATTTTTAAAGAAATGAGTTTAAAATCACTTTAAACTTTGATCGAACTTTATTTTTTTATTTTTTTTAGATTAGGATTAAACTAACGATCAAAACTTGATTCTTTTTATTTATGTTTATCGCTGATTCTATCCTGGTTTTTTGATCACAAAGGTCGACATTTTAACTTTACTAAAGTAGTTTAAAACTGCGTTCGATGTCCGGCTATTCCGGAAGGCTGTGAGCATTCCAGCGTTATTTATAGTGATACGTGCGGGCGATGGAATTCTACAAATTATTGTTTTTTGAGTAATGTGCGTGCTGAATAATTTACAGCTTATCGTAAGTCATAGAAGGATATTTTACAATCGCAGATACATGGAACATTTTTTATAAACTACTAAAGAACCGCCCTCGCTTCGCTTCGGGACCCGTAGGTAACAGCCGCGTAGGTCCCGCTCCCGTAGGATTCTCGAGATAAAAATTAGCCTATATTATGTTATACGGGAACTTAAGCTATAACATTTCCCTATGACTTAAGGGGCTACATCCGAAATATGGTAGTTTTAGATCTAAGATTATTTTTAAAGCTTACTGTCTACATATAGGTATCTCTGATATTTAGATATAATGTATTTTCACTATATTATAATGTTACATGCACATGCGCTCTTCAGCTACGCTCAATCAACATCGCGACGCGATGCGGCGAAGCGCTTAGTTATTTTTAAGCAAATTTACCCAAATTTTTTACTCGCTATATCTTTTGAATGGAGTGTCCGATTAAAATAATTTAAACAGCAATGTAAAGGTATTGAACTACTGATAAATAAAAATTAAGTTATTTAGATAAGTATAAATACCATGGTATGAATATCGACATCTTATTTTCGTTGCCGATTTAAATAGTTTGTTAAACTATAAAAGTCTTTATATTGGCGCAACTATAATACTTAGATATACCCTACCGCGGACTTTTCTGTAGATAATAATGGTCAACAAAATCGTAGTACATTATTTTGCTCCATCATCAATAGTTATTGCAGCGCACGCGATTTAAGGTATTTCAATAGTGATTTTTATCGAGTTATTGAAGTTTTCGCAAGGATCCCATATTTTCAAAATAAAATATAGCCTATGTTACGTCAAAAAGATGTACATTCATAATGGTGAAAGAATTTTTGAAATCGGTCCAGTAGTTATTGAGCCTATTCAATACAAACAAACAAACAAAAAAATATTACCTCTTTATAATATTAGTTTAGATGATAATAAAAAAATCTGAAGCACCAAAAGTACTAAATGTCAAGTACTAATATTATACTGATAATGACGTCAAAAATACTTTTTTAACTAATAATTAACGTGGCATATAAAATGCAAATTAAGGTTGCTTTTGTTTATAAATATGTAAATATGCCAACAAATATTATTACGTAATTAGATTACAACAAAAGATTAAAAAAAATATTTAAATTTTTCTTTAGAAATTAAATTTTTTTGACATTACTACATTTTGTTTTTTATTATATAAGTCAAATATTAAAGTGAAGTAGGTAAATCTGAACCACTACACTAACTCACTAAACCACTAAACATAAACGACATCAAATATGATTCAGTTCTATCTCTACACCTCCCAGTTTAAATCCAACGGTACTCACGCATTGTAATACTTGGGCTCTTTTATCCTCTAAGCTAACTACCACCCTTCTAAATAATAAAAAAACAATGTAATTATGACCACAATTATATACGCCCATTATTCTGTTGGTAAAACGTTTTCCGTAACCTATGATAGTATCAAAATAAATATACGTTTTTACCGCAACGTAGCAGAAATGCCTTTAGGTTTTGCCAAAGGCAATCGTACCATTTACCCTCAAACGACCCGTCTCCTATTTAGCCATTACCGGGTAGTAAAAAATTACATAAATAAACATCGTTCATCAAACAATTGTCCAATCTGCGGGCGTCTATACCAACTCTATGACGACGTTCGTGTAGTTATACGTTGAATCGTCCTTTTTCTAACAAGGGCGTGCGGCCGACAACCCTACGCCATCGATCTAATGCGCACACGCATACGCCGCTTTGTATGGGACTCGTTTGCGCCTGCGCCGGGCCCGCTACAGGGCGCTTTAAATTTTGACAATCAATTTGAGTTTAATTACGCACGCTATTTAATTTAATATTTTCTATAAGGTTCATTAATAACTTAGATAATATCGGTTTGGTTTTATATGCCTGCTGTTTTTTTTATTTTACTATCTGAGCGTAAACTGTATAAAATACGTTCATTATTTTCCGACCAAAGTTCAAAGAACTTTTGGAAAACATTAACCCTTATGACCGGTACGTCCGCTATACTACGTAGTTACAGAAAAAATGTAGCTGCAATCCATACTAATATTATAAATGCGAAAGTCTGTCTGTCTGTCTGTCTGTCTGTCTGTCTGTCTGTCTGTCTGTGACGTTATCACGGCTAAACCACCGGTCCGATTTGTATGAAATTCGGAATGAAAATAGTTGAAGACCCAGAGTCACATATAGGCTAATTTTTTTTTCAAAAATCAAATCAGTTCCCGCGGGATATAAGATTTACTGTCGACACGAAAGAGAGAGAAGATCTGATTAGACGTTTGACAATAGAGAAGTACAAAATGACGTCTTCCATCTAATACTTAGGCCGGATCTTCACTACACTGCCGGTCGGTTTGTTCGCAGTCCGGTATCGGTGTGGCAAAATTTTATCATTTTCACATACAATCTGTCTTCGGTTCAGTCACGTTGTAGAATCTATTGCAGAGATTTAAAAGACATAAATGAGCCATTAGTTCGGCCTTATATTGTTTTAATTCTATTTGTCTAAAAAAAATGAAAAACTACATAGCGTTGCCTCGCTTTCGCTTACTGTAATTCTTTATTCCGTCTCTGTCATACCACATATACCGGGCGCCATTATAACAGAGTACGTAATGTTAAAGTAATAGTGAAAATAAGATCAAGATCAAGGCATATCATTACAAATTAGATTCTTTCTTTCGTTGCCGGGGAGTGATGAACCGGAACATGACTCGGAACGATAGTATGAATGCCCTCATACTCATAGTTTCTAAATATAAGTACCTATACTTTACCGTACCGACATCGGACCGAGAACTGTGACCTGCTCTAGGTATAGTGGGAATCGGGCCTAACCGAGCAACAAAGATTTTCATGAAATTTAGTCTACAGGCATTGAGATACTATGTACTAAAGGTGGTTTTGGAGGCGAAAAATCGATCTAGCCAGGTTTCGTTTTTAGAAAATATTATTTTATCGATGTTTTTGATGTGATATTTGTACAATGAGAATGACAACAAATAAAGAATTACAATGACAATGGTGTTATTTTCGTTACTAAGGAAACTGATATTAGGGTTGACTTTACAGTCCTACAACGATCTTTTGGCGCGTGGATGACGTGTGGGTGACAGAGACAGCACCTTATAGGGAAGGCAAACTGTAAGGCGCTGTTTCTGTCACTCTAACATCAGCCACGCGCCAAAAGATCGTTGTAGGACTATACAATATCTTACAAATGTAGGGCTTACTCCCCTACGTCATAATAGGTTTCCAGCAATGAGGATGAGTGGGAATATTTTACATATTTCGTAACTCAGACCAATAAACTATAGACGGAACGCTGCGAACAAAAGAGTGAAGCCGGCAAAAGTCAGCCGAAAGCTCACATCGAAACCAATTGAATGCCCTATGTTGACAGTTTGAACGCAACAAATTTAAACTTTATTTTTTGGAACACAAAGCTTCATTCATTTTTTATTATTTAGAACACAAAAGTCGTTTTGGTGTGAGTGCCGCCGTGTGTATTACAAGGCTAGGCTGACTTTTTGCTGGCTTCACTCTTTTGTTCCCGGCGTTCCGTTTATGGTTTATTGGTTTGAGTTTCGTAATAATTCCCACTCCGTAATGAGCAGTGGGTATTAAGTAAACAATTATTCCATTTCATTTATTTGTTAAACAATTTTCATATTCTTCTTCTATTAAGTTTAAATGGATTTCAAATATATGTACCTATACTTCTTAAAGATGGTGAAGGTCTGATGACGGGTTCTGAAAACATAGAGTGGAACTTCTTAATAAATAGGAGTGGTTAAGGATACTGGTGGTTGGTAATATAAGCATAGTAAAACCAGTCCATATTTGACCATTTTAGGGTCTGACGATGTGTTTCAAGTTATCAGTTTTTCGGAATGAGGTGTATTCTACCAATCAATCCCATTAATTTGATACCCATTCTGCGGTTGTTATGAAGTCCTAATGTGGAACCCGCCATTTTGTATCGGCGTCCATCTTGAATTTACAATCATAAAAAATTTATTATCCATACTAATATTAAAAATGCGAAAGTCTGTCTGTATGACTGTGACGTTTGCACGGCTAAACCACCGGTCCGATTTGGATGAAATTCGGAATGAAAATAGTTGAAGACACAGAGTCACACGTAGGTTACGTTTTTTTAAAAAACCAACCCGTAAAGGCTTGAAATAGGGGATGAAAGTTTGTATTAAAATTCTCTTTCGCGATATAAATGAATTCCACGCGGGCGAAGCCGCGGGCAGAAGCTAGTGATACGATAAAAACGTAAAAAACTTTAACTTAGGTATGTTTATTTTTATCAATTTCAATCGTTTAGCAACATTTGCCAACTTAGGCTTTTTGACTGATCAACATTGAAATAATTGTTTAATTGCTAAACTGTATAATATACATGGACGTCCCCTGCTCCTCATCCAGTTGGATCTGATTTACGCTGCAGATTTTTTTAAAGATTGAGACGAGGGCAGCTACCCTCCCTGCTCTCTCTGCTCAACCCTGATTAAACACCCATGTGTAAGTAACAAATAAATATGAAAAAATAGAGAGACAGGTCCCATGAAATAAAGTTCCTTCCATAATTTTTTTTAGGTCAATTAAAAACCCCTTAATTAATGCAAGAAACTTGGTTTCAACATAATGAATAATAATCATAAAAATAATTGACGTAAAAAACAATCTGGAAAATTCTAATTCGGTGACTTTGAGAGACATTGAGAAGAATATAAGGTAGGTAGGTAAATTCAGTGTAAGAGTGGTAGGTAATCAAACAGACCTGAATTATAAAAGTTACTCTAAAGTCTAAACTATATTATTTATACCTAATTGTCGGTATTTATTACGCATCTGTTACTAAAAGCTACGTTTTCCTAACCTAGTTTCCAGAGCATTAAACAATATTTCGAGCATGTTCAAACTATTTACAATTTTACGCGCAACGTAATATCGTTCAAAAGTAACCTAGTTCAGAAAAAGTTCACCACATTTTCCGCTAAACTAAACCTTTTAAAAGGCGCGGTAACTATTTATAACTGACAAACTCGTGAAATTATATTCCCATAGTTGGCGACATGCAAGATCTAACTTGTAGTATGTTTCGACAGAGATCTAACAAGGTAAACTTTCCCCCATGTTTTATGGAAATTTTCTACTCAGCGTTAGTTCCTCTTTCTAACCTGTGTCTTTTTGCTTGGATACCACGCATACGCAGGTGCTTTTGGTAGAGCTGATGTCCTATAATGACTACTTACCATCTTACAATGGATTAACAGAAGATGGCCCGTCGAGTTGTCATCTACATATTTAGCGCCAATCACACCCACCCATGTGACCTACTAGGCAAGAAGAAGGAAGAGGAAAGACAGACAGTAATTGGTGGGTCTCAAGCAAGTCAGCTGAAATACGACAAGTCGTTCGGCGGCTGTCTCTTACACAACGTAGCTAAGGGCGCATTCAAGTGGAGCGCTGGTTACTAGCGCCGATCTGCCAGCGCTTATCGGCGCTTATCGGCGCTTATCCGCGCAGGTAGTCGGCGCAAGTAGTCTCTATACTTTGTGCCGAACCAGCGCCGATAAGAGCCGACAAGTTCCGACCTGTCACACGACCGAGGCTATGTCAACGGACCAGTACCGATAAGCGCTGGCAGATTGGCGCCGGTAACAAGCGTTCTACTTGATTGCGCCCTAACCACCCAAGCTTGAGCCGTACTACCAAGCAGAGACATGCTTCCTCCACCTCTTATCACTCCCTGGTTTCCCCGCATGGGAGTGGGGTAAATACCAACGACTGACTACCACATCCTGTATCATTCGTCCTTACCCACTATCTTCCCGCGGGCTCGGTCAGGGTCGGATAGTTCCAAAGGGAAGGTTTTGTCCTATTTTTAGGGCACCTGTGATCCTGACGGCCTTTTCCGCTCTTTTTAGTTCAGTTTTATATTTTAACCTTTATTTTAGCGTCCTAATTAGTAAAAGGTCATAAATAATGTCCGGCCCGCTGCGCCGCTTCTAATGGCCAATAGATATTTTTATATGGACGGCCATTTTATATACTTAACCAACGTTTTTTCTACTTTAACAAGAATTATTAAAACGATACATTAGAAAAGATTGAACAGTTGAATTCTTTGTCATATAAACTAGCAGACGAGTTGCTTGATATTGTGTTGCACTTCAATTGCCTACTAACCGGCGTCACTGACGCGTTGCAGATCGAGAAAATCGCGGGGAAACGTTTACTGATGTGTGATTCTGCCACTGACATTTCTGTGTTGACGGAATTAGATCTAAAGAAACGAAAATAATAGAATTACTTATGGATTTGAGAATAACGATGTTCTACGATACAACACACGGTTTCAGTTTTTCGTCGAGTGATATCATATTGAATCTAGTGGAATATGACCGAAAAGATAATTCTAGAAGTATATTTAGTATCTCGTCCTTTGTTCCAAAATGCAAGGATTGGATTGGACTAACACAGTAATCCTAAGGACTTTAAACTTTGCTGAACTTTCAGCAACGTTCCTAACTTAATTTCCTTAAAACAAATAGTGAAGTAGCCATAAGGAAAAAATATAGTTGACATTGCTCTTAGCGTTCTGAAGCTGAATATTTACATACCAATTGACATGTATATTGGATTGAACCAGTCTGAGTCATTTTATATGTCGTTGAAATCAGGTCATCAAGAAGTGATTTACCTATTCCGTTTTATTTGCTACTGCTACTAGAGGCATAGGTATATATCCTTTAAATATTCGTAATGAAGAGTTTTCTATAGCCTGAAGTGTTGAGGTAAAAACAGACGAGCCACCTGATGGTAAGTGACCATCGTCGCCTATGGACACCAGCAACACCAGGGGAGTCACCTGTGCAAGGCCCTGAAAAAGAACTCCTTTTACACCTTTGGCTACAGTAAATAAATCCATTCTCCAATTCAAAACAATCTAAATCCAATAAATCTGTATAAAAACAACATATTCTCCGGAAGCACTTATCTGTTGTTATCTTGAGAGAGCAGTCGTTAAGCCTTGTCGGAGAGTTTGGACAGCCGAGGAACTTCTGACAGTAATTTAAAAGCTATGCTAATGTGTACTGGAGCAACAGTGGCAACTGGTGGTCTCTCAACCAGTCAAACTCATTCTCTCCACTTCTCCACCATTCCTCGAAAGATAGCCGTGGCCTGCAGCGGCCAGTATATCTAAATTCACACACAAACATTGATATTATACAGCAAAAACAAAACGTAAACACGACCATCAAATAAGTTTATTCATCTCACTGGTTAGCTAATACCTAACCTGCAGTAGGTAGGTAGTTAGGTATAGATATAGCGTAACACGAATGCTCGGACAGCATTGTTCATAGGTCACCTAGAAGACGTGGGAAGCCGCATGCTCCCAACCAATTTAATAGACCCCGACGTACTTCTTCCGTTGTCAAATCTGATTGACTCGCAAATCTAATGTCCGAAATAGTCCGAATGAAAAGAACTATCGTTCATAAATTGAAGAATAAAGAATCGAGTAATCGTCCTGTTGAGTTGAAATATTGAGTTAAACTAGTGTAGACTTGCACATTAATAAATGCTGACCATACTTATATAGATGCAAAATTCTCACATCCGGAAGTTTGTTATGTTGCAGAAAAAAAAACATTTTTTCCGATTATGAATCAGAATTTGACGTTTTTAATGCGCTCGCGCCGCGGCGCCGGAGCGACCAAACAACGGTCTGTAAAGCAAACAGCTTCTGTTGCCGAAACGATGCTGTACGTCAAAACGGATCCTTTTAGCGAAATTAGTCAGAGTTCCCGAAAAACTCGGCCGTCGACCCCTCTGGGCAACACCTAAATATTTTAGTGTCGAAAAAAAATCTGGATGTTTACATAACACACCGAAATTTAAAAGAAACTCCAAGTCGAAGGGCCATGTCCAACGCACACACGCGAAAATTTCGTCGGTATCGCATGTGTGAGTGACACACACACAGAGAAGACATAAAAATGCCCAATCGGTACATGTCGCACCACTACAATGAAGGGACGCCGTAAGTCGCATACAAGTGCATAATTCGGCCGAGATGCAAAAAAAAATATTTGGCAATGCGGCCCCTACGCGCCCGCCAGTCGCCCGCCCGACAGGGTTAGGTTAGGTTAGATTTTTTGGCTCAAAACGCTCGTTGGAGATTTTTGAAAAGTATTTTATGTCTACATCACTAGGAAAAGGCGTCCTTCCTGCGAGCTGTATGTGCGCCAGTTCGCGGCAATTTTTTGAATCATAAAGATCTCCGACGCGTCGACCGACTCTAGTTGGATTCTAATTCGATTTTTAGTTCGTCTATTAGATTTTATTTTATTGTTTTCGTAAATAAAAATCTCAACGGGCGTTTTGTTGTAATCCGTGGAGGCGGGCGCAGTATTTATAAATCTGCCATTTTTACAGAAACTACCAATGATGGCATAAATTATAACAAATAAATGTATTCAAGATTTTTTTCTTTTTGATTACACAAAAGACTGTAGCAGTGCCTGGTGTCGTGTTGTGATTTATTTTATTTTATTTCGAATTTTGTTTGGACATTTGTGATTTTCGGTTGATTTTATTTGGTAAGTACATTTTTATTTATTTTTACACACGTTGAGTTTTATAAATATGTTTTTGTTTTTATTACTAACAATTCGTCACTGTTCACCCACAAAGAGTATAATACTTTATCCGAGTATTAATACAAATCTATTTTTAAACGTTTGAAAGTGAGATAAAACGTCACTATTCCGAGCGTTCAGAACGATATGTAAACAAAAGTAACACAAATTTTAATTTTAAAAATATATTATTCAGAGTAAAAAGCTGGCTAGACACTAGCCACAAGGACACGTCGTCCAGTGACGTCAGCGTCACTAGGAACTGGCGAGAAAGTCCGCCATCTTGCATTTGTTTTTTTTTTCGGGAAGCCTACGCAATGCGCAGGCACCCTGCATTAACGATTTTTGCCAGCCAGGATTTATTTTCAAATAAACTGTATAATAAAGTTTGCGGATTACAGTTTAATGGTTTCGGAAAATATTGTTTAAAATAATTACTATCTGGTAGGACTCAGTAATGTACTGTAATGGATTCAATTTACGGAGTGCAGCTCTTGAGGTAACCGGTAGGTATGGATTTTCAATTGTATTCATAGTACATTTTTGTATGCCTTAATTAATTATACTCGCAAATGCAAAAGTTTATTGACTCAATTATGTAAAATATTATATATGAAGATATAAGCTGTGAAAATATTCTACCAACATTATACTTAACTTCTTAGGCATTTTAAATATTATTATTATTATTTCAACTTACAAGTGAAGAGCATTTTGCAAGGATGTGTTTCATTGCATTCTCAAAAGTACGTTTAAATACTGTTTATAGATGAAACATTGCTCAATGGAGCTGACTACGGCTTAGAAGCTTATATACTTTTTTCCATTCAAAACCTATAGGGAATCGTGTCAAACAGTGGAATATCGTGTTATTTTATTTTATTGAGGAGATTAATAATGTCACATTGAAACGACTATAAGATTCCTATTTTATAAATAGAAGGTAATTAAACAATATATTAATAAATACATAGGTAGGTACCTACCTCTTAATGGTATTGTCTAATACAGAATAGGTTAATAATGTTATTCTTCAAATACCTACTGTCTAATAATATTGATGATGGATTACTCCACCGAGCTATCAAATCCTTAACCACTCGTAAATTATACTCGTACATACCTACTTATTACAAGATTCTAATTCAGAGATGTCTGTTTATATCTATAAGATACCTATAAAAGAACTATGTACTATAAATGCACTAGATCCCATAACAATGATTATATTATAATATAACTTTTGTCCGTCTGCTTGTTTGTCTGTCTGTTTCTTCCTGTTATCCCGATAAAGATATACAGACGGCTTAACCGATTGTACTGATTTTATTATAGTGACCCTCGGATTAACATCGTCTTTGTTTTATTTCATGCGGTTCCAAAATAAAAAAGACTTAGGACAACTGAAAGAATAAGTATCATAGTTTTTCTACAAGCGAAGCGGGGTTAATTTATTAGTAAGTAAGAAATAAGTGTACCAAACCGGCATGACAGCATACCTACTACTTGTAGTTATACTTAATTCACCCCTATCAATCAGTATTGACATTCACTCTTTTTATTTACAAGAATTCTGGTGTTTTTGAGAAAAAGAAGCGACGCAAGATACTTCATAACAATGAAAATACACATGTTATTGCGTGTAGCAATCCTTTATTAAGACACCTGGCTACACCTCTGTTCGTTAAGGCGTCTTCCCATTAACATATTCATACGCTATTGTAAATCCGGCGAAAAGTTGTTCCTTTACACTGTTATAAAAAATCAACGCAAACCCCGCCTTATCATAATCATAAATAGAGGTTGAATGACGTTGGTCAACTTTGATATTCGTCAAATCGGCATTTTGTCATAATACACTGATTTACGTCTACCTGTACAAAGGAGATACCTTTTTTATGGAATTAAGATAGCAAACGAGGATGCAGCACTACCTTCCGCTGTCGCCCATGACAACTGTGACCGACACAGATGCGTTGCTACCCCTGAGGATTGAGATGGTCGCCTCTAAAATAGTGTAACCGGCTCCACACCTTCCTATCCGGAACACAATTGTTCGTAAAACAATTATTACACGGTAGGAATGGTACTAAGTACCGTGGCGGGCGGTGGTACTTCCCCGGGCGAGCTCTAGGCCCTACCACCTGAAAAATACCTACTAAAGGAAAAAATATGAGGGATAATGAATATTAGTTTTAAGGATTTTTGTCTATAAATCTGCATGTTTGTCAGGGCATCACTACTGGACAGTTCACTACAATCCGTCCAGCTGTTTTTGAGATTAGCGTGCATACACAAACACAAAATTAAAAATCATGTTTTTGGGCTCTCTTGCTTATATAAAGACCCATTATTATAAATTTTTGCATTTATATTTGTCATGTACAGTTTTTTTTTATTTTAGTTACAGTTTTATTGAATGTGTAGGTAGAGATAGATAGATTATTTCGGTAGTTTTCCATGTACTAGTTACCATAAATTTGTAATTCGCCTTTGAATTAACTTTGTCGTTCTAGCGCAGTGACATACACAGACCTATTTTTAAAATCCACACAATTTGAGAGCACCTTGGAATGGAGTACCTAATTCTAATAGTCTAATTAGCAAACGTGGACTACGTTTACTGATGTTTTAAGCAATCTTTTCTTTTTTATTATATCTTATTATCTAACTAACATTTTACAAAAAAATAAACGACTTCAAAGTCGAGATAACTCAAATCACCCGTCAGGTATCGCTCAAAATAGGGAAACACAAGACAACACTACCTTTCGAACAAAAAAGAATCATCAAAATCGGAACACCCAGTTAAAAGTTATGAGGTAACACACATAAGAAAAATAACATACGGTGGAATTGAGAACCTCCTCCTTTTTTTGAAGTTGGTTAAAAAGCGAAAAGTCACTCACTCATCACAAAATCTTAAAATCGTACCTAAATGTAAAGATGAAATTGTAAAGATGAAATTTGTAAAGACGTTTAACGTGTATCGATGAAATTTGTCAGGAAGGTGGTTAAAGCTTTTCGCTAAGAACGAAAATTGTCATATTCCATCCGTAAGGGTATAAAAAAGGTTGAAGTTTTGTTTGAAAATCACTGAAAGGTACTTTTTCACACGGGCTAAGCTGTGGGCAACAGCTGGTTTATCAGAAATCCATTATTTTAATAGTTGAACATCTATCTCGTAGGGTCTTATTAATTTGTTTTATTGTGACAAAAGTTGGAGGTCTTCTGGAGGTGCGTTACGTTCAAACCAAGCGAAGAACACTTTTTGATAAGCTCCACAACTTTACTGAAATTATGAATGCATAAACGGAACGAAACAGAAATTTTCGCGCGCTAGTGACGTAAAGATGACAGTGACAATGACAGCGGATAAGGAAGTCCCCCTAGGAACCTGACTCTAGTTCCTGTAGTAGTTTTATGGTAGCTGGGCTCCGTAGCCCCAGCTTAAACTTGACGGTATTCGTTCGTAATAATGTTTTAAGTTCTACTTTCTACAACGGTGAAAATTGCTTTCCCCACAAACTCATATTTGATGCCTTTGGTGTGGTGTCAGATCCCTTCTCATTTATTTATTTGTCAACTATTTGTCTTCTTCATCTTCTTCTTCTTCAAAACTAAGTATTTTCAAAACCACTTTGAAAACATCTCTATGAAAACTGAAGCGGTTTTTCAGTGCATTGCATTTGCATCAACTTATTTCCTCCTAAATTCTTTACTCTTAGATGGACAGCATTTTTATTGACATGAATTAATTAAATACCTACCAGTTACAATGTGCTGTAATGGAATGTTTTACTGGATTATTATTTAATAAAAAGGGACTATATTTATAAATATTACTCCATAATAATATTATACAAAGCAGACATAGGTATATAAAAAAACTAGTGCGTGAAGCCTACAACGCAAATGAAGTAAAACTTTTTAATTTTAATAGTAAGTTGTTTATAGTTAAACTTTTTTGTACAAACTTTATTTTACTTTTGTTCAATTAGTTACTTAAAATCAATCAATCAATCCTTTCCATTCCCGCGGCTCATATTCCCCCGTCATAGTCACGTTAAATGTTTATTGCTGCTATCCACGAGGTACAATAAGAAGATTCACTTCTATAAAAATAATAAAATTAATAAATCACAAAATAGAGTCATTATCACTTGATTAAAATGTAAAAATTTAATTTTATTCTTCCGAGGACCACGAGGGAATGCATCAAGTTGAATTGCGAGATTAATTCAATAATTAAACTGCATTGTATTCTTAGTTAAATTCTTTGTTAAATATTTTATCAACATCGGCATGACGGTAATTGTAAAAACATAGTTCTGATTCTGAACAAGTATTAATTTAAACATATTACAACCATATTATCCAATTGGGAAATTTTCATTCACTACTTTCTTCCCTTGGGCTGGCCACTGTCGACTAGTCTACTGGAGTAGCGGGGTTTATGAACAAACTACTAAGCTCAAACATTCAAGGCTTGCTTAACTACGAGGGTCACTTAACAAGGGTAACTAATGTCCTGTATTACGCCATTGCGATTGAAACCATCATTACTTACAGACAAACAACTTTCACGATATTAATCTTTTAATTTTATATTGTATCGATACACCGTAAGATATCTGCCAATAAACAGAAAACCTTACGGCAGCCAATTTACATGAAGTTCAGTTCAGACCAGACTGAAGATCCACGTTTACGATAACGGGTTAACCACCTAATGCTGTAACAACACAATAATATTAATTACGGGTTAATAATCTTTGTTAGACTCTATTATACCATCTTCATGCGTCAACGGACTGACATGAGGATAATAACTTTATACATATAATTTTTCTGGTGATGTGTCATTGAACTTGTAAAGGGTTGAGCTAAATATTATGAAAATTTTACGTATGTTTGTGTGTTTACGTTGGTCTCTGGATGGTTAAGAATCGCAATTACTGGTAAGCAGTATAAGGCGCTGTTGTCGAGATATACTCGTACTAAGAGATTTAGTAGAGATTTAGTCGCTTAGTAGTTAACCAAAGCGTATTGCTATTCATAGCATTATAATATTGTGAGATAATAATTTTTTAAATAAAATTATTGAATGACACTTCTGCCTCATAGGTTAATTAGAAGCCAACATACTTAGAAAAAGCTTTTGTAAGCTTCTAAATCATACATATTTTTTTCATATTAAATGCTTCGTCACTGTTGAAGGCATCACTGAATGATACAACTGACTAAGGATAAAACGTAAGAAAAAAAGGAAAATTCCACCCAGCAAACCAAACCCACATCTCCATTAAAACAAACTGACGCAGCGTGGTAGCCTCATAATTTGTGACCCGCGCTCTGTCGTAAGCCAATAATGGGTTAAACCAAACCAAACCCAAAATCCGGCTGCGCTATAAACAAGAATCATAGAGCAGGAATGTTGATTGTACCCGACGTGAACGACTCGATGGTTTCCCTTTTCATCTCGAGATACAATAATAAAGGTCGCTCTGCACTTTGTGCAGTACGGTAGGGAAATTCTAAGTCATATTTTAGAAGCCGTATCGCGCTTTACGAAGTTTTTTTTTGTAATTAATTTAAATTTATTATTATGTTTTAAAAGCAGGAAATGCATAGTGATCTACTTTCTTTTACGCTATTTGTAGGTAAAAAAATTGGCCAAGTGCGAATCGGACTCGCCCATGAAAGATTCCGGAGCAGCAAGTATCATAATATAAAAAAATATTTATTCGAGTTGATATGAAAGGTAAATTGCGGTTTACGATTTATGCCGTATTAAAAAACTGCTTATTAGATCTCGTTCAAACAGTTCGTTTAGAAAAAAAAACAACTCATTCAGTTTAGAAAAAAAATAATATTAGAAACCTCAATATCATTTTAGAAAACTTATTCATAGATACACCACACGTATGGCTTTGACGAAAAAAAATTGAGTTTCAGTTCTAAGTATGGGAAAACCGCAATTTTTTTTTAATTTTTGTATGAAAATCTTAAAGCGGTTCACAGAACACATCTACTTACCAAGTTTCAACAAAATAGTTCGTATAGTTTCAGAAAAAAGTGGCTGTGACATACCGACAGACAGACAGATATGGCGAATCTATAAGAGTTCCGTTTTTTGCCATTTGGCTACGGAACCCTAAAAACAGAAAATATTATAAACATTTCCGTCCTTGTTTATGACTTGTAGATGTTTAAGTGTGTGAAAGTCAAATTCATAGTAAATCTCTTAAATTTTTTTTTCGAAATAGAAATTATCCTATGTTGATTCCAGAATATTGAAAGAGATGCAACAAGATATTTTTATTATTAGTTAGTTATAGTTAAGTTAAAATATTTTTATGGACAGCTTCTGGGCCTCTATTTGTAATAATACCAAATACTTAATGTAAGTATCCTAATTAATAAAAAAATGCGTAAAAATATTTAAATCTTTTGGTAACAAATCGCTGCCGCGTCGGCAGTTGCAATGTGCCTCAACCTTAACGTTGTGGCATACATCTTTTTAGAAATCGGTAAGAACATAACCTACATGCAGTCGCTAAAAAACGATCACAACCAAGTCATTTGGCCTCACATGTGAATAATCTGCCGTCTCTATCACACCCTGGCTGCAGACACACGGTGCGAGCGTGTCGGAGGACCAGCACACGCCTTTAGATATTAGCGACACTGTGCCTCGAACACCTCCTTGTTGAAAAACGGTCTTTATAAAGAGTGGTAGGCATACAGACGTTTAATCTGCGTTCAGCTTGCGTAGGCACTCGCGTAGCTCTTAATATAATGGGTTAGGGCACATAATAGTTAATTTGCGTGTCAATCGCTAATGGGTCGCGTCGAGTCGTTCGTTTTGGAAGTTGCTTTATGAAGTCGATTTGCTTCCTACGTTCAAAGTTTTTGATTCGGTGCATTCTTCTACGATTTCTTAAGATGGGTTTTTGCCAGGGCTGCCGCATTTAGACATACATGTTTGTATACGACCCTGTGGTGCAGCGTGATGACCTTGCTGACCAAATAGAGGATCCGGGTTTGATTCCTGCTCTGGAATATCCTTTGTTATTTCGAATAAACTTTTAAAACATAAAAGTTTCAAGAAACGTTTTTTGCTACTCACCGTAGAATAATCAAGGTTCTGGATATATTAGATAACCGGAATAGCCCCAGACAGCTGTCACTTGCTAATCATTGTAACAAATAAACCTAACAACTCTCCCAAGAAGTCATATCACAACAAATAGCATTAGAAATAAAATATCTGTATCTGTATAAAATATAAAAAATAGTGCATCCCATAATAACCAAGGTTGGAGCTTGGTGTATCAGCTGTTTGTAATTTTTTAACATGAAGAAATCCTGGTAAGCATTTGGTGGCCTTTAGTAGATGAGGGCCAATACCATTTACAATGAGATGATTTGTTTTTGTTTTCATAATAAAGTGTGTGTTTGTGTGTGTGTGTGTGTTTGTGTGTGTGTGTGTTTGTGTGTGTGTGTGTGTGTGTGTGCGCGCGTGTGTGTGCGTGTGTGCGCGTGTGTGTGTGTGCTTTAAAGCATCGTTAAGGAAATACCCTGACCTGATCTTATCACGTGCTACCATGGGCGATATGAGCAACTTTACATCACCTACAACCATTTTGCACGTCCACATCCATTTCAATAATAATGGACTATGAATATCAAATTTAAAAATAAAATAAAACCTTATTAATCTTAGCGTCAGCTGCAACACTTATTCTCGAACTGGTTATAACTAGTTATGACGTAGTTGGTGTGATATCAAAAGGAATTACGATGTAAGATCTATGTGGCCTTGGCTCCAAGGCCGGCTACTCATTAGTAATTTCTTGGGTCTTACTCTTAATAAAATATTTGATCATAACTTCTTTGATCGTATTTTGATCATTACTTACTTGTTTGATCATCTCACATTTTGATCAGAACTAGCATTTTGAGTGTAAGAGCTCATCTTAAGTCCCAGCTGACTTTTCCTGCTCTTGGTATACTCTGATGAACAGCATACAAGGTTACGGCGTCTTTATTTTGAGCTATCGCTCGACTGTGTACCGTCCAGTTCAGTCCCGAATATAGGCACTTTAGGTGGTGGTAAAGTTTTGAACCCGGCTATCTCGCAACCACCCACTTGTTTCAATAGGACGCCAAATCACTTGTCGTGCTCCGGTTAGAGGCTGGATTGCCAGATCTGTTTTTCTCTTCTCTCTTTCCGACTCTATGGTGCTGCCGTTAGAGTTATTGATGACTATGGGCGACGGAGACCAATTTCCTCTTTTAAAACTTACATATCTAAGTACTGCCTAGAAAGATTTCACAATCATCACAACGTTTGATTAAATCTGACAGAACATAGTCAACGTTTTGGACAAGGTTTCGCAGGTAGAGTCACTAGACTATGTAAGAGCTGTTTATGAATTCTAATGAGGAGTTCACGCATAAATCTATAAAACGCGCGCTTCCGTAATGGAACTCGTATAGCGAGGCCGCCCGGGCGCACCGCCCTGCGCAGGCGCATTCTCGTGCATTCAGCGCACGACGTCACTCACGAGACACACATAGCAATTAGGACTTCGGTTTATGCATTACTATAATAATAATAATAATAACTTTATTGACATATTTTTATACATTATAGTGTATGAAGCCTCTGATCCCCGAGTTAGTTAAAAACTGTGTTTCGGGTATCAGCGTCCTCTCCCAGTATTCAAAGGTGTCTATAACAATATGTTCAATATTCGAAAACAATGATGTACAGTGGGCCAAGAAAGTGGTGTACCAGTTTTCATTCAGTTTCCTAGCTATCAAAAGTTACATCAAAGTTCATAGGAAATATCACTGAAAGAGACGCATAATAATGACGTAAACCTAATTGTTAAGAATACGTACATCATAATTATGTCACATTATAGGTGCAAGACATTTTAATCTTTATTAGAAACGGATAATGCATTAATTTGTTCAAAGAAGATTTAAATATTCTGAACAAAAGCATAAGAACTATTTCAATTGACAAAATAATTCTTTTTAAAAAGAAAATTGACATTTGACATTTAAGTCCTACAACGATCTTTTGGCGCGTGAATGACGTGTGAGTGACAGAGACCGTGCCTTACAGTTTGCCTTACCTATATGGCACTGTCTCTGTCACCCTCACGTCAGCCACGCGCCTGAAGCTCCTTGTCCCTGTATATGCAAGTAATGTAATAGAAATTGGCTAAGTGCGAGTCGGACTCGCCCATGAAGGGTTCCGTAGCATCAAGTAACATAATATAAAAAAATATTCGAGTAAGTAGATTGAATGAAAGGTAAGTTGCGGTTTACGATTTATGACGTATTAAAAAAACTGCTTACTAGATCTCTTTCAAACCAATTTTCGGTGGAAGTTTACATGGCAATGCACATCATAATATGTTTTTTTAGTTTTATCATTCTCTTATTTTGGAAGTTACAGAGAGGGGGGCACATATTTTACCACTTTGGGAGTGCCTCTCGCGCAAAATATTCAGTTCAGAAAAAATGATATTAGAAACCTCAATTATCATTTTTGACGACCTATTCATAGATATTCCACACGTATGGGTTTGATGAAAAAAAAACTTTTAGGGTTTCAGTTCTAAGTATGGGGAACCCCCACGGTTTATTATTTTTGTGTGAAAATCTTAAAGGTTCACAAAATATACCTACTTACCAAGTTTCCGACGTCAATGGTTCTATCAAGTTTAAACTAAGAACAAAACAAATGTCACGTATTTATAATAGAATAAAGATGGCAATAAAAGTTGTCAGATCGATCTACAAGCGAAACTAACCTTTATCACCTATGAATCTGCAAACGGCATTCAACCTTACGGTGGTAAACCAATTCTTTGCCCGACCGTACATGCAGACGTTAGGAAGCAAAAAGAACACAAATTTAAAATATATATATATATATGTATGGGATACGTATAGTAGTGTGTGTGTGTGTGTGTGTGTGTGCGTGCAACTGTTTGTGAGTGTTATGTATATCACGTCAAATTAACATACTCTCTACGTCATCATAATCCATTTTACTAACTCTGTAACTCTACTCTACAGTCGCCTAACTAAGAGAAATTTACGTTTTTTCGCACCATGTAGGTAAATGAAGGACCGGGAATACAGAGGTATTTTTTTCATGCACAATAACAGGTGTAAGAATAGAGGAGACAGCTGATGGTGAGTAATGCACTTATCGGTCTAGAAAGAAGAAAGAAATGAAAATTAAAACAAATTGTAATAAGTAGAGCTAGTAGGGTTATCTAATTTAGGTATAGATATTTAGGTTATCAACAACATTCTTAGAATCTGTCAGTAAAATCCATCCTGGGTGTACTCATTCATTGACTACTTTCCGACTTAAGAAAGATTTTTAATTCCGTTATATTTTTTTAACTTTTAATTACTCTGGTCGTAAACAAAAGGTTACCGAAACCTGCCAATTTAGTGAAAAATATTGGACTGCACGATTCCATGTTTCGTTCCAAAACCAACGCCCGGGCAGTCCGAGCTGTCAGCTTACTCGCGCCCTTTAGCTTCGAAAATACACTTGAACTTTTACTCATTTTTAAACGCATTTATTACATAAAAGGAGCAGCGGAGCTTTCGTAACGTTTCTACAAGTTCGCCTTGGGACTTCATGAACTTTTATCTATTATTAACACCGCCGGAATTTCACGAGTTACTTTCGCCCGTAATGTCTACTTGTATTCGTTTAACTTGTTTTTTAGTTTAAACATTACAAAGAAGGACTGAAAGTAGCAGTAACAGCCGTGAGTGTATCTGTAAGCATTAGCGATGAGTTGCCGACTGAGCAAGAAACGGGAAACCCGCCTTTTATGTAAATATGCGGCAAACGAGAAGACAACCTACCTGACTTTTATTTTTGTTGGTTACTTCAGAACTGGCGTGTTTCTTGTCCTTTTTTTAATTAACAGGATATACTTCCAGGTTTATGTTGTGTTCTTAAAATCTAGTTTTATTGGAAATAATTAGGAATTTATAGAATAAATGTAATATTCTTCGCAATAGTTACACTTTTCACAGATTGCTTGTGGAAATGCTTTTGAGCATAAATTATGTAAATCGTCTATCGCATGTTTAACAGCGAATTTAGTATTTTTAGGCAATTGTTGATTCAAACACAACAAACAAACAGTGTTTTATATGATTTCCTTGTGATTAAAATGTAAAACAGATCATAAAAATAAATATACAAAACCAGAATGGTGGTAAGAGAAACCGGAAATGACGCAAGATGATCCGAACGAAATTAATTTCCCTGGCACATCGGACCGGAAGCACCGTAATTTATTGTCTTTACAAAGGGAGATGATAGGTGCTTGTAAGGAAACGTCTTATTTATTATTTTATCTTGGATATCATTTTTGTAGAGTACTATTGTTAAACATTTATTTTTAATAGCATTGACATAAAATATAACACTATTCGTAATATGCTCCTGTGGAAATTTTATTCATATCTTTATTTAGTTTCAATGTAGCACGGATACCTAATTTCATATTTATTACCATAATTCTGGAAATTATGAATTTATGACTTAGGCATAACCTGGAAATATGCGAGAGTTGAATATGTCCAAATGTATACTTCAACAATTCATTTTTAAAAAGTCTATACTCCAAAGTAAAAGAAAATTTATAAAATATTTTAAGCACGGAAGTATCACAGATTACAATGACATTCTTATATACTGGATGAATATTTTCAAGATGAAACAGCCTGGACATGAGTTTGAAATATTATAGCCTTAAGTAGTGATAAGTGTTCTCTGTAACTGTGAGTGGGGAAAAAAAGAAACTCCTTGGGAGTTTCTTGCCGCTTTTTCTACCAAGGCCACTCATCGTAGGGATTTGTGGAAGCGTTGGCGTAGTGACATTCGAAAAGTGTTTGTAAAAACCAAGTTCGAAATAAATCATTTCATTTCACAAAAAGAAAAGCGCACCAAACTAAATAATTTTCGCGCCTCGACTTCAAGTCAGGCGCGCGCCGAACAGAACGTAGAATACTTCTAAAGCGTAGGGCCTTGGGCTAAGCAAGCGAACGCATAAGGGAGCCATGAGGAAAAGTACGCATCGCCACTTGTGTGTCGCTTACTCATTCTAGACAACCTTGAGACCCATCGCACCGGGCCGCAAAATAAAGAGTTGTGTACACTAATGTACCGAGCCGAGGTCACTCGCGGCCCGTTGGGAACAAAACAGCCTATCAATAACTCGAGGCGTTTCCTTCGCTCGCAATGCAACTCGCAACTCGCAACTAATCGATTTATAAATAATCTTTGCTAGTGGTGCGCAATGCCAACGGATTCTGTTGTCTATGGTTAAAAGATACGTTGAGTTGTTTGGAGTTGTGATTGTTAAAATTCTTTATTTAAAAATTATTACTTAAATCATTCATTTGTACTTAAAGAAGTTATAGGACGTGCACTAAACAAAACAATTTTCGATACAACAAAATTTCGATACCGCTGCAACATTATTTTTTATTATTTCACTGGCAAGCAGAACTTAGTAATGTTCTTTCAATTTACTTATCAAATTATTACTGAACAGTTTTCATTGTTCAATGTTTAAATGAAAAACTTCGGATTACATTACCTCCATAACCTATTAGCCTTATATCAGTTTTAAAAGTGTTCCCATTCAATATACCTACGAGTATATACGACTATACCTCGTAAATCGTGGAACGTAGCCGGTCACGTAATCAATTAGTTAAAGTAAGGAAATTGGTACACTTGCATTTTTGGTCAAAAAATTTGAATACTTAAAAACTAAAAACGTTTATAAGAATTGTTCAAAATTTTATTTTTTGGAATAGAAAACAACAATAACATTCAAGTTTTAGTGCATAAAATCTAAAATGGTAAGTGTCTCGATCGTGTCCGGGAGTGTATTAGCATAAAAATAATAATATAATACAGATATCTTATTTATATTTCATTGGGAAGTAACTGAATATGGTAAAATTTTAAAAAGAAAGCATTTTTTTTTCTGCGAAGTGAATAATTTATGTAGTATGGTCACACACAACAAATAAAATACAAACTTGTAAGGCTCACTAATGCTCGGATAGGTACCTACCCTCTAATAACAAAAAAGTTATAAAATTTAAATGAAATTCTCGTGTACTGTATCATGTACGCGTCGTGCGTCAAGTTTCGCAATAACAGTGCATCACAATCATTTATACGATCGCCACGTCTAGCTGGTTCTATTGGGACTTTTTGTCTGCTATCAGATGGCTGCTTGCGATTTGGGGCGTCATTATCATACGTTGCATTGTTGGTATGTGCCCCTTGGTGTGACGCCAGACACTTTTCCAAAACAGAGAATCTCTTGTGTTCCTAAAGAATCTGTCGAAAATACTGAGATGTAGTTTAGTGGGTTATGTTTAGTTACATATGTGTCGTATATAAGTTAAGCTATTCTTTAAAATGCATAGCATGTCAAAAGCATCACTTCCTCTTTATCTTTTATTTCTGGCCTGAAAACACTTTCCACAACTTCTCACCCTGTGCAAGGGTCAATTGGCAGAAAATGCCCCAAATACTCCCAATGTCTTCATTTCTTTAACTGACTTCAAAAAAGAAGGAGGTTCTCAATTCGACCGCAGGTATATTATATGCTTTTTCTTGTGTTCAAGGATTTTTCGTTGTTTATGAGCCGATTATGATAAATTTTTTTGTTGGAAAATAGAGGGGAACTTTCGAAAATTGTAGGAATGACTGAAGCGTCGATAGAACTTTACACCTAAATAAGTTGAATTGAGCACCATCTGGCAACAAATAAATAAAAAACTCGAATCTAGGACACTATATTTAGTGAGTCCTTTTAAGAAACCGTTCATTTAGATTAACATAGTTGTAAATAGTTACTATAATAAAATTATACTTTTCATTTCTAACTTATACGTTTGATATAAATATGTAGGTTCCTATATTACATACCACCCACCCATTTCCTACCTAGTCCGTTCGTGTACACAACGAGTTCATCTGTACAATAGAATTCCCTGTAAAATTTGGACATCACGTTGGCGTTAATTTTGTATAACGTTTAATAACTCACTGTTAATAAACCAGTTGTCAGTACACCACGGCTCGCATGAAATATTTTTATCGCATTTGACATTCAAACCTCGCAACTGCTCGTAAATTCAATTGCACCTTTGCAGGAAAAATTAAATAGATAGAGCGGTCTCTTCCGCGTAAAAAAAAAGTTGATGTGTATGACACACTATAAATAACAAACGCCGAGCGTCACAAGGATACGCGCGGGGCGGGGCGAGGCGGGGCAGCGGCGCGGGGGGAGCTTTCGAAAGTTGCAGCGTTGCCTTGACCCCCATACTGCGCTCGCGCATACACTATTATCGACTTTTTTCTCTTTGACGGTCAGTTTGGCAGGCTAACAGCACTCAGGAATTTGCGGACGATTCCGTCTTTCTTCGCGGAGACAACTGCGTCTTTGTAACTTTTTACTTGACGCTCGATTTGTGGAAATTGGTGTAACGATATAATGTACCTACCTACTATACCTATGTACATGTAATGATGATACACAGTGACCTGTACTCACCTCACGGTACATCGCACATCAAATTTTGTTGCACTTTCTATAGTTCTTTGATGACCGTGATGAGATAATTAACAAAGGTAGGTTAGTTAGTTATTAACTAGGTATATTACTTGTAAGTCCTCGACAATTTAATACTTACTAAGAAGTTCTTCATAATTATAGGGTTTTCGTTGTTTCTTTATGTTGGATTATAATTGACATGTAATTTTATTTATCATTGCGAGAGCTCGAGGACTGAAAATAAGTATTTGTCGGAACGCACAGAATTTTCAGCACCAAGTAAGAAAATCTTTTATTCAGCATTAATCGTAATCATCAAGTGAAAAATAAACAATTATAGAGGGTTTTATATAATAATATTTATTTTCTTCTGTCCAAAGGATGATGAAAATGTATGATTTTAATATAGATTTGGCTACGAACGATTCAATTGAACGGTTGGCGATAAGTTATTTCCTCCATCCACTACTGACAACTTAACATCGACTGATTTCCGGATAATAAACTTTAAAACCATAAAGAACTGTTGTAATTATGCACCAACACACTTACCAACGTTGCTTTCAAACAACTTTAAAATTAGCAACATTTTTACGATTGCATTAAACCAGATGCACTAAACTGAACTCAAAAGATTATTTAGAAGTAAAATGGTGTTCTCGATTTCGCGTGAAAAGACGCCAACTTTCTATTCACAGTTTGTACGGTTGTAGCATACAACCGGAACGCTGGCTTAGTGTTGAAATGTTTTAATGTTAAATTAGAAAGTAATAATGAAAGAAATAATAACTTTAATAAAGAAAAAACTGCCTTCAACATCGAGAAGTAATTAAATAAAAACATTATCCATGTACTCGAAGTCAAATAAGAATTATTAGTGATGACTATACCTACTTCTCGTTGGATGTTCCTCTAAATCTAAACTAAATAAAACAAGATGACGTGTACCAACTTTTTAATATAAAAATTATTATCAAGATCAGTTCACCCAGTACAAAGTAATGTATTACACAGTTAAGAAGCGCAAATTTTTTGAAGTCGGTTAATAAAGAATAATGAAAAAAATACAGTGTTTTATCTTTATGAGTGTCTATAATAATTGTTTCTGATTTCGCAAAAAAATTATGATTTATTTAGACTTATTAACAAAATAAATGGAAATGAGCAGAATACGAGTAGGTATAATAAATTAAACTTTGAAATTAAGCAACATGAAATTATACTTGCCAACGAGCGCTGCAAACTTGTGTAATAAACTGCATAGTAACAAACCTAAAGTGGATATTGCACATAATGAGATAAAATAAATATTAAATAAAATTAAAATGCTCACACATTCATATAATCGTATTTTTCGTGTTGTGGGTAGCACGGACAATAGAAATAATGCATCACTTACATTCACGACCGGAGAGCAACATATATAGGGAAATAAATATCTGCTCCGGCCGGGATTCAAACCTAGGACCCCTCGCCTCGCACGCTGGTTCACTAACAACTAGGCTCCAGGGTAATACACCCCACCATCACATGAAACGTCGTAGAACACTAATTTAACATGATAGGCCCCTCAGACCAATAAACTATAGACTGCGCGCCGTGAACAAAAGCGTGAAGCCGGCAAAAAGTCAGTTTAAGCACACATCGCAACCAATAGAATGCCCTATGTTGATCCTGAGATAGGCCCAACATAAAAATACATTAATTTCTTCTTGGTTCTCTTTTACCTCTCAGACATAGAGTCTTAAAAATGCAGATAAGTAATAAAATGATGACGAAAAAATACTACAGATTAACAATTTAAGAAGCTATATAAAACTAGAAAGCATCCTCGTGGAGCGTAGATACCAGGGTGGTGTAGACCAGCCGTAATATGACACGACGTAACTGCTGTAATTAAGTTTCACGATAAATTAGAACTACCCTCGTCATCGTAAGAATGCCGCCTGCAGGGGGCGGGGGGGTAGGTAATGTATCGTTAACGTAAATTAAATGCGCAATTATATTACTCAATTTGAATTTGTACTTTTAAATTTATGTAATTATTTTACTGATTAAGCAAAATGCTCTCTCGATTTAATTAAATACTTGTTACTTAAACTACCTACGCTTTGCGTTTTTTCAATTTAGGTAATTTACTTGTCTCGTATCAGTTGCCTACTAGTTACCTTTAGGAATGGCATATGACAAAATCCGTTCATAGCGGACGTCTACTAACTATTAACCACCTCCCTGCCAAATTTCATCTTTTCAAGTAAAGCGATTTTCGATATTTAATTTTCATGATGTTATGTTAGTGAGTTACCTTTCACTTTTATATAATAAGATAAGGGCGCTGACGTACCAGACTTAAATTAATAATTCTGTTGTTAATATAAATTGTCATGTTACATAGTAATATATCTAAAATTAACTTACGATGTGCTTAGAACACACATGATCCCACCGCGTGACACCCCGCTGACGTCAAACCGGCTATGACGTACATAATATTATGTGGAAATGCGTCACTACGTCACTAGACTCACTTTCTATTAGTAAAATGTAACCATAACGCTGCCCTAGTGCTTGAATGGCCAATCGACCAATTTTATCAAAATCGTTTTTTTATTTCAAACTATAGCAATTTTGATTACGCACCTTACAATATATATTTTTTATTATTATTATTGACCTAACTTCTATTATTTAGCAAAAATAAAATATCCAATCTCCCATACCAAATTTGTTTTTAGTACTTGAGTGGTGTATCTCCTTATTTTGCTCAAATGAACGCATCCAAATATTAGTTTACGTGCTTGTTTGTCCAATCTCCATCGATTGACCAATCACGGCGAAGCATTCCGAAATCACATGACGCCATTTTGATTTGTTATTGTTTCTTTAGTTTTAGAGTTAGGAGCATAATTTTAGCATTAAATTGTTTAAACCCAGTTATATCACAAGATATATGTTTCAAAATGTCAGAAAGGACCAGGACAAAGTATATTGAAATAAGTGAAGTGGATTTTGATAGGTACGTTGAGTTTTTATCGTTTTTCTCTTGTTTTAATCTATTTATATTTATTGTATTTACTTGTGTGTTGTACACAGGATGATTATAATATGATTTACGTGTATATCGGTGAGACTGTTGTGTGTGAAGTAATAATAAAAGCTAGAACTTGGGAGTACGTCGGAGTGTTGGGAGTCGGGGGCACATCAAAGGCCCGTCTTAGTTATTTTGGGGGTAATCTGTGATCGCGAGGTATGCCGATGTTAACCAGAGGGGATGGGGGGAAGGGTGAGCAGCAGTATAATAATAATAATAACAGTTTCAACAAGGGTCCCCTGGGGCAGTTCGGTGTTTCAACGAGGGACCCCTGAGAGACCTTTCGACGTTTCAACAGGGTATCACTTGGGCTCTTTGAGGGTTCAATGAGTAGCCCCTGGGAGGCCGTAAAAGGTGTAATAATCCTTAGCGTAGGTACCTAATCCTTACATATTATTAAAAGAAGTCCTGTTTTCTGTCTTTCTGTCTGTCTGTCTGTCTGTCTGGGTGCGATTAACTCGAAAACTACATAACAGATTTTTATACGGTTTTCAACAATAGAAAGAGTGATTCTTAAGGCAGGTTAAGGTATATAATTTATTATACTTTTATGTACATTAGTAGAAATTTGGTAATATTTGTGGAAGAGGTTTCGCCAACTGGGAGCTTTCCACGCGAACGCCGCGTAAACTAGCACAAATATAGTTAAGTATGTACTAGCGAATTCAAGATCTATAAAAATGCTACAAAAAAGTCCGCGATACCATAATATCTCTACCTCTTACGGTTGACTCACAATAACCACTTTTATGTTAAAAATTTGAATTAAAAACATCACGGTATTTTCAAAGCTATTTTCTGTAGTTCAGTATTAATCCTTATCCAAATGATGTTAGTTAGCTTAGGCATTTAATGCAGATCAAATTTGCCTTTTACGGAATATCAATCAGATGGATAGTTTTTGAGATATTGTCGTTAGAAGTAATTAATTATCAGCGCGGGCGAAGCTGCGGGCGGACATGTTATGTTGCAGAACGACGTCTGCCGGGTCAGCTAGTGTACCTATATAAATATTTTAAGGTGGAACAGACCACATAAACCGTGGCACTAAAATTTTATCTAGTATTTTATTTCATTATTAGTTACACACCACGGACCTGGTGTCCGTGCGTTTTTATGCGTTTAGTTAATTTGTTTACTCTTTTTTTTACTTTTTAACATAAATGCGCCAGCATTAAAATAATACTAATTCGCTAGTTAATTAGTAGAAAAGTTTAGTTTTCAATTTAGGTTGGGGCCCTGCGTTCTATTTGTTGTTCGATTATATGGATATTTTATGTTTTGTACTTGTAAGGTAATAAATTCTTTGATTCAAATAATAAATTCTTTGATTCCTATGTGTTTTTTATTTATCTACGTGCAAGTATACACATTACTCTAGACCTTACTAGAATTCTTCTTATAAAACCCCCTCCTCTACCCCTACAAAAGCTTAAAAAACGAAATAGGACTTTATTTCATTGTAAACATTTTTATTCAGTTTATAAGACAACATGAAAGGTCTTAGGGCCGCGGGACTCCGGGCCCCCACGACCTGTAGTTATTATTTATACAATTTTATACACGATTTTATAGTATAAAATATAGCCTAGCCTAGATTCATGACACTAAACCAAGTCTTGTCGGAGTCAAGTCTTGTATTCATATTTGTATCAAGTCATGTAGGTACAGAAAAATGTTGTATAAAATTGAACATGCTGTATTGCACCAATGATGGTAGTTTGGACAAATAAGCACTAAACTTGCATGTTATTTTTAGGGCTCTATCTCCATGTCACTGTGCTCAATCTCCATGAACATAATTTTGTTAGAGACGTTTTGGCCAACCTCCAATAATAAAATGAAAAATAGCCATTACTATTATTATTATTTTAAATTACTATTTTAATATACGTAAAGAAATGATTCATGTATCTAATTCATAAAAGGTTTTAGTAAAATTTTTAATATTAACCTTTACTAATTAAAAAAAACGTCTCCTGTAAAATTTTATAAATGGTCGATTGGCCATTCAAGCACTAGGGCAGCGATAAGGAAGTAATTATATAAACCAAAAATAAAACAATCTATTTTTGTAAACTGACAGTTTTTTCCTTAAACGTTCTGTTTCGTCTTTTTTTACAATGTAAAATAAGAACTTTCCTAATCAGTTTCAAACCACTTTCCTAATCAAAGGTGGTGTCAGTATCACCTATAGCACTAGGTTATAGTCTTGGATTGAGATTTAGAAACGATAAGTGGATAAAGATATATTTTTTATTTCAAACTAGCATGTCAAAATTTCTGTGCCACTATTATAATAATTGCTTGCTTATCAATAAAAATTGTTTTTCTAAACCAACTCATGAGTAGGGTACCTCACGACTACTACAACACAACATGCAATCACAAATTTGATAAAGTCTGAGTATCATTATGATCGAAATTTGAATCAACATGGCGTCCAAAGACAAACCGCCGAACGCGAGCATTATTCACCGAACGCACCTAACGAACTCTTTTAAAGAATATCTCGTTACCGCTCCCTAATTACGGTGAAATAATACATGAAACGGCCACCATTGTTTGTCCAAAAAAATAGTTTAAACACAACCTCAAAACCTCAAATGCAATTAAAAAAAGTCTTCCCGCGAAAAATGACGACGCAAGATGGCCGCCCTATTTAGATCCTGCCGTCTATTGGCGCGCTAGCTTTAAATTTAAAAATGGAATGCACTGTCCTTGGCGAGCGAGGTTCGTTGACCTTCCGATGCATTTTGGCGGTTTCGATGCAGAATCAAATAGTCTCAAGCGCCCCGTTGTACCGCTAATGGGTTTTAGACCATTCTCCGTTCGTTTAGAGCATTTTGTTGCGCCGCTCGACGGAGCGAGGCGTCAAGACTGGTTTGTTCTCATTGTCGACTGAATTTAGACTTTCGCTGTATCAAGTAAGATTTAATATCGCAATAGAGGTTAATTTTGGCCTTAATGTTAGCATTATACTAATTTAACTCTTACTCATTTGGGATAGAGTTGTAAATCTGTATTTTCAATTGTTGTAAATGGCGAATGAAGTCTTATCATACCCACTGAAGGTGAGCTAGACGGAGTGGACTTTTTTATTTTGAAGGAAACGTTTTAATATTTATAAACTTTTTGAACTCGTTGAATAGTTGTGTACTAACTGACAACTCTTTTGAATTTCGAAGGAATCCTTTGAATTCGGGATGGCGTGGACGCTGAGACTCTTACAAACCAATTTCAACAGTTAGCAAAATTTAAAAGAGAACTATATTAGCATTTCTTTCCGAAATGTTGGCAGTTTTTATTAACTGCTTTTTATATTAATAAATTACGTTGGTATTAAAATGATAAATGAGAAAATAGTTACGATTATAATGGATACAGACACTCTGATGTGATGTCTATTATTGAATTATTTTAATTAAAACAAATTAGTCATTACGATGCTATCCGATGAATCAGCGAATAGATTTCTTCGAATCTCATTCTTAGTTAGGTATTTCGCAAAAAATAAACAAAAGTCGTAGACATTGCAAATAATAAGTGTTTGTGAATAAATTAGTCAATTAATTCAGTTAATTCAGTTAACGTTGGCAGGTAGTTGCGAAATATTGAGAAGCATTCAAGAGAAAATAATCTTGAAACTCAGTAAGTAATGATAGTACTGCCAGGTGGGGGTTTACTACTGCTAGATGCTTGATGATTGAAATGATTTTAGTAATGCATTAATTTAATTTTAGATTTCTAGTTCCTACTCCCTAGGAGGGCAAAACTGGAAATTGAATTGTTTTATTTTTAATTGACTGTTTTTTTTTAATTCGCAATTTGACTACGATTGCACTAGAAGGTGAGTGGCGACGTTTTCTTGGCTGGAAAAGCAAAGCCAGTAACTTGAAACAAGTCTATTCACTCGTGACATGAAGACAAAGCAACAAAAGCCACCACAGTACAATGAAATATATAGACTCAATATAGATTTATGCCCCTAGTAGGAATTCTTACGAATATCATAAAGTATTTCTAGGAATCACTAGTGATTCACTGGCGTTGAGAATTCTTTTCCGTACACTTATTGAAACCGCGCCAAACTAAGTACATCATAAATTCATAACAATAAAAAATAAATATATAACTAAAACAAAAAAAAGTGCAAAAATGATAATAAAAAGGCAGTAAATTGTGTCCATTTTATTCTTTATTAAAAAAATGGAACAAAATATTTTTATAGCTATACAGAAAGGATCCAACGCAGAAGTTTTCATGTAAATGAGGTATTTTTTAATCTATATAATAATAATTATTATCATATGACATCATAATAGTAAAACAAAACTAACATAATATATAAAATGAAAGTAAGTCCTGTAATAATAAGTAAGTTTTAATTTAGCATCCACGCACGACCGCTTCGCATAAAAATAGCAAACGATTTCCGTAAAACCAGTTCCAACTAGTTCCAACAAGTGGTAATCAAACACGACCTAGCCAATAACACTTGAAACTATCAAACGTTTCCGTAGCAAAAACAAGTCGTGTGAGTCACGACCTAGCCAATAGAAGCTAGTTTGACACAATTCACGTTAGCCTAGCCGGCTACGTCACGATGTGACGCACAACCTAGCCAACTGAAACGTAGTTGACGTGGTCGCCCACTAGTGGACAGATTCTACTACGAAAATCTTGGTCACCCTGACCTATTGTTGTTGTCGTTGTTTAATGTTGATCACGTCATGGTCATACTAATAGACGTGTGCGTGCGTACGTGGGAGTGCGTATGTGTTTGTGTGTGTGTGTGTGTGTGCGCGCGTTGTGAGAATGTGTGTGTTCGTAATTTTAACATAGTTAAAATTAATAAATTAATCAGGAGTTTCATGTTTTTATGAAGACTTACCTATTGTCCATAAAAACATATTTATTTAAATTATGTTGTAATCTAAACTGGATGATTCCGTAACTCATTTGGAACCCTGCATGCAGAAAGAGGGATTCCACGTTCGATTCTCGGGTAGATAGATGTGATAGATAAATATTAGTTTCTTTGATTGATTTTTCTATGCCTTATAAAAGCATTTTAAAGCATGTTTTTGCATAAGGATTGTGCAATCAAAAAATGTGGTTACATGGATAACTACATGTATAAATGATTTTGACTTTGAATTCTACACGGAATTAACCGATTTCCGATATGGAAGCAGAAGTAAAGCCATAAATACGTAGCCAGCGTGAATTCTTGTTGTCTCTGAGTGATTTACAATATTTACGCGCAGTGTGCACGCGCCTCAAGCGAAGCCTAATATTACGAAAATAAACCAACTAGCCGAACGAACTGAATTTAGTGTGGTGCAACGACTCGTGCTGTTCCCATCGACTCGATAAAAATATCTCGCTGCGACTATGACTTTGGACAAACAATTTCCATCGAAATTATATTGATACAAGAATGCTCGTTGCTGCTTTCATTTTGAAAGTGGAAATTTAAAATTCAATTTACAAAAAACTGTCACCATCGATAAACAAACTGCATGATATGGAATTATTATTACTTTACGTAATTTCTGAAATAACACTAAGTTCAAGTATTAAAAACCTCACATACGAGGAAAATTCGTTGCAGTTACAATTAAAACTGAACACTGCATTTTTTATCGTGTTTGATAAAATCACACGAATACTTGCTCATATTTTTAAGAGACATACGTTTACTTATAGGAACCGAAAAATAATACTATAATCAATATTTAATATCAATACAGAACAAACCCATGAAATGCATTAACTCGCTATGAGTCGCAAGTGGCAAGTGACGAACTGCGTTCTATCGATAATAACCGGTTGCTGTTTCCTGTTTTAATAATTTGTAGATAGTAGGCAATTATAACGTTGTTTTGTGTAGTTTGTATAAATTTGCAGTAGCTTCTAACGATTACAATTAATTCGTTTTATGTCCTTACTCCATCATTTAAAACAGTGTCCTTTACTTAATGCAATCTTAATACTTATTGCAAAGATTTTTATAGTGTAGACCGAAATATTACATGTAGGGTTACGTATTTAGGGTAAATATGAAAGATTTATAAACTGCCAGTTAAAATTATATTATACGTGGTAAGTTTTTGCAAACGTAATGATCGTGTTTTCGGAAGCAAAGCAAGGTCAGGACTAGTTATAATAAAAAATATTAAACAATGCAAATAAATGCATAGTACGGATGTTTTTACCTGCAAGTACCTAAGCGTTAATACGTGGTAATGGTAGTGTTTAGCAACATACATCGTCAGAAGAAATGACTAAATTGTTTACATTTATCGGGAAATCGCAGTTCAGTTTAGTAGCTGCAAATTACTTACTATACGTTTGCAATGAAACTGACATGCATGAACTGCATGTTAAGCTAAAATTAAATCAAGTTAGCCTTGGAACAAACGATATAATGTTATTGACTGCAATTATAATGGCAGGAGTATTACTTAGCCAACCTAACATTGAGACACGTTTTTAAGTTTACAAATAATTTAATTAAAATGTTTATTAAAATATACGAACAGGTTACAGAGTGTTTATCTTATTTTTTATATACTTCAACTATATTCTTTGTTGTGTAAAAACTGGCTAAGAAATAAATTTACTCGTCATTAAAATGCACGCATGATAACAGCATTGAAATGCTTAGACGGTGCATGCAATAAAATTCGGTGTGCACTCGAAGCGGTTTCCTCTTCGAATTTATTTAACTCGTTACAAACACTGAAGCGTAGTCTAACATCGAATTTAACTCGTAAGCCGAGACACGCCATGATGTTATCTTGTTGAACATCATCGCAGAGCCCAAAATTAGCATGTGTAACTTAGTGTGGCCAGGAAGCGATCGTTTGTTCAAGCAACTCATATTTATAAATTCTTTTAACCACATACATTAGCATGCAGTCGCCGCGCGCCGCTAATTCAACGACACCGGATTGGGCAGAGACTGAATACTATTCGAAGTAAACAAATTTCGCCATTTACATAGTAGGTACTCGTATAATTTAAAAGTTCAACGGACTACCCAATTGCTTTATTCAGAAGTAGTAAACATTTAAATTGTTAATAACCTTATGGCTTAGTCTGGGCGCAGTGAACTGACTATAATGTTAAATTATTTTATTGCGTTGGCGTCCGGTTTTGATACATAAACTTATATTACATTTTTAATTTTTAATATAAAATAATAATTGAACTACTAATAGAAATACTGATTATTAGTGACAATATACACGATATCATAATATTAAATGGTATTCAAGCAGCGTGATCATAATATTAATCTGCTAACTTTTTAGTTTGTTCAGAGGTTCATTTGTTCGTTCGTTCGTTCCTAATGTCACAAAAAAATCTTATAACTATTGTGAAACCTATACTAGCTAAATTGGTGGCACCTGAAACTATCGATGAAGTATTCAGCTCATCGACAAACGGGCCCAACTATCGATGCGCTCTACGGCACTATTATTTCTAATTTCACGGCCGCGCAGTGTGTGCTAGTGTGCGTGACCTTGCTGTGCGGGCGTTTCGGCGGTCATTCACCCCGGTGCACTCCATCCCTTGACTTTGGATACTATTTATATCTATGTGTTCCTATATGTTACATGTGTGCGTAGGCAGCTGACCAAACCATGTAGAAGCGAAAACAAAACTTCGTAGTATTAGGACGCGGCTCTATGTAATTTGGTGCGATTGATTTCACATTTCTTAATGTTTTGGCAACTGTGAATGTGTTCATGTTTTATTCATGTGTGAGTGTATAAACCGGTTTATTTAAAAAGAAAGACTAAGATATTATATGAGTTTAATAGATTCTAACTCACCGCATGTTAAGGTAGGTTTTTTATTTACATCGGTGGACACTATGTATACCGTATTATAATAGGTACATGAGATAGTTCTGGGAATCGAAAAATCGACAATAAAGTAATATAATCATAGACTATTTTTGTAAGTCCTATAAGTTTGGTGAAACTTGGAGCTAAATCAGCTGCAATAAAGCAGTTGACAGGAAGGGTTTAATTATGACCCTTGCCCAAGGAGCCTGAAGAAACAGCTTTTACGTTGAGTTTAAATTATTTATTTATTTATACACTTCATTGTACACCATAGCAAGGACACAACAGATTAAGACATTTGTACATAATGTTATACAATAGGCGGTCTTATCGCTGATAAGCGATTTCTTCCAGACAGCCTCAAGGTAGAAATAGAAAATTGGAAATTCAGTATAGGGGGCAGGGTGTACCAACAAAAAAGAAACATATTATGACAGCATACAGGGAAACTGAGTGATAGCGGTGAGTTGGAAGAGTTGCGGGAAGATAATTTTCTACTGGTAAAGCTGTAGGTAATGCTCTTTTAGAAGTGATTTGAAGGAGTTTAAGGAGCTAGCAAGACGAATAGATAAAGGTAAAGAGTTCCAGAGGTGGACAGCAGTAACTGAGAAGGAATTTTGATAGAAAGATGTGGAGTGTGAAGGAGTACTAAGAAGGAGGTTTTCAGAGGAGCGGAGGGATCTGTCGTGTGTTAAGTGGAGGAATTTAAAGTTTTGTTTTAGGTATGGAGGATATTTTGGATCAAATAAGATGTTATAGAGAAGAGTGAGAATATGAGCATTGCGGCGAAGACGAAATCTTAAATTACAAAATCTTATTTATTTGTTAGAATAGAATGCTTAAATTATAGAGTAACTTATGGATTTTTAAGAAATGTAGACAGGTGTTTTTAACGCCTTCTTAATACGATTGTTGTTGTAAACGTCTTTAGGAGGCAACGACGATTTATCATTACTTATTACATTTCAACTCTAACTCGACTCTGTTTCAATTCCTTAGCCCGTTTCCACACATTTCAACCGGTTTTCACTCGTTTCAACCGGGTTCCACTCGTTTTACCCCGTTTCGGCCCATTACGGTGAATTTTCAACGTTTACCTGAAAGAATCCACGATTGAGCCATGCATCGGATATTTCGAATCCGATTCGACTGAAAACCCGACATAAGTAAACTACAATAAAGTTCATATTTCAATGTTTCCGACTGAGTTGAATCGGAGATGTGTTGGGTTGGGGTCGAATTAGTGCAAATTGCAATGATCTAAATGTAGCTAATTTGCTATTGAATTTGTAGGCATATCCTAATAAATTCTAACAGGATTATTTTGAAAATTAATGGCTAACTACTGAGCACGATTCTCTCCTTATTCTTGAGGAAGTCTAGAACATGTTTCACGTCTCTGCTCCAGTGCAAATTGATGGAGGGGTCAGTCGCCAATCCATGTATTGGAGGTTTTTGAAATGCCCGAAGGTTTACGGCACGGCTTTACCAATATTATCAAAGTACCTAAAGTATCTAGACTTAAAGGACCCTAAATTTAATCAAACAATACATATATAAACCGGTTCTGTATCTAGCTACAATTTAAAATAAAAGACGTTCTAGTTTTATATCGGACAAGTAATTGGATGCAAGTTTAATTACATTTTTAATTAGTTTATCTGTGAGTAATGGCTGAGGAAGCCGGCAGCCGCTGATAGGTCTACTGTGGAGGTCAATCGGTTAACTGGGATTGTGGTACCGGTCACCTTTAATGGAATTAAGTTAGCAAGTCACCGATGCGTTGCTATGCCTCTAAAACATTGTAACCGGCTCCACACCTCTCTCCGGAACACAATTGGTATTAAAATAATTTACACGGTAGCAATGGCAGTCACTAAGTTCCGTGGCGGGCAGTGGTCGTTCCCTGGTGATTTCTGTACCCTTAAATCACAGATGTACTCCCGCCCCAAAGATACGTACATTACAGGTGCTATCGGTACGTGGTGTTTGAACCGCGAAATATACAGTCCACTTTATTTATCCTTTGGAATCCTAAGGATCTCTTAAGCAGTACCCGCTACACACCAGAGATACAGAATAGAGAAAGAATACTCGAATAGAAAAAGATAGATGATTGCGGTACCAAATCGATACCAAGTCCAATTAATTTGATTGTATTACATGACAATGTTTTCTCTCTTTTCAACAGTTCACTGTTTCCACTGTTAAGGGCTCCCACACAAATCTGCGAACACAGGAACTTGCGATGCGAATTTCTGCGATTCGATTTCGTGCGGCAAACCGTTTGGTAGGGCGACCATTCCTTCAAGTGTAGTCAGCCGTACTGGACGTGTTTTTTGGAAGCGTAAGATGGATCGCAAAAAGATTATTGCACTATTGTTATTGTTAAATAGATATAGAAAAAGAAGATTCTGGGTTCATCCATTTATTACGATTATGAACTCTGATAGGAACTATTTATTATTTTAGAATGAGCATATCTTCATTTGAAGAGCTTTTGAGTTTATTATCACCATGCCTTCAAAAACGATCGTACAAGGGAAGAATTCCTGTTATGCCTTTGGAAATGCTGGGACTGACTATCAGGTAAATTAAAACAAAATTTATTTATTGACATTTTAATTGTTTTTTTTTTTTGAGAAAAATCAAATGTGTGATTATCAGCAGTTAATAGTAATTAATATTATGTAAAATCAAACTCTTCTTCCGTCGACAAAGCGCTATAGGTAGAATAATCTATCTATCTCTAAAGCTGTCTCAGAGCGGACTAAAAATGGCGTCACCAAGGATGACGTAATATCGCAGGAATGTGCGATGCGAAGCAGATCGGAAATTCTTGCGATGCGATGCGATGCGAATTCGCATCGCATTGCATCGCAGATTTGTGTGGGAGCCCTAATGCTGCACTGCTGTACTGCTCTCCTGTTTTAGTTTACACCTCTAAACTTCACACTCAGATGCCTTCTCTCGTATTCCAGCTTTGTGGCCTTTGCTTTCATTATATACACGGGGCCTTTGTACCACTTTTTTCTCGTGTCACTGTTCTCATTCAGTCATTCTCATTTCTTTGTTCTTAATAAGACAAGATTAAGACTATAACTTCGTAAATAAGTAGGTAATAATAATAATTAGGACCTAGAACTAGCAAAACTTTAAGTATTGACATAATATTAGATTGCCTTAATCTTTCTCTCTCCAAAGTCTGTACAAAAATCTTGAATTTTTTGTCAATACTTATCAAAATCTAAGCCATCCTCCAAAATCAAACCCGTCAATAATGCCAATTAACTTTAATCTAAATATAATTTAAAGCCACCTTAATTTTCTTAATTATATTTGTGAATTTACACATTCTCTCCACTTTAACTAACCATAAAAGCCATCGGCACCCCAATCAACCCCTTAACACACATTCCCCTAACCGTAATTCGAAATTAATGTGAAACTTTAATGAAACACGTTACCTCGACCCGAGCACTTGCTGCCCGGCATTACCAAGATTGCGTGATCCGTCCGTCTACGGCGCGTCTAGTCGGCTAGCCACATGTCCAGCCTACGCTGGCCTGTGCAAATCTATTCGTTCCCCCCGCTCCCACCTGCAACTCCTACCACCGAAGACGCAGGGGAGGTCTCCACAAACTGGACGAGACAGTCGACTATCACGCGTCCAGAATCCAAAGACCCCTGGAAATCTATTCACTAACCCCGCGCTAGTGAGAAACTAACTCGGAGCGGGAAGGGCGAGAGCTCGAGATCGATGGTCGAGACGTGTAGTGTGTAGTGCTCCTGACCTAGAGACGATAGTCGCCGCTCTAGGTCAAGGAAGGATAGACGCACACATCGATGCATTGTGTATATGGCTGAAAGTCTACGTGATGTTTGTGGATGTGTTGCAATGGCTAGCATGTGTGAACGTGTGTGTAGATCTATGTAACTAAGGAACTACTAGCTCATTACTTAATGATGATGTCGAGTTAAGTCGAATCGAGTCGGTAAAATCGATTAATTGTAATTGCAATGCGCCTGGTCGTTTGGTTAGTGTGGGGTTAGGTTAGGTTAGATAATTACATAAAATTCAAAGAGACATCGGTAAATAAATGGATATCGGTAGATTCAGTTTGACAACGAATATAAATCTTTAATCGAAATTCAAATAATATTATGACAAAAAGTAAGTGTATCGTGTTGAAGAATTAATGCTAATAACGTTTAACATGCTCAAATAACAAGATCAAATGATTTTAAGTATTAATGTATAGTTTGCAAGCATCAAATGAACCTATGTTGTGTCCTACACGTCTTGTATTTCTTTAATACTTGTATTCTTCAAGTTATTTTTCTTTTTCTTCGTCTAACAGAGTACGTCATTCCTTTATTCTATTTTTGAATGTTTTTTGCTCGTCTAATGCAAGACAAAAGTCTCTTGGTATGCGCCTGCCCATTAGCGCCCCCTACATTTCTAAGCTTTTTTCTAATCTTTCTTTTGCATTCCTTCCCCTTTTTTCTTGAAGTATATGAAAGATGTTAGATATGGTTCTGTCTCGTACTTGTATTTTTTACCTTTTTTAAGAAATGTACTTAAAACCTCCATCTCCCTAACGTTTCTTGTCAGGGGCGTTGAGGCATATTCCTTAGGTACTCAGTTAGGTAAATGGAAGGCTTGTGCTTAGCTTTGCCCTTTATGTGGTTTTCGTCCACATATACTACCTAGTAATTATTAGGTTGTCTTGCTATAAAAACTCAGATTTTGATAAACTGTTATGAAAAATAAAATATTACTATGTACAATTACTACCACAACACTATAAATTTCGTTTAAATCACACTCACACAGTCACTTTAATGCCAATAAAAATACGCGCATACAAATAGTTACACAAACACAAATAAAAATACGCACACCACTTTGAGTACTAAATAGTGCAGTCGAATACCTAGATTGGATTCGATATTCGAATTATGATTTTTATAAATAGAATGGCGTTAAATTGCGCCGCGTGCTGTAAATAAAAAAATCTAATTATATGCATTTCCGTAGATGTGAAGTATAAGCTATAGGTCGTGTAGGTAAGCTAATCAATATTAATGTTGAATTGATGATTGATGAACAATTGAAATCGGTTTCATATCACGTATAAGTACTAATAATTGATCCTACTTCGTTTCGAGAAACTTGTGCCCTTTATAACACGTCCTTTATTTTCCTTTTTCTTAGGAGCAAAACTGAAATAATACGTAGTTTTATCTTTTTCTTTATTTGTGTATCGAATATCAGTTCTTATAAACTTTCCCTCGAGGCCTAATATACGTCACTGAAAATCGCATCTAAGTCGGATGAACCATTTCTAAGTCAAACAGGTAAAAATTATAAATATCTTACACGAGAGCTAATTGTAGGTACTGATAATTTTACAAAGTGATAATTATTACCCTGAATTGTTAAATTTACACCTCCAAGTGAATTTAATACCACTGCTCTCATTCCCTTAATCCGACATCTACTCTACTTAGAATGTAAAATCTTATCCTCCAATACATTGAATCCAACAAAATTCACAAGCATCTATCTTAAGCAGTGCAATCCTGTTCTTCGACCCTCTGCCCTTCGCGTCTAGCTCAACAAGTCCTTAAGGACCCTCGACTCTTTTTATGAAAGAACCAGCCAGCTCCCTAGACCGCTCAAACTTCTTACGTCACCCTCCCACCCGCGATCTTGTTGTGAAATCGAGGGACGGGGGAGATCAACTTAGACTGGACGAATCCAAAATACTCAAGGGATAAGAGACCCGTTCAACCGACGTTCAAGAAGCAAGTTCTAAGTTTTGTTACATATCTCAGATCTCAGCTTAAAGCAATGCTTACTCCGCCTAACCTTCAACAGGACTGGCTGTCCACTTATAAAGTGCTTCAGCGTATAAGAACTTTTCGGCATTATTATTCTTATACAAGGCTTCACAAACTCAACGGTACGCTTCAATGCCACGATTTATTTGGATTTATATCACAAAGCGCAATGCATTATTGAAAACAAAAGCATTAATCCATTTTAAATAGCGAACGTCGCCGCCATTCCGAATGCAAATTGAAAAAAAAATGCATCCTCATTCGAATTACGAATTGAAAAATCGCAATCGGACTGAATAAAACTTCATTTCAAATTTCGAATTCTGTTTAAAAAACATTCGCTAATTATTGAACGCAGCGCGTCTATGTACTGTCCAGCCTATTTACGGTAGTCCGGATAGTAATGTATGTATTGCCTTTAAATTGTACACGATTATGTGCTTTAATCTCGTCGTCGAGAGCGTAAAATTGCGTGGATAATTTGGACAGATGTTACACATTATGTCGCTTACTGTACAATTTTCGCGTACATAATGTGTGAATGTGTGCGTGTTATATAAAGAAAAAGGGTGTTTTTGTCTATCTGCCAAATAAAAATGAGGGCGTAATGTCCGGTTGCACGGGTCGTTTATCGTGTTCGCCCAACACTAAAGCGCAACAAGGACATTTTTCGCTTTTTTTCTTTTTACTAATTATTTTCAGTTTATCATTTTCAGATAGCGCTGGTCATATTGACCCAGTTTTTATATTCAGCTAACGAATTGTAATCTCCTATAGCTTGAATTTTTTAAACTAATGAATTAAACGAATGCTTCATACCGCGGCGACAACTTTCTATCTCGTAATTAATGTATCGTTACGATATCTTGCACCTGCGTACGTACGTAACGAACTTATTATTAATAAAAATTAAATTATATTTCTTTTACCGAAAGTAATTTCAGTATGAAATTGTAGAGTTTTTAACATATTTCTATCTTACGTAATACTAGCGTGAAATTTGCATATTAAGTATTCCGTGTTTATATTCGTGCTTCCAATATTTAAATTAAATATAATTAATAATAGCTTTATCCATTCACATCGATACTTTGATGATATTTAAAGATGATATTTTATGTTTCTGATGTGGCTATTCCCATATCAGAAACATCAAATGTGTCAATCTGAAAAATTTCGCTCAAACGTAGATAAAAAATATGGATTATATTTGGAATAGCATAAAAATCTATTCTAAATACATAAGAACTAGATTTTTACAAACTTTTTTTGCAAGGAAAACTACGACATCTTTTATTTATACAAATTCCTTCTGCCAATATTTGCGGAAGAAAACACGACAAGGAACTTGGTTGTTGATACTTTATATATCGGTAAAATATTGGTAACTTATCATCAGTACATATATATCGGTACTTAATATGACTAAAAAATATGCAATTGTTATTAGTTTCAACACTTGGCAACATCTTCGCATTAAAACATAATTTATGATTTAATCACGTTTAAAACGTGTATAATTTCATGGTCTGCCTTGAAGGATTTTTTACAAAAGGAAGTTGCAATTTGGAGGGAAAATTACCTAGTGTTAAATGACCACATAGTATGGACTTCCGCGACGTATCCACCTTATATAAAACAAAAGAATCACTCAAGGTTCCTTTTGACTGGTGAGAATAACAATATGTTTATGTTGTTTCTTATGAAAACAAAATATATTAATGGGTAGGTTATCTTACTTTCTGTAACAATTAAACAAATTAGTTTACATAAAACAACTTTTTTGTTGTTTTTTTTTTATATTATAATTTCAATGACTTTCCCTACTGATGTTTTGTAACTGCTAAATCATCATTTTCCATAATAACTGAAGCCCATTCCCATAAATTAATTGAAACCTGTCATACTCGTATAACTCAAATCAAAGTCAAACAGGAATATCTAAGGAAATGCAAATCGTTTTTAAAATTCGTACTTACATGGTTTTCGCAACCGAGCGGCTGACATTCGAAATTTAAATGAAGTAGCTATCGCAATTAGTGCGAGCACACATGTACGTACGTACACGTCACTCACACGAACGCACCTATAAAAATGTAGTGTTCAAAAATGTGTGAAAGAATGACACGCACACGCAGACATCTCGCCACAATTCAATATCGCTTGTCATTGGCTGTAGCGTCAGCAAAGTATGGATAAATTAAAATAACTATTACCGAATCTTTTTAACTCTATATTATGAGTACGTTAATTATGTACTGGAGCAGCGTGGAGGATAAGATAAGACCTTCGTATTAGGAGAGATCTCTGTTCTGCAGGGAGCCGGTAGTGTATAATGATAGTCACAAATTCACAATGCCATTAACAGTCAGAATATTCGATGACAGCATATTGTATCCAAAGAAATAAAGTAATATCTAGTAATTATAGCTCATTACAGTGCTGTCATAATAACATTTGTTACAATATTCTATGTTAGTGACATACGTCATTCATATTTATCATTGAACCTCATTTATTATAATTTAAAATGCAACGTTCGTTGCTAGCTGTACCACAATAATACAACCTGTAACACACTATTGCACTACACTCACACAGCCTCGAGATGTGCGTTACGGCGGCACGGCCATGTGTTGTATTTGGGTCAGTTGCAGAAATAAACGCATCGCCGTCCGTCGTTTGTAAAATACAGCGGGGAGGAAAGTTAGACGGCCAAATCGGACTTAGTGATCATATTTAGCACGACATAAAAGCGTGTCGCGTAATATTTGAAATGAAAATAGAAAATATCATACTATGCTGGTATGAATGAAGTGTATCTTAATTAAGTACCTATTTGACTCATGAGACCACTGGCGGAGATTTCATTTTATTTTTATTAGTAATAAATACTACTTGAAAGTAATTAGTAATAGTAGGTTGGTAACGACTATTATACCATACTGGCGCTGAGTGTCATGTTATTTTGACCCAAAGAACTAAATTAATGTCACTGAATTACTGTTTCGTGTAATTCACTACTGAAAATAACTAACCAATTATTGATTTCGTGTTTTTCGACTTATATAATACAACCACAACCATAACTAATATTATCTTTAAAAGAAGACATTTCAAAATACATCAACAACAAAATATTTCATTGTGATAATTACTTATCGAATACAATGTAAAAATTATGAACATTTATAAAAATGCACTTATTATTTTACTCCATACTCCAAAATAGGGCATCTGTAATCGGTTTCCTTGACTCATTATCATCAGTCTGTTTGACCTCTGCTATAATCACTAATATTACCACTTAAAATGTCAGACAGTCCGTAAATTACAATCATTTCTGCATTATAATGCCCCTTCGCATGTTTTGATGTACAAAGTAAATGATCAAATTTTCCCAGCAGTAACTTAATTCATTTAAGTGTCGGTAAGTTTGCATTACAGCTTCTACTTCGTAATCGACTTACTAATCTTGGAACATAATGGTTCGTTATTTTCCGCATTTATTCATATACGGGTTATATAACTAGCTTGCTTTCTATTGAAACTAATGCGTGACATTGTTAAATAAGAGTTTTTTTCATAACCGAGCAAACACGTTATTTAATTTGTTATGCCAATGCATGCTTATATAAGCATGTGTAATTTTACTAAACAATTTAAATTTCCTTAAATAAGAATTATCAAAACATATATTATATATTGTAATTATAAATTCTTATTATGTAAAAATATATTTTAAAATGAAATTAATTGTTAAAACTCTATTTAATTTGTTATCAATCGACTATCAATAATTATTAAAACAAAATACCTTGATTTCCAAAGAAGTAAACATCTATTTTCCTTGAATGAAAGGTTTAAGTGACCTCTATAATATTAAAAATGAGTTTTTATTCCAGCATTATGTTACTCAGCGGCGTATGAAAGACAAAGGTCGGTAGGAACAGGTTTCTCGTTGGCAATCGATTTTATGCAATGAATATCGATTCATTACTTGCGGTTATTGGTGAAATTTTCGTGTAAATGGCATCATTAAGTGCCAGTGTTGTTGCATTTTTACTGCACGCCCAATGATCTTTATCTACTTGTTTTTCGTATGTTATAACTTTGTTACATTATCAGTTCAGCTCTATTATCTTTGTAATCAAAACTTTCCTAGTTTTGATATTTTGATAGCGATAAAAATAAACCTTAAGTTACGCTAATAATCATTTAACATCATTAAATACTATAAAATTATTTAAATAGCACTAGAAAATAGTATAAAGCAACCGGTCCTGCCGCCTAGACGCACCAGATCGTCGATTTTTAATGCGTGCTAGTGAGCGGTGCATTTTTGGCAATAGGGCGGGACATCTAGTGTGGAGCGTGAATGACTTGCTTTTTTAATTTTTCTTAGCTGCTCTGGCTTCCGCTCTTTTGAGACTCCTCATACAATCTAAGGACCTACCTACATCATTTGAAGTAGATATTTGCACTGTAAAAATTATATGAAGATAACTTTAAAATATAATTTTTTTTGTATGAGTAAAGTGTCTGTGTCGTAGAACACTCCGTTGGCACGAAGTAATATCGTTGCACTTTAAGGCACTTCTCACACAACGCTATTTATGAGCTACGCGACTGCAACGCAATCCAAAATTCTATGTATCTGACACTGATTAGACGCATCTACGATGCGTCTCCTGTCAGTAAAAAGTGTCAGATACATAGAATGTTGGGATTGCGTTGCAGTCGCGTAGCTCATAAAATTAAATAGCGTTGTGTGCGAAGTGCCTAAGTCTTACACTTTAAAATCGAATTAGGTATATTATAAACATCTTACATAGGCATCTAACCTAACAGCTAACATGACTGACCAGACCTAAGCTCAGCCAATAGCATACATTGCTCCTATTTCTCCTATTTCCGTCAGTCACGCAAATCTTACACTTTTCATTTTCTACCTTCCATCGGAACCGTGATAAGGATCTCCGTTCCAAAATATGTGACGTCTAGATAAAATTTATAATAGTTATTGACACATATTTTTTATGTACAATCAATTAAAATAAATGAAAACACAAAATAGTACCAGAAGCTGAATATACGTATATTTTGACAAAACTGTTTCAAGTTAAGCAATGAATGAGACCTTTTGAAAACAGATCAGGGTAAAATTAGGATTCGAAAAGAGATTGTTACTGGGCTACTAGCTTGCAAAACATAGTTAAGCAAACCAGAACCAACCAACAACGGTAACCAATCAAACACCAATGAAATGAACCAACACCAACACCATCGCACACACCATGGTGCTTACTAAAATCACTTAATACTGGCTTGTAAACGATGTAGGTATATGTTTGAAATACTCACTATCAACAATCCTACAAAACATCTGTATAAAAGTATGGTTACAACCCATTAATGGCCCACTACCACTACTGAGCACGGGTCTCTCCTCATTACTGAGGAGGCCTAGAGCATGCTCCACCACGCTGCTCCAGTGCGGATTGGTGGATTGATGGTATAAAAGTAGGTATAAAATGTCCCAAAACTAACTTGCCGTTAATTGGTTATAATTCCTTTTGAAATAAAGCATTTACCCAGACGTGACGTCACAGTGATATTGAATTAAATTCCCAGTTTATTTACATGAATTAATTATCATTTAGGTAAAGTAGTGCAGTCTAAACAAACTTAACATTGTATTTTTTAATTTTTTGTTGCGCATACCTCTTTTTAGAGTTCCGTACCCAAAGGGTAAAACGGGACCCTATTAGAAATAGAATAGAAATAGAAAAACGTTTATTCCTCATAATTACTGCACTATTACTGAGACTTCGCTGTCCGTCCGTTCGTCCGTCCATCCGTCTGTACGTACAAACAACATCGTGTTAATATCGGTCAGACTGACTGTGAAACATACAATTTATTCGCCCATTTTATTCTAAAAACAGTTGCAGGTCAAATAATTTATGTCACGCTATTAATAACGTTTAAAGCGACATTATTTTGCAGTTAACAAACAACTTTTTATTTGTGAACTAACCTAAATTCGAAGATGACGTCTTGCGATGTTAAGACCGGACCAGTGATGTTTACTTGGAGGCGATAAGGTCGAATGTTGATTGGATCGAGCCGCGGTGAGATGCGAATGCATAACGTGCATCAAACAATGAACCGAAGACTGGCCCGAATTCATGTTACATCTGTAACTGGGTCGGAGCTAAGGTTGTCGCTACGACGATTAGAGTTTTTTTAGCATCACTTTTCATAGTCCCCTGATAGTTCGTCCATTTTAAAATGTGTTATGTCCAGTTTTGTGAACCAATAAAAAAAAATCTCGTGATATAATGTATCCAAGTTTACATGCGTTCAGGTTACAAATGTGTTAATCAAGTATGATTTTATGTGTTTATTGGTTTCTGAATAGACTCAGATGGACAGACGGATGGAAAACCTACAAAATATGTTCCGATCTCTGAAAAAAATGTAACATAAAATTTCCAAAAAATTCCAATGTGCATTTTCATGCCCTTACAGTTTTTCCCATCTGTCCATCAGCCTTTGTGTTTTCACTGCTGGACATACATTACAAACTTGCGCTACTCTGGCAGTGTTATCATGTTTTTCATTGTAACGGTAACTGTGCGTTTAATTTTTTTTAGTTTTTCTTGAGGTCTAAACTCTGTCCTTTGAAAGCGACTCATTATTTCTTTTACAAAAACTTGTAAGTAGATAAAAACTTTAGGTGCGCACAAGCGACTCAATGTACGAAGGATATGACGGTGGCAGCCCTGTGTCCTGATTGAATTGACTTGAGATTTAGGGCGGCCGCGCACCGCGCACCAACTGCCACATGCCGAGGGTGTCTGGTCGACTGGCCGCACCTATTGGAACATTGGCACTAACGCTGTTTGGTGCAAATTGGTACCTTAATACAGATTTGGTACTAACTCGAGTAAAGGAGTTGGTACGGGTGCAAAGTAAACACGCAATTTTGTATGCATTTTAAGTTGTGAAGAAACAAAAAATATTCTTAAGTTAAAATTGAAGCAAATCGTTAATGGAATTTGTCTCTTATGTTGCATTTCCAGAAGTGATTTTTACGTTTTTTAGTCAGTTTTTAATCTCTACTTTGTTTTTGACACAACTGTAAGAAATCATCGCGAAGACGAAGAATCAGCGAAAGAAATTACCGTAGATGTAATAAAAAGAATCTTTATCGCCGTCTATAATTTCCTAACTGGCATTCGCTAGCAGCGTTCGCCCGGCGTTCATCATTAAAATTTCATCTCTACCTTTATCTACGAGGGTTCCCCGTTACTGGAACATATCCGCAGGCAAATCACGTATCATCGTTGAAACTTTATTGTATAAACGTACACCGAGGCCCACACATTTCTATGTATATTTTTGCAATTTTATAGTTTCCGCCATTCGCCTTATGCTATGCTGGATACTATAGTCCTTATCTATCGCAAATCACCAGTTAATGGTGATAAAATCCAAGACTGTGAGGACAGTAACTTATAAAAGCCATTTTCGAAGACTCCTACTGCTCGATCTATACTAGATTGGAGGCTTTTCCGTCGCGAGTAGGGTATTCTGTAATCCTGAACTCGGCTCGAAAAAATAATGTATTATAATATTATAATTATAATATAAATAATGTATTGCCACAATGTATAGAAATGAACAGAGAGCTTAATTTACAACACAACGAAGTATCTTTACATAATATGTATTAATATGTAAAAATAAAACTTTGTGGGTACATTCTATTATGAATAACGAACGAATGTAGTCTGAGGAAATATAATGTAAGTAACACAGAAGTACAGAAAGTCACATTTTACATAATATTTGTTTTAGAACAACATTTTTTACATACCTAACAACAGCCTAATAATACATAATTTTTTATTTTATTTGTATCGATGTAAAGTAGGTAATTAATCCTTTGACAAACCTTACGGGTAAGTATCCATTGAAAGAAAGGTTAGTAATAGGTACACATAAAAATACTTCCTTATTACTTCTAAAAGGACGTTAAAATCACCGAGTGAAACGATAAATTCGAACCAAAGCGAAACTAGTAGGTACTTAATAAATCAAGTTTTAAAATAAACAACAAATTCTTAGATCAACTATCCGAGTTTCAAGAAAAGCAAGATGGACGATTAAATCGCGCGGCTAAAATTATAAAAGTTTTCTCATTATAATTGTCCCGAAGTGTAGTAAGCTTTCATAACTTTAAATTACGAAGGTTGGTCCTTCACCACTACGGATGAGGATGAATGTTAATTCACGTAAACTTACAATTAATGGGATTAAGAAATAATGCAGATTCCTCGCTTGTTTTCCCAACAACGCGTCCGTAATGTCTTTGGGGGTAGATGAAGATAATCATGTACAATTAGATGGTTTTTCTGCTTATTTGTGGGCTTTTTAAAAATATATAAAGGGGAGATAGCATTGTCACATTTTTACAAAATTAATAAAATAACAAATTTACCGTTTCTGATTTAAAAAATTAAACACTTATCAAAATACTATCAAGTACTGAGCAAACAAAGTTATAATCTGAAAAAAAAACCTAGTGTTTAATAAAATCCTGACAACAAACTGAATCTGAACTGACGCGATGGTAAAGTGTACCCTTGTTCCACATGTATTTAATTTACTCTGTTTATGCCTTAGCTTAATAGGTCGTCTAAAAGACACCAAAAATAAGTGATAAGACCGCCTGTTGTACCACTATCTGCGCATTGTGTACCCATACAACATTTTAGTGTACGTACAACTTTTGTTGTTTGTGTTTTATAGCATTAGTAGGTAAACGAGCTTACGGGTCGCACGATGGTGAATGATTATCGTCGCCCATGGAAACTGGCAACACCAACGCGTTGCCGACAATGACGAAGACCATTTTAATAATAATTAAATAATTTGTTATTGTTTTATGGCCCATGAAATCTTTCCTTGAAATGATTTTTTTTTTAATTTCAGGTACGTACATCATTGCAACAATCCATTTTGAAGTCGCTTATAAAACTTATTGTAAGTATAAAAATTAAATTTTCATACTTTATGTCTTTATGCCACTTGATATTATCAACTACGAGTAATAACTGCCTCATAAAAGTGTCCGGGATCCTTACTTGCAGTACCGATCACAATGATACAGGTAAATTTGTCCCTTTAATGCGAAATTCAAGTTTAAAATTTTATTCTGATCTTTGCATTTTCCTATACCTTTTATGAAAAGTAGCTGACCCGGTAGACGTTGTCCTATAGGATGTTCTTTGCATCTCAAACATTAGAAGGCCTTAATATGATAACAACTTAACCTTCTCAGTCCGAGAAGAGATCCATGCCAATCAGTAGAACAGTAATGGGTTGTGATGATGATGATGATGATTGAGATGAAACATGCCAATTTTGAAGTTATATCACATTCAATACAACTGCCTATCCTATGACAAATTTCTTACAGTAGTTTTTGCGTGATACCCGGACAAACATACAGATTGTAAATTGACGTGCAATACAGATTGACAGCGGGAATTTAATATGCTTTAAGTAAATTTTCCTTATATGCTGAATTGAACTGTGGGCATACATAATCATATATTTAGCTGGGAGTGGAAATACTATGTTCTCGGCGACTTAGGGCTACTGTCCACGGACGCGTCAAATGACGAATGCATGCAACCTGCAATTGAAAATACGCCTAGTACTTTGCATATTTGTTGTGTCGAACCGTGGACACAGATTTGATTATTTCTACGCAAGATGCAAGCAACCGGCAATTGACGATAGCATGCGTATGACGTGCGGATTACGTGGACAGTAGGCCAGAGTCTATGGGCGTTTCTTGTTCAGCGTGGTGCACTTCGAACATGGGAAGCTAGCATGGTGAATTTGGATGAAGCTAAAAGGAAGAGATACAGTTAGCGAATAGCTGGTTTATCTAGCATTCATTATTATTGACAAGCTAAGTTTATTGTGATTTTTGTTTAACCTAGGACTGAGTTTTTTTGTACTTTGTTGGCCACTTTCAAATGAAAGTGAACAAAATGAAGCAGCTTTTAAAATGTAGAGACTGGTCAAGTATCATTGTTATTTCTGAGCAGAACATTTTCAGAAAACAGAAATCAGAAAAACATAATCATCTTTGTACAAACATACAAAAAATAATTTTAAGGCTATTTCAGCGAATTTTGCAGACTAAGATTCTATGCAAGAGAACGCATGTGAAAACGTCTGCAAGACTTATTGTAGTGTAGTATCTCCGAGTTAGCGAGACAACACAGGTTATAACAGAACTTTCCAAACTCTGACTGGGTAATTTATACCTTTTTTCTTCTCCATTGCATCACACTACATACATACATGCAACATGACCTCGATACACACACATGCTCGCACCCACACAGCCGCAGCTACTGTAATCGTGTGCGTGACGATGCGTATTCACGAATACATTTACGTTCTTATACAGGCTGTTTAAATTGGTGAAGCAAATTATGAGATAATTAATTTTTGATGTTTTTTGTTGCTCAACAAGGTTGTATTAAAAATTTTGAGCTGGTTTGTTTGGTAATCAAATAAGTGTAAAATGTCGTTTATCAAATATAGATTTCCACTAAGTTTTAAAACTGAGTCATTTCAATAATTGCACTTAATTTAAATATTATCACAATTTTCACTTTGTAAGGGTAAACAATTAAATCTATTTGTGGACAACATTTAGCAAATTTACTTGTATTTTAGTGATAATTTAACTCAGACTCTTATTGTAGAACATGAGTTCGAAGCTTGCACAATATGTAGATGTGATCATCTTTAATTAAAACTCTCATTAGTGATCAATAGAGTTGTGATATTATGTGAGATGTGTGATGTGTGACATCAAACAACAACATCCAGCGTGTTGAATTGATATCTAAACCATCTTGTTTTGAGTGACGATTTCAGCCTCGCAATTTACAAATTACAAATAACTAAAAACAAAACAAAATTTCCACGTCACAATTGACAACACCCTGTACACATCACCGTACCAATACAAATAAACACAAAATTTCCTCTCTCATCTGATCGGCTCATAATAAAATGTGGCTTTTTTATCACTATATACTTTTTTCTATGTATTTTAATCTCTATATACCAGTAAATGGCGGCTCTCATTTCGTTCCGTAATAACATTGGCGAGTGCAATTTTTGTTTGTTCATTGTAAATGAGTGTACATTTAGTAATTGATATCGTATTTGTTGTGTAAGAGGAGTTTAATGGGGAAGCGATCAAACATATCATGATATTCCTTTGGCACTACTTATGGCAGGGATTTGTTAAGCGATTGTGTTTCTGTGTGTGTGTGTGTGTGTGTTTTGACTTTGGAAAAGTGTGTCTGTAAAGTGTGTGCAAGTTTTATATGTATTTAGCTGACAAAGTAGACAACTGCTACTAGGTGGTTTTCGCCCAAAACATCATCAAAGTTGATACCGACGCGTTGGTTGCCAGGCAAGAAATAAAAGAAGAAAAAATAACTTACCAAAGAAATTAAGGATTATTTATCATAAGCATTCTTGTTTTAAGTACGTACTTATATATCGCGCCGAATACGTCCAAAAGTTATCAAAAATTTATGCAGTTTCCAGGGCATTCTCCGAGCGGTCCCGGGTTCGATGATTTTCCGATCATCCAACATCGTACAATCGATAACTTTTGGAATTATTACAGATTTGGTTGTTTTTGGTCCAAGTTTTTAAGCGTTTATGATATTAGACATTGACCTAATTAGCGATATTATTATCTGTTTTTTATTTTATTATTTAAATTTTATTATTTGCATGAAAATAGAGACTATTCCTCAAACAATTTTTTTATCATACGAGTAGATGCTATTATAATTATGTTCTTGTGCTGCTTGTAAAAAAGCCATTTTAATAATTATTATGTAAATAAACTAATATTTAAATAAGAATTATTCCAAGTAAAAGTACATTTAAAGAAAGAGTTAGCGTTGTCAGAACTCAGCGGACGAAAAAAAGGTTGTCTCTTGAATTTCTCTTTGTTCGATGGTTTTCTGCAGAATACGTAAAGAAATTACCGGATACTTAAAAAACTCTCACACCGATGAGAAGATAAACGATAAAAGAGCAGCAACGCCGGGCCGGGGGGCTAGCGAAGCAGCACTCAATCATGGAATACTGGTTTTTTGTTCAGCCATTTTAAATGCAGCCGTCCATTATATATTTACGTGCGTTTGCGGTGGCACTTTGTTCCGTGCGTAAATTTGTTCTATCCTGGGCCATGCTGAAAAGCTAATTTGCATCTCTGATGGGTTCACTGACTTCAACCTTTTATTTTTACCCGCCCCTGATTGATTAAAATACTTAATTGAAACGCTAAATCCATTTCGTTCTGTTCGTAATATCACGGAAGGTGATGCCGCGTTGATGAAATTTTGTAACTATCGACGATAAATTCGAATCGAAATATTCGAATTCCGAACAGATCAAGTTCGAATCCTGCACGTTCCTATATTTAAAAAAATGTTTGAAAACTAATATAATTTCATGCGCTGAAGGAAAACATCACAAGGAAATCTACTTACTGAAATTTTTCCAAGACATTCACTAAGGAGTATGAAATTAACAACCAGCGTGGTGGACTATGGCCTTAACATCTCATATTGTAAGACAGAACTGAGTCCAGTAGTGGGATAGATGTCATAATTAACGATGTCAAGATAAAGCTTCAGTAATAATGGCTTTATATTTATATGATATCCAACGGATTATACTTTCCTGTCATTAATGAAAATTGTAATTTAATTGGATGGGCTTTAAAAACTATTTAACTGTACATTTTAATTTCCTGTACGCACAAACGCACATGAATCTATTTGTATATTATTACAGAGCTCCTACTGTATGAGTATTACGGCTATAGAACGACAGCCTAATAACACAGAGTATGTAGTTTTTCCGAATTCATTCACGCAGAAAAAAATGTTTAATTAAAGTGTTTATTTTGAACCCCAAAATTCAATTTGGATGTTACGAACATATTAATTGTTTTTCGTAATATATTCTGTTTGTCTTTTAGTCCATTGGGATGACAGGATAAAGGACATGACTTAGCATGTCTAGTTTTACTATGTTTAAAGCTTTATGGATATTTCAAATATGGAAATCAACATGTAGCGTTACCGAGAGAGTTATACAAGATGAGTGGGTAAAGGTATATTAGTTACAGCCTTCTCTATGCTACCAAGAACCTGTCTTTGATGATCTAATGTCTAGATTGAGCGTCGCCCTACAATGAAAAAAAACAAGGCAACAATATCAAGCATGTGTGCGTGCAGGCGACGTTTTACACGTTCGTCTATTGTCTATGTGTGCGTGATCAATGATATAAAAATTGTGGCTAACAGTTAGCCACAATTTTTTGACACGTTTGCGCGGATTCGATGTTCCATCTAGACATTAGATCATCAAAGGAACCTGTCTTGTTGTACACGATAAAATACAACTAAAACCGTGTTCCCACTTTAAAGAACTTTTGAAGTTCCTAGAGCACATTAGTTATCTTATCGTTACATAAACATCGTCAGTCTCTTCTTGCATTAGTGAGCAATATTTTGTATGTATTGGTTGACCAGGAACATAAAAAACCTCGCCATATTGCGGTAAACTCATGGAACTAATTTGTTTTACTGGCAACGCTTACTATCTAAACGTCACTCGTGAATTGCTTGTCAGTGAGTTGAATGTCATAGTTTGTTTTCATAATTTGAAAGCTCATTTTGTGCTAAAATGCCAAAAAATATTCATCGTCGTGAAAGAAGTGGTTTTCTATGTGCTAAAATTAAATTTCCTTTAAAATATCATTTATTTCGATAAATAATATTTCCGACTTAGTTGTCAAAATGTCAATAATAACATGAGCGTTACTATAGTTACCGTTGCCTTTGCTGTTGCCATATAAAAGGAATCTTTAGCGCCCTCATGACAGGTTTTCTATTTTCCTGGTCAAGCAATATTGTTCTTTCACTCATTTTATTCATCATCATCATCTTCGCAACCTGTGGCTATCTCATTTCTGAGCACTTGTCTGTTCACACAATGTGAGTACAGGCCATACTACACTATGCTGACCAACTGTGAACTGACCATAGATGTAGCATACACTGACGTTTAGATAGATTGGCAATGCAAAAGAGCAAAACATTGATACACGTATGGCAGAGCGAGATAGGTAGACGAAACCAATTTTTAGACGGCATAGCGGGCTTAGCGGGCACTTGTCAAAAATTGATCCTCAATTTTCTCAAAATACTTAATTTATTTTTTACATTTCTGTGTGGAATAACGTCCTTTGTAGTCTTAATTAGTGATGGTTACTTGTGCGGTACCTGGATGTGACTCCTCTAGATAGAAAGACCCCCAGGTGTCGCACTCGGCGATGACAGCGGGCGATTCATTTTTGGTTTCGTTCAAGTGATACAATTGCCAATCTATAGTTATATAATAAATCTATGGAACTGACGGACATTAAACATCACTGAGAACATAAATACAAGGGAGAGCTGTAAGCTGCTATCTTTTAATGTACTGAGTAGGATTTTAGGCTGTTACTTTTTTATGGAATTACGGTAGCAAACAAGCAAGCTGCATCACTGAATCAATTAATTAATTAAAACGGAAGGTCATACACAGAGGCATTATAATCTTAGTATACTTACCTTCAAGAAACTAATGTTTTTTCTTCAAATGATGCAATTAAATATTAAGAATATTACACAAAGTTAATTGCATTTAACTTTATTAATGAATAGTTAATTAAATTAATATAATTTATGTGCATTCTACGATACGATATAAAGTTTATAAAAGGTTATCTCAATCTATTTTTTGTTACCATAGTGAATGACCTTCTTAGTACAACAACAACACACGAATTACTTGACTTTGACTTAATCTTTGTATAATATAATAATTATTAAAAAGGTTCTAGCTTCTACCGCCTGCAAATACAACAAAGCGTTTAAGATTATTATCATTTTTAAAATGCATTTAGATCTTACATAGATCAACAGATCTGATGTAAACAAAGACTGCATAGTTAGGGCTATAATTACATAAATTCGCTTAACAGATAAATCTTCTCATCCTTGGTTTGTTTCGAAACATATAACTTATCTGTCAATGATGTGGTTGGCCACTAACAATCCATCAGGCAATTCCCACGAGCATGTGTCCAGAAATCCTTTTAAAAAATAAAACGGTGTCGGCGCGCGGGCAATTTGAAAATAGAACTCTCACTCTCATCGGCCATTCGCCTTTTTTCTTTTTTTTTATTTCACAGCCCGCACGATAGAAATAGTGACGTATTTTTTCCAACCTCCCGCTTTCACTACTCGCAAAAGCAAATAAAGATCGGAAAACGCGGTTGAATTTTTTCGCCCGACATTTTTCAGGGCTATTGATTTTTTTTTATTGTAATTTCATACGCGTTTTAGTGGCATGCCACTTTTATCGGGACCCGAATGTTTTCAACTGAATTTTCGTGTGTGTGATACGCTGATTTTTTAACTGACTTTTTCTAACAATTGACACCAACTAGCAACTGGCCGCTTTGTTTGATGTATTTTGAGTGGATGCAGTTTGGTGCGAAGCTTTTATTGCCGCTGGTTTATGTGTAATTATTTAAATATTAATGCCTAACACTAAACGAGTGGCTCTTGTTTGTTACAATTTTGCGTATTATAAAAGAACTAATTCCTGTTTTGTGTGTTATATTTTTTTAATAATTCGGTTTGTTGCAATTTCTTATTTGGATCTTACGGCAACTTTTAAATACTTGACTATAGGTACCTACTTTACATTAAAACCACAACATAAGAACCTATTTATTGACTATGTTCTATCCTTGTTTATATTTTAGGTAAAAACAGCAGTTGTTATGTATCATGCACAAGTAACTCATCCCTGTTTTGTTTCGGAAATTTTAATGAATTTCACAATACCCCAAATGTAACCCATCACTAACTACAATACAATACGTTAAAACCACATACCTATCAAACAATCCATCATAGAAATCAGATAAGCAATTTGTGTGATTAGCGGTATTAAATGTAACGACAAATAGATTAAAATTATTAAAATCTTTGTTATATACATACGTATCTTATAAAATACTGTCAAGATGTTAACACATATGTATAAACACAACCATTGGTGGGTACAGTTTTATTTTTAGGATACAGAATCTCTACAAATAAATAAAATTTAATTCTGAAATTCATTGGATCACTAGGTCAAATCTCATTTATAAAATGTTTTGTAACATAATTATATATTATCTTCAAAACACTTCCCGATACTAAATAAATAAATCTGTTATTTATAATCCCATTTACGCTCATTAACCAGTTAATTATTTATTAAACAATCGTTAATATTCACAACGCGCCGGATATTGTCAGAGCCATCTCATTACACTTTTTAAGGCTAAAGCGTATCTTCGTAAGATTTATTTGTTAAATTTTCGCTTGGATTAACGTAATCATGGTAATGTCAATTATCGGAATTGTGGAGAATAGTTTGTTTTGTTATGCCAGTCTTGTTTTTAGTACCGGTTTTGATTAAGATTGACAATTTATTGAGTTGCTTTGCAGTTGTGTTGGTTGAAATAGTTATTTAAAAAATCTCTCGTCGAAGTGAAGTTTAAAATCTGTAAATAAAGTTTCCCTACGTAACCATTTCTCAAGAATCGAACCCCATACCAACCCATACCATACCCAACCGCTCGGCCGGTGGCGCTATAGCTGAGCCATAGACTCCTAAACTTAAACAATCCACAGTAAATTATAATTATGTTATTGGACGAAGCAGAGATATTATAAGAAAAGATAAGCTACGTTCATAAAACACGAATCGCACGGTTTGATCCGCTTCGATGACTTTACTGTAACGCTATAATTAAAAAATTACATTAATCAGGAGAATTCAACTGCCTTACATTCAGCGCGCTCGTGACATATCTACATTCATAGCATCATTGGGACCAGGCAGTTAGTTCCACGGTGTATCAGGTATCAGTGAGCTGTCACTAAAGTTGTCTATGTTAAAGTAGACAGCATGTGTTAGTGCCAACGCTTAGCCACGCTTAGCTGATTACTTTCTAGTAGGAAATCCAAAGCCATTTCCGCCCAAAAATCACATAACTCAAGCACGCGGACCGAGAATCTGCTCCAACATTTAGGTTAAAATATAAGCATCTTGCATAAGAAAACGTTGGGGTGGCACGCCCCACCGTATCTCCGTTTTTAGTATTTTAGTAAGTTCGGGGAGAAATTACCCCCAAGGGGTGCAGGGGCGCAGGGGGTAGGGGGTAAGATGTTGATGTTTCTTAGTTTTATATTACTGGTGTACTTTATTGCTTATTTGTGTTAGTGTGGGCGCCTCTCTCCGTGTGAGTTAGTTTTACGGGTGCCGCTAAGCTCCTATGCAGATGTGTTTTATGAATACTGTTTCCTAGTGGCCCCATGCCACCCTTTTATAGATCTGTTTTAGCATCGCCATTACGTTTTAAAGGTTAGATGTTGGCGGGTGTGATTTTTCCGATCGTATTTCCGATGATTCGCCTCTCTAGCCGTTCTGGTGAATGAGGGGGCGAGTCCACTAATTCTGCTGGATCGTCTATTGTCTTTGGGATATAATAGATCTGCAGCGAGCGATTATCGCGGCCCTTCGGAGTTTAATTATTACGCCATTGTAGTTCCTAGAACTTATTAGTTTGTTCGTGATGATCTTTGAGCGAAAATTGGGACGATTAAAAATTTACTGTCCGTGTTAATATTTTGAATGTTGAGGATATAAACTGATGGAATTAAAATCGCGTTGTGTCTTGTGTTTTATATTTCCAGAAGGCGGGTTAGCGACCTCTTGCTTGATTCAGCCGCCAAATGATTCGTCGTCTTACGATTAAGGCTGCAAAGCCAGTACAGTCTCCTATGTGCTTTCTTCTTTCTTCACCGGCTACATATCGGTGATACTTTGGGAGTTACTTATGTCCATAACGTGACGGGTAGATTTATCAGAACCATTGCTTTCCATAACTCTTTGGCTTTACACAATAACATTTTTGTCTGATAACAGTCGTTAAAGTAGTTCACGTAAGAAATCCCAACACATATACTCTCGGCTCTTACAATAAGTACGAAATTCCTGTGGCTGTTCAGGTCTACGTGGGCTCGCGACGTTTCTCTCCGAGTCACGGTGCGTTACATTACTAATTCAGAGGGTCTTTATCAAATAAGTCACAAGGAGGCATGACACGCTGTTTGGAATCTTTGCTACGCATTATGAATAACAGAGAAATCTTTAGTTGACTTTTCTAATGCCACTTAAGTAATTATGTCTATGTCTATTCTCAAGTAGATGTAATCTACAGCTTTATTGGTCTGGTTTAGACTTACTTCTGTAGCTCCGAAATACATCTATTTAATTATTACGATTGCATCATTAAGTCCCCTGCCTTTATTTTTGAACATTTTGTGGAAGAACGCAGTTTTTCGTTTTGACGGCAAGTCAAGTTGGAATCGCGTTACAGTTATGCGATGCTGTTTCTCTCTGTATGCAATGTATAAATTTAAGCTTTTCAATCCCTAATAATTAGCAATTATTATGATTTTTCTGCGAAGCGCTTACTGCACCTAAGACCAGGCAAATAAGCATTAATTTAAATATGAAATACACATCATAATTATAAAATAACAACGATAAGCTCAGAGGCTTAATTACTTGTTTCTTTGTAATATAGTATTATAATTTATACACAAAAAACAAATGACGTTAAGAATTACGCGAAGATCTTTTCCGTGAGTAACCATTTGTACTAACGCTGGATAGGAAATATGAGCAGGTTTTAAATCAATGTAGCTGTACTTGAGAATTTTGAAGCCTTGCTTTTAATTACGACCTCGTGATTATGAATACTTGATAATAATAATAATAATAACGCTTCACACTCAAAGCCCCACACTAGGATTCCCTGTGTCGTAGGTGCCTTGGACAACACACAAGACAAGGACTTGATGTACGTGTTTCATTAACAAAGCAGAGGTGACCATTTGCCAACAGCTCACACTTAATTTACTTTACAAGTAGTTAGGTAAACTGTCATTATAGGATAATAAAATATATAATTATTAGTTTAATTTCAAAATTTATTGAGCTACTAATAATGATGTTCTAACAAAGGAATTGTGGATTGGTATTATATATTATCCTTACTAATATTATAAATGTGAAAGTGTGTTTGTTTGTTTGTTTGTTTGTTTGTTTGTTTGTTTGTTTGTTTGTTTGTTTGTGACGCTTTCACGTCGCAACAAAGCTATTATATGGTAAGGTTTATGTGTGTGGGGATAGTTAGGAGGGTGGAGAGTGACGTAGGCTACTTTTTACCGCGGAAAAACATCCCATTCCCATGGGAAGATCGATGTTTTGTTAGTTGCTAGATGTTTATTTTCGGAGTTGTTAATAGATGGCGTTAATAAAATTCATTTGCAAGTTCTGAATTACGCTATCAAATACTACATGTAATTTACTTAAGTCAAATGTAATAGGCTACTTTAGCTCTGCCTCGAGAACTCCCCGCTCCGGCTGTATTCAGTGTACCGCCCGCCCGCTGGCACTATCCTGTTGGCTGATGTCCGCAAGTTGCTGGACTCGCCGACACCGGTGGTGTGGTGGGCGCGGGCGACTGGAACTGCAAGCATCCGGGGTGGAATAGCCTAGCTGCCAACAGAAGTGGAAGGCTACTTCTTGATGCCGCTGAACAGCACTGTCGAGGGTGTTGCACACCGTTACCGCGGCTCTGAATAAGAGAGAACGCGTGTGTGCAGTATTCCTCGACATGGAAAAGGCGTTCTACCGTGTTTGGCACGACGGCTTTCTCTACAAGATCTCGCAGTCTTCGGCGCCCCGGAGTGCCGTTAAGGTGATCTCCAGTTTCCTCGAAAATAGAAGCTTCAGAGTAGTGGTTGAAGACGCCGAATCCACCGAGCGTCCGATCGCAGCCGGCGTCCCGCAAGAGAGTTGCCTGTCCCCGGTCTGCTACGCCTGATACACCGACGACATCCCGGCGGCAGGGGGGCGTCGCTTGCCCTGTATGCCGATGACGTGGCGTACATCACCACGTCGCTGAATAGAACCCACGCCATCGTCAAGATGCAGCGTGCGCTTGATGCCCTCCCCGAATGGCTCGCCGCGTGGAGACTGTCGGTGAATGTCGGGAAGACGCAGGCCGTGAACATAGGAGGATACCTCAACAGACGGGACCCTACTCTGGAGCTTCACGGACTAGATATCCAATGGGCCCCACAGGCCAAATACCTGGGGGCAAAATCGACGGAAGACTTTCGATGAAGCCACAGGTAACGAAAGCCGTCGCGAATTCCAGAAGCGCGATGGCAGAAACCAGTGCTCTCCTCGAGCCTCCCTCTCGGACTGAAGCTCGGGGTCTACAAGACCTACATCAGATCCCGCCTCACGTACGCGGCACCGGCGTGGTACGCGCTCGCCAGCGAACCGCAGCGCAAGAGGATGCGTGCGGTTCAGGCGATTGCGCTCCGCCGGCTGACTGGTGCGCCGAGGTACGTCAGGAACGGACGACTTCATCGAGAGATTGGCACGCAACATGTTCGGGCGTGTCGACGCGTCGCGGTTCCCGCATCTGCAGGACCTGGTGCCGCTCCACACCCGTCCACCGGACCGCTGGGCCTTCCCGCGCGACTTGCTGGTTGCGCGGGACGGGGCTAGCACTGACTGATACTGGGGCTTCGTAAGTCGTCGCCCGGCGCTGATCGACTCCTGCTGGGCTTCCCACCAGCGGGATTCACCCGGTAGGGCCTCGATCGCCTGGGCGGCGCGAAGATGAACCCCATCCCGTTTAAGACTCTGTGGCCTGTAAAAAGGCCACCACTCACCGGACTTGACCTATTGGTTAACCATAGATGGACAACCAAGGGCCTTAGGGCCCAACCCAAGGACCGGCCCGTTTTAATGGGCCGCGAGAGACACCCCCAAAGGGGAACTAACTGTCCCGAGGGCTCCACACACCTCAGACAGGGTGGAGTGAAGAGAGCGAGTAGTAGGCTACTTTTTAGCCTAAATTCCTACGGGAGCGAGACCTACGCGGCTGTTACCTACGGGTCCCGAAGCGAAGCGCGGGCGGTTCTCTAGTATTAGTATATTAGTATCGGCATATTTTTTTCCTCTTCATTTACTTCAACTTGTATTTTATATCCATCTATCACAGTAGGTAACATCGAGATAATTTAAGTCACAGAAAAAATCACAGAAGAAATAAAACGTAATTAAAAGGACTAAAAAAAGAAATTTGAACCGCGACCGCTTGAAAGAGGAGTTTTGTTTAAAGCCACTGGATCGGTTCACGCTTGGAACCGCACTGGAGCGACGTAGTGCAATATGTTCTAGGTTTCCTTCAGTTATAAGGAAAGACCTATACAAAATACACTTACATCATCTTATCAGCTCGTCTAACTGTATAATTAACTTGCTTTAACTTCTTGCTCGATTTCTCCTCTTCTGTCGGACTTCTCTGAAGGAGATACGCACTGAACAACTTACATTTCAAAAGACATTCCCTAAATGATAGTGCGATCGTAGCACGATTTATTTTATAAATAACAGAAACATACGTACAAACCAAAACATGATTTTAGCTTTAAATTTAAAGGCTAATATAAAATAAAAGGGAGATAGGAAATAATTTTTTTGAGTAAGTCGAAAAATCTACGTGTATGAAAAAAATCGAAACCTTTGACCTGTGAAGCCGAGATTTATCGATGTTAGAAAAAAATCCCTAAGATTTAATTTCACGAAATCACGCACCAAACCGCGAGCAGCTAATACGAATGCATTCTTTATTTTACGCAGCAATTGTAACGTAACATAGATATTTAAAATCTTTAGCGCAAGGACGAATAAAATCCAATTAAAACCTTAATCTTGCAGAGAGAAATAAAATAGCGGGCGCCACGGCAGCATTAGCGAAGATGGCTATAAATTGTGATCATGCTGCACAGCTTCCTCTTACACAGATACACTATTACGTCGGGAAAAATAACTATTATTTATGGTACAGTCATAGACGTAACATAATCTGCACTGGGACAGTGTTTTCAGCAATTTACAGTAATAACTATCAACCTAAACCCACTTGATAGTAAAATACGGTTCGTTATGGGTTGAATTGGTAGACTCGTTAGATATGACTTTTGCACTCTTGAACAGAACAGTTGCATAAACAGACCTATTTGTTTGTACTGTTTAACGTCATATTACCATCTAAACTTAAGATAATTATAGCTAGTTCGACGTTTCCATGAACCTCAACGATAACATTTGAGACTAGGAGAGAAGCCAGTAGTTATTTACGTTCAACAAAAAATTCCATCGCTACATGATCACGTAACGTAATATGTTCCAAAAATTATCGAACCCACCGCGCTCCATATACGCGGGGAAACGCGGAGAAACATCAAAAACTCTAATCAAAACATTACGACACCCCCCACCCTAAAACTTTACCCCCGTCAATATTCTTAGTAGAATATAATCAATTCTTAGAGAGAAAGAAACAGTCTCCGTGTATTGATAAATGAGCGCTCCCTTCATATTTCCGCGTTGCCCCCTCGACTGGGGGTTTTAAAGCCCCCCGCGGGGGGGCGTCTTAGGAACGTGCAAGATAGTAAGCAGTAGGGCTGGGGCTAATGAACTTTCGAGTTTTTAGGGTGCTTCTTATAAGACGTTGAGTGTAGTTGCGACGACAAGGGATAAATGCGCCCCGTCTTCCGAATTTTAATGGAGGATGCTTAGTTTTAACCCTCGCTGATAAGAAAGACTCAGAGTTGGAAAGTATTGAAGATAAAACAATCCTGCCGAGATCCTGCTCTAAATATATTATGTATTTTAATAATAAGGTTATTGCGCTTCGGAGAATATTATGTTTAAAATTAAAACTTTTAGCAATATGATATTTACGAAAATACCGTTTGAAACTAAGAAAATTTTAACTCTTAAATATATCTTACTTATTCCAAATTTAATTAGGACTAAGTTTAAACCTTTTAATTACTGAAAAAATGTTCTCTTGACAGTGATCAGAGACTATTGAAAAATATATATCTGAAATTTAAATTACCAATCGTATTACTCAGTATAGTAATCGAAATAAGTTCTCTTAAAACAATCTAGGTTAACAATCTTTAATCAAAACAGACACTTGAGATAGTAATGTGAAAAATATGCTAAACGTCATGTCTTAGTATCTATTAACAACCGACGATTTAGTTGTTTTGAAATTTATTTTCAACAAAAAGAACTAGCGCAGTCAAAAATATAAAAAAATGTTAAATGATCCAAAGCGCGCAATTCATTAATGAGCAATTATACTATTAATTAAGACTAATATTGTAGTTTGACGTATGAACGTAGTTAAATAATTGATGTTTTCAATATATTAACTTGAAATAAAATGGGAATATTATATAAAAGATTATGAAAACATCGACCTTTGATCAAAAAACAATACATCCACCCTTATTATAACAATACTTTACATTAAATAATCAAAAATAAGTTACTGACTTGTTTTACGTAACAAGAAATAACCGTTCGTTACGTACCGAGAAATCTTCAAAGAAGCATCATCAAAGAGAGTAACAAACTTCTAAGAAAAATAAAACACTATAATTAATTAAAAGCATCATTAGCCAACCCTGCTACGAGGCCTACGCCCGTAGCACGTAGCCCGCTACGGCGTAGGCGCTAGTGCACCCCCCTGTTACACAACTTTTTACTAAGAACCACGCGAAATGAGTGGATAAAACATAGGTAGCTTCACTCGTTCGCTTTATATTATTTTGTTCTTTATTTTAAGTACGTACAAGTTTTTTGGTAAAGCTCTTATTCTGATGAATGGGCTACGTAAACCGTAACGCACGGCGTAGTACGGGAGTATTTGCTAATGAAAAGGAGCTACGGTGAATGTAATTTTTATAATACTAAACAAAACTGCCTAGTTTCGGGGCTTTTCATGCGAATATTGTTTACGCGTTATTACGATTACTGTTCACGCAAAATACAAACTTTTAAAAGTTAGTGTTTTTTAGTTTACATGATATAAAGTTAAGGAAAATACATAAATATATTTGAATTAAATACATATACTTTTTGTATTTTTTTTAATTATATTTTATTTTTATTTAATTATGCTAGTCATTCTACTTTTACAAAAAATATGTTTGAATTTTTTAACACGACTGTGGCAAAAACTGGATTCTGGAATTAATTAAATACATTTATATTCTTTAGCCATTTTTCCTTCGGAATCATCATTTCAATAGTTTTACACTTATGTATTAATTCAATGTAGCAAAAACTAAAAAATACTTCCTGGTTGTTGCAATGTTTTTTAGTAATAATAAGAACACTAATTTAAGTCAAATACCCAACCAAAGATGTATTAAATATCTAGATGGAACATCGAATCCGCGAAAACGTGTCAAAAAGTTGTGGCCAACTGTTGGCCACAACTTTTATATCATTACGCACAGATTACGCACACATAGACAATAAATGAACGCGAAAAACATCGCCTGCACGCACACATGCTTGATAATGTTGCCTTGTTTTTTTTGTTTTCATTGTAGGGCGACGCTCAATCTAGATATTTAAAACATCATTGTACCCAACTAAGATATTTTATAGTACGATATATACAGAAAAAGTTAAAATACAATACTTTTATGACGTTTTTAAAATCATCAAACAAAATCTGAAGAACCATTTTCCTAAAATAAATATCTAAACTCATACCTAAGTCGGAATCGAACCGCAACGGGGCCGCGCGGCCGCCGCGCGCCGCAGCCGCAGCGCCCCCGCGACGTTCTTATTTTAAACAACTACGCTTATAATACATCCCGTTTCGCGACTAAATATCAGCGAATGTAGCGGTATACAGCGACCGAACGTGCTTGATACTTGCTCACGGTTTCAGATTTTCTGCGTTCTTTTTTTAAACATAAATTTTTAGACCCAGTGACTTACAAAACATTAATTGGCACACCATGATTTTAAATGTTCTAAGGGCCAATGCCTTTAGACTGTCACAACATCTTAGCGCCAACTATCAATATAGTTCAATATAGTTTAAAATGTATATACATTTTATCGATTTTTACCAATACAAACGTTTGATCGTACACAATGATATAGTTTAAGAAAATTGAAATCAAATAATAATTTAAATATAATAAAAAGTCAACAAATTAAAAATATAATTATTTTAAAATATGTTTCGTAACATAAAACAACTTTGATAATTATGTAATTCAAAACCTATTTAATGCAAAATAATAATAATAATAATAATATAATAATAATCATGCTTTTGTCTTAATAATTTTCAAAACAGACTGATCGAGAGTTTGGAAAAAGAAACCTTTTGAAGTTTGAAAATTATCTGTATTAAATGAATACCATTATTTTAAATGAAACAATAACATCGGTATTTAATATGACAGCGCGGTGGTGGCGCCCATACAGAGACATTCCACACGTCAAGTCCGTCGGAGCGCGCTACTTCCGCGTGGCGTATTTACAAGTATTGTAAGTATAGAATTATATATTTTATAACACCCCCGACCACCCCGCGCAAACTAAGTCTTTGCGCATCTTTCTATCCCCACCTTTTTGCCTTCTTCTTTTAAAACCACCCATCGTATGAACCCCTTTCCCCTTATTCGACTAATTTCGGGGTACGACTGAAGAATTATTTCTTGAGAGTACCGAGTCGAAGAAATTTGCGCTTTAAACTCGTCGGCGTAAAGTTTAAACGAGGTTAAGACACTCACACAGTCTTGGGACTGTATCTTTTTACTTCGAAAACTAATTCGGAATTAGAAGACGGAAATAAGTGCGGCGGGTGTGCAAAGGAAATGCGACTTCACTGTTATGGAACCAAGGTCGATTTTGGGATGCAATATGGAGTAAAATTAGAACCGTTTCGTCAAAAATATGAAATTAAAATCTTCATACTAGCGAAAGAAGTTTTAGCATCTTTGTTTTAGAGTGAGACGGGTGAAGCTGCATTAGTCTCGCTCTGTCTTGGGGGGCGGGGGAGATGGGTAGTTTGGAGCAAAAAGCCTCGGTTCCTTGATCAATGTGAGGCGCATTCAGAATTAATCATAACTGGGTATTTTCAGTCTATTCCAGTCGGGCGGAGGGGGTATCGGATTCGTATTCTTAATGAAAATACTGCTCTTCCTGTTTACATTTCGTAATAAATTGTTTTACTCCGCTGTTAGCGACGCAACGTTAATAAGAATAAAAATTCAGCTGATCGTTTGTCATTCCGCCTCGTACGTGGCTCTCCTTGTAAAGAGAGCTCACACTTGATAACAGAACATTTGGCTTCAACATACTAATGATCTAATATCTCCCCATAATTGAGGGCATTCCACCACGCTGCTCCAGCTCGGATTGATGAAGAGCAGACGAGTGCAAGAACGTATGGTTGGCACTGATTCATTGGTATTAAGTAGTAGTTTAGGCGATATGGAAGAAATGTTAAATATAATTTTCAAACAAAGTGTAAACTCCTGGGTCAGAATATGACATAATTTGACTAAAATCTACTTCTCTGCTAATCTTCGTATCTCAAGTTTGAATATTTTGTGTTTAACCAGTGAATTCCCTGTACTTTTTATACTAATAGACGAAGAGACAAGATAACTTCAATGTTTGGGAAGCTCCATACATCTTAGGCATTGTTCATACCAAACGTATTGTCGGTCGCTGACTGTGAGCGCGCGTTACGCAGTTTATTGTTTTTCCATATATATTCAACTTCTCGTTCACACCGAACTGATCATACGCTTATACGTTGTACGTTGTGGCTGACTTTACGGTGGCTGATTGTATTACGCGTCTGCGCACGGCGAATGCGGATTGGCTACATTGCCGAACGCAACAGCGTATTTAATCGTTTTTAACCGACTTCAAAAAAGAAGGAGGTTCTCAATTCGACCGTATATATTATGCTTTTTTTTATGTACGTTCAGCGATTATTTTGTCGTTTATGGGCCGATTTTGATAATTCTTTTTTTGTTGTAAAGTAGATATGCGCAGTGGGATCCCCTGATAAGGAAACCAGGATCTGATGATGGCATCTCAGAGAAATCGAAGGGAACTTTCGAAAATTGTATGGACAACTAGTGTGTTTGTTCATGTTATCATAAGTACCTACATTAAAGCGCTACCATTTCATGAAAATCTGGAGTCGATCTGATGAAGCCGAAAGACAGTCGAGGGAACTCCTCAACGATTTACTGCAGTTATCTAGTGTTTGGGCTTGATTAATTTGTAGTGACGGGAACTTTACACTTACATGTTGAATTGAGCGCCATCTGGCGAGTAGTTTTTGAGTTATCTCTACTTATCAAGATTGAAGTCGGTTATTTTTTTTGTAAAAAGCAATTATTAAAATATTACGAGCTACTTCAAATTATGTGTCTTATATAGGTAGAGAATAGTCGGCCGCTCAGCGTGCGCATCCAGTGTGAACGTACACAGGCGTACTCGACGTAGGCGAGAAGATAATGACTTGTCTACAGATATCACTTACTACTACTTAACGCTATATGATAAGCATGTGTACGCAATTTGGTCTTTAAAATTAAATAATTCTTAAGTGTTAGGAATGCCCTTGACATATGTATCCAAACGTGGGCGGGTTATAACTTTAAATTGTCGTATCTAAAATAAATGAGCGTCGTCCCATCTAACATCCTAATTGCCAGAAACTGTGTTTGTAGAACAATTTTTTGGCAAACATGAAACATAGGAGTGGCTTGGCTCGGCGGCCGCATCACTCCAGTACCTAGTACGAGTATATTGTCACTCATATTAGGAACAATTACTTCAAGTTATTGTTTTGTTGCAGCGTAGCTATGCCAATATCGATGCCAAGTCTCACTTTACGTAACCTTAATTAAAATGTAGAAACAAAAAATCATAATGGCATGGAATACGTAATCAATAATGCAAAGTATGTATTACCCGCGATACAGGTACCTATCTGCGGGGGTATGAGTGTGTTAGCGTTTATAGTGTTAACAATAACATTGTTAGATTGTATTGTGCTTCGGAGGGTACGTTAAGTCATCAATTGATACCGTTTGATAACAATCTATTAGCCATATCGGAGGCCTTGGGGTAAAATGAAAACTTCTGACACATGGATGTGGAACATAAACCACCCCAAAATCCGTCTGGAATTGCGTATGCTCTAGGCCTCTTCAGCGATGATTTATTTTAAAATACAATTTTGAGTGACTGTAACTTATGTTGTATGTGGTTGTTATATTTAATCAAATTTTCGTTCTCTATGATGTATGAAATAAAACTAATTTATTAGGGCAATTAAAAAAATCTGAACAAAAAAGACTGCCTGACCTAACACTACAAAGCACTACCAAAGTTGACTTTCATAATATATTTTGTACTTTATTTAGGTCTCACAGAAGGTACGACACTTTTACATATTAATTAGGCTAACAACTTATAACAATGGCTATGTGTTAACCCTTTTAACACAATCATAGCATGCACTAGTTAGGTTAATAAATGTGCATAACTTAAGTTGTACCTATTGTGTATATTTTGGTGTTAGGAGTCCTGAATCATACTATCCTACTTCCTACTAATATTAAAAATGTGAATGTTTGTAAGGATGTGAGTGAGTGTGTGTTTGTTACTGTTTCACGCAAAAACTACTGAACGGATTTTCATGAAACTTTGCAGCAATATACATAGCTTAGACATCAGAATAACATAATTTGTTAAAATATATACAGATCTATGAAGAGACTGGTTCCCCTTCTTAGTATATGAATATTTCCACAAAACATTTAGGGCCTTATTACTAAACGCGGCTCAAAGTTACTACTCGACTTAAAGTTTTTGTCCCTTTCATGTGATTCTCTAAAGTCAAAGGTTAGAAAGAGACAAAAACTTAAGCCGAGGAGTAACTTTTAAGCACTTCTCACACTACGCTATTTATTAGCTACGCGACTGCAACGCAATCCAAAATTCGCTGTATCTGACACTTCTCACTGACAGGAGACGCATCGTAGACGCGTCGCTTTCATACATTGACAAGATCCGAGTCGCTTGCAAATAGCGTTGTGTGAGAAGTGCCTAAGCCACGTTTATATAAGGCCCTTGAGGTTTTCCCGTTCATGACAACTATGACCAACACAGAACCAGAGTCCAATTGGGACTAGGATGGTCAGCCCAATTAGCAGACAGTATTATTAAAAACGTCAGTTGATCAGGTTTTAGTAGAAAATCAGACTGGAGTAGGAACTAATAAATAATAATAAGTCACCAAGTGCACTATAGTAACACTAATATTGTTATTGCCTTCTTCAAAATAGGCGCTGTGTTTGAACGTTTGAAAACTAAGAAGTTCGCTTATAGAAATATTAAACCGAATCTGTCGATCAAGAAAGAAAAAGTAGAAAATGCAATTCACAAAAACAAGAACATACAACAGCAATTATATCACGTATTCTTTGCATTGATCGAGAATGGAACTCGGGACGTTTCGCCAACACGATTGCAGCAACGCTACAAAGTCGCGACAGTCGTTTCTTTACGTATTCAAAAGTTAATTCACTTTAAAGTTTTAATCAAATTCCGCCAAATAAAATATCTGGCAAACACTAAAACATCAGAGACGCAAGACAAACCATTTCTAAAACAGACGGAGACCATTTCCAGCCAAATAGACGCGGAAATGAATTCGTTGTCGGTATGTAGCGGGGCGCGTGGCAATTCATAATAACATCACGGGCATCACGGCTTTACTTGATCCCAACCTGTGTTACTATTCCGTTACTTTTGTTTTTATTAAATGCACTCGCAGTTTGATTGGTGGTTGTTTGGTCGCTTGAACCAACCAGCCACCATTCTCTCTGCCAATGTGCCTATGCTAACAGCTGCCGATACTTATTTTTCAGCAACCTTCCTACTATATATACATATATTATGCTGGATTAATTTTATATCTTTATAATATAATCTAAGTTATTTAACTTACAATTAATGCTTACACTTAGTTATTAATCTACCATGCAAACATGCCTTAAGCTATGTTATTACTTAGTACTATGTCCATTTTTCCTTTGCCTTCTATTCCGCTATTGGATTTGAGTATGCATTAGTCAGATTCAAATACAATAGTAGATTGTATGACAAGGGTGCAAAGTAATATTTTTTCGGCGAGGGCGTTTTTTGAATCCAGAGCGAAGTGAGGGATTCTAGAGTAGAATCCCGAGCGTAGCGAGGGATTCTTTAGTAGAATCCCGAACGTAGCGAGGGATTCAAAGTACGTCGCCCGAGCCAAAAATATACTTGCACCCGAGTGATACACTCTACTTTTCATCACCCACTATGAGAAAATAATATATATATATAATAGAAAATAATACGTAAAATAAATAATACGTGCATTTCTCCATTCCAAAAAATTATCATGGGCTTTCAAATATTTTTCCCGGGATTTCGCAGGTAATAAACTATTCATCACATTACTCACTCGCTTCAGTTTTTATACTATCAGGAGGATACTTTCACTATCGTTGGAAGAACTCATTTTTTCAAAACAAAACAAAATTTCTAACAATACGTAAAAATGCACGAAAACGCGGGAAATAGTTCGAGCGATCTTAATTTGATTTCTTTTTTTATTATTCAGCTGGCGGGCCCTCGCGTCGAACCAGACATTCTTTATTCAAACAATATTTGTGTTCGATTTCTTTAGCGCAAAATACTAAAATGTTCTAAATTCAAAATAGGACGGAAAAGATCTAGCCGGCAGGAAAATTTGTATGAAAATTCATTCCGGCCCGCTGAATAGAAAACAGCAACTTTGGAACCCCTTATGTCCGAACCAAGTCGTCTTTTTCGAATAGGGGTGATGAAAAATCATTTAAGCACGTGGCTACTTTCAAAATACACTTATGAATGCTTTCTTGCGTCTACCATCGTTTCGCTGGGGTATCTATTTTATTGACGAGCAGTAGAGCTAACATAACCAACCGTGGTCTGTGATCGGCTACGTTATTTTTGACATTAGTGGAAATAAAAACACAGTGTGAAAAATTAAAAAGAAAACTTGTTTCCTAATATTTTTCTCATACATTTTCTATTTAGCTATAGATTGTAGTACAATAATCGATAAGTTTTAATAAGAATAAACAAGCAATTATAATTTATTTATAGAAGTCATTATCATCTTTACATAATATAATTCGGTACATATAGTAGATTATTTATAAACGTCCATAAAATGATCTTAGATCACTAAAAACATACCTACTAGTTATAGTTTAAGATACAATGTTACAAAGTAAGTATTACATAATTACATACATTAAAAAATATTTAATCTAAGCCGAACTTATGACAAGTATTATAATTCATTTTATGAAACCGTAAATCAGGTTTGCGAGATAAATTCTCCATAGATTACGCCACGAACGGTATGGGGACCAAATTTTCACTCAGATTCAAGGAAATTACTATTGGCTGTGTATTTAGGCTCGATGTCTTAGCGTCTTAAGTATTTAAATATACTTTATATGAAGTTGAATATACTTTTCGTGGAATACTGAATAAGATACTGTTAACATGTTTATGTAAATAAAAGTTATTTACTACCATACCTACTTAATAAGAAACATTTTAAAAGAAAAATAAAAATCTTAAAGTTCTTGTATTGTACCTACAATGTTCTTTGTTTATAATGTTAGTTAGTGGTTAATTATAATAACAGATTTCGCGAATTCGCTTTATATTCACACAAACTTTAACCCTCGCCGGTGATGAATTTCCAAGAATCCTTTCCAAGTGCTTCCTCACACTGTATAAGAATACTCTGTACAAAGGTTCACCGATTCTGACTACGAATATAATATTAGTAATGCTTGGCGTGTTGTGAAGCAGTTATTTACATTTTTATCCTGCCAAGTTTTATTTAGGTAGGTATATGTTGTTAAGAATAATATCAAAGGGTAAGAAACAATAAAAACACGAGAGCAAACATTGCAAGTGTAATGTTACCCCTGAAATACTAACCCTCGAATTACCTACATTAGTCACGAGCTGCCCTTGACGTGACGTCCACACCCTATCTACCAAATAAAACCTAGTCATTACGCGCGTGTCGGTGACATTTCCTCAAATTGCGCAGGCCCTTTATCGAGAACATTACAACGCCTTTAAAATATTACAACTTAAACCTAATCATGTCATGTAAGGTGGTATTACAAAATATAAATAACATTACGAAACAAATAAAAACGCCGGCAGTTAACAGGATGAGTAAAGCGAGTATAAAACCAGAGAGATAAATATTTATAAAGAAACAAAGATATCGCATTCAACGACACCGAGCTGAGAACATCGAGATTGCATACGGCGGCCTTCCGAACGGTTAGCGCCTTACAAAAAGATCATAGCGTTTACACAATATGCTGCATTTGCGTTGCCGTGAGGAAGCTTCAGGCGTTCGTAAAAATATTAGCAGCTCTGCTTATGTTTTTTATAATATAACTCTCGGTTTTATACTACTAATTACTACTTATTGCTAATTATTTAGTTGCTTATCGTATTGATTTAAACTTTACAAAATAATGTTAAGGTAGATAATAATGATAAAATAAGATAAGATACCTACATAAGATAAGAGCTTGAAGAGAAAGTAAATTTTTAAGCAGATTATTAAAGGAGAATTTATTCTAAATTATGAATTAATTTACAATTTTTTTGTCGATTAAAATCCTAACAAATTCAAAACTATTTATAAAGTTGAAATCGGTCTCATTATTTATTTAACATTTACTGTACTTAATTATTATTTACACTCATTGAGATGTCCTATACTTAACGCTTTTTAACTCCTGTAAAGACTGTATAGCAATCTCAATTGTTTAAGCATTGCACATGTAAGTCCCTTCCCATCCAATTACTTATGTAATTTCATAACACTTTGGTACTTCTATAATGTAATGAATACCTCGACTCTCAAAGCAATGCAAGGCGCGTTTAGATCATCCAAACTGATTAATAAGGGAGCAGGATACAAAATTCCTTTGATGTTACTTAATTAAAACTTGCGTAAAACACAATACGATCGGTGCACGCTCTAAACAAAACCTAAGCCCTCTAAAGCGAGCGAGCCAGGGCCGCCTGCCCAAAAAATACAAAATAAAGGCACAAGTATACTCGTAATCTAACCCGCGGCGTCACATCGCAGCCTCCCAAAACCCGTATCTACCTACTCGTATATTCATTTCCGTTTCGTTAATACCGCATACTTTTAACTGTCTAACTAGGTGGGAGGGGGCCCGACCCCCTACCCACGCCACTACTTACACGCGGTAGGCGCAACTTTTATAATACTACGTACTCGGGCGCTTTTTAACGAACCCCCCTGGAGGGGTCGCCACCTGCCACGCATACCGAAAAATACGCAAAACGGGAGGTTGGGGCCCGCTGTGCCCCCACCGGTTAGAAGTGGCCGTATTTTGCGTATTTTTAAATTATTCTCTACATGCGGGTGTTTGTGATGTTTAGTTCGAGTTTTTTTCCTCTCGCCATATTCACATTATCCGCGGCCGCTGGCTGCTCAACACGGCCCTCATGGAACTTCCGCACTCCGCTTCGTTTACACAAATATTTGAATGTTTTTATAACCAATGTTTAGTCAAGATACACTCGCTCTTTCTACGACGACCTGAAACCTATCTGTGATACCTTCAACCTGCAATATGTCTTGTTTTTCCTAATCTTTCAAGATAATTGTTACAGTATTATAAGACAAAATAAATCATTTCTTTCTTATTACTAATTCAAACTTCAGTGTTTCAAGCGTAATATATGTTATAATGAAATTACTTTTTTGAATATTTTTATTAATTTAAATCTACTTATTCATGTACTGGAATCAGTGTCACATTAATGACTCTTTACTGCTCCAAATACCAACGACAGATTATTCGTTTAAATTTTACCGATACTAATTATAAAATATTATATCTCATTTGTTTTGTAATCGCTATAAATCACTGCTCATAATCGGGTTTAAAAAGCGATTTTAAGCATACAAACATCAGGGCTAAAATAAAACGTTAGCAATAATTATACATACCTAAAATTCATTAAACGATTCGACGAAAATAACCTTAAAATAGATTTCAATACTTAGGTCCTCGTACTATAGGTATACATAATTATACTTCTGAATACCAGAAACTAAGGATTCAAGATGCATAAATGTAGTTAAATTTATGACAAACAAGAAGACGAACCATTTAATAGTAACTACTTACTCTCGTGTAAAAACAAAATTAATACCAAAAATGTCACCAACGTGTTGCCAGCTAAAAAGAACCGCGGGACTCTCTTACAAAAAAAAATAAAACATTCACGGTTGATTTTAGAAGCAGGTTTAGACAAATAAACACCGCTACCACCAATCGTGGCCACTGCAAAGCAATAATTGCCATCAGAGATGTTATATAGATTATACAATCCTATCTGGTAATTTTTGTTTAAATTTAATAACGATTACGGATTACATTTACATCCAGCACGATAATACCATCAAGAACGCTTTAACTGCCTTTTTTCGAAGGCGTTAGCGGACGCTTTTCCGGGCCTCCAGAATTTGTATATTTATTATAAAACTTGCGTCCCTGATTATCATCGGGATTAAATTGGGTGATATAGATACAGCAACCTCCAACAGGAACGACCTGGTGGTATAAGCTCATCCGTAGCTCCGCACAGTGCACAAGGAGTATTGGGAGTCTTGGGCTAAAATAGATGGGACTCCATGCCCCTATACAACAAGTATTTTACCATTATCCTCCTCCTAGATGTTACTTGTGTATGTATGTTTGGCTTAGTCGCATTTGTTGTATTTATTGGTACGGACGATTATTTATTGGCTTTAATTTGGGAAGGGTAAAGTTTTCATTAAAATCGGTTTGATTTTAGTACTTTTTATGAAATGGATGAAAGCGTATGCCTACAATAGGTTATTGATATGACCTACGGGTGCGGTGGCAAAGGGGAAACATTGCACCCTTAATACGCATTTACATGCGTATTTAGAAAGAAAAGAAGAAAATATGAATGTTAAAAAGACTATCCACGTTTTTCCTTACTGAAGATTATAAATTATGAAATACATTAAGAGTGACTCCAAATATATGTATGTATCGTCTTCAAAAAAGGTTCTGGAACGATGAATTTTACGATGAAAATTATTTTTTGTTATGATTTTATATAGCTATGTATTTTATATGGCTTTGTTAGGATATCGTAGTATATTTATACCAAAAACTAGTATCGTTTCATTTCATTTGGTTCACGAAGCCTATCTAAAGATATTTTCGAAGGTTGATACTAAGGTTCTTCGAAGCAAAGCGATCGCAGTTACTAGTAGGTTTAACGATAACTTAACGTTCAGGAAATCCAATTTATAAGTTAAAATATGAAATAACGTACGTTCATATATAATAATATAAGTTAATAGGTTACGGGGGAGAGAGAGAGCATGTCCTGGTGACAGCCGCCTACTTCCTTTAACAACCTTATTTTCACATTATTTCCAGACGTTTCCACTACCTTCTACTATAAGTGAGTTTTTATACAACTTCGAGTTACTATAACGTCATATTTAGGAGACCATACGTTATTTGGCGTGGCTTAAAACTGATTTAATATTTGAATAATAAACATATTTGATATGTATATCAATGTATAAAGGAAATACGTGTATTTTAATGAACCCATGATTATTTAGGTAATGAGGGTTCAGATCTCGTTTGATAATACATACATACATTACATTAATTTTATTATACATATTTATTATAGTTTTGATGGTATTAACTTTCTTACTTTTATGATAACGTTTCGCTGTGTATTTACGGAACACACTTAAAAATTTCATGTCATAAACCATTCAAATAAAATTTCCTTTCTCTCTTCTTGGAGCGGTAGGTTATAGAGGTCCATGGTTCAGGTCTTAATGACAATAATGTCAGTAAGCAATGATGAGCACATACCATCAAGTAATTCGTCGGCTCGTTCTCAGTATTTATATGGCTACAACCCATTAATTTCCCACTACTGAGCACGGGACTCTCCTCATTATTGAGGAGGCCTAGAGCATACTCCACCACGCTGCTCCAGTGCGGATTGGTGGAGAGTAATTTTATATAAATAATGTTTATTTATATTTGACTCTTTTCTATAATGATTCCTAAGCTTTTATAGAGTGCCGTGGAAACAAACTCAGCTCTGTTGCAATGTGACAGATGTTAAAATCAACAAAGTTGCGTGAATGCTGAGGGCGCGGTTAGGGATGCGATTGTACTCAACTCGTGCTCGGAAAATCTTGTTATACTGCTCGACTTAGAAATTGACATTTTCAATATTATACGCATCCATGAATAAAATCATTACGGAGAGATAGATAAATAAATAAACTAATAACAATAAATAACACTGTTATTACAATCCATTAACTTTAACAAAAACCAGACTTCTACGTCGACATGTAATACTCGTAAAATGAGAACATCATTAACGTCAAGCAAGTTACGTGTGTATCATCATGAGGGATAGCTCAAAAAAAACTCGTCAGACGTAAACAGGACCATATTACAAGCATTAATTTTCGAATACGTAATAAAGAATTATCAAAATTGTTTCTACCTATACAAATTTAAGAGGTAAAAAGTCATACTCAAAAAATTGGTCGGCAACGCATCGCCAATTACTCTAGTGCAACTGATGTCAGTAGGTAATGGGACTTATAATTATCCGGCTAGTCTTCCTCTTTGTATTTACATAAGAACGAACAAGATACTGTAAAAAAAAACATTTAATTTTGGCTCCGTATTCCAGGAAGTATCCTGGTTGCTATAAATACTTCCTATTTCAATATTATAATGAAACAATGTATGAGGCCTCCTAATTTCTCCCTGACCGAGTTATCTGACCCAATTTCTCCTGCAGGAAAAACAGGAAAACTCCTACAATGAGTAATACTTCTTTGAATATTTTAATAATCTAAATGTTATTAAAACATTTCATTTTGGATATGATAAAATTGGACTGCATCAACATCCCGTATCTCCCCTATATTTATCTATTTGGTAAAAACACCACTCTTTTTCAAGTTTGTTACTTCACAACTACAAAACGATTTATGATTTCAACAAGGATTTAATGAAAAAAAAATGTAGTCGTGATATTTTTAGGACGAATGCTCTGATTCACATGCTAGCTAGAGGGGAAAGGGTAGAAATGTGGTAAGTGTGAGTTGGACTCATGTATCGAGGGTTCTGTACTAATTGATAGATAAGTAATTATTTCGTTCCGTTTATAATTTTTCTTTTTGTATAACTATAAATTACTAATTTAGTTGTTTCCTATGTTGGAAGTGTAACTTGTCCCTTCGTGCGAAATGCCATGATTCTAGGTCAACGGGAAGTGTCCTTCAGGCTGTAACAACCTTCCGAACGTCAAAAACGCCATAAACAGAGAAAAACGGCGGTATGTTTTGATTTCGTATCCTTAAAAGTTTGATTTTTGTCTGGTCCAAGAGATTGCAAGCTTGAGCATTTGATATTAATTTCAGCTTGATACCACCACGGGTTCCTGACAAATAGGATCTTAACAGATGAACAAACAAAAAAGCTTAATAAGAGTAGGTACCATTTTTTTCTTTTAAGGTATAATGATACTTTATGACTGAAGGTTTGAAGGTGTTACATATCGAAATTAACGGAAATTAAATAGCATGTCTTTCGAATACAAAGTAATACCCACAAATATTATAATCGTTTTTCAAATACCTACGACTTGCGTATAGAAACTTTTTTTTAATAAAAATAAATACTCAAAAATACAATTTAATATAGTAGAATTTAATTTATTTTTGGGATGTTTTAATACATTCAAAATAATATTCTTTCTTGACTGTTTGGAGCATTTTGGTTTGTTTTAATGCCGAGAGACCAGGGTTTTGTAAGAGCTGACAAGCCAAGCCCTGCATAGTCGTAGGGTTTCGCTAACGGATTATATAGTTTTTTTAAATAATCGCTTAATTAATATTATTACTGGTACTTCTGTGACGCCCGGCTGATTGACTAACGTCCTTGCTCGAGTCAAGCGCCAAACGACTTATGTGTTCCAGCTTGGGGCTCTTTCTTATGTTTTATTTTTCATATCTTCCTTGACTAGCTACGCATCGGTAATACAATTAGTGTTAGTGATGTACATGGCTATGGTGTAACTTAGCATCAAATGACCCTACTGCTCGTTTGTAAGCTGTTATAAAATAATGAAAGTAATAGACACATCTCCACCTGCTGTCAGGGCGGCGCGCGCGGCGGGCTCGCTACGATAGCAATGAGGGTCACCGTTTATGTGCTCACCAGTTGGCGCCACCGTCGAGGTGAGGTCTTGCTGTCAAAGCCCGCCCATACATAAACAGTGACAAATGACATTTAGACAAGCGAAAAGTGACCATAGAGATATTAAAAGTGACAGACAGACCTCACTTTTCACTAGCGCCTCTAGCGGAAAATTCACACGCGGTTACCCTCATTAATAAGTTTGACGATATGCCGCCACTCTACTTGAGACATTCGCAATAAACAGTTGCTTTATCCACATAATAATTATAATGTTTATATAAATCCGTCGTGACTATCAAATATTTCGAGCCTTATAACCGAGTATACATCGCATTGCCATTCGAAGGCAATTCACATTCACCCTAACCAATCTCGACGTTACACAGAACCCAAAAATAGTAAAGTAACAAAAAAAAACACAATAAAATCGTTAATTACAACGCATTACCCGTTTAAATTAAGAGTTACTTATGAAAGCGTACGTAGCCATGTATCCGTTCCACAAAGACAGCCGCCCCCCACCCCCGCCGAATTACCATCCCAAAAAATCCAATACCGATCGGTGTGCATATGTAAAAAACCAATTCTATATTAACTTGATCACATTTAACATATACGACGCGCTTGTGTGCCGCTGTAGGCGTCACATAGGGGGTGATTAAAAATCATGACATGCGCAGAGTAATTTAAAAACTACCGGAGGCTGGGTTAATTTTTAAGTATTGATCAAAAATTGCGTATATGCCGTGTATGCTTATGTGGGCAGGGAGGCAGGCGGGGAGGCGGGCCGGCTCGTGCGTGAATTAGATTTTTTCCGTTGGAAATTTGTCATTAGAAAGTTGTATTGTACGCTGATATTTCGACTCCGAGGGCTCGAGTTTTGAAATTAGCTTGTAGGGTTGTGCCTGTATGCGTGCTTCACTTAACAAGGACCTGTATTGAAATGTTTGAAATGGAAATTGCGTTAGAAATGTGCTCACTTTTTATGAGACTAGGCTTATTGTGGATATGAATGTAGCTTGGAGAAAGGAAGAATATAATTAGAGAATAACAATTTCCTAATATTACGCCGAGCACAAAATCGTTTAAGGCAGTGGCTACTCTATTTTTACTTCGTAACCTCGAGTAAAAATTTTAATTGACCATAGCCATAACTGTAATCTCGTCCTATTCCAGAAAAAAGTAGCTTGAAACTAATTGATGCAAATATTATTAATCCCATTATTTATTATCCATTGTGTCCATAATGTCTTCAACTGATAACCAGCTGTTATTAACCTGAACGACAAATATTATTATAGAAAAACAAACAAACTTTCAAGCCTACAATGCACAGAAACATTGGAAGCACCAATTCTTTGATGGCCTATATTCGAGTAGGTATACTAGTAAGGTCTGAGAACCAATTCACATTACTAAATGTAAAAACACCACTACGCTACTCCAAGACGAATTAAAGGTGACTCCTTCGATGCCCATAACAGTCAACCTGCTGGATTGGGTCCCTCTCAAATGTGAAGGCTAGTACCGTAAACCATAATCTACCATGATACCAAATTGCATTGACATACCTCACACATCTTTCAGAACATCGTGGAAAACTCTCGGATGTACCGGACTTCTGACCATGATTCACTTTAGGTACTGAACCATGTTATAATATTTCTTTTAAAATGTTTTTTTCATTGTGGACAGGATTTCAACCCAATCCAACGGTCAAACCATTTAACTATCAATACTTAATACTTACCTACTAGTAACCGATTACACAAATAACATATTCGAATCTCAAGTTATTTTCCAACTGCAAATTACCGGCTTACTGCCAGAGCAAAATAAATTTAGGCAATACCCCATTCAGATCCACAGCCACAATTTTTCGCGAGCTAATTACCAAAAACGAAACAATACATTATTCCCAGCATCCAGTACAACGTCAGCATTCTTCCAAAAGCTCCAAAAAGCTCCAAAAAAGCCATTCATCCCCTTTCATGTCTCGTCGGTGCCTAAGCCTTTTGTCATATCCCAGTATCTCATTGTCTACAGTTGCGGCTGCGGCCGGGACACTAGTTTTATGAAACTCCGCTGAAATATTGTGACGAAATTTCTTAATTCTATAAAACTGTAAGGTTTGTAATGTACTTGCATTTTAATATACTATTGCAGCCTTACAATAAAAAAAGAATATGCGCGTAGAGGTTAATTATATTTGGTTACAAACGCATTGCTACTGAAAGGATGTAGAAGCCTTCTTTATTTGCTATCACTCAACTGGTATGCCTTTCAATATTAAGACAACATATTCAAAACATTTTTTAAAGAAAGATAAAATTCGCCTTACAAAGCACGCAAATACCAATGGAAGAATTCTTTGTATTCCCTTCATTGTACTAAAACCCGACAAGAAATTATTAAAATAACTTAAATCGTTACATAGGTATAAATTACTATGTTAATTATTATTAATCTTACAATGTATACTTCTATTTAATCATAATATGGCTACAACCCATTAATGGCCAACTACTGAGCACGGATTCCTCATGGGGAGAGACCCTCAAAATATAATTTAATAATACAAAATAGTTTTAACAAAGAAATCTAAAATTTTCAAATAAAATCCCAGGTCAATGAGAAGTAATTTACTCGTGTTTTGCGAAAACTATCGAGTGTCGACTGAATCGATTCCAAGTTAAGATTGAAGGCGACATCACCGATTCCAAGTCGAAACATCAAGTAAAGATGAAGGACGTAAAAACCAACCGACCAACTTTATTAATACTCGTACGAAATTCACAGCACATATCTCTGAATGATCGATGTTACATGAAAGATATTTCAAATTACTTAGGAAATGAAGTTTTAATTTATTTTTATACCTATTTTTGTAATTTTTCTGAGTGTTTTCTCCGCTTCTTCTAATTATACGACTCGAAAGGGCGTAATCAATTTTGAGGATTTGTCCACACATATTATAGTACTAACTTTAAGGTAACATTATTATGTTTAACAAGAGTCAAATTTGTCCGCAAGAAAGAATTCAACCTCGATACACCGAGTAAAATATTACACGACTACATTCATATTAAGACAAAAATAGTAAAATTAAGATACTCCTCCTTTTTGATCTCGAATAAAAATGAGTAGCAATTGTTCCATGATCGGGCATTAAGATAGGTTTTTAAATTCGCGGTAATTCCTCCAGATCCTCTTCGGTAATTTCCCAATAATTACCATAAAGAACGCAGTGTCTCTCTTCTCTCCGCATACCTAATCTAAACCCTCACTCATATCTCACTTCTCGGCACTCAAGTACCGTATAAGCTGACGCAGCATCCAATTCAATGGAATTATTTTAATATCCTATTTCTACTTTTCTACAAACGCTTCAGCTAAGGAATTGACTGCTGTTTCTAATATATATTTATTGGAAGCCAAATTACGGATTTTTTATATTCTTTAACATGGTATAAAGATAACAATAATATTCAGGTTTCTTTCTTACTGCAGAACTTTATAAAGTTCATAAAGTAATATTTTATACCTTAAATAAAAGTATTTAATTCAAAATAAAACAATAATAAACGTCACTACATTACTTTACATTAAGTACCTAACTACCTAATTTTTAGAAAAGTGACATTTAAGTTTTTAGTACCTACTTATTTAAACAACACACAATACCGCTAAAAGTCCTACAGTATTTCTTTGATGGCTGTTGACTGTATAAAACGGGTGTAAATCGCAAGCTAGATCAAAAAGCTTCAAGCCTTGTTCACGCCATTGTCGTAGTTCCGAGCGAAAGACTATCTGGGGATTGACAAAAGCCAACATGTAGGAACCTTTCAACTTTGATCTCGCCCTCGAGCGCCCTCTAGCGGCGATAAGCCGTCGGTTTGATAACTATCCTCTCTTCCACCGCACCATGCCCATACAACTGTAGTGGCTACTTGATTCCGATACGAGGAAATAGCGCATTTTAACTTTAAACGCATTAAACTTAAGAGACGACACTGCCTGTATTACTTTATTTTAATAAGTTAATGAAACAGTTTAAAGCATTTAGGAAGTCGTTGGAGATTGCCGAAGTGATTTAATTATCTATATTTTATTTGTATGATTGTCATTTATTCCGGACGTAAAAATCTCGAAGTCGAATGGTATAAATCCGTTGGCCTACAATCAGTCATACCGACCGCGGACTTCAAGACTACATACATGAATAGTGGACCGTGTATACCTTTCAGTAAGAATATTCCTCTCTAGGTAGATGCTACACAACAATTAACATACAACACAAAAAAGTACCCACCTTTGTCCCGTTGCATGGCGTCTGTCGATACGGCACCAGTGTGGCACTGTTCTTCTGAGGTTACTTCTATTTCTTCAACTTTACCCATAACGTTATACACAATTATAAAACACACACACTCACATACGCACTTATAAAATACACAACACATAACATATTTATAAAAAGTAAAGTGGCAAAGTATTCCGAACTCCTGAGCACAGCCAGACTGCTGCGTTCGACGCTTGCGCCAGAATTACTAGAAAGAAAGAGGGTAGAAACCAAATTAATAAACAACATAATATTATCGAAAGTATTGACAAAACTAAAACATTCTACACAGATATCATTTATTACTGGACTTAATTAGTTTAATATGTTTTTACTTAGATACCATTAACAAAACTTCAATGGTTTATATTCGTATGTGATTTAAAAACTCACCTTAATGCACGCGTACTTATAAAGTGATTACCATTGGTGAGTTTTCTTAATTTAGTATATTAAAAAGTTGTAAAAAACAAACAGACATCAAAATGTATAAGTTGAGATGACTCAAATACTTCTCGTCAAATGTTACTAAAATTTTATGGGATTCAAAAATAATGATAAATTCGGTTAATCCAGTGCAAAGATAAGACACACAAAAATGCAGTCAAATTACCTCCTCCTTTTTTTAAGTCTGTTAAAAAACGACAGTGATTGTTAGAATTTTATCTGCGTGAATTTGCGCATGTGTGTACATACTTATCTCAGGGAAGACTTATCCGATTTGGGTGCAGTTCTCACTAATATAATTACCGTAAAATTTACTCTAAACTCTTATACATATATCTAGAGTTTACATCAATAATTTCCTGTAAATCTTACATTAATGTAACAATCTAATGTAATGTTACGTATCGTAGAAGTGCCCGTTTTACTTTATGACAATGTTCATACGAGTATCTTCCCTTCTTTGAAGCATGTTTTCTCTCGATGACGTCGCTGTGCATTTACTACCGCTCTCCCCATAAGCCGCTGAACAAACACATTTACTTATTTCCTGTATACCATTAGTGTATCAGAATGGATTTTAGTGGTGTGTGTGTATATCATACAACAGCCTTATAAAAGTTTAAAGTGTTAATAGAATGTTTTAAAACAAAAAAATACTTGAACAACGACACCTAATAAAGTGTGAATATTATGAACGTAATTGAAATCAATTAAATAGGCGTAATTTGGGATAACTCAAAAAATAATGTTGCTCAAATGTAAACGAAAAGAATAAAAAGTTTTCAAACCATAGATGTAGCATTAGACTGACGTTAAAAGACTTATAAAAATCGATTTACCCAGTAAAAAGTAATGGGGTTACATTAGTTACAAATTAAAGATACAGTCGAATTACAAATGAAACATTCCTTTTTTGCAGCGGTCAAAAGCTACTTCCGATATGGAGAGTACGATTATTTGTTAAAATAGTTTTGGTATAATAACTACATGGCCTACGGTCACCACTTACCACTAGGAATCTTGTCTACTCGTATGTTAGCCGTTTAAGTAAACAGACCCCGGAAATTAAAACAGCAGAAACTACATGCAGCTAGGCAAACTACTTATTTAACAGTGAGTACCCGTATCCTAAGAAAATGCGTTATAAAGCGTAAAAAGTTTTATTATAACACACTTAAAAAATAAATAAGGCAAAGAAGATACGTTCACAATCCTTGTTTACAACAAAAAATCGATTTCTCTTATTTTAGCAACTCAAAAGACAGCAATATTGAATAATCATTAAACATAATTCCATGAATCGACTGAAGAAAACATAATTATGAAGGTATAATGAAAATATTTGTTTTGGCGTAGGCGTGCTACGGCGTAGTACTACGCTACGAGCTACGGAGCTACGTCTTGGGCCCGTAGGTCGTTACCGCGGGCCCCGGCCCACTCACTGGCCCTGAATATAAATAGCCTTACAATTATTTAATACAAGTAATACTGACATGGCGCTTTTTAATAATGAGCCAAGACTAAGTTGAGTATTTGCGTTGGAAAGTTTTGATTCAGTTTATTAGGTTGGGCGAATGCTTTCTCTTTTTGGTGGTAAGGACATTAGTGAGACCTTTGGCGTTTGGCGTGGGCATGGAGAATGTTGGCCACTGAAGACAAGGTGGATTGACTGCCTTGGTTATCATTATTTAAATAAAAAAGTGAATTTTATTTTCTAATACCGATGTGCGGAGAGGTTTGTGCTCTGGACGAGACTAATTAATGTGTTTAAATAAATATTGTAATTGATAAAATTTTACTACTAATGTCACTAAAATCAGTGGTTCGTTGACATAATATACCACTATAATACTTCTCTCTCTACTCTACTCTTCACTTCTCTTCTTTGAAAATATGGTTTCATGATATCATGCGTATTCAAGAAGTTCATTTCCTATTTTTAAACTGTTGAAACACTTCAGTCGTACTAAGTTTAAACAGTATAACTTTGACATGGAATAATAAAAAATAATACTGATTTTCTTTATAATTCACTGACTTATTCCCGCGGCTATGCTCGCTTGAGAGTTGAAAAATTAAAAAAATACCATTTAATTTATCCCCAGGTACAAAGTTTTTGTTCCGTGAATTACGTATGAAATAGTCACATATAGTAATAGTTACTTAAGTATTAGTAACATTAGAATAGAGATGGATAATAGATACTAGCACATGCATACGGCTTTATCCGAGGAATTTATTTGATCTTTAAAAGTATTCCGTAGGACTGTCAATACTTCTTCTTTAGGGGAGGAATTAAAAACATTGCCTATACACTATTAAATTTACTAATTAGGGTTAGAAGAATAAATTTCAAGGCTCAAATAGATGGAATAAAATTAATTTTAACAGCGATGTAAATTTTTTACCTTCATTTCGCCTTTTGAAGGGATGAATTATCAATTTCTATTCATACTAACGAGACCCTGTACAAAATTCCATACTTCTATGTATCTGAGGGATAATTTTTGAGTTGTCTGTATTTATCGAATTTAAAGTCAAAAGTATAGTTATCTTTACAAAAGGTGCTTGGAAGAGATCGCTGGTGAGTGATAAAGCAGCTTTTATATTTGTGAATTTTTACTGAAATACATAACCTGTGTTTATTACTGGTTTACAGATAAGGAGTTTATCTATCTATGTATGTATACCGAGCAACATAGCCAGAGAAAAGCTAGGTTTATATTTAATTAACGCATTTCGTATGTAAATTAATTATGGCTAACATAATGAGCAGGGCGGTAACGCATCTCATTTTTTCGGAGCACGTTTACCAAATTTTAGCATTGTGAGGTTTTTAACCGTTGAAAAGGCAGCTTCCAGATTCCGAGTCGTAAAGCACCTGTATCTAGCCCGAGCTTACGTTAAAGCCAGCGTTCGTGTGGACAAACCCGAGTATCAGCGCCCCAACAAAAGAGCGCGGGGCATAAAATTTAATAATTACACAAACCATGAGCATAGTTGCGCGAGTGTAATGACGAAAAAAAAAGTGTATCGCACTCTTCGGAGGGGGCACACCCCACACCGCCGCGAATTTTTCGCCCCCTCGTCCGCGTTCGTTTAGCGAGATTCGATCCCGCAATCAGGGGGGAAGGGGGGCATTTTTTGGCCTCCCCCCTCCTCCCACACCATCGTAAATTGAAGCATATAATTTTTATTACGGCGCTGTCGTGTGAGCTCCCCGGCGAGTTGTCAAAATGCGATACGAGCGGCGATTCCCCGTTTTATCTTAGCTTCCTCTTGTGCTTGTGCGGCGCTGCAGCCGGCGAGCCTACGGGAAGAAACGAAAAGGAATAATTAAAGGTACACTCGAGCCTATCCGCAGCCGCCAGACGACGACACGAACAAAAGAACGCACGCACCATTTAACGCTAAATTGATGCAACTTCATTAAAACTGTAATTGGAATAATTAGCCTCCCATTCACCGAGCACGTGTTTGACAAAGATACATTTTTATTGGAATGTTATACGACTTCACGAGTCGAAGGTGAACGCTCTTCGTTTTGTTTTAAGACTTCTGCGCCGTTTTTGGCTAGCTGCCTCATTTATTACTAATTGGGTGTAAATTACGCATGCCACGAGATACGTGTCTTCTTCGCTGAACAGTTTCATCACGTCAGTTCAGTTTAGTTTCCTCAAAATTAATTTTGTTTAATTCATTATATTATCATGTCAGGTGACATAGAATAATTTATTAACCAAGTAATAATGTAGTTTTGATCATATTGTAATACTTTATAACAAAACATTTTTTAAAGTTAAACAAAATAAACAAAATTACAAAACCTTATTGAAACTTGTGAAATCGTAAAGAAAAAGAGACTTAAGCAAATAAAAAAGAATAAGAACCAAAACAGAAATCGAGTAACGAACAAAACAATATGTATTGTAGCTGGCGCTACACTTTTTGGTCTTAGTGCTTCTGAGAAGCCGCCGGCTGTATTCTATTAAATAATAACACTTATTAAGAGACGTCTACGAGTAGTTTGGTTCCAATCAGCTCTGTGAATAATAATGAGATTAAAAGTTACTGCTACTTCAGAACTCTTTTGAAATATTTCAACGTTATAAATAGCTTCGAAAAAGGTTACCAGAAACCAGAAAATTATCCTATAATAATGTGGTGTTAATTAAATTTAAATTTAATACTATTAACATTAAGTGGATTTATAATCAACTTTAATTTTGTCGCCGCCTTTACGTCCGTACGTAAAATTACGTCTAAATTTTTAACACTCAAAAAAGTTTGAAGCTCCAATATTTATTTAGCTCGGCTACGAGTGTGTTTAAAAGCTTTCCAAATCGTAAGTAATCTTGTGAATAAAATGTGTTTTTCTCGGTATTATACGATTCAAATAATTCCTATTTAGGATTGATCTCAAATAAATTTTGCGTTCAAGATTAAGACGAAGCACCTCATTTGCAAGTGTCACGGGCCAGCACAGCGGGTCGGCCAACCGAACTCAGATGGAAAGTTACTTGTAGCGTGTTTCTTCCCGGGAGTTACCGTCCATAATTATCATAATATTACCTACCTTACAACGAGGGTTATTTATCAGTGCGCTAAATTATAAAATACTAGTTTCTGACCGCGACTTCGCCCGCTTGGTGGCTGAAAAACGACACACGACGTCCGTTCTAGGACGTCAGACTACCTAAATACCAACTTTTATCTAAATCCGGCTGAGAAAAAAATCAAGTGCCTTAATACAAGTCATCGTGATTTTACTTTCGATAACATTTTTAAAGACAGTCATATAGTTACGCGTGAAGTTTCAGAAGTTTTGCAAGTTTTCTTACGTTTTCCTACACAAATGTTATTGGTATTAAGAGCCACTTTAATATAAAAAAATCACAAAAGTTTATATCAAAGGAAACATTTGGTAAGCTAAATATATTTTTTATGTTATGACAAACAATTCACTCTATCTTATCCCGCTTCCCATCAGCAAATGAAGAGGCGTAAACCTTTGCCCTACTTCATCCCATACACTGATACTTGAGAAATTCCATATTTGTTTGAGGTTATTTTATATTACAGAGTACAAAACCATAATTGCTTTTAGTGTACGTAATTTATTTATTTATCACGTTGTATAGTCATACTTATTTACTGTAAAATCGGATGTAAGATCGGATTACGCCTGCAGACCTGAGGTTCCCATGCATAAGGTATGTTTATCATAATGTAGATAAACATAGTGGTAACTTCTTGGACTAATCGCATCTAACCCTTTGGGTTTGCAAATAATTTAATATACCGAATTATATAGATGTATAATTTTTCCCCCTTTTCCTTTCGCAAAAGGAGGTAATTGTGAACTCAACGAAATTATTATTATTCACTAAAATACAAATTAGACATTAATTACTAGACCGCGGCATCGATTACAATGTTCACACAGTCAGTCAAAACCCTCGGAAGTAGGAGTGAACTAAGATCAAGTTAAAATACGGCTGACCCGCCACCGTCCGCAGTTTATCGCCCTTGCACATCAAAAATTTACCCTCTTCACACCTCAGGGAGCAAATTCTGCACAGTCCTCTCATAATTGATGATCGAATGTGTAGAATCTTGAAGAACTTCCAGGATTGCGGCGGACGCTCACGGCCACAAGCATTTCCTCACATGGAGAAGATATAACCTTATTCTATTTGAATTTAAGGCAATAATCGCCTTTATTTTCACATACATCCAGGGTTCATTGGACATTGTGTCTCGGTATTATTAGTAATTATGTAAAACAGATCTTTTTCATTGTCAATAACAAACTAGGTGGTCCATTTGATGTCTTTTGGTCATCAGTCATGGGATTTCTATTCTAGGGTTAGCTTATTAACTGGCCGTAACATTCCCATCGAAACACGTTAAAACAGTGCACGAGTTTCACGATTGATTCGTCAGAGTCAATCAATGAAGAACCCTGTTACAATATTGTGTGAAGTATTTCTGAGATCACAGTACGCAGTACTGTACCCAAAGATTTCTGAAGGCTAAGAACAGGAAAAGTCGACTAACTTTAATAATTGGAGATCCATGCACAGATTGGACAGGGATGCATTGGACAACGATATCAAAGAGTCCAAGAGAAAGAGCTATGTTTATTACAACGACACAATCAAACCGTTGACACAGTAATCCGTAGTCATAACGTAATAAGGTATAGATGTGGTGTAGATATAAATGATTGATGAACAAAAGGATTTTAAAAACACGTCGAGTGGCTGTCAAAATAAAAACGAATTTGTTATTTGTACAAACAAACGCTCTCTAACCGCAAAAAAAATGTCAATGAAACGTCCTATTCGGGGATAGTAAACACTATGGGCGAGCATCGACGACCTTGGAAAAAAAAGAGTTTTTAACGCACGCTGAAATAGATTAAAAACGGTTCGGAATTTTTTATTTGAGCGACACGAAAAGTGAGAGTGCGAAGATTTTTAGCGTTTTTTTTCAGCGTACGGATAGATGAATGGAACATTTTTTCGGCTGCAGCGCGGCCATTCGCAAAATTTAGAGATCGCCGTCTAAAAAAACTGTTATCGGATTTGTTGTTGTTTTTTTGGATGTGGAAAGTGAAAAAATTCAGTTTGGATTTGCCCCCGGGCGGGATTTAGTGATCGGGTTAGTGTTTTTGTGTAGATTTGAGGCCATAACAGCTGAGTGATGCGATGCACGGTTTTCATCTTGTTGCTTTTATTCCGTTATCCTGCGTTTATATGTTCACTCAATTAACTTTATTTGGGTTGGAGAGTGTACAAAAGCACGAGGTATGTATTGAATGGTTCACTGTTCGTTTGTATAATCTATCTTGTTATAGTAAACATAATTAAGTGTTGGTACATCCTATATACTAAGAGGTCTCATCCCTATAAAACTCTTTTTCTCTTATGATGGAAAAGCTCAAATCATGAAATATATTACAAAAATGTTAACGTTTACTGGGTGGCAGACATCACCCAGCCTAGCCCAGTGGATGTAGAAGAATAAAACATTATTGGAAATTCAGTGATTAAGACAAGATATATATATTATTAACCTGTATCTATTTCTTTATTGATTGTTTGGTATTGTTTTTTGTTATTGTATTAGTAGTGTATTGGTATTGTTTGTTGTATACATTTCTAATTTAGTTGGCAGATAAAGTAAAACATTAGATTATTTTGAAATTTCTCCAGTCACTAGGTAATGAAATTGAGGATTATAATCAGTCATTCACCATTCATAAACCAGATTACTAGACCAGTTGGATAGGCTTGGATCTGCTCCTTCAATATTGTGAGGCTATGGTCCACCACGCTAGCGAAGTGTCATTTGAAAGACTCCACAATACCTTTGAGAACCTTATGGAGTATTCTCAGTTGTGCTTTCCTTACGATTAATGACGTAAGCGTGATTATCTATAATAGAAAAGGCACACGAACGATGTTTACTATGATAGAAAATTATTTATATTGCGTAAATACATACCTACATAACTTTTATTTCATTTGGTATTTCAACAAATGAATAAATAGATGTATTGTATGTATGTATCTTGGTAGTAAGTGATAATTTATTTTTAATACGCATATATAATTTGAGAAAAATAAACCACCAGTTAAGGTTTAGTTAAATAATATTCTTTTTAAAGATTTCGATACTTCTCTTGAACAATGCGAGGTTAATAACTTGTACAAATTTAATCTTGTTGAACTTGAATTTATATTTTCAAAGACAAATTTTGTTCGCCTTTTAGCTCATTAATCGGGGATTCCCGAACGTTGGAGCCCGCGTTCTATTGTTTGTTGAGGGACGACGGTTATTTTTGCAAAGGTACCGAAGTTCCGTCTTATAACCAATGGCTAGAACCCATTAATGGCCCATAACTGAGCACGGGTCTCTCCTCATTATTGAAGAGGCCTAGAGCATATTCCACCACGCTGCTCCAATGCGGATTGGTGGAGGGGTTAGTGGTCAACCCACTGTCGAATGTTTTCAAGCCACCCGAAGGCCTCCGACACGGCTTAACGACTGCTATCAATGGATAACAACCGGGACCGACGGCTTTACGTGCCCTCCGAAGCACGGAAGCGCTCAAGAAATTTTGCCACTAGCGGTCACCCATCCGACTACCGACCGCGCCCGCCGCTTATAACCAACACATTGGCCGATGCGCTGGCCAACACCGTACTAAGAACATGTATGTGTATGTAACGAAACACGCTCCTCTTTAACTTTTTTAATGCTACAAGCGTCATGTTAATTTGCATAATATAGGGGTAACTAACATTGTGACACGAGAATGTATATATTTTTTTTTGTCAAATTTCAAAAATAATAAATTGGTTCACATGAATCACAGGAAATCGCTCGAGATACATAAAAAAATAGGCGTCGAAAATTTAATCTGATCCTTTATTTGAAGTTGGTTAAAAATAAACCTTAAACGTTAGCACAACTTTGCGTAGGCGACAATTATCTTTACCCTTGGGAAGAAGGCAGCGTTATTTGTACTTAGCTAGCTGTTACCTGCGGCTTGGCCCGCGTATAGGTAGGTACTTTTACCTCATTTTCAAACAAACTTTTATCCCTTAGTTTACCCCCTTAGTGAGGCCGCAGACCGGCACCACATATTACTCGCAACATATATTGACAGCGTCAAAATTATTGCTATACATTTACGCGGCGACAAACGTATTGAGTATATGCACATCGGAAGCACAATTGTAGCGTCTAGTTGTATTGTCTTTCATTTTCGTAACGTCATTGTTGACATTTTTGAAGAACGGCGCCACATAAAACGAACGTGTTCGTTCTTCAATAATTGTTGTAGCGCGAAAAATGCCTCGCCACCAACTGCACCTACTACAAATGTGTCCTTGATGTGCGGGCTTACATGCAAATATAGGGGGGCGATATATATGTCGCGTTTCAAATGCGGCGCTACAATTAATGTAATACAAATGTTTCTCTGGTGTGCGGCGGCACTTAGAGGTAAAATATAACAAAATCGTTAACGGACGACTAGTAACTGTAAACTACGTCCCTGCCAAAAATCGTTGTAAGTCAAGCGGTTTTCAATAATAGTGATGAGTGAGTGAGTGACCTTCCGCTTTAATAGACATAGATTAATACAGTTATACGTATAACGTTTTATAAATACCATAACCTATCATAAAATTCCGTTGTTCCGCGTCCTCATAGCACCAGCCTGATTAATTCTTAGGGAAAATCTTTCAAACGGAAAAACACACGGAACGTATGGAGACAATACGAAGACTCCGACGAACGTTGAAAGTGGAATTTAAATATGTAAGGAATTAGGAGAAGGGGTCGTGGGGAGGTGGGGTGCGGGAGCGAGAGGGGTCGGTTTTTCAAAAACTAGAAAGAGATGAACACGCTTAGTATCGCGATCTGAGCGGAGCCGCGTGCAGGCCTACCCGCACAGAGGTTAGACGGACACGTCTTGAGATATCCCTAATTAGTTCCGACTAATTATTGTCTTGAGAAAGTATACTCGTGTACTACTTCCCAGTGCTGGTCTAAATAATGTAATATGCAATGACTGAGCTGTCAATACTCTTCCTTTTTTATTTTTAGCAACGTTTTGGTATATATGAATTGAGGCAAAATGAATACTACTAAGATTGTTATTCCTGATATCGTTTTTCATCTTTCAAATTCGAGTAGGTCGATAGAAGGTAAAGCTTGGTGCCACTTATATGTATAGAGAAACTAAAAGTCAACTAACTGGTCTGTCTTGGTAAACACAGGATCGGGATAGAAATAATTTCGATATAGGTAATAAAGGACCCGTAACCACATTGTTATTGACCTTAAAGAATATAATAAGGAAATACAGGAGATGATAGCAAATTACAATAATTGCTTTTTACAAAAAAAATAACCGACTTCAATCTTGATAAGTAGAGATAACTCAAAAACTACTCGCCAGATGGTGCTCAATTCAACATGTAAGTGTAAAGTTCTCGTCACTACAAATTAATGAAGCCCAAACACTAGATAACTGCAGTAAATCGTTGAGCAGTTCCCTCGACTGTCTTTCGGCTTCATCAGATCGACTCCAGATCTTCATGAAATGGTAGTGCTTTAATGTACTTATGATAACATGAACAAACAAACTAGTTGTCCATACAATTTTCGAAAGTTCCCCTCGATTTCTCTGAGATGCCATCATCAGATCCTGGTTTCCTTATCAGGGGACCCCACTGCGCATATCTACTTTACAACAAAAAAAGAATTATCAAAATCGGCCCATAAACGACGAAATAATCGCTGAACGTACATAAAAAAAAGCATATATTATACGGTCGAATTGAGAACCTCCTTCTTTTTTGAAGTCGGTTAAAAATAGGAAACATTTTAACTTTAAATATACATTCAGGCAACTGGAAGGATTATACGGGAAAGATGGATTGGTAAAAATCTTAGTAACAGATGATAGTTAAGCAACTGCAGGCGCGGTTGTTAGTCGGATGGATGACCGCTAGTGGCAAAAATTTCTTGAGCGCTGCCGTGCTTCGAGGGCACGTAAAGCCGTCGGTCCCGGTTGTTATCGATTGATAACAGTCGTTAAGCCATGTCGGAGGCCTTCGGGCGGCTTGAAAACTTTCGACACTGGGTTGGCCACTAACCCCTCCACCAATCCGCATTGGAGCAGCATGTTGGAGTATGCTCTAGGCCTCCTCAGTAATGAGGAGACACCCGTGCTCAGTAGTGGGCCATTAGTGGGTTGTAGCTTAGCTTTAACAGATGAATAAGTTGGCGGAACTTAAGATATATCCCGGGAGGAGAGTTGCCGTGTGCGGCCCACGCACGCGCCGTAATGAGTGCGCGCGGGGGAGGTAGTTAGACAATTTTACAACTGCGCCGCTCCGTTTTTTGGGAGACTCGCGTCGCTAGGTGTGTTGCCATAGAACAAGTACCGTCCAGAAGAAGCAACAGACAACTATTATGTCTACTTGATGAAGTTATCGTTCAAATTAGTACAAACAAGACATCTCGACGAAGTAAATTGCCGTAGTTTTGATGTTGTATAAAAAGTTGGAGTGTGATAAGAGAGTAATTCATTTATATAAGTTTATATACGAGTACAAAGCATAAGTATCTAATATTGTAATGTAGGTAGCTATTTATCGTCATTAAAATTGTGATTGTGTCATTAAAATCATCACAAACGCACACAGTTTCAGGTTTGAGCGTATGTCTGTTATTCCAAATAATAATATTGTTTTATTGATATACATTAGCACAATACTTGAAAAATAATAATATATAACAAACAAGGTTAAAGGTTGTGTAATAATGTTTATGCTTCAATAGTTATATGAACTGGGTTATTACCTGCAAGGGCACATAGATGTGTTATGAATAAATAAATATAATAGCATACCTAAGAAAAATATAACTAAAGTCACGTTAAGGATTTTAGACGTTTCCTCGGCATTTGTCGGAACTTGAACCCTAACAACACTTCTGATCCATCGCGAATCTCTGCCAACTTCTATAGGTGAATACAAATTTGCATATGTCGAAATAATTTAGGGTGTACACCCACACATACAGCGTGTTAATGTGTGTTCGTATTGGCAACTAAGAACAAGAAAATTGCGTAGACACAGGGGAAGGAGCCGGAGGAAAAATACCATACGACTTTCTTAGATGGAGGAATTTTAGCTTTATTGATCATTTCCTGATGTAATTCCTTCGCCCCATCCCCGCGTCGTAGTGGGTCGGAGTTAAGAACTGTACGCTTTTTACCGACATATGCGCTTACAATTTTAATTGAACCATTTTAGTTTGAGGAGCAATGTTAGCTTTTGAGACAAACTCAAATCAGGAACTTTAGGTTCAACGCTTACTTTTTACTTAGGTATGTAGGTATAGGTATATAGTAGGTAATATTGCTTTGATTTATCGAATAATTTAATTCTATAGGTAAGTGCAAGCTACTGTCGCTTTGCTGTCGGAAAGTTTTTTGTTTCCAATATTGTACGAGTAAAAGGATTTTTTTAAATTTTTTTTTTTGCTTGTAGACCCCAATAAAATAAAGATCGACTACGTCGTAAATTTTAAGCAGATAAACCACTAGGTAGCTAGTTGACAGATCATAGCAGACATTGATGATGCGTTGCCAACAAAAAGGTTTTTTTTTATGGAATTAAAATAGCAAACGAGCATGCAGCACCACCTTCCGCTGCCGCCCATGACAACTGTGACCGACCCAGAACTAGACTGTCTCGTTTTAATTCGGTCACAGATGCGTTGCTACCCCTGAGGACTGAGATGGTCGCCTCTAAAAAAGTGTAACCGGCTCCACACCTTCCTATCCGGAACACAATTGTTCTTAAAACAATTATTACACGGAGGTAGCGTGTGTTTAATTTCTCAATCAGAACGCAAAACGTAGTTTGGTGGATGACTTAATAAAGAGAGTACTGTTAACCCCCACGAAAACATAATAATAAAAATAATATTAATTTTGCTATGAATCCTTGTTGAACTAATGTTTTTAAAGGAACAAATTTACACAACCCTTCATATTTACACTACAACCAGACACCATCACCATATACTTTAAACTATAGTTAAAATAGTAGTAACAATATCGGTAACTCGTAGGCTGTAAGAACAGCTTCACAATAGCCTGCAATCATTGCCATCTCGACAAACGCGAAGCTCCACTTGTATTCCCTCGTTTTTATCGATGCCCTAATTCATCACTGCTGAGACCACTTGTTTTGTTTCCTTATTGAGTGGATAAAAATATTTAAATAGCAATCCATCTGTCTATAAACACACTTTTATCTGTAAAGTCTACCTATCTGTAAAGTTACCTATGTTCACCGATCTATATATTAATTAATACGTGTAGCAAAAACTTTGGACCCCTTCTTGGGAAAATTGCGCGGACGGAGGGGTATGAAAGGCGCACTTAGTTGAAGTGTAAAAGAAGTAAAAAAACTCTAATATTTTTCAATAAAAATGCTTATAAAGTACATTAAATCAATAAATAAAACATTACACACAATATCTTAGTTAATTACTCTTAATACTTGATTTTGTGGCCTATAATGGCGCAAGGGTCACCTTGTTTGACTGCTGTTCAAAGCGCCCTAAGTTTGATTTCCAGCGAGAGAATTTTGATAGTGAGCTTAAATTTTCTATTCTCGGCATCCACATCATACGCACGACACAGGGAATTTTAGTTTGGGGCAAAGTAGGAGAGTTATTATTTACTTTTTATTCTTCTTTTGTAAAAGCGAAAGGATACTTACTTCCACACACCATCACGAAAACTATAAAGATTATCACGTGGATCGATGAAGTATGAGTCGATAAATGCTGCTAAGAAAAAAAAGAAAATTTAAATTCTGTCTGTAATATAGTTATGTTTTCTTAAACTCAAATTTTTCTCTTTGTAATATGTTTTTCTTTTTGTGTTAAATTTCCATAAAAAACTTTCCTCGTGTTTCCCTATACCTACTTATGAAGCAACCCCAGTTGAAAGTGCCTTGCTTGTAGGTACAACGGATTATGAGGTACGTTGCGTGTCAATTTAATTAATTATATTATCAATCAAAAGCTTATAGTGTAGACATTCGACACAAAACTTATAAACCACGATAACTGTCAGTTTATCAAGCCACTAGCTTCCGTCCACCGGCTTCGCCTGCGTGGAATTCGAATTTCACCCCCCTATTTCACCCCCTTCGGAGTGGAATTTCCAAAAATCCTCTCTTAGTGCTAGTTTCGGCTAGAAACGCAAGAGTTTTATATGACACGACAAACGTATTCATCTCATCGATGACTACGGGAATTGAAGCCGTGTAACGCTTTTTCGTTCTAAAATTCTAAAACTCTTATCCTCTTGTCTTTCCAAATCTCCCGCAACAAAATTGACCCAGAAATAAAACCATTATGCAGTATATTAACAAGTACGATCCCCACGCTTCCTCCGAACTCGTTGTGCCCGCAAATGGCTCGGAATCGAGGCCTAGTTCAAATCGCTTTGCGCACGTTAAAACCTAAAATTGGACCTAAGATTGGTCATATTTCTGAAGATATCGCGCTCGTTCTCGGCTACGCACCAACTTTTAGAATATAAAGCAAGTTTCTTCGGAAATATTAATACTTAATTATAGGAATATTAGGCTGTTTCATTTTAATATGTAAAATGTTGTTAATTTTTTCGTAATACTCTGACTATTCTTGTCAGATGTTGGTTTTCATGATTCGTGTGTGTAGCAAGGAGTGGTGCAATGAAGTGTGAGCGTTAAGTTTTATTAATTTTTTACAAAAACATTGTGTAAATTAACTTCACAATTTTATAGATAAAGATTCAACTATCACATAGCTTTACTTTAAAGTAGGTACTTTGAAAGTAAAGGGTTATCATATTTCATTATTTTTCTTTATCTATATCATAATAATAACATGATTCATTAATATTCATATTCATATACTTAATGTCAACCTTGTTTAAGTAAAAGGAAAATTTTACCTGATTTTAATAATAATCCGGTCGCTAGAACCAAACGCTACGCAAATACCTACTTATTATCCCAGACCAAGGTCGTAATTAGTCAAGACAATATATGTATGTAATAACTTTAGTAACAATTACTACTGATTACTCAGTATACTATTCTACCAGTCAAGCCAGACATTTGAAGCACAGCAACATCCTACTTATATATCGATCAAATATATCTGCTTAAAATAGTTCAAATCTGGTCTTAGAGGTCTTTGGGGACTTGACTCTACCCAACTGAGTAATAATAATAAAAGTATTTAACGATGTCCAAAACCCCTATCAACAAGGAAATCGCTTGATAAAGTCACTAAAGACTGGGACTGAGACTGTCATCTGGATAGGTGGATCCGAATAAATATATAATTTTTAGGCCGTCTCCGATTTCTGTCGACAAGATAGTCGTTAAGCCAAGCTATAAAAAACCTTTATAACGTTGGTAAGTCTTATAGTAACTTAAATCGAATCGAATTGAATGACTTATATAATGTAATTTAATTTAATCTAATACAATACTATAATCTAATATAATCTGATGCATTCTTATTATAAAATTTATGACATGATGTACTTAATTAACTTATTTATTTAATAATGTAATTTGCTTAAAACATAGAATAAGAAATTGAACTATCATAAATATTATAACTAACATTTTTGCATGCCTTAACAGGCGGAACTTGGCGGATTTAATAAATTATAATGTATATCTGTACACCTACCCTTGTTCATGCAAATAAATATTTTGAATTTGAATTTGAAATCCGACCAGATTTAAAAAATCTTTATTTGTCTTTAAATAGACATAGGTACTTTGTTACTAATTTATTACTGTAGAACTTCTCTTGCTACTGCTTCGATTTTCACGTCATTTTCTACCGCGTACGTGTAAACTGTGGAACAAACTTCATCCCTCAGTATTCCCACAGTACTATGACATGGGGACATTCAAGAAGCGGGACTATCGCTTCCTTCGAGGCCGGCAATGCGTTGGTGGCGCCCCTGGTGTTGCCAATGTCCATGGGCGACGGTGATAACTTACCATCAGGTGACCCGTCTGCTCGTTTGCCTGCTTAGGCTATAAAAAAACTGCTACTCAATGCTCCCTTACGACTATTAATCCGGTCCTATTATAGTACTTCTTTAGACTCCACTCCTCTCCTTACTCCTCTAAATCCTCTAAACCTAGACACGAAGAGGCTTGAACAATTTTAGTAGAATGTAAACATAGTAATTGCGACCAATGGGTACGTTGCACAAAATTCTTTGCGAATCTACCACTTGTTCAAACATGACATGTACATACATAGCTCCGTTAGATAGCTGAACAACTGTTTCAACTTAGACGCACTCGTGTTTGAGTTATGTCTGACTAACTTTATACTATTATATTATGGTTCTAGAATTTCTAGATCATATAATTCAATTTTAATTACGTCGCCTTCGCTTTAATAAGGATGGCAGTACAATTCAGTACTTGCAAATAAAAGGTTTCGCTTACTGAAAAATTTTAAGGATTTTCGTAAGGGTTGATCATCATGCAAAACATACTGTCCCACTTGCACAGTGGTCCTATCGCTTGTAAATGTAGTTAACATAACATTTTTTTGTTGCAGGATGGTAGGGGATTAAAATCGACCTAGGTAAGTAAAATAGATTTTTTACTAGCTACATTCTACTCTATGACCTAAACAACACATAATAAATATCAGCGATGGGGTATAATCCTAGCGCTCAACATCATAATGACAAGTAAGGATAAAAAAGTTTTTGTAATTATTTTACTGTCTATCAGAAACTTGGTTAAGCACTCTAAAACGGTAAGGAATATAATATAAAAGAACTCGCCCTCACTTCCCTTCAATAAATAAAATAATACATATTATACGATGAAGGTATTTAAAGTGATTTGAAGAAAGTGTCTTATTTTGTTTATGAAAAATTGGCAATCGAGCAGACGAGCCACGTGGGTAAATATCCACTATGGCCCACTGACCACAACAGCACAGAAGACAAACGCGTCGTCGACCATGACGGACGCTGGCCACATTTGCTGGCTGTCCGACAAACACGTAACTTTTTCACTTTAATAGAAGGTGTAGGGTGCCTAGACGACTTTTGCAGGGTAATCTTCTCGATGAAACGTCCTTCGAAAGAGTAACCAAACAAGATTCAAAGAATCGAACCCAAAACCTGCGGAACAATACCAACACCCGTTTAGAGCTTCGGCCACACCGGCGTGAACCCCAAAAATACGCAGACATAAAACATACACACACACAAATGATAAAAAGAGATAAAAGGGACGGCACACCGACCAATTCGATATGAAAAGCAGGCATTTTTCCACCAATCGCGGAATTATTGGAAAAACTAGCAAATGAATTTATTATGCCTCTCGGAGCCACCGCCCAACCCCCCCGTAGTATTATTTTATAGTGATTATGAACATGCGAGGCTTAAGCGGGTTGCACAATGCACATTGTCAATCAATTTAATGTATTGAGAACTCGAGCTCGATACAAAGGGTTTGCATAAAGAGATTTTCATGAAGAAAATAATGATGCGAATTCATGGAGAAATATTTATTGTGAGCCTAATTATAGAGTGCATGGAGCTTGGTTCCGCAATTGTAGTCCAAATGTTATATTGTGTCTAGTTAACAAGCAATTGTTTGACAAAATTACTTTAGAGTCTATATCCCAGTTGATCGTGACTGTACCTGTCCAGCGAAATGTTCTGAATTTGATTCCCGATGGATAATCATGTCACTCTACTGTTGAAACCCGTCCTCCTTGCCCTCCTTGGAATGCTTGTACCTTAGAACATTAAAATAATGTTTAGACTCTTTGGATTTATTTTTAATTATGAACTGATTAAACTGAAACAACTACTACAGCAAACCTCATGTTTTATAAAAAAAACATGTTAAACTTCAAATCACTGAATATTATTTTTTTAATATAATATTACCTATATTATTATATAACCTATGTAGAATCGTACTCGTATAAGTAATTCTCTGTAACCTCGGCAGGTCCACCACTTGTATGTTAATTATGTTGTGAAGTCATTTGCATTTTGGTTTGAAGGGTGACGTAGGGATCAACACTTACTAATAAGGCCTTCTGTGAAATAAAAGGAAATATGTCAAGCGTTTCAGGGCTTTGTAGGGCACGTTACGTTATCAGTTTCGATTGTCATCGTTAGACGGCAGATTTGAACTCAGTCCAGGCGATAAGATCTTTAGATACTTAGGTTCAATCTTAGGGTGCGTACAGATTATGTAACATGTTATATAACTTCTGTTTTATAACACGTCCACACTATCTAACATTGTTGTCTAACAATGAAACATGTAACAAGACCGTACACATTAAAATAACATTGTTTATAACAATTCAATGTGTGTCATTTCTTAAAATATAACATTGTTGCAAAAACTAATAACATGTTATATAACTTGTTTTTGTAACACATATCGTTCACATTTTTTTTCACATTAAAAAAACATGTTATTTAACTATGTTTTATAACATGTTTTGTTATATAGTCTGTACGCACCATAACATTGTTGTCTAACAATGAAACATATAACAAGACACAATGTGTTTTAATGACATATCGTCCACATTTATAAAACATGTTATATAACTGTGTTATATAACTGTGTTATATAACATGTTTTGTTACGTAGTCTGTACGCACCATAAGGAACCCTCTACTAATCTGCGCTGAAGCAGGGTATTGGAGTATGCTTTGACTCTTCACCTGAACAGACCCATGATACTTCTTTCTATTTATGATACTTCTTTATTTTGTTTTGATAAAATTGAAAGTAAACAATGTTTAAGGAATGTATTTGCAAAAAACTTTAGGTTCGAGTCATGCGTGCACGTGTAAAAAGTTTCAAAGTGATGTGATTTGAAACACATTACTTACTCGCTTTTTAACTTTCAAATATTATATCAACATTGTTCTACCGTAATAAAATATAATAACTATGGTCATATACTACATTGCTATTTTAAATATTCAATTCAATTCTATCCTTTTTAGTTTTTACAAATTTTCGCCTTCCACTGACTCATCGTATTCAGGCTGCAAGTACTTTTAGTATTTTTAACCGACTTCAAAAAAGAAGGAGGTTCTCAATTCGACCGTATATATGCTTTTTTTTTTATGTTTGTTCAGCGATTTTTTCGTCGTTTATGGGCCGATTTTGATAATTCTTTTTTTGTTGTAAAGTAGATAAGCGCAGTGGGGTCCTTTTAAAAGGATCACCAGGATCTGATGATGGCATCTTGGAGAAATCGAGGGCAACTTTCGAAAATTGTAGGGACGACTAGTGTGTTTGTTAATGTTTTCATAAGTACATGAAAGCGCTACAATTTCATGAAGGTCTGGAGTCGATCTGATGAAGCCGAAAGACAGTCAAGGGAACTCCTCAACGATTTACTGCAGTTATCTAGTGTTTGGGCTTGATCAATTTGTAGTGACGAGAACTTTACACCTACATGTTGAATTAAGCGCCATCTGGCGAGTAGTTTTTGAGTTATCTCTACTTGTCGAGGTTGAAGTCGGTTATTTTTTTTGTAAAAAGCAATTATCTTCTCTCTTCTTTCTTTGTCAGCAACGCATTAGTGACCTTTGGTGTAACTGATGTCCTGTTTCAACACGTTTCTTGGCATTAGACATAGGAACAGCTCCCATACACCTTAAGTTTGCAATAGGCTACGATTAACTCGACATATTACGGCCCTAGGAAGCATTGAACTCAAATTATTCAAAGTCCATGTACAGAAATGAACTTCATAAAGACAATCCGCAATCAAATTTATTAATAATACTTCTCAGAGTCAAACAGACAAAATAAAAGGACGGGGTTTTCCTGTTACTGTGTTCGCCGGTATCGAGATAAGCCACAAATCTACTCCAATAAATAAACCACTAGATGCGTGAGCCCGTTTGATAGACAAACCTATTGGTTTATTGCGTAGAAAATGGATTCCTCTATTCTTTTGAGGCGTTTTTCGGCAAATATTCAAATCACTTACGGAAAGCAGAATATCTACGGAAGTTGAATTGGCTTGTTTATAAAGTTAGTTTGAGATTGAAAGTATAGGATGCATTGTGTGCGTGCGTGTTTTTGTGTGTGTGTGTGTGTGTGTGTGTGTGAATTTTTGTGTGTATGTTAATGCTTTTGATTGTGTGTATAAAATTTTATGTTCCTTGAATATTATGCTTTTAACTCAGGCTTTTAATATCTCGACAGATCCTAAAGGTTTTTAAAACTTACACATAAGTTTTTATGCCTCCGTTTATATGGACCAATAGGTTCTTAATGTTATTTTTTTATGTAGAGGGGATCAGTTCAAAAATATATTGAGGTATATAATAATACCAAAAAAGTACATCGCCAATAGCAACCTAGCAGACAATCAGTTGACGGTAAAGACTGCCTCATGACGTTTCATCATTAGACTTTCAATCAATGGCACGAAACTGGCCAAGAAGAAAATGTTTTATTAGACCTTTTATTTGGAGTTCAAGATTTTTTTAAAGTAGATCAATATAAGAGAGCTTTACACAATTAGTACATGTTTGTCAATGTTAACTTACAATGTCTGAAGTTCATTCTGAGTCATCTGGGTCAATTGAAAAAAATATTAAGACCTTACATAGTATTCTTACTCTGTTAGGTTACGCAAGAAAGGCGGTGGTATTTATTTTTAAATCACTAAGTAAATCAACTATGTTAACAGTATCCCTTCTTTTGAACATGATCTGTGATTTCTCTTATTCATCTCTCACTGTCCCACTGTTGGACAGACATTTTCTCATACAATGTGGCGATATTTACCTATATTCCATCACATTACCCAAGTGGATTTTAAACTTTACACGTCTTTAAAAACATCACGGAAAGCTGTCAAGTTTGCTTTTTTCGATTTCTTTATCAACTTGAGCAATATTATAATATCGATTCCTAGTTGTGGCCTGCGGCGTAGACCGCGAGAAAGTTCTTTCGATTGATTATGAAACAAAATTTCATCTCTATTTTACCCCCTTAGTGTTGGAGTTTGTCTAAAGTCGTTCTTTACGGACCTGTACTATCTATAGACCATCTCTGAGCCTTTCATCTTTATACTTCAAGCGGTTTTTGATATTTCGTAATGTTTACGTTTCGTTCATATAATATTTAGAAATGCGGAGGCGTAGCTAAATACGCGTCCACCATTTTGTTCCTAGTCACCAACGCGTCATCATGCCCTTCATGCCACTAGCGACACATATAATCCTCTGCTGTAGTAGAGGTATGTTACCATCAAAATTAACTGGCATGTGTCATTTTATGACTTACTTTATTTAATTTTGGCATCCACTCCATAGAAAAAAAATGTAGCAATATGGATTATAATTGAACGTGTTAATGAGGCTAAGTAGTTTTCTATTTAGCAACAAAGAAATAAACAATATCTGTTCGTTGATCGGCTGTCTTAAAATCTTCTGTTTCTGTGTGTTTTTGAACATTCTGATTATTTTATGGTTGGTATTTCGTTTTTATTTTTGACGCCAAAATTGATGATCATCTAACCCTCAGGTCGATCGATTCAGGGACAAATGGTCAAGTAAAATTTATTACTTGTACCAAGTACTTATCAGTGTTACACATAATTTGTTGTTTAAAGTTAGATAAAGATTATTTGCTGTTTATTTACATGGAATTATACAAATATAAATTACATCATGTCAAAAAATTATTAATAGTTTTACATCTTCTATTTTAATATGGACACATAAATGAATATTGGAAGCGGATTGAAGTAGTTTCGGTGATGAGTTACGAGCGTGACCTCGGGCCCCGGGCCTCGGGCTCCACTACACGATAAAAGAAACTAAATGCCTAATCAAAAACAAACATTCCGTGACTGCCGCCAATAGGATTGTCGTCGCAAATCATCCCGGGCCGTAACCGAGCCGTGTCGTAGCCGGAACAGCGAAAAAAAACCAACCGTATTGTTTCTACTAATAAAAAGTTCTAATAAACATGCAACTAAGCTACGGGCTTCCGGGCAAATAAAACATAAAAATATATCCTATTTTCATAGGGCGAGGGAGACACCGCGAGGAGGTGGGGGCCCCCATCTGCGCAAAAACCCAAAAACATCGAAATGAAAATGAGTGTAGCAGGGAGGCAGGAGCCTGTGTTGGTAATTCATTTTTAACATTAAGCCTGTGTGAGTTTTTAAAGTACAGTCGATCGCATTATGCTAATGTGTAGTTTTGGCTAAAATGTTACTAAAATTACGATTATGGGAATCGACTCGTGCGTTTAGTGGACGGTGTGTGGTAAGTATCTTAATGCATTAGGGTTTGTAATAATATTATATTTCTGGAAAAATTGCGTTACTTCTAGTATGAAGCAGTGATCAATCGCTACACGTTTCTTCAGTAATTTCAATTTCGTTTATGATAGCCATTCAATTTAAGTTTAACGGTGCTTTGTACGGGAATAGTTAAAGTTCCAGTTTACGGCGTCTAAAGGTTTACGGTTCAAGTTATTGTCCGCACTAAATTATGTCATGGCTTCTATCAAATTTTAAATAATTTTTGGACTCGATCAAAGACATTTCAAGTTTAGTGGAATAAGTAGTAGTCGATAAGGATTAATGAATCATCCTCTTGTTATTTTCCACTGAAATGTACAAAATATTTTATATACCTACTAGTACTACTACTACAAGTTGTATTTGCTTCGCTTTCAGAAACCGCATCCAAATCGGTTAAGCAGTTTTTCATTTGAAGGAAAACAAATTTTGATAAAACAAAATGAGCAAAATTCAATGTAATTGCATTGCATTTAACAGATACCCCGCATAACCTACAACTTTTTTTAAATATCTTCTATATACAAGATCTAAATCAAGCCCAATAAAATCGGAAGTCAATTAAGCAACCTAACTCATACATACTACTCCATTGACTACTCATTACTGTCCTAGATTAATCTCTTTAACGATTAGAAGAAAGTTAATTGATTCAGGCGTTACTTTGTGGAACTCCATTATTACAGATTAACCTTTAATCTGTGATTAGAAGAAATCTGGGCCTGTAGCCAAGGCTACGCCTGGTTCTCCGCTCTGACCAAGATCGCCATTGCCAGTGTTAACATTCGGTTCCTACGACTACTTTAATTAGATAAATAATGTGACATTTTTCTAATTCGGCGTGCTTAGCTCGAGTGTACAGGACGCGGGCTCGCATTGTGCCTCTACACACACCCACACGCACTAGCGCGAACATAAAACGCAATTTTGTATTAGATTTAATTTGAGTCGCACACAGGCGCGCGGCGCGTGTGCGTACGGAAGTGTACCCGCTTCCTACGCACAAATTGATTACGATCGTCGACGAAGAGAGAAATTTGCATACACGTGGCGGATTTTTATCTTTTTATAGAATAAGAAAAAAGTTATCAATTCGTCTCGCGCCGGATCGCATACAGTGCAGTCGGTTTGCGTGTGAGGGACGTGTCGTCGGCGGGAGACGTCTCGCGGCCGAGTTGGGCCAAGTGTCGGGGCATGTGTGTCCGAAGACGTCGGGAGGTGCATGCGTGATAGTTTGCGGGCATGGTGCAGGTGCAGGGTGGCCGAGCGTGCAGTAGACGCGCGGCCTCGCGCGGCGCCGCCGCTCCGACGAGTGAGCGCCCGATTTAAAAACTATACGAACGAACCCGCGCAGCGAGAACCGTAATACCACCCCCCGCGTAATGATTTTTTGGCGATGAATTTATATTCGCGCGCGAGCGGTGCCACTTTTTCGACCCCCCCGCAGACCCACTCCCTGCTCATTAACGCAACCCAGATATGCAATTCTGATCTTTGACGAGGAGGCTGTAGTGTCGGCGGGCGCCTCGCCGGGAGAGGTGCCCCGTTTTGTTTTTTCCCGCCCGGCTTCATTATTGATGGCATCGGGACGGTAATGCGGAAGCATGTGTGAACGTTTCATTACAAAAGGTGGACGCGGCTCGTGTTAATATTGCAGACCGGCCGGGCCCGACCGGACGGGTGGACGCTTCCGAAAAAAAAACTTCAAATTAAAAATTAACAAAAAATTAAATAGTTCCAATCGTCTCGTGATAGGGTTCGGTCGTCAAAATTTTTCAAAGTTTACAATAACGCGCGGTCGTCGGGCGCGCGTCGGAAAAGTTTCGCTCGAAGTTCGGTAAAGTTTGTGGCACGTGTGTGGACAGACGTGACGGATTGGCCAGACTGTTGATACGCCGTATTTCATTGGACATTCCGCCTCCAATTCTGAATTCTCGCCGGGAAAAAATAAAGCCGTAGCTGCTGCCGCGCTATTTTGTCAACACGTTACTTGTTTATCTCGTTCCTAGTGATTTCTTACGGACATTGACTCGTGACTTTGTTGAAGTTTGACTATTTGTTGACGTTGTCTACGGCGGCTCTACGGCGCTACGGCTGGCTGAAGGTAAGTGCTTCCTCTCCGAACACTCTACACTAAACTCTGTTCACTTTTACGTGGTGATTAATTTAAATTTTGTATTTTTTGGTCGAAAGTGAGATTTAGCCACAATTTTTTTAAATTATTCAACGGCATGAAACGGAATGAAATCAAGTGTTTTGCCCTAAAAGTTCTAATTATTTCGAATTTTAAATTGCAGTTTTGCAATCATTTTTTATTTATAATTAAAATATCATCTGTGAAAAAAATTGCATAGATAAAAAAGAAGTCTTGTTCAACTTGATTTTTAATCATGTCGCGAACAATCATCTGGTTTCATTGTGATAAGGTCATTATCATGATAATGGTGTTCGCGGCGAGGGGTGAAGGTGCCTTGCAAGTGGAGCCGTAGCTCGCGCTTACTCTTTTTTGCATAAATAATTACTTTATTCAAATGTAATAAGATGTGCATCAGTGTCCGTTGATCTATATCCCTTTGAAAGACGGTGGATTGAACTTCTAAACATTCCGAAAAAAGTTATAGTATTAATTTATACGGACAGTAACATTTAGGCTTAAAAAAAAGTATAACTCATTCTTGTATATCGTGATATTTTTTTAATTGTTACCGGAATATAAAATTATTTAACTCTTACACAGGTTTCAAATTATGTCAAGTAATCAAGTTGACTTAAAATAATTATTATTGTGTCACTATTGTTTAAAAACATACTGAAACATCGTGCCCCACACTTCTCCACTGCAACACTTGTACTTAGATGGTATGGACTTAGATGCTACCTAGATGGTAATCGTCAGATTGGCCAAGTGCGTTATGACTTCATTAAAATGCCCTAACTCACACGTGTAACAAAAATAATAATGTGGGTCTGCCGTTAATTTTTTTATCGGCAACGTAATGTAATTAGTGATGTAATTAGTGTAATTTGTATTTCTGATGTCCGCGGGCGATAGGTACCACTTCCTCTCAGATGATTCTGTAAAATCGGTTTTAAAATGAAAAAGTTCTCCTGCCTCCTATGTGTCCGGCAATACGTTGGTGATGATATTCGATCACATTAACCCAACTTTCTAGTTCTAATGTCACTATGTTGTTTTGTCCGTAATCGTCAATTTTTAAATATAGGTAAGTATATAAACATAAAGAATTGTAAGAGAAGCGCGCAGTATTTGACCGCCTCTGAAATTTTCAAATTACGCGCTACAGAAAATAATATATATGCTTGCGTGATTCAGTTTTCAAGTGACATATAAATTATCATTATAATAGACAAATTAATCACCGATTCGTAACTAAAATCACTATGATCACACACATAACTTATACAAAATACACAAACCTCTCCTGCATGCGATTATCAACTTTGTTGCAGGTTTTCTTGGAGACTCGAAGGACCAAGAAATAATTTTATTTTCACTCCTCCAACCATATGGTTAGAACTCAACTCAAAGTCATATTGTTACTTCTCATTCACAACTCATATTTACAGTAAAGTACCTAATCAGAAAATTATATAATGACGAATTTTTTATCTATTATAAACAAACTTAAATTACTTGAAATATACAATCAAGCAATTAGACGACTAATGAATAGTATTATAATATAAATAAATAACTTGTGATCGAAATTGGATAGAAGATCATAATAAAATGATTTCGCAATATTTTTGCATTATATTTAAATTTCATTTCTCATAAATTCTCACAAGATCGTCATATTCTTTTTCTAGAAACCTTAACTTAGTATAATAAAATATTTCACACGTACATAACACACATTCTATATAAAAATTCCCTAAAAATCCAAACTCAGCCTCCTGAGACTAAGCTCAGGTAAATGTGTAACTATTTTATCCAATTACTTTCCCGGACAGGCAATTTTCTGTAAATATATCGCTGCTAAAGCTTGTAACAAAATATGACATATTTATGATAATGGGCCAAAAAATCCTGTAGGTAACTAAGTTATGTCCTTAACCTAGGCTGGCTAAAAAAAAACATCTTTTTTAGATGACAAAACTTTCAGCTTAAATTTCGAATGCTATCGAATTCATATTTAAAACTAGATCCGTCATCGTTGATTGTTCCACAAATCATGGAACGAATCAAATGTTCTAAAGTAAGATTTGAATTCAGAACGTGTAGATGACGTCTAAAACCGTTGGTCAAACGTATCTAGTGATGTGCGCGGCTGAGCGCGCGGCCGCTGCAGCAGCGAGCTCGAGCACGCAGCTCGCGCCGTGCAGCGTGCAGCCCCTGGCCTCTATTGTGTCTTAGACCGTTTTTAGAGCAGGTTTACAACATGTGTTTGATTTTGGAATTTCCACACTTCGACCGTTTAGCACGCGAATGGGACTGTATTATGTCTGTTAAGTTAAAGTTGCTCAAGTAAAAAGTTTAACTTTGTTTAGAAGTTCCGAATATAATTTACGTTTTCTGTGTAATTTTATATGAGATGTACCTATGTGTTTTGGAAGATTGAACTGACGACGGAAAATGATTGTTCTTAGCGTACTCCAAGTCAACTCGTAGCTAAACGAGACAGAAATCGAAAGTTATCGGAATCGTAATCAAGCGGAAACAATAAAAGGAAGTGCAAACATCCACCCGCTAATCTCATCGGCGTCCAGACGAGCGATCATCGATTCGGCGCATCCATCTACCCAGTCGCAGCGAACCAGACTAGGAAAAAGTAAAAAACGGTGACAGACTCATTCCGTCCGACGTCTCAGTTCTAATCGCGCCCCCACACGCACGCGCGGCTTTTTAATTGCATCCCCCTCCCCCCGGAAAAAAGGGCCACGATGGATTAGCATACAGCCTCGGCGCGAAACGAGCGCACCCCTTCAGTTTTTACGCGCTCTCCCGCCATATTTTTTCGCGGCATATTTTCAGCGGAGGGGGGGAGTGCGTGCGCGCCGCAGTCGGCGAGCGCCGGCACCGCGCGATGTGCATGCCACCGCTAGTGAGCCCACCCCACGTATTGCACTTACGCGTTTACAACTCGCACTAATTTTTTTTATGTGAAGTGCTGTGTGTAAAGGATTTCATAATTATTCCCAAAAAAAATACTGGTGAGTTTTTGCATTGTTTATCACGCGTGACGTTAGAACTAGCAAAATTCGGTGATAGCTGGGAGCAAGGTCGTGGCTTGATGATAATATTATTTGCACAAAAATATGTGTTAGACTGTCGCGGATAACCTCGTTTTAGGACAACGCGGACCGTTGTAATAGTTTCTGTTTTTTCTTCATTACTATCGCTGACTATTTCTGAATGGACTGTCTGTTCCATACTTTTTGTTGTCACAAAAATACACGTATTTTTTTCAAAGAATGAGAGAAAGAAAAATATCTCTCAAAAATTCCATACATCTTAAATTTCATTTCCGGTTAAACTTTTGGGTTCCAGAAAAATCCGGAAATAATATCGTTAAATAGTGCATTGAATAAGTAAACTTGTATTCATCTCAATGTTAACGAGATTCTTATTTGATTACAAATTTAAAATCTCCTAAATGTCTTAAATCTTGAACACAAATTATGTAACCAATGTACTTTTTAATAAAAGTAGCTGATTATTTTGAAGTTTTCATTTTGGTAATTATGAGTTTGGCATAACCCTTAAAATTTTCTTATACAAAGTTAACATTAAAATAACTTACTAGCTTGATTTCAAACAAAAAACTAAAAGTATTAAAAGTTACCGATGTCGTAGTTTACCTTAATTTTATTCACTGAAACCTATGCACTATGCAACTACATGTATAAAAAGGTCACATAAACAAGTGCTCTCGCAAAAGGTAATAATTTCAAAGTTTCAATTCACTCGTTAGGAGAGCACGCGTCACTAGAAATGTACGCATTTTTCTACTTGTAAAGTATTCGTATCAACGTTATTTAGATCGGAATAAGAGCTCTAATTAATACAAACGGGAATTTTTCCATCCATACAGAGGTTTTTTGTATTCAATATGTATTTTTATATTCATATTTTCAATCAATTACTTCCCCCATACGCGGGGATATCATTTTAGTGCTAAAAAAAAGTTTACATGTTAGCATTGCCTTCAGTATATAATCACTTAAACTAAATAAGCATTATAATAAAACAAAGATATAAAAATACGTCAAGTAACTTACGACTTTCTTCGGCTTTACTTTAATGTTTTTCTTTTGCCTCACTGAGTCTCGTTTAAAGTTTAAATACGGCTTGTAACATAAGATGGTAAGTAATAATAAATAATATTATTACTAGGTTTATTCCGGTGTTACAACCTGAGATTAAAATTTAAGATTTTGGCCTATTGAACGAATCATTTGATTTATTATATTTCTGGCTTCTAAGATGGATAAGAAAACTCTAGTATCAAATAAAATTACTTAATTTAATTAACCAAGTTATCACTTAATCCAATTAAAAAGTAATTAAGCTATGTTGGCAGAAGATTCAAGCGTCGGTCTGTGGCACTTGGGGTTTAGGTTTGATTCGAACGGACCTCTGATTATGAAAAGTATTGTGTGTATTTATATTAATTTATCCTTTGCTTTTGCCTTTTGCGTTTGCAAAGTTTTCGAAACAACGAGAATACAGGATAAAAACAATATTGGTTGTGATAAAAAAATCGATGAATACAAATCTAATTACGTTTAAGTCAATTAACTTCGTCAAAGTTCCAAACAACATCAAAATCGGTTTTCTAAGAGAAATGTGATCGGAAGGGTTCACGACATTTCTTGGCAGAGACGCTCAAATGTAGGGCCGTATTAATTCGATCGCTTCCGTGCCTCAGCAGTCGCGTAAAGCCGTCGATCTCGTTGTCGTTAGATATCAACTAGTAAATCCGCCCTCGCTTCGCTTCGGGAAACCAGTCCCTTCAAAAATCTCTATAAATTTTAACAAATTATGTTATTCCGATGTCTAAGCTATATTACTGCAAAGTTTCATGATAATCCGTTCAGTAGTTTTTGCGTGAAAGAGCAACAAACACACACTCACATACACACACTCACATACATCCTTACAAACTTTCGCATTTATAATATTAGTAGGAAGGAAGGATTATTAGGCCATATCGGCAGGCGGCGTATAAAACTGCTTGTGTTTAGATTCGTCATTAACCACCACCAATTCTGAAGGAGCGCGGTGGATGCTAGGTTTCCTCAGTTATGAGTTAAGAGGAGAAATTCGTGCCTTGAAGTTGACATAAATTGTATTTTTTTAAATTGGAAATACGCATAAGAGCACTAATATAACATGTTTCGACTTACTAAGTAACTCCTGGGACCATACGAACTATGGTATTTCGTGCATACTAAGCGCAGGTAAACATAGTGACAGACTTCATCAAGTCGAACGTAATATATTTACATATATTTGAAAGTATTTTTTCATGTAAATAGTTGACAAACAAACAGACGAGCTGTTTCATGTTTAGTGCTCCCACTTACGTACTCTCTAACTGAGAAACCAAATGACATGGATATCATAATTAATATATGACAGATTTCAATATCATAAAAGTATCATTAATGCACTTAACTAATAAATTATAATAATTATGTTATGCTATACTCGCCAGGAGCTCCAATCGCGCTGTTTATAAATCACAAAATCTATTATTAATATTATATTAACAATGATATTTAACGTCGACATATCGACTGATCCCTATTTTCAAGGATTTATATTATCACCAAGATATGCATAGAATTATCAACGTGCCAACGAATAATTACTGTATTGTGAGATGCTGTTAAAATAAAAATTGTTTTAAATAGATTTATTTAAGTTTTGTAAAACCAATATGATTTGATCTCGCCGATAAAGTATCCCTTAACCGTATCTGAAATAAAATATGACAGACATAGAAAAATGCAAAAATAAATGTTCAGCTTTTTAAACCCTCAAAAATCACATGCATTAGAATTTCAAACAAATAAACGGCTAACGTACAGACTTAATCCGATATCAATGTCGATTTTATTACAATATAATTATGCGTTGAATATAGAAAACTATATATTAATTTAAACTAAAAATTTAAAATAAATTATTATAATAATTTAAACTATATTAACATAATATTACCTTCATAACTTTTCTCAGTAAGGTTTAAAAAACCCGATATTACCGTAAAATTCCTAGTGTTTATTAATTTTCAAGCGAGTTCTTCGGTCGTGTTTAACACTTTTGTAGAGCTCGTAGAGGCGTAGACTCCCCCGAGTATTGATAGAGGCTCGCAAACAAACCGTTCTGTTAGCACCATAGAACTCTATCGGCCGATTACCCTAGAATGATCTAAAGTAAATACCAATCAAACAATCTAAATAGAAGAGTATTTAACGTTGAAAATAAAACGTACGCTTTTTAAACTCTACCTGTAATTTATTTTGTTATTGTAAATCTTATATTGGACAGGTTTCATCTTACTCCATCCATATAGGTAACATTTAAAATAAAATGTCTATTATTTTAACATTTGTTTATAATTTTGTTGATACAATAGAATACAATAGAAGGTGATGCATTTAACGATATTTCGAATTAACACGTTCGCTGCGTTACGGGCAGAGTTTTGCCGTATTTGACTTCCGAACTGTGCGGCGGTCAATTGTCTGTGTCTTACGCCCGGTGCGGGGGTGGGTTTTATATGTTCCCGTGGATGCAGAAAAGAGATAAATATATATCCAAGTTTCTTTCTTCAAATGTATTCCATTTTTCGAAAAAATAAGTACGGCATATAATGGTGCCGTAACGCACCGGAACTTAATTATTTATCTATGGTGCGATGCGGCATGTATGTTGCCGTAACTTAGACGCCGTACCGCACTGTAGGGAACTCGCGCGCAGCTTCAGTGTGCCGTAGTGATGTGCGCAAGGAATATCGTTTGCACGTATCGACACTGGATTGCGCTTTATCAGCGCTCGAAAATTAATATGAAGCGTTCTCGTAAGAAACTTGATATAAATAAAGTAATTAAGACGGAAGGTGGTGAGGTATAAATGTTATTAAAATAATAGTCTTTATCTATTTTACATTTTTTCCCAATCAAAACTTAACCAGACGATTAAGAATTGATCCCATATCTTTGATCTCAAATTGCAATGATTATGTTTCTTGTTACAATATATATATATTATATATATAAATCGGGTCCAGTAGTAGAGTGGGCGTTCATTCGTACTATTTACATTCCAGATAGGTATTCTTGACTAAATAAGCAATGTTGGCTTCTTTCATATGTCAGGACGTGAGCTCAGGATATCAAATGAAACACAGGGTTAGTTCTAGCCAAACACACCACCATCTCCGTTTATTGAATCAGACAGTTTGGCTCAGTAAATACGTTATTAGATCATTTAGATTTGGTTTGGTATTTTGACATCTTGGATTTACTTCACGGAATTACGATATTGGTGTTAACGATCGATCCACTCGCACTCGCGACTCACGCGTTATTTATCAACTATTATTAACGATTCACGGCATTTCAACATACAAGGAGCTTTTACAAGATATTACACCGCTAGCCATACTTTATTATTTTCCAATTCTATTGACAGCTATCAGATTCCCTATTAATCATCGCGTACAGATTAATCGCATCAAACCAGTTTCATAGGTTTACTACCTCCTCCGTCACGGCCATCGCTGACTCATCGCCCGTCCTCGGGTGATGCTCCGCCCCGTTAATATTACCATCTCAATTACTCGACCCGCAATTTTCAATTAGTTCGACCCAAAACAAAACTCAAAATCTTTAACATCAAAAATGACTATTGCTGCTACTGCTGCGAGTGGATTTCAAAAACTTTGTTTGCATTTTTTAACCCTGACTACCATAAACTACCACTCGCTTCGCTAGTGTCGCTATGGAGAAGAAGCGAGTGAGAAGAAACTCCATAACATAACAACACTTATTTAGAACAAAATTACCAATTTATTATTTGCGCGATTTGTTTTAACTTTTACTCGGTACGTCGTCACCGTATAACTATAATCGGTACGTCGCGTCACTGCCATAAAACCGTATTCGTTTCCGCATCTTCCCGCGATCCATTCAGCACGCTCTACCAGCGGCAACACGTGTGAGGCATTGAAGATTACCTGAAACAACCAAACACATACGCGAGTATCTCTCCACGCTCGGTCCTTCCTGACCTACTAAATAATCAACGTGCAACGTTACGGCTGTCCTACATCCACACACGGCCTCATGTGTTTCAACTTCTGCATCAGTATGGGTATAACACGCAGGCATTCGTGTTCAGTTATGCCACAGAGGCGTTTGAACAGCTAAGCCCCGAACACGTCTTTAAAAAGGTAACACATGGATCCTAAATAGATATGCCACACGGACCTCTCAAAGATTTGACACTCAGGCCTATCAACAGAATTGCCACAGAGGCCTGTCAATAGATTTGCCACACAGTCCTATCAATAGAATTACCATACGGGCATACCAATTTAGGATTTTCTACACAGACTTTCTAATTATTCAGATCAATAACCAACTTCATTAAAGGTCCTCAATTACCCAATGAATAAAACAAAACAGAAATCACCTGATATCCAGAAGCGTAGTATAACAACACTTAAAGCAGTGCAATTCCAAGTACAACTCTCTCTGAATAGATTGTGTTAAGTATTGTTGCAGATTCCTTTTTCCTTACATAGAGTGCTCATAAACAAAAATTATTGTATTCCACAATATTCAAAACTTGCTTTAACCAATTTATCTTAAACTCTCACTCCCTTGGTATCTCAAGTTAGCAGAGATCTTCATTGTGGTACTTATTTTGAACTGTATGACATGTCATGTTTGTGTGACACAGAATTCTTAGGTTGTCATTTCTTTTCTCAAGACACACTTTCAAAATTATGGTTTATTACGTGTAATTTCCTCTTTTAAATTTCAATCGCTTTTTATCAAAATATTTCTCATTGAATGTTTCGTAAACATAAGCCTCATTTCCATGGACCAGTGATGAGAATTGCTGACATGACAGATGGCAATCTTAGCCTTATCCACAAAAAAATTTCAGGATTCTTTATCCCACTATCTGAAATCGGGTCCAGTAGTAGAGTGGGCGTTCATTCGTACTATTTACATTCCAGATAGGTATTCTTGACTAAATAAGCAATGTTGGCTTCTTTCATATGTCAGGACGTGAGCTCAGGATATCAAATGAAACACAGGGTTAGTTCTAGCCAAACACACCACCATCTCCGTTTATTGAATCAGACAGTTTGGCTCAGTAAATACGTTATTAGATCATTTAGATTTGGTTTGGTATTTTGACATCTTGGATTTACTTCACGGAATTACGATATTGGTGTTAACGATCGATCCACTCGCACTCGCGACTCACGCGTTATTTATCAACTATTATTAACGATTCACGGCATTTCAACATACAAGGAGCTTTTACAAGATATTACACCGCTAGCCATACTTTATTATTTTCCAATTCTATTGACAGCTATCAGATTCCCTATTAATCATCGCGTACAGATTAATCGCATCAAACCAGTTTCATAGGTTTACTACCTCCTCCGTCATATATAATTAACTTTGCATGACAAATCAATGATAATAAAATAGCAGTTTTCAACCTATTTTGCAATTTATTCACAATTAAATCTTAACTATACGATAAGAAATTGATCCGATACATTTGGTCTCAAATAATTTTAATGCTTATGTTCCTAATTACTTATATTTTTGTTTAATTTTGCATGACTTTAATAAATGTTAATAAAATAACAATCTTCAACTATCTTACAAATGTTTCCCAACACTAGTTTCAAATTCGGTCTATCGATCTACATGCGGCACGGCATGTATATTGCCGTGAAATCGTTGATTTTCAAAATTATGCATAACTTCTAAAATATCAGGTCGAGACCCTGGCGACGTTAGCCATGTGTCAATAGATATACAATCTATCGATTCGTTTATTTTTTTAAAGTAAAACATGGGTTTCCATGTCTGTAAGAGCCTTCAAAGTCAAGTCCTGGTACAGCAAAATGCAAGCCGTAACGCACAGCAGGCAATACTGATACGGCAAGATTATGACTCGTAACGCATGGGCAGTAAGTTTTATTTTTGTGCAGACGCAGTGAACGTGTTAAGTATAACGTTCTTTAAAAAAAATTTTCTTAGCCCCCATGTCATACTACCTTGGACCACCCTAACCCAAGCCCCATGTCCCATATTTTCGACCTGCAAGCACTGAAACTGGCCTGCCTGAGAAATTAATATTATAGCAGCCTCAAAAAAGATTAAAATTTCGACATTATAATTAACGTTTAATAATCTAAACGTTACTTTCACAACGTTGAAATGCAATCACCTTTCTTAGATATTAGTTACTAGCTTCTGCCCGCGGCTTCGCCCGCGTGGAATTCATTTATATCGCGAAACGGGATTTTTAATACAAACTTTCATCCCCTATTTCAAGCCTTTAGGGGTGGATTTTTGAAAAATGTAGCCTATGTGTGACTCTGGGTCTTCAACTATTTTCATTCCGAATTTTATCCAAATCGGACCGGTGGTTTAGCCGTGAAAACGTCACAGACAGACAGAGAGACACACTTTCGCATTTATAATATTAGTATGGATTAGATGGCAGTCCATAAGTTAAAGTTCAACCTTTCCATGACTGATATTTGACAAAATTTATAAAACAAATAAACAAACGCTGACCCTCCGTCTTCTTTGTTACCGATAACACAATGAGACAGCTTTTGATTCATCTTTTTTCACCTATTTTGTTTGAACCTGGTTTTTATTGGTCAAAATCCTAAATATTTTTTTAAAATATCTGTCTAGTATTCGAACCTTAGGCTCTTTTACTCACAACGGAAGACTTTATAGTAGTAAAAAATTCTGTACAAAGAAGGTGTTTACTAACGTATTATTGCAAACATTCATTGACGAATTAGATTCCCTGACAATTTTTAGTAATATTTTAGTTAGTTATAAATAAATCCTTCGGGTACTAGCTACATACTTACCTCTTTCTTTATTCGTTTGTTCACTCTACATATTACATACTCTACATATCAGAAACGGCTTTAATAATAAAACTGGTGAAAATCGCATTCAAATCAGTCAAGCATATGTAACTGTGGAGTAAAGTTGAATTTTAATTTAATACATAAAATAATAAGTATGCTTTGATTAAGTATGTCACTTCAAACCCTGTTTTTTCCAGTATGTGCTAAGGCATAGGTTTCGGAAGCAAAATAAGAACAGAGATACCAGGATATAATACAAGAGAAGAGGCATTATGTTTAACTGTCGTCTACTGCTTTTGACGTTGATCCAGAATTTCTAAAGCTAATATGAAATAATGATTCCTTGTTTCAACGCCGAAAGCAAACATCTTGAAGAAACTAACATTGCTTAAGTTAAAAGTTTTCCAAACTCTCAAAGGGGTGTGAGGGCTGCCAATTGGCAGTGGGCCAGCGTGGTGGACTATGACTTGTTCTTCATTCCATAAGGCTACTGGAGGGCACAGTCCTCCTTACCTATCAAGTTGTGCTGAAGCACTACAGCGTGAGTTGTATGCTACGCTTAAACTGTTCAATTATAAATTATGTACCTAGTTCAATACTCAGACCAATTAACTATAGACGGAGCGCCGTGAACAAAAGAGTAAGGGTGCGGTTCCACTGAGGCGGAGCGGAGCGGAGCTGTGCGCGATTCACCAATCACATGGCTTGAAATCCACATCTCATTGTGCCTCGCGTGATTTTCAAGGCATGTGATTGGTGAATCGCGCACAGCTCCGCTCCGCTCCGCCTCAGTGGAACCGCACCCTGAAGCAGGCAAAAGTCAGCCGAAAGCACACATTGAAACCAATAGAATGCCCTATGTTGACAGTTTCAACGAGAACAAATTTAAATTTTATTTTTTGGAACACAAATCTTCATTAATTTTTAACCGACTTCAAAAAAGAAGGAGGTTCTCAATTCGACCGTATATATGCTTTTTTTTATGTACGTTCAGCGATTATTTCGTCGTTTATGGGCCGATTTTGATAATTCTTTTTTTGTTGTAAAGTAGATATGCGCAGTGGGGTCCCCTGATAAGGACACCAGGATCTGATGATGGCATCTCGGAGAAATCGAGGGGAACTTTCGAAAATTGTATGGACAACTAGTGTGTTTGTTCATGTTATCATAAGTACATAAAAGCTCTACCATTTCATGAAGATCTGGAGTCGATCTGATGAAGCCGAAAGACAGTCGAGGGAACTCCTCAACGATTTACTGCAGTTATCTAGTGTTTGGGCTTGATTAATTTGTAGTGACGAGAACTTTACACTTACATGTTGAATTGAGCGCCATCTGGTGAGTAGTTTTTGAGTTATCTCTACTTATCAAGATTGAAATCGGTTATTTTTTTTGTAAAAAGCAATTATTTATTATTTAGAACACAAAAGTCGTTTTGGTGTGAGTGCCGCCGTGTGTATTACAAGGCTAGGCTGACTTTTTGCTGGCTTCACTCTTTTGTTCCCGGCGTTAATATAAGGTAGCAACCGAATCAAAATACATTATTTTTTTAGATTCTATTGTTTTTATAGAGTATTAGAATATTAGATATCATATTTCAATATTGATAATTAACTAAACCATATCATTATCAATATCAATAGCGTACAAATATTATATTTCACTTAAGAGTTAATTATTCGGAAGTTACAGTTATTCAGGTGATAAAATAATAACATAACTCTACTTAATATAATGATAAAGATTTGCAAATATATAACTAAAATAACCAATTACAGAGGTGATACCAGGAAGTTCTGCAATAAACTCCTCAAGCTTATTGGCAATTCACTCTTGGTTATCTTGGAGACATTTGACCTTCCCGCATAGCGTTACAGAAGATCTATCTATATCTAATATACATATATTTGCCCAACCCCATCACGGTCATAAATCTTAAGTATGACCAAGTTCGATTTCGTTTACAATCGCCATTCAACTTTCTTCATACCTCTCACCTACCTCTCACTCAAATGAGAGAACATATTTTAATCTAATGTTTATTAGAATAAAATAAAATAATTAAATAAAAATTCGATGAAGCTGCTACAATTTACTTCAATCTAGTGTAGTCAAAGTGTTGTCGAAAATAATGGTTTAATAATTTCGGCAATGTATTCAACTAAACATAACAACAAACGCATTGTTTACTTTAAAATATAAAGAGATATGAGTATCCTTCACGAGTATTTGAACATAATATTAAATTATGCACGCTATACGAACAAAAATTCGTAGAGACGGATAGCGAGGGCCGCGCATAGACGAAAACGCTATAGACATCGAGTAAGCTTGTCACATGAAATAGCACGAGAGAGTGCAACTGTATGCACAAGAACAAATTGAATGATCAGCGGACCTTTGCGTACTTATACTTTAACCGCCGAAAATGCGGAATTGCCACTCTTTACTTAACAAAACTTTATACATTTTACGTACCTATGTCCACAGTACAATTTAACTTGTAAAGAAAATTTACTTAAGGCATTTCAAATTCTCGCCGTCAATCTACAATTAACCTCAATCACAAAGCAGGCTGTGGATTGCCATTAAAACTAATTTCATGTCGAACACGAACGGAGCATTGGTTGCTTTCCTTTAAAAAACAGCAGAAAAAACCGTACAAAACATAGTATCAGTTTGTCTTATTATTTTCATGTAATGTGTAGATCCTTTTCTTGTGTGAGTGCGATAGATGACATCCATTGGTCTATATTATTCCCCGTCTACGCCGAGCGGCTAGACGACACGTCACAACAGGATAGTGGGGCAAAAAACTTGAAATTACTGTTGCTAATCCACAAATGTGCCACTATAAACACTAATTAGTTTTGTGCAGTTGAACCTAAATTTAAAACACAACTAATAGGTAATAACAATAGGTATAACATTACGGAAACCGATATTTTATTATGGTATTAATTAAAGTTAGTTTAAACCAAAATAGATAATAATGTTATTTAGGTATGAATGTTACGCCTTATGAGTTAAATTAATGATATTAAAACTGTTCTTATACTTCAAAACACCTTCGATTCAGACACGGTAAACTTTTTGCTCCGCTCCTATTGATCGAAGCGGTCTTTACATCGATACTCGAAGAGTGATTTTATATATTCCTTCTCAATAAATGGACTGACTATTCGACACAAAAATAATTTTTCAACTCGAACCAGTAGTTCCTGAGATTAGCGCGTTCAAACGAACAAACAAATAAACGAACTCTTCTGCTTTATATTTTAAAAGTATGGATTTTATGCGTTAACAAAATTGATATTTATAAACAGGAAGTCGTATGAGAATTACGTGAATTGTGCATGTAGCGCGGCGGCGAGGTCTTAGGAATCCGTAATAGGAGGCCTCCTCCGGTGGTCTAATTGCGAGCGATTCATAGTAGGTAACTAATCGAAATATTCCACGGATTCGGGTAACATGCTGTTTTATATTTAACTAGTTTCTGCCCGCGGCTTTGCCCACGTAACCAACAAAAAACAATAAAAAAACTAAATTATCCCGCGGGACATTATCACCAGATTTTTATATTCTGTTATCCCGCGGTAACAGATCCGTGCTCTGGGATGAAAACTATCCTAGCGTTAAATCTCTGATACAAGCAATAAGAATGCCAAGTGCTTAATTAAATCCAGTATGTATTGCGTGATATTCTAAAATATAACTCCATTAAGGTATCAGTTTTTGAGGATCACACCGAAATAAACCAAATAGACAACCAAAATATAATTTACAAAACAAAAAGACTGATTTTATCCACAACAATACCTTTATTAATACAATATCCGAAAGAAACTTTTCGTATTCTTTGTAAGTGTCGTTTATGTCCTTTTAAATAAAGTTCGCAGGCGCCATAAAAGCGACGGAACTGCATGCAATAGGCAACTGCTACCATCCGTGCCCTATTAGCTTTTTGGACAATCAATTGAAGCGATGTCGACTGTCGGTCGGTGTCGCTGATTCCTTCTCCACCGTTCTTCACTGTCAAGTACATGTCTGTGAAGGGGCCATTAAAAGGCTATACTCACTCGCTCATGAGCTCCAGTTGACTAACTCGGTACGGCTTTAATTTCTACTTTAAAAACAATCTTTAACTGTGAATGTTTCATATCTATATCCTACTAATATTATAAATGCGAAAGTTTGTAAGGATGTATGTGAGTGAGTGTGTGTGTGTGTTTGTTGCTCTTTCACGCAAAAACTACTGAACGGATTTTCATGAAACTTTGCAGTAATATAGCTTAGACATCGGAATAACATAATTTGTTAAAATTTATAGAGATTTTTGAAGGGACTGGTTTCCCGAAGCGAAGCGAGGGCGGATTTTCTAGTAAAGTATAAAAGTGTAATTTATAGGCTTATATTTTATGTTAATGGATGATATTTATGAAAGACTATTATTTTTATTAATCGAATAGTAAAAATTGTCTGTTTGTCTATGAATTCATACGCGCTAATTTTAAAAGTGGCCTAATCGAAAATGCGGTTTTCACTAATTGTGGTAAGCTGCACATAAAATATTTCTATATGGTTTATTTCATTCCGTTCAGAAAGAAAATACTTATGTTAGTTTAAAGAATCGCCTTTAACAATTTTCTAAGGAGGGTACTTAGAGTTTTCCCAAAAGCAGTCAGGGTGGGTTTTTTTTAAATAATTAATTGTAATCCAACTTCCGGCTTTGTTAGATATTTAGCTCAAAAAAAAGAAATCATTAAAAAATATTTACTAATAAATAATTTGCCATCTGTTTTGAATAAACTAGCAAGGTTTACATTTAACTTAAGAAAAAAACATTAAATTTAAGAAAAAAAATCACCCCAAGTAAAATTAATTAAACTTTATTATCGAATAATGTATCTAAATATAATAATATTTCGGGCAACCACCGATTGGTCAAAGCCGACGTAATTATGACTTACGGATTACCTACATTAACCAACCAATTTACCAGAACGCCGTGTTAGCAAATTGTTACACCGACCCAAATAAGTTGTAACACTAAATAAATCACAGGTAGACCTTATGGCACGACAAGAGGGTTTATTTTACTACAGTTTGTTATTGATAAAAACTTTTTATGACGCCCGTACGTCATATGCAATAGTTTTTGGAAATAAAACAATTGTTGCATTATAAGCTGGTTTCGATTCAGTGAATGAGTGCTACGTGAATTGTTCTTGAGGCTGTACATTGTGATCGTCACGTTGGCCAAAATCCTATTGTTTGTGACAGATCACAATACTTTTGCAATTCGCAATCAACAATCAATTCACTATCAATGCTAATTTAGTTTTCCATTAGCAATAAATCGACAGATTTCAAAAGATTTTCCACAAAACATTTTTTTGATATAAAATAAAAATTTGTCCCTGCTTAAATGTGAAAGCTTCGAGCAAAGTCAGTTCATTTATTTGAATGGGCTTTAGTGGGCAAATGAAGTCAAAAGTTCCATTGCTTTATTCAGACTTAAAGCTAACATTGTAATTAATACTTAACCCCAAAACCAAACGAAGATAACATACATAGGAAGTCAAAAACGGTTATGCAATATTCTCTGAACAGTATTTGCTCGTATTCTCCAGGGGGCTTATAAGCTTATATTCTCTATTTCCACTTCTTTCTTTCTCGAGAGATAAAACATCAAACGCCTCTGGTATTACTGACCTCTGAAAGGCGGGCTTTACATTATACAATTTGCAGAGCGCTAACTCAGTGCACTTACTAGTGCCATCATACATTGCACTGCACTATTTACTGTCTAACTGCCTTTACACAATGCGAATTTAGCACGCTAGCTCAGTTAGCGCTCTACAAATTGGATAGTATAAAGTCCGCATAAGCGACCATTTATATACCATCAGATAGCTGCGGTTTATGGACTATTAACTTATGAAAAGTCGGTAATAGACAATGGTAATAGATAATAAAATAAGCAATGACATAAAATTCATTCATTCAAAAAGATCCCTTCCTTTTTTCCGGCAACGCGTTGGTGACGCCCCTGGTTTTTCCAATGTCCACGAGTGACGGTGATCACTGGCTTTTAGATGACACCTCGTGTGCCAGCTTCGTCTATAAAAAAGTACACAAACTAGTCGTGAGGACCACTGGCGTAAAATGCGTGACGTTCCGCAAACATTCCGCAACATTCAAACTTTAAATCATAATATCCTAATGGTACGTGCAGTTTGTTGTGGAACGACTCATAGATATGTTGTTTATCGTGTTTACTTTCACGCGTCCGCCAAAACTATACTTGCAAAATTGATTCGATTCTTTGTCAAACTGTGTTATTTTCAGCACAGCGTAATAGGTTTGATCAACCTTTATTCCCGCAAAAAATACATTGACATACATGACAGTTAGCAACCATTGTAATAAAAAAATATCTAATTAACTAGCTTCCGCCCGCAGGCTTCACCCGCGTGGAATTCGTTTAAACTCCACCCCCCTATTTCACCCCCTCGGGGTGGAATTTCTAAAAATCTCCTCTTAGTGCTCCCCTACACTCCCCAAGGAACATACATGACAAATTTCAGCTTCTTCCGTTCAGTAGTTTCGGCTGTGCGTTGTCTGTCAGTCAATCACCAGTAACGCAAGAGTCTTAATGTATATTAAGGATTTAAAATACGAATAAACACAATAAGCGACGACAACATAAATATGTATATTTTGCGTAATATCTGAATTGAAGTGCAAATTACTTGGCTAGTTACCATTTTTAAGGTTCTGTATCCAAGGGTGATAAAAACGGAACCAGATTTTATCTAACTGAAGGTCTATCTGTCAAAAAGGCTCCCCATAGAAGTAATCTTCAAAAAACTCGTTTTCTACATTCTATCCTGATTATTACGGAACGGGCGGAACAGAACTCTACGTGTGGGAGTGTATCTCAAACTTGAGTGGTTTTCTTACAAAAATCTAAGAGCATTTAATTATGCTAGCCTATCGAAATATAGACCTTATTCGAAGATAAGAGTGGCTTGATTTAGACTTATTACGTGAAGAGATCAGGCTGAGGGATTTACCAAAAACAAATGCTTGATAATTACGAGTATAACACTAATCATTATTTTTATGATCCCCAAAGCAATGAAGGAGCTAAACCTAAACGTATATAGGCTGATTTTAGTTTCGTGTATATGCACACGAATGGTCCTATGTATGTCTAAAATATTATCGACAATGGAGACAGCGACAGACTAGGTCATTGAAATTTCCCATTCCTAGACTATCAGTAGTCAAATACGAGCTAGGCTTATCGTATAAAATTTAATCTAGTATAATTCGGCACACGCTATCGCACGATACTTCACATTCGCAATCTCACAGCATTGATAACTAGCCCTGCCCTAGCCTAGGGATGAGACGGGGAAATATCGACATTTATCTCGAACTTTTTCGTTCAAAATTCATAATTAGGAATAGGTTCAGTTCATAATTAGGAAAAAAAATATGAATTTTTAAGTTAGTTGTGTGTCTATTATGTAAGAAAAAGGATGTTTGTCCTTGAGCTGCCCTCCAGTACCTGTAGATAAAGTTATCAGTCTAATCACTGTATTAAAGTTTCAAATAATTCGCTATTTTATTAGCGTGTTATCGTTCCTAATCTTGCATTGCAACGGACTGACAATGCTTTATCGCTCGTAAGTGATGTGCACTGTTAGAAATGTTTCTCATACTTAATTACTCGTAATAATTCACTTTATTCATAAAAGAAATAATTTTCATTGTTCAGATAAAAAAAATTAACTCCAGCTAGCTTAAATTTTATTTTTGATAATAACAAGAACATACAATCTATCGATCGTTTGACCATTAGTCTTATACGTAAGTGCAAGTGAAATAAACGATAATGAATACTATGTAGTTTGTTGAATTATTTCGGCTTCTCTTTCAGATTATTCCTACCTATTCCTTACGTTTACAAACAGCATTATTAGCCAAACATAATTAACCAAGTTTAAACCAAATCCACTAGTGTTTTAACGTTTGCTCAAAATTTTTTACACTTAATTTATCTTTTTCTCATTTGCGATCCCGTTGAAATGAACCAAAATTATTAACAGATTAGAATTCATAAATCATTTTCATAGGAACTAAATAAATGTTAAAATAATTTTATAAAATATAAAAGTTGAAAGTGTATAATTTGAAAGTAACTTATTTTCATAATCGACGTTATCACAACCAGCTACTGTTATCGACAGTTTGAGCCCATCACTAGCCCAGTGCAACTGTTATCGCGTTTTTAATACACATCGTAAATATTAGCAAAGCAAACATAGACGAATGTGTCTATGTACAAATTTGCAATCTTTCTAACATAAACACTAAGCACTCGGTTATCGCGCCTAGCGATACCCCCGGCGATGTCTGCTTTACGACTGCTTACATCATTATTAAAACAAACATTGCTGTATATCAATACACATTTTCATGGAATGTATAAAACAGTACAAAAAATTTAATATTGTAGGGGGTAAAATAAATTTTGAAACAGAATGTTATAATATTGTTTAACCCGGAAGTTGTCCACTAACTATATTTTTTTTATTATAGATTAAATTACATACTCAATTTGCATATAGTTCATTGTTTAACTATCCAACTGTATAATTATGTCAGTTTTATATTTTATCACAACTAAACATGTATGTTTTTAATATATTTTTTAGATACCTGGCAACATGTATCATAATAAAACATACGTGTGTGTTTGCTGTCAATGTATGTGTCGCCATGTAGAGATAGGTGACTGACCTTATAAAAATATAGAGCTGGCCTTTTATGCCATCGAACGATATCTAACTACACTTGTTAAACATACCGAGTGATTGTTTGAAGAATTGTATTTCAAAAGCATTTAAAGTTTGTCATGTTCGGCGCCGAACTAGCAAGTAGAACGCTTAACAATATCAACAAAAACGACTTTAACATCGCCAAAAATAAACCAAACGAATTTAATGGTCTTAAGATTAACTCAAAAACAACTCATGCTCAAAATTACTACTCGTCAAATCACGCTCGAAATGGATGAAAAAGAATCATCAAAATCGTTTCAAGTAAAAAGTATGTGATAACACACAGAAAATAGAGTTGATAGAAAAATCTCCTCGTTTTGAAATCAAATGAAAATACTAAAGGCTTGTTCCGCCTCACACCCCAAAAACCTGTTGTACAAAAGATTAATATTCGATAAAACGATGATAACCTAGTAACTTGAATATGTCAACCAAGCTTTATAATAATAAATAACTTAATTTACTTAAGACAGTGTTAATTACCAACATCGTAGCCCAGTGGTGACTCTATCTGAGTACCGAGGAGTCCCTGGTTCGAATGAAAAAATGAAATCGAATGGCCAACATGACCATATATAAAAGAGATAATAAAGTGACAGATAAATGTTTGTTCTTCTTAGTCAAATTTATTCCGTTCGGATCCCCAAAAACTGATACCCTAGTGGATCAGTTTAAAATATTTTCTATTATCTGTGCTGTCAATGTTTCCCGACACAGGGGATTCGTGCGTGTTTATCACTACGAGTACGTTAGCGGTTTATTTTTTGTATTGCCGTCACCGTAGTCCAATAATTCTCCTGCTTGCAAAAGGAAGTAGACCACTCCCAACAGACGTTTAAGGCCGATTCAGACATATCAGTGAAGTCACAGTTCCGACACAGTACCGGCAAATCTTTCATACATTTTCGGCATTGTCAGCACTAACACTAAGACGTGTCGATGCAATATGTATGAAAGATTTGCCGGTACTGTGTCGGAACTGAGACTTCACTGATATGTCTGAATCGACCCTTAACCTGAAATTATTTGTTTTCTATACAAAATAAAGCCAGTACACTGCGTTCGTGTATACCTACGTATACCACACAAATATAAGCTTTCCGCCCCTGCGATTAAGGTACATTGCAGTGACGTCGAGGTTTTTTTTTATGGAATTAAGATAGCAAACGAGCATGCAGCACCACCTTCCGCTGCCGCCCATGACAACTGTGACCGACCCAGAACTAGACTCAATGAGTCTCGTTCTAATTCGGTCACAGATGCGTTGCTACCCCTGAGGACTGAGATGACTCTTAAAAAGTGTAACCGGCTCCACATCTTCCTATCCGCAACACAATTGTTCTTAAAACAATTATTACACGGTTTTAAAATGAGGTAAGTAAATTGTGCTTTCAAGCGAAATTGAACTGTGAACATACGTCACAAGTTTGTTTACAGTGGGGAGTGCAAATTCCATATTCTTGATGCCTCGGGTATAGTATATTTTCGTATCATGCAACCTAAGCAATCCTTATCCTTACTAATATTATATTTTATTTATTTATTTTATTTATTTATTTATTCATTGCAACAAATATGGTACAAAAGTTGGTATAATTTTATAAAAGTACATGCATATTTGGCCACTTTCGGCATGCAACATTATTTTAATTAAATGCAAATTAAATTTAATATAATAGTCAGGTTATTTGAATACACTACATAATTATGTCCTTAATCATTACAAACACAAACAATCATAACACAAATAATCATAACAAACACAATAATAATTATAATAATAATGTCAGGTATAAAATAAATGAAATAAATAACAAAAAAAAAATTAAAAAACCACATTAAAAAACGACATTAAAATAATTAAAATAACATTATTAAAATTTAGCCTTAGATTTAAATTGTATAAAGTCGTCAAGCGAATAAAAACCATTATGTGAGAGCCAGTCAAATAATATTCCTTTGAACTTTTTAAAAGGTAAACATTTAAATTCTTCCGGTAAATTATTGAATATTTTAATGCACATACAATAACAATTTTTGTGATAAATACCGGTTTTTACTGTGCCTGGAATAATTAGTTTGTTAGGATTTCGAGCTCTATCAGATGTAACAAATAATAATGTATAAATGTGAAAGTGTGTTTGTTTATTTGTTTGTGGCTTTTTCACGTCGCAACATGGCTATTATATGGTATGGTTTATGTGTGTGGGGATAGTAAGGAGGGTGGAGAGTGACGTAAGCTACTTTTTACCGCGGAAGAACATCTCATTCCCATGGGAAGATCGATGTTTTGTTAGTTGCTAGATGTTTAGTTCCGGAGTTGTTAATAGATGGCGTTAGAAAATTCATTTGCAAGTCCTGAATCACAATATCAAAACCTACATGTAATTTACTTAAGTCATAGGCAAATGTTATAGGCTACTTTTTAGCTGAGATTCCTACGGGAGCGGGACCTACGCGGCTGTTACCTACGGGTCCCGAAGCGAAGCGCGGGCGGTTCTCTAGTATGTACCTAAGCAAAGGCACGGTCAAACGCTACCAATGGGCGGTGTGAACGACCGGGTCAAAACCCTCCAGTTTACAAGGAAGAAATAATCGTTTATCTATTCGGTTTATATAATAAACTATTATGTGGAATTAATTACCTCATTGCCACTGGCCACGGGGGCAGTGACTTACGACACTGCTGCGCGACGACTACGACACGATTACGGGTATCACGAAGCGATCACGACCGCCCTACGACTTTTATCGACCGTGATATATTTTCAAGGATTTCAGATTTATCTATGAGTAGGTAATAATGGGATTCCCATTAGGTAACACCATGATTGAATGTGTGCAATTAAAAATATAATCCTTCTACGTTTTACCAATTTCAACTGTCAAATAATATATTATTATCTAACGTAATTAGACTATTGTGATAAGAGACGAGAATACTTTTAATATTGAGATCGTAGTATCGCCGTGTTATCACGTGTAATTCTTTTAAATTACATCACTAAATATTAAACAAACTCTCTATCTCTCTCTTTTTCTCACTCTCGATAATCTTGTGTGCGTGTGGTTACTATGAAACGTAATGCAAAAATATATTTTTTAAACCAATTTTGTGCAAATATATCTGTATGTCATTTCTAACAAAAGTTTAACCAATGTCACACTAATGCTGATAATATTCTTAAAATTTAAATGAATAAAAAATTCTGTGAACGGCAATCAGTAGTTCAGATGAACGACGCGTCATCATAGTAGTTGTAACCGACTGTCGGTATCATATATGTAGGTATATTATATCTGAATTTTAGGCACTTCTCACACAACGCTATTTATGAGCTACGCGACTGCAATGCAACCTAAAATTTGTATGTATCTGACACTTTTCACTGACAGGAGTCGCATCGCATCGTTAGTCAAAAGTGTCAGATAAATAGAATTTTGGGATTGCGTCGCAGTCGCGTAGCTTAAAAATAGCTTAATGTGAGAAGTGCCTTAGATGTTCACGTTAGTCATGTATCAAGTGCATCACTATAGATATAGTTGTCGTCAAATAGGCTGTGATATAGGTACCCACTGGGTACACATTCCTGGAATCCTACTTCGTTCTGATTTTGAAATATTACCGACGCTAAAGCCTTGTCGGGGAGACTTAGTTCTGCTGCCTACGCTGTCAAAAAAGTAAGGCTTTTGACTGACGTGGAAACAGCAAGATTAGTCTATTTTAGCTACTTCCATAGTATAATGTCCTATGGTCTGCTGTTGTGGGGCTCAGCTGCAGATTTAGAGTCAATATTTATATTACAGAAAAGAGCAGTACGTGCCATCTACAGCCTCAGGCCAAGGGATACGCTTAGGCATTTGTTTAAAGAAATAAATATAATTATTAACTGTGATATCACAATATATTTTGGATAATGTTATGTATGTAAAAAAATATCATGACTGTTTTCTTAAAAAAAGTGATGTTCATAATATAAATACTAGAAATAAGGCTAAACTGATTGTGCCAAAATTCAGACTTAGCAAAACTGGGGCTCTTTCATGGGTAACTGCATTAAAATTTATAATAAAGTTCCGATACAGTTAACAGAAATGCCGTACTGTAAACTTAAAACTCATGTCAAAAGCATTCTTATGACGAAAGGTTATTACAAACTTGATGAATATTTTAATGATAAATCAGCTTGGACATGAGTTTCGTATTTTAGCCGTAATTAGTAGTAAGTGCAACTGTAACTGTGAGTGTCCTTGGGAGTTTCTTGCCGCTTCTTCTTCCAAGACCATTCGCCGTAGGGATTTGTTGAAGCGATGGCGTAACTTGACGTTCGATAAGTGTTTGTAAAAACCTACTTCGAAGAAATAAATATTTGAATTTGAATTTGATTTTCCTTCTAGGTATTTTCGAAACTTTTGAATATTTACCGCCCAAAATTTTTATAAAAGCCGTTCTCTGCATCTTTAGTGATGTTATGTCCATATATCTAACACAACTTGTTTTTATTACGAGTATAATTCCCTTTTCTATTTGATGAATTATTTTGATAGTTCTAGTCTTATCTTGAGAGCTAGTAAAACGCTGACGTACATTCAGGCGGTATTAAATCGATCAATTCCAAAATATTATACGTTTCCAGACTGTCATCTCACTGGAAGACGACGTACGAAGCTAAATATCTAGATAGAAGCAACTTTGACCTTACGCTTCTTGAAAAAATGCTCTAACAAATACGTCTTTGTGCCGCTAAACTAATATACGATAGGAGAGACAGATAGTCGTATTGTGTAACAGCTTTGCGGAAAGGATAACGTACTTTGTAGAGCGTTAGCCTCAGAAAAAATACACCGATACTAGCCGGTGTCGACACACAGAGACACTTACATATCTTTCTATACTAATATCTTTACTGATAAAAAAATGTCATTAAAATTGGCGTTTCGAAGCAATTATTGTTCATCACAACACTAAAATATAAGAATTTTTAGGAATGTTTATTTGTGATAGTTTCGACTTTAGTGATTTTTCCTCGACAGACTAAGGTAAGAACGACACTGAATCAGTCTTTGTGTAAATTAGTGTATGAACGTATAAGAAAATTTTAAGGATGAGTGTTCGAATATGCTTACGAAAAAAGGGTTTAATTTCATGTGTTTCATAATATTGAACTGTAGTTACCATTTTACTAATATTGGGACTACGGAATGTTCAATGTGTATCATAAAAATAATATTATAAGATCAAATAAGTAACTGTATCGAATTACATTGTGATATTAAGACTGATTTTAACCTAACAAAAGTTACATAAAACCATATTTATAAATTGTTATACAAATAGCTCGTAAAAAGTGATTTACGTATGACCCACGTTGTACGACTACGTGACAATCTAAAACGTATCTAATCCCCTTACAATAGACGTGAGGTACCAGGCTCACACGAGCCGTAGAGGCGTTACTGTAGGCGTTTCAGTTCCAGCATTATAATTTCCAAGGTTAGTTACTTAGCCCGGAAACACGTAGAACGTATTCTATACATTATTTCCGTAAACAGCAGGTATATGAGCGCGGATCGGCCAATAGCGACGAAGGTCAGATTTCATATGGCCAATCGCAGCGGGCGTTGCGGAATTTCAACTATGTAGGCTCGATTTGAAAGTGAAAGTTAGCCAATGGAGGGTCTAGTTTCCGTATAGTTGTGCCGTGTGTGGACGTATGTAAATAGGAGTTGTGTGTGTGCGTTGTGAATGGAGCTTTCGTTAAGGCTTCACGTAATTACGGATAGTGGCGCCCCCGTCCGCCCTGTTGACTATCAGGATGATTCTCGGTCTCCCGCGACGACAGTTGAGGAACAACACTTATTTGTTTTACGTTAATGATAGCCAAGAAAGCTTTACCCGAATGTCTTGTCTGCGCTAAAGCTCTTTTGAATCGCGACATGTTTTAATAACAGAACAAGGAATAAATTCCGTGTCTTTGATTTCGAGTGAATAGAAATGTTTTAGATAAATTGTTACCTATATAGATTACGAAACTTAATATTCGTGCCCAAATTTAAACTAAATATTAGGTATTAGTCCACTTCTTCGATCGGAACCTTGTTCAATTTGGACGATTAGGTAATAAACACGTCATAGTAATTTAAGCTAAATAATGCGGATACAAAGGAACTTAAATAAAAATATTGTGTTATATTAACTTGGGAGTCAAAATACTTAATCTGAAAAAATTTAATCAAAGTTGTAACCCACCTCCCTTACACTTCGAAAATATAAAAAATTACATATACATACCTAATTATTTACTACCTACAGTTGATATTAAAATGAGGGACAAATACAGACCTAACTTTTTAATTCCCAATTCATATCTACATAGAATAGAAATCGAACGCGCAACAACCTTCTACTTAAGACACTTAGTCCCATTGTTGAAGATTAAGAAAAAAAAAGGAAAGAAAGTCCCTTTTAAGGACACATTGACTTAAAAATAAAATCTAATCAAATAACTAGCGATTTATAAACTTTAAAAAATCCCGGAAAAGACTTGACAAAAGAAAACACCTAATTGAGTCACTTTTTTGGTTACAACTTTATTAATGTCATTATTTTTGTCAACAGATTTAAAACAATCGGGGTGTAAGAGGACACTTGCAATCGTAAAGGTAAGTCTATAAGGTCTATATCATACAAGATTATAATTAGAGTAAGCAATCAATGGGACTTCAAATAAATTCATACAAAGTCCTGCTCGTTATACCTCCACAGTCGAGGGTATGGTGATACTTTTCTGCTCTTCGTCGCAGGGCTCTGTACCAGGGTCAACTAATCTCGTAACTGCTCCATTCCTGGTCAAGGGTCATCTCTCATAATGTGATGAGTCAGTCCACCGTCGCCAAGTCTGAATGGCCTTAAACCTTCTTTTAAAACTGAATAACTCTAGGTTGTGCAGGTTTTCTTACGATGCTTTCCTTTATTGAAACATGTGATAATAACATTTTGATATGCATCTTATTTCTGGTAATTAAAAATGCATTAAGGATTCCAACCCCGGTCCCCCTGGTCGAAAGTACAACGTTCAAACTATTTACAGGACTTTGTATAAGCAGCCTGAATAACGAACTACCTTCCAAAATCACTGAACCACGTATGTCCTAAAATCTAACTATTACTCCATGGTACTTAGTAACCGTTCAAAACTTTCAAGACTGCTATTCAATTCTAAAATTGATGTGGACATCCAAATAAAATAAAATAGACATCAAGCGGATTAAATCCACAACAGTTGTTATTAAAATGACATTATTTCGTTTGAGCCGTTATCAGACGGCGACTACATCTTAATCGCTATTCGAGCAGAAAAAACGTCAATCAATAGATATTTTTATAAACCTAGTATAACACAAAGCAGTAATTAACTGAATTTTTGATAAGTGCTACTTAGGTCACGGTGATAGCTCTACGCTAGATAAACCCTAAGTTTTAAGTTTTGTTTCTGATAACGAGCTATGTTTTAGTGTCGTTTTTGTTTGATTGACGGTTCGTTTACATATTAATACGTGTTAATACGTTCAGCTCCTCCCACGTTGGTGACGTTCGGCTTTACTAATTGGGTTTGTAGGCGAATTGTTTTAGGGCAATAGATTGTCGACCAGGCATTATTTAGGCACGTGCGATATCCGACAGATATCAAGTGAGGTTATTAGACACGAATAATAAATTAATAATGATACTTACCCATCACGCTACGATCATAACTCTAAGAAATCTAAACTCAGTCTTGCTAGAAATCGAACCCAGGACTCTACGAACAGCGATCCTTTGTGGTCCACCATTACGCCATACAAGTTGTTTGATATATTAGAACACCCAGTGTGTGGCACACTTTGTTGTACTGTCTGCCTAATGATATTTGCCATGATATTTAAAAAAAAGTATCATGAAATTAATTTATTTATCTTTCCTATTAAATAATTATACGGCCCCACACTCGGTAATTTCCGTTTCTTACTTAACCGAATTCATTAATAATAGGTATTACATTTTTAATACCTTTCAAATGCCTTTAATGCTTGTTTTGATTAGACTTTGTGTTAATCACAATAAGGTTAAAAATGTTTTAACAAGCGCTAAAATCTTTGATAACAAAGGTCGTAAGAGCAACCATTTTTCACAACCGTAATCAGACGACTGCGCTAAATTACTACAGTACATGTTGCAGTGTTGGATTGTGTCAAGTCTTGACTGCGTCGGGTGCACTTTAGGCTCTACCACGTAAGCTCTCAAGGCTTAGAACTCTCCATTGTTAGAAGAACCTTTCAGGACGTTTGGAGGTTTGTCAAAATGTGTTCCTTTTCCAAAATTTTACGAATTTAAGTACACACATTACCTTTAAAAAAACAAGTGGTGCGTCCAAGATAAGAATATCGCCAACCACTTTTCTAGGCTTTAATATTAGAACATCTTGGCTATATGTGAGACTTACGATTATTTACATTACAATATTACGCCAGTAGGCTAATATTGCTATTTACGAGTAAATATACTGTCGCCGCCGAGGACTGGAATAAGCGTCGTATCACCTATTTAGTTGGCGGTACAAAATGGAACAAATTTGCTAAAACATCTGTGCAATTGCAAATATCCTTGAAAAGTGATATATTCATTTGCAAAGGTGGGTACTATTATTTCTATGAACATATTTTTGCATGTAGTTATTATTTGAAAGCGGAGCCGCCTGTAACATAGCAACATGTCGGCGACTATTTGTCAAGGAGAAAATAAATGAAATTTTGTGAAAACGAAAGAATTTTATAAAAACGCTTGAATTCCCATGAACATATAATGTAAAACCAGTATCAAAAACACACCTATTCGAACTCGAACTCGCAATTACCACGTCTATAATTACGTCAAAAGTGATCGTCAAACGTAATATTTATCGACACATTTGCAGCTTAATAATGCAGCTAGAAACTGGAAACCTAAACTATACGCACGATAAGATATCAGGTAGCCTAGGTCTTTGATAAAACGCTAAATTTACAAAAAATAGCGATAACACCAGGCTATCGGACGCGTCACCCGTCCCCTTCGTCTAATTCTTTCGTAAATAGGTACGTGTTTCATATTTGTTCTTTATGTTTTTGTTATAATTCTATCTGTGTAATTAAGCTGTAAGTTACTGTGCCAATCCCTTAAAGTGGAACTTATTTTCAGACTGTGTGAATAAATGTACCGAAAAAGAGGCAAATAATGTATTTATTAGACTTAAGCTATAAGAGAGTGAGAAAAAGCGCATTTTTGACTTTTTAAGAGGAAATTAAGTATTCCAATTATTTTTCACTCTCTCCTTCCCTTTCTGTTAGTTACGATCATAGTGTGTCCATCTCATTCACCTTAAAATTAACAAGAATAAAAGTTTACTTTTATCGCAAGTAAACACACGGATTTTTTTATTTATTTATAAATTAGATAATGCTTGATCAGACATTGCCTGCTGCCTGACCCGACAGTTCGGAGCGCGCTAAATTCTAAAAATAATCACTCTTTAGCTTCTTTTGGCCCTATGAAAACCCCTCATTATATACCTACGTTGATATTTACCATGTAGGTACAGTTCGGATCTATAAGCTTATGTATTACACTGTACGAAAGCTTCTGAAAACTATATTGTATTAATATAAACAACCTTCACTTACAGGCGTTTCCCTCTACGCCTTATATGTTATTACTCAGACGCAACAGACGAGACAAATGCCTTTCTTGTGTATAGTTGATTGTAAGTGTGATATAGAATTGCAATATTCCGATAATGGAATCGATATAAGATCGTATCGCGAGTCGCCGCAACGCAACCGATGCGCTCGGCGAAAGATTGAGAATTATCTTCTTTCTATTTATAAAATATTCATACAATATAAAAATTAATACTTTTCGGAAGAAAATTTCGTTTATTCATTTTATTTAACTTTACGAAAATCAGTAACAATGTTAAAAATAACTTAAGTGCAGGAACATAGGTAGAAAGAGCAACAATTTTATTCATCATTTAATTAATAAAATTAAATGATTTCCGGGTGTAAATATTTCCTTACTACACTTACCCATGTCATATTTAAATCTTAACGTTTCGGTCCTTAAATATCGAGGAAAAGTTACATTGGTTAAACGATCCATTGCTTAGACTTTAGTATTTACTGCACTAGTATCGTGCTCTCCAAGCAGTGACAATGAAAACTTAATGCTGAGCGTATCAATGCACCTACTCGTAATCTTTATCTTTCGCTACTTATGAAATAAAATCGTAATTTCCGGCTGTTTCGTTTACTTATATTTATCATGCTTTTAAAATACAATTACATACAGAGAGATAGAAAACTAATCCTACTAATATTATAAATGCGAAAGTTTGTAAGGATGTGTGTGTGTGTGTGTTTGTTGCTCTTTCACGCTTTCAAACTACTTAATGGATTTTCATGAAACTTTGCAGTAATATAGCGTAGACATCGGAATAACATAATTTGTTAAAATTTATAGAGATTTTTGAAGGGACTGGTTCCCCGAAGCGAAGCGAGGGCGGGTTTACTAGTGTATCCATTGACTTCCAGCGAAGTGAACGTACTATGAAATCATGGCAGCTTCGACTGCCGTTGGAAGCCAATGGGTACGGCAGTCGAAGCTGCCATGATTTCATAGTACGTTCACTTCGCTGGAAGTCAATGGATTAACCCATTATAATTATTATTAATATTTGTGGTGGGTATACTATGAAGGCTCGTCATACAATTTTTTTCTCAAATATTTCCAGTTATAACCGGTTACATTTTAATCATATCTATGTAAGTACTTATAGATATGACATCAGCAGATTTCCTTCCAAAGATCTAAGAGCTATACAGAACGAATTCTAGTAATTATTAAATATCTGTACCAGAATTGGCCAGACTTTCATTATCAGCAAATACATTTGCACATTATTATCACTGCAATTTCGCCAGCACATCTAATATTTTTCAATATGATTGATCGGTGCGGAGCTGTCATCTATAACGATAGTGTACCTAATACCTTTAATCATAGTTTCTAAACTGATATCTGTATCGGAATTCTGATAATGGAAATAATCGGTTAAGGGTGACGAGGAAAAGTGGGAAGGTTCTGTATGTTTATTATAGTCAAAATATCACGTGTGCCGCAATAATTATTTTCGGACAGCCATTTGAAAGACCCTGGTTTCGATTCCCAACTAGACGATTTTTTTAATGAATTTTGATTTCTGATCTTAATGCTTACTGCACGAACTAAAATGAATATTATTTCTAAATAAACAACGCATTACCATGCCAACTGCCATAAGACCAACATGATCAATTCATCACTATGGTCTTAACCACAACAGCTTTACTATTAGTTATCTTATCTATTGTTTTGGAAAAACTGAATAAAATATTGCTAGACGGACCGTACCCTAAAACTGGTCGCTATCAATAAAATAACAACATAATGCATAAGATAATGCATGTATTATATAATGCTATCATATCTATGCATTGCCAAATATACATGTTACATTATCTCCTCTATCTCTTAGCATTACGGTTCAATTTCGCTATCACCGGATTGTAAAAAATCAATTGACCTAGTCTTTAAATAGACGATAATAAAAACAGGATGATAGGGGGTTATAAGCCTTTAACAACTTGAAATATGGCTTATTCTAGCGTGTACCAAAACTGTAACATGTATGTAATTTATTAAATTATGTTTTAAAGCAAAACTGTTGCTAGAGCCGGGCTAGGGGTGTGAAAAGTCCTTTGAAATGAGACAAAGATGGATGGTCTAACACTTTAAATAGGACAAAACGGCCATTTTGGAATAGGTGTTTGTTTATATTATATTACAGTTTACATGGCAAGATATGAGCGGAAAATATATTAATAATGACCTTGATTCATTGACGGACGTAATACCTTGTAATATACCTACTTACCTAGAGTAGGTAAATACCTTATAATTCACATTTTGATAACAGCATGGAGAACTCCCGGTCAGGCCCTTGTCCGGAAGCCCTATTTAAAAAAATGGTCATATACCTGGTAAACTCCTCTCTCTAAAATTACCATTAATAGCAACGTAGGAACTTCGCATAGTTTTTAATGTAAAATTTAATGAAATATCCAATGTTATCTCATTTCAACATAATACAATTCAACTCGCACTAACATTCCCCGTAATACATTCAATTGCAGAATCAGGTCCAGAAATTCATGTGTACCTGCCACAAAGTTCCCTGAACCCAGGAATCCTCAGACTAACTAACAAGTTAACTAAGAACTAATGACCAGATGATTAAGTTATAACATAATAACCGGCCAAGTGCGAGTCGGACTCGCGCATGAAGGGTTCCGTACCATTATGTATAAAAATGCCAAAAAATCTGGTCTGTTGTATGAAAGCCTCACTTAAATATTTAATTTATTCTGTTTTTTAGTATTTGCTGTTGTAGCGGCAACAGAAATACACCATCTGTGAAAATTTCAACTGTGTAACTATTACGGTTCATGAGATACAGCCTGGTGACAGACGGACGGACGGACAGACGGACAGCGAAGTCTCAGTAATAGGGTCCCGTTTTACCCTTTGGGTACGGAACCCTAAAAGTAACAACACTAAGACAACATTTACGAGTATATCTTACACTTACGTCCTGCCGGAAATCACAATCAGCCCGTTTTCCTTACAGGCCCACTGCAGCAAAAGTGTAACAGTTAGTACAGATGCACCAGATACTTACAGAACCATAAAACGCTTCCGCTCATGCCTTAAACATCTGTCACAGGGAGTTCTTTCATTCGCAGTGAATAGCAGCGACTCTACATTGCGGTGTGTAGGGCGCCGAGCCTAACTACCCATTCACCAATAGTTGGTGTTAACTATTACATTTATATGTCCCCGTATGCTAATGAATACGTTATATGAAACACCTCGACTCCTTGGTTCTAACGGTTACTTCATTCTAATTTTTTCTCGACGCTAAGTGATCTGTTCGATACGGTACGCGGTGATAGAAAGAATTTAATTTGAATTTTGAATGAAACTCTCAACTATTTGCTGGTATAAAATGATAAAATATTTTGAAAAAAAAATAGGTGTTCCTTTTCAAATATTGGTTACAGTCGAATATTGCAAATTTTCACAGATGGTGTATTTCTGTTGCCGCTACAACAGCAAATACTAAAAAACAGAATAAATTAAATATTTAAGTGAGGCTTTCATACAACAGACCAGATTTTTTGGCATTTTTATACATAATGGTACGGAACCCTTCGTGCGCGAGTCCGACTCGCACTTGGCCGGTTATATACTGAACGATCTAAACTGGGCTCTTCACAGTTAGATCCCGTAGCAACGAACGTAGCATTCATGCCGAACTATAACTGACATGAAACTCTGTGAAACCTCATTTTCGTGAGAACTTCTGAATCATAATTATTAGGTATATTTATGACATACTTCTATTTAAACATTTGGATTTGGAGCGATCAGGAAAACTTAATTGTCTTTATGAACTTGTGTGATTCTATAGGGTTTTCCATTAAGGACGGGTAGATTTTAAAATTGAATAAAACAAGTTGTACATGAGATATCAATAAGATTTTATGTTTATTTGAGAGCCTCATCAATGCCATTTTGGGTGAGATATAACATCGTTTAAATAGCCGCCGCGGCTTCGCTGGGTGACGCGCATTCGAAAGGTTCAGTTTTCGATGATTGGTGCATAAATCAGGCTGAATTTGACCGATGGCATCGATTATGTTGTCTTTGAGGGCCGCGGTGGTTTACGACTTATTCGCATAGACTTGCGACTTAAGAAAGCCCCACAAGAAAACGTCTAAAGGGAGAACACGATCTTGGTGGCCAATTCACGTCGCCTCGGCACGAGATAACCAAGCCATGAAACCGCTCGTGCAGAATGTCGATTGTGTGTTGAGCTGTGTGGCGTCTTCGCTGTCCATATTATCATATCATATTTTATTTCACCCAAAATGGCATTGATGAGGCTCTCAAATAAACATAAAACCTTATTGATATCTCATGTACAACTTGTTTTATTCAATTTTAAAATCTACCCGTCCTTAATGAAAAAGCTTAGTCTTAGTGAAGCTTATGTAAGAAGAAATTATAAAATGTAAATCCTTAATTGGCTGTAAGTAGAGTAAGTAAAATAATGTACATGTTGACTAAGAGCTGTGGATTTTGTTACATAAATAAATAAATAAATAAACCCTATATAATAAAGTGTATGTGGGAGGTTGTATGCGTATGTGCGTATGTGAGTGCGTGTGAGTGAATGAATTATACTTGATTCGATTAAATTATTTATTGTTACGATTCAGAATTCGTACATGAATGGCAGCCTATATTGTACAATAATTTATACATACAATTATAAATTATAGCTCTACAGTTTCATTTCCATACTATTAATCTTTAATGCCAGTATAATAATAACAGTGATAGATAGCAACAATTTATTGCTTCATTGCCAACTAATTATGGTAGGTAACTGTTGAACGTATTTTCCAAACCCAAAATAGGAATAGTAATGCAGTTGACGGACAACAGTTTGAGGATAATACAATTCATTTGAAGTGCAGAATTAGTCTGTAGTTAGGTAATATCCTTGTGCTTGCGTCAATTGAAATTTTATGCAAGTTACTAGGATGACAGTAGCGGTGATAGCCTAGTGCTTTAGAACTCGGCCTCCTATTCGGAGGGTCCGGGTTCAAATCCCAGGGCACGCACCTCTGACTTTTCGGAGTAATGTGCGTTTTAAGCATTCAAATGTTACTTGCTACAAACGGTGAAGGAAAACATCGTGAGGTGTGTGAAGTCCGCCAATCCGCACTTGGCCAGCGTGGTGGACTATGGCCTTAACTTCTCATTCTAAGAAGAGACCCGTGCTCAATAGTGGGCCATGATGGGTTGAGATGATGATACTAGGATGACGCAAGACAAGTGATGGAGCCTAAAGCTTGATGGGGGTAGTACCACCCCCCCCCCCCCCCCCCTACTTCTCCGTTCGCGTTCAATTTAATGGCAACCCACATAAATACGAGCTTTCCGTTCCTGTGATTAAGACTCATTTCAGATTGACGCTGAGAATTTAAAATTCCTTAAGAGAATTTGCATAAAACGCTTCAACTTTGAAAATTATAGATTCGTGTAGGATTCAAACCCGGGTCCCCCTGTTTGCCAGACTTCCAAACAGCTCGATAATCTAGTCTTGCGGACTAAAGTAATTATAAATCGCGTATTGGAATTCATATTACATTCCCCTACTTCATACGCAGTAAAACTAATAAGAAATAGCCAAATCGCGATGTACAGTTTCTTTGAAATGTATCCGACACTCGTCCACGTGATAACGATAGCTGCTAACGGCACTACATTCGCTTCCGATGTGGAATTTGTTGTAATTTCTTCCCACACAAATGCCAGCTTTCTACACCTGTTATTAAGGTACAATGCAGCTTGACGACAAGAATCTAAAATTCCCTAAGCTCAGGCCAATAAACTACAGACGGAGCGCTGATATCATAAGAGTGAAGCCGGCAAAAGTAAGCCGAAAACACATCGAAACCAATAAAATGCCCTATATTGACAGTTTGAACTGTCTTCCGCACGCAACAAATTTAAACTTTATTTTTTGGAACACAAAGCTTCATTAATTTTTATTATTTAGAACACAAAAGTCCTTATTGGTGTGAGTGCCGTCGTGTGTATACAAGGCTAGGCTTACTTTTTGCCATCTTCACTCTTTTGTTCCCGGCGCTCCGTCTATAGTTTATTGGTCTGAGGCCCTAACTAAATTTTGCTTACAAGCAAAATTGAACTGTGAACGCACTTAATAAATATGCTTTTAGTGTGAAGTAGTTATTGCAACTTCTCGGCGACAGTTTTAGAGTATCCACTATCCACACATCGTCTGTCTGTAACCGGAGCTTTGTTACAGCGAAACTGAACCAATCGGCCACTGGGTCGTATTGTCTACGAATTGTTTGAAAACTCACTGGGCACACATCGCTCACACCAGCCATGTTCTTACTGCGAACGTAATAGAAATCAAAATAGCGTGAGCAATGCACTGATGTAAAAAGAATCCGTGAAATGTATTAGTAGAAACGGACTGGTTAGAAAATGATAACAACAACGCAGTGTTCTTGACAGTTCTAAGAAGTTGTTGTGGCTACGAAGTAATTTTTCTTGATTAGCGACCTTTTTAATTGTATTTAATACATGTAGGTCATATGACTTTATCACCTTGATCTGTGCCTTGACCACAAAGAACATATATTATGAAATAATCACTAAAAAACATTCATCTTTTATAAACATCTGAAAGACCGAGAATTGAACCCAGAAAGTAGGCTAGACCATAAAATTTTTATCAAACGACAGTGTTTGCTAAAACTATATGGGCTAGACTAGCCTAGGGAGTCGTCTTCAAAAAAGAAGGAGGTTCTTAATTAGACCGTATATACGCTTTTTTATGTGTGTTCGGGGATTTTTTAGTCGTTTATGAGCTGATTTTGATAATTATTTTTTTGTCGGAAAGTAAATATTCCAAGGGTTATCCCATGATAAGGAAATCAACATCTGATGATAGCATCTCAGAGAAATCGAGGGCATTCGAAAATTGTAGAGACGACTAGTGTGTTAGTATGTTTTCAATACGTTTATACTACAAATTAATGAAGGTCTGGAGTCGATCTGATGAGTCCGAAAGACAGTCGAGGGAACTCCTCAACGATTTACAACAGCTACCTTGTATAATTGATTAATTTGTAGTGACGAAAACTTTACCTAGATGGGTTGAATTGAGCACTATCTGGCGAGTAATTTTTCAGTTATCTATGCTTGTCGATGTTGAAGTCGGTTATTTTTTTTTTTTTTTGTAAAAAGCAATTATGGTGATTTACTGAATTGAGTTTTCTATAATTTCGGTTTAAATAAACAAAATGTTTGCTCCACATCAGCGAACCTCGTCACTTTAGGTATTTATTTTTTATATACGCACCCTTACGTAGGCAAAACGGAAAGGGGTTGGTAAAATAATCAAACAGCGAACAAAGCCGGCGCGGTTAAACAAACCCTAAAACTTTCGGCATTTGTCATTAAACAAGTTTTTAAAAGTTTCTTCGGCAAAGTTCGTCAAAGAGAAAAACCCCCATTGTTTTTTTGTATGGGCGTTTTATTAGAAATCCACGACAATACATCGCCTTTTGTTATTGAAAATATCCGGAACAATATCTTTTATTCGAAATTTACCTATTAGGCTTCTAGAGCTACACAATTGAGTCCTACCCGGATTCACGAGTTGACATTTAAAAAGTTTTGCTTTGAAACTTTTAGAAAACTGGTTACTGCGTATGTAAAGTAATAATTGGTGAAACCTTACTATTCCGTACCGTACTATTGCCGTATACCTTGTATACCTAATGTCGCCAATTTTAAAAGTTTTATTTAAGCATACAGACAGACAGACAAAAATAGCGACTTTGTTTTATACTATGTAGTGAAGAGTTTATCAAGAACTGCAAGCAACTTTTCTTACCAGTAACGACATCTGGCTTAGAAAAGGCTAAGAACTAGGCAACGCCATCTATTGATAGCTTAAGGAATCATTAAAAGCAAGACGAGTTTCCAGTTGGACTATCAAACTACGGTGCTTTGGAAGCCTTGGAAATTGGTTGGAACCTTTTCAACACTAAAGACCCAATAATATTTTGAAGCCGTTAGAATACGTTTTTACTAAAAACCTATAAACTTTTTAGGCTAAACCTTTTTCTTCTCAACTATCGTACAACGAGAGTCGGGCTTCATGATTCTTATTTTACGAGCTACATAACTACTTGATTAACTTCTCTTCGTAAAGTATCATTTTTTTATTTATAAAAAAAACCTAATACAGCTGGCCCGGCTGACATTATTAAGCAAATTGTTTTGTGAAATCATAAAAAAAACATTTGACTTGACAAAAATAAGCAAATTTTGCAATTACAAAATCACCACTGAAATCGTTATAATTATTATGTATGAAAAAAATGAATACTATGTTGACAAACACATTTTTCTGATCAGAACCAGTTCCAGCTAGAATTTTGCGACCGCGCATCTGACCGCACTATCCCTACACAGTCCTATCTATATGTAATGGACACAAATGCGACATCTGTCCATCTATGCGACATACAGCGAACATCGGCAACAATTATTATAAAAACACGATACAAAAATCGGGTCACACAGATAACAAAGCTTCTTGCACAGACGTTGTTTGCGATCGGTATGAGTTATTGTGCACTCGGCCCATTTTTCACCCATTACCGCTATCTATCGTGGGCTGATAAAGTCATTCTATTTAAGGACACCGGCTAGGATGGAGAAAAATTTCTTAACGATCCGTACGATGAAAAACAAAACAGTTAATATTAATAAATCATTAAGAAAATAAGCAAACTTGTCTGCGAAAGAAGTGAGCCTAAAATTCAGAAAAATATTCGTAGAAATGCTGTCTTGTACTTGTATAATTCCATCCCAATGCATTATCATTTATTAAATGACATTACATACCAAGATTTTAGGTGTTAAATGAAAAGAATTCTACATTTATAATTCTCATATTTGACGCTCGATGATACTTAGGTACTTTTCGGGAATGGTTGAAAAACATACTGGCAAAATACCTTTAAGATTGCATGTGGATTCATCATAACCTTATCGTTTACCTTCTTGCAAACTTTACGATTAGAAACGGCTAAAGAAACCCAACTCACCAACCTATTGGTTATCAACCCTAAACTAACCCCTCGCTTCTCCCACAGACCGGACACATGACTCGTTAGACGCAGACAACAATCATACAACATGGTGGACACACAGCACTTCTGTCTGCGGTGGAACAACTACCAGAGCAGCATCACCAGCGCCTTCGAGAACCTGCGCGACGACGAGGACTTCGTGGACGTGACGCTGGCCTGCGACGGCAAGAGCCTCAAGGCCCATCGGGTGGTACTATCCGCGTGCAGTCCTTACTTTCGGGAGCTTTTAAAAGTGAGTATTTACACGTTTTGACAGTCAACTGTAGCTAACTAGCTACTAAATGCGTACTTGTCGAACCGGAGCAAAACCTTTGTATGGACTCTACAACTACTACTTGTGCCCACAATGTCAAAACAACTAAAGGAGCCCCTAATAACAGCTAAGGATTTTAACACTATTCCTTCGTCAAAGTTTGAGTGCCGCTGTAACAGATAGATTTTTTTTATTGTTTGCGCCACAGAATACAGTACCTACAAAGAAATATAAAATAACATTTATTATTATATTACATTACATGTTACGCTATTAATTTTTATGCATTACCGCTAGTAGCATCATAAGAATTTCTTCCAGATAATAAAGGCTCCAATAAAAATAATAAAGGATTCAGAAATATCTCTAGAATTCTGTATTGGTATGGTAGAGTATCAACAATCCGAACGTAAGAGCAAACATTTATCTGACTCTAAGATGTCTGCCCCGGAATCGAACCTACTACACCTCGTTTGGCAGGTCATAAAAACGAAGCTAATAGGGTTCTCTATCGATCGGGAACATGCCATGAAAATCCAGAAAAATAAAATTTGCTTCTTATTTTTCTTATAAAGTGCGATTACTAACTGATTATTATCTATCGCATAGTATTAAGTAAATAAATACATAAAAATCAATATTTCACTACATTACAATTTATAATGATATAAAATAAAAATTCACAAAAAGTCTTAATAGTTTCAATGACTTAAACTATTCACCTACTACTTTTTTGCTCTCAGGAACGTAAACCCAGTACATGCATAAAAATTAAATGCAAAATAAAAAGAAAAAAGTTTGTCAGGTGTGGGGTTCGAACCCACGCTCCCTCTCGGGAACCAGAGCTTAAATCTGGCGCCTTAGACCACTCGGCCAACCTGACTTGGTAGCTCCAGTTGAAATTATGGAACCTAAGTTAAGCCACACGAATTTTTATTTTCATAAATATGTAGAGTCTAGACGCGCGGTTGCGTACTCTACAATATAGCTGACTATACAATTTGGAAATATTGTAGTGGGAACAAGATATTATAATACTGCAATATATAACATGACGAATCAATTTCACAATACGACATTTACGTACTACCTTAATACTAAAAATCTATAAATGTGATGCGACGTATTATAATAAGTCAGTTACATAATTGTAAAAGGCTTCAACCCTTTAATAACTCACTGTAGAGTACGAATCTCTCCTCGTAATTGATTAAATCTATAGTATATTCAACCACGCTGCTCCAGTGCGGATTGACGGACGATCAGTGGTCAATCCATGTTTTGGAAGTTTTTATACTGAACGCTTCCTACATAGCCAACAACCTGTACCAAACAATAACAACAGGAACCATTGGTTTTACATGCCCTACAGAGCACGGAAACGCAATAACAATATTGTCACTAACAATCAAGAGTAACTTCAATCTTGTTCTTCCTATCGTGTCTGACGCAATGTCGACCAATGCAAAATAGTCTCCACCTAACCGCGACCTCTCCCGCAGTCAACGCCATGCAAGCACCCGGTGATCGTGCTGCAAGACGTGGCGTTCACAGACCTGCACGCGCTCGTGGAGTTCATCTACCACGGCGAGGTGAACGTGCACCAGCGCTCGCTGCCGTCCTTCCTCAAGACCGCCGAGGTGCTGCGCGTCTCCGGACTCACCAACGATGACGCGCAAGGGGTGAGTGTACACAGGCCACAGAGTAGCCTACTAACATAGTGTAACATGACACAGATTAATAAGGTACCTTTTTAACGTTTTTTTAATTATAATTTACATGGTAACACGGACATTGTCCTCTAAATTGTTGTTTAATATAAAATTAAATTGTTATACTTCGAACTTTGTTTAAAATAAAATTCTGCACAAAACTTCAAAATTATGATATCGTACGCATACCTAATAAAAATAATATCTCTACATGTTATCAATTAATTAATGCAGCATGTTTTGTTTGAGCGATAGATTAAAGAAAATTAAGAAGGTCAGTATGACATAATTATGTATTGCAATTATAAATGTTTAATAGACCGATTAATCATTCAAAATCCATTTTATCCAAAATTATATTTGTTTGCGAGATTAAATCCGCACTGATACCTAGTAGGTATTAAAATCAAAATGACAATATAAATATTGTAATAAAAATACGACTCCATCACATAAATAACTTAAACTTTAAGTCACTAAAAATTAACATTAAAATACACCCCAAACGGCTAAGATTATTTACCAGTTACGATACAAAATATGCAAATAACCGAACGAGAGTCCTGTGAAACCCTAGTTTATCACTTATTAAACCTACTTATTTGAGTTATAATGTACACCGTAATACTTTAGGTACGCAAATTATCTAAAACGATAATCATAATGTCCATTTATGACCAAGCCGCTAGGCTCCAGATTTTAGATAATTGCAAGTGCATGCAAATGCATGAAATTGATAGATATTGATTAGAATTTACGTCACACGCAAATACCTAAAATTTACTGATATTGTATTCACTCAAGGTTGACTCTAAATTTTTTTGACGATTTAGGTGAGGCCATGGCTTAGATCAAATACTTTCTGCGCACTACTCTTATATCTGTAAAGTTATAATTGTGCAATAGACCTTTCTTTTTAAACGTACGAACGTAGTCCAATTTGATTCTGTCACCGCAAAATCTGGCATAACCTTACTCAGGCCAGTGAATTTACCAAAAAAATATTGTTTTGCTTCAAAAACTCACTTCTTATTTGTACACATACACATACTACATAAATAAGTTGGATCTATCAAAATCCATCTGAATATTTTTACACAATATTAAAAATCTCTGAGTAGCATCAGTAGAAAGAGCTATTTACTCGTAGATAGTTCTAGATTACCGAAGCATACAACTTTATCTATTTCCCTCACCGCCGTAGCGCTGAAGGCTCTCGTAATATTTAAAATGCAGGTGACGTTTGCTGAGTCAATATAAAGAAAACAAAACGCTAAAATTTTTCGCTACACCAACACTTGATAGAACACGGTACACCTGGACAAACATCTGTCACCTTGACTTACATTAGTAAACCTAGATAACTTACCTACTACCTGTATTTTCGTTATATCGACGAACACTCGACCTATCCTAATATTTAAAAGTTCAAATAATGTCTTTATTGATCCATTACTTGTTTATTGAAATTAATATTAGATAAATATTCGGTATTATCCTATTGCTGTATCCGGGTAAGCCTATACGTTTCTAGTTTCTTGTCTAATATTTCTTGGACGAAAATTATCATCTCAAGCCTGTCTGCTGTTTTATCGGCTAATTCCATCGATCACCATCTTTCATGGGTACCGCAGCTCGCTGATGTAAGTAAGAAACTCTTTGCTGCAGTAAGCTCACTCAGAACGCTTAAAAATGTCCTACCCATTCCAACTAAAATTTCGCTTTCTCAATCACTGCTTCTTTCAATCCTTGACTATGCCGATGTGTGCTATCTCGACATTACAGAGGAGCAACTTAACAAACTTGAGCGCCTACAAAATTTATGCATAAGGTTCATATTTGGACTTCGAAAATATGACCATATTTCTGAATATCGCGCTAAACTCAAGTGGCTCCCAATTCGTCTTCGCCGTAATGCTCACATTCTCACTCTTCTCTACAACATCTTATTTGATCCAAAATATCCTCCATACCTAAAACAAAACTTCAAATTCCTCGATTCAACACACGACAGATCCCTCCGCTCCTCTAAAAACCTCCTTCTTAGTACTCCTTCACACTCCACATCCTTCTATCAACATTCCTTTTCAGTCACTGCTGTCCACCTATGGAACTCCCTACCTTTACCAATCCGTCTTGCTGGCACCTTAAGCTCCTTTAAAAAATTAGTTAAAGATCATTATCTACAACTCTGTCAGTAGAATTGTTCCAATTTCCTTCAACCCTTCTTGCTCTTCGCTATCGTTCAGTTACCTCATGCTGCCATTTATTATATAATATTATACTTATACATACACGATTATATATTCTTTTACTGTTAATTTAATGTCTTCTTTATTAGCTTTAAATCTATTTAGTTTGGTACACCCTGCCCCCTTTCACTATACTTACTGTCTTTTACTTCTTACCCTAAGGTTGTCTGGAAGAAATCGCTTTTTAGCGATAAGGCCGCCTTTTGTATCACATTTTGTACAAATGTCTTATTTTTATGTGTCATTTTGCTTTGGTGTACAATAAAGAGTATTATTATTATTCCACTAAAACATACATCAGAGTGAAATAAAAGAGCCTGAAGCGCTCACTGCAGGTTTATTAAATAACGAAATATATTAAAATTCACGATTATGTTTAAAGAGGTGGCTAGACAGACCAAAAAATATCAAACCACATTGCGTTTGTATTGGATAAATTTGAAAAGATCTTCAACAGATTTCAAAATTGCCTATGTAATTATGTTATCGAATAGAGAATAGAAAGGTCGTAACACAGTCGGGCATAGTTCAAAGGTCATAACATATTTTTCGTTCCACAACATTTTAGTTCGATCACATTCCTAATTTCTTATGTAAATGCGACTGTAATAACACCAAGTTCCATCCACAGCCGCTGATCCAAGGCATGGCGCGCGCGGCCGCCGCGGCGACGGCCTCGCCGCACACCCCCCCGCACCCCGTGCACACGCCGCATACACCCCACACGCCGCACACGCCGCACACGCCGCACACACCCAGCTACAACGAGAAGCTGGAAGAGGCGCTCCTCAACCATCCGCCGCCCATCATGCGCCGCATGCCCCTCCCCCCGCGCCGCATGAGCCGCTCCGCCGACAACTCGCCCGACGTCATCAAGCGCGCGCGCCACGACAACAACAACGACCAGCCGCAGATCCACGACTTCTCCACCAAGAACCACTCGATCAACAACCGCTCGCACACCGAACAGGGCAACGGGAACGGCATCTCCAACAGCAGCTCCTCGCCGTCCCCGCGGCTCATGGACGAGGTGAAGAACGAGCCCCTCGACATGATCTGCCCCTCCAACCCGGACATCGACCGGAGCACCGACGACACGCCGCCGCATGCGCATCACAGACCACTCGTGAGTTGCTCTACATATCTCTATGGCTCTATCATTAGTTTCAGGTATCGTTCTGGGACGTCATTATCATCATAAATGATTGAAGTATAGTCATGGAATTGTCGGGGTACCGCCAAAGATAAAAAGGAGTGACTCCATTAGAAACTACAGTTATTAATACAAAACAGTAAGACTCTACCAAAAATATTAGATGCTCAAGTTACACACAAACGTCTACAATTCACGTTCACATTTGCATTTTCTAGAATTTTACATCTAACAGGTTTAAATCCATTAATAGGTTATAACTGAGAGCTGATTTTACTTATCATTAAAAAGACCTAGAGCATCCTCCACCACGCTGCTCTAGGATATAGGATAGGATAGGAGGATAGGATCGACGTAAGCCGCAGAACTACAAGCGCTTCGGTCTGAACGTACCCCTTTAAGATTAATGAAACTAAATGGCAAAACTTGTATTGCACGTCCATTTTTTATTTCGTATATCACAATAATACAACAGACTTACTTTACCCACTGGAGTTCTCGGAAGTTGTCAGCAGGCATCTCGGTACGTCTCCGTCTACCGCGAGCTCAGAAACTTCATTCCATAGAGAACAAAGCTGGGAAATGTTTCATTCTTAATAATATAACAACTCTTTCAACAACTGCTCTAAACACATAAAATTTTACTGCGATGCATTAGTGAACTTCATAAATTGAAATCAGGTTTTATTTTTAACTGATTAAAACCTTGCACGACCTGATAGGTGACCTATCAGATAGGTATTATAGTTTTGAGGAGAGTGTATAATAGCTTATCATATTCGTTCGGAAATTCAGAGTTAACTCAACTCGCCTACGCTTCGATGTATCTACCTACGGTGTCTATGGCAACGAAAGCAACTATGCTAAATTTTATGTTAATCTACAACGCTTCACAATCCCCATTGCCGTGGGAACTTCGAAATAAATCTCGACATTTTTTGTCCCCAAAATAGCAATGATAGCAAGAAACGATTTCGAAGTAATTTCTGTTTAATCGTAATATTGTCTAGACCTCCTAGTTAATGCATTGTTAAAGATGTGGAAGTTGATCCGACACCTTAGATAAGCGATGGTGGCCGTGACATTGAGACTTACCGAGTATTAGACCCGTCTATCGTACTAGAATTCGTACCCGGAACCGCGCGCGTCCGATGTCACATTACCTTGTTATGGATCGGGTGTATGACACCATCGATCTCACGTGCTATTATAGTTTAGCTTCGAATATTTTGACAGTCGACTCCGAGAATTGTTGTAGGTAATCATTGGAAGATGTTATAGCATCGGTGTAAATACTAAATACCTGATAGTCTTATATGAAATAGTCTCGGAATAATATAATAGGGTAATTTACCGTCTGGTGGCATTGTTGTCAAGTGCTAACTTACACAGTAAAAGAAATTGGTTCAGACGCATTGGTCCAGTAAAAAAAATAAAGGATTTTACTTAAAATAATTTGGGATGCTTGGATCCCTCGTCCTTGAATCCACACCAAATTTCCCTGCTCTTTGCTACGAAGATGACCTGATGACATAATCAGCTAATAGGCAAACGAGCCACCTGATCAGTGGTCACCGTAGCCCATGACATCAGATAGAAAACATCACTTATGTGTTTTTATTCTAAGAAATTACTTCAATTCCCAAATGTAGACGAGCGTAGCCGCAAACATTTGCTAGTATTAAATATGGGTGCACACAAACATACATAACCATTTAAACCTATTAGTATAATAAATTCATCTCAGAATCAAATATTGTAAATGTATTTAAATTATACGATTTAGTGATGAAAAGAGCTCTAGATAGACCGTCCGCAATATATTTAATTGGTTTTCGTATCCAATGGAACCTCAGTAAGCGCCCTTATCAAAACATTCTTATAAAAATAGAAATCTCGTTATTACAAAGTTAGATTGGAATACTAACTTTCATAGTTGACAGGAGCGAGTTTGTTTTTAATTCATTTATCACGATCAGAGATGAGTCCGTCTTATTTACAACAAACTTTCCCAACTTTGAATACCTTTCGTTCTCAAACTTCTTTTATCAACATTAGTACTTTCGTCACTAACATTTGGATCATTACTGTTGAAGTACTTGGCTTATTTAAATTTTATATCACGTAGGTAATCAAAATCTGGATTGAATGAAAAATAAATATGTACGTACAATGTTGATTTTCATCCACTTATAGGCAAACACCGATAAATGTTTGGGCTACGTACGTCATTAAATAGATTTGCTTTGATATAAAAGTTATTAATAATAGTAATTACTCTTAAACTAAATAGGCTTCAGTCAAGGCGCAGAAAGGTGATGACGAGTACGCGACAATAATGCCTACTCGTTATGTGCCTCAGGGTGGCGGGCCCCCCTCCCGGGGCAGCTCGGCCGAGGCGGACGACCGCACGCCGCCGCCGCAGCTGCCGCCCTCGCCCTTCATTCCACCGGATGCCAAGCTCTTCGCCTCCAACACCACCCACCACTACAATTTCAGCATGGCAGCTCTCGCGGCGGATCCCAATACTTTGGCCGGTAACTATAACTTTGAGTGTGTTTTGTGTTCTGTTTTATTTGAAGTAATGCTCTGCGTTATTACTACAAAACATATTCCAGTATTGTTCGAACTCGACTTGATTGAATTATCCTTAAATATGTATACTATGAAGGACGTTGAATATGAACAACGAATTTTCAACAAAAGGGGTTTTATAACAGAAAATATGAGGTTGCGTTTAAAAATCAAAAATAATGAATGAATAAAAACAAAAAATAATACGATTCAATAGTTGGTGCACCGAATGCATAAGAGCCATTGTGCTGTTTCCAGGTTTGCCCAGCCCACTGGCTCCCGATGGCATGGCGAGCACCTCTCAAGGTTAGTTTCAGCTTGTCTAGCAACAAGTTTATTTTATGCATTTACCTACATATATTGAAACAAACGATATTTTAATGCACTGTCTGTCGTATGCCACCATCACCGCTTCCTCTCTGCTCTGTCATTATTAGGTTTATATATCATTATTAGGTTTTTATATTTTTACAAAATGTATGAGGCAATTATCACGTGACAATATATTATATTATATGTATTCTAATTATGATATCTCCTCCTAACCTATGTATATGTCTTCATTTTGTGCTCTGTGTTCTGTATTAAATATTAATGTTAGCTTTTTGTGTTCTGGTTCGATGGACGCGCGTAGGTACAATCTGTTTTCATTCTTCAGACCTTAGACTGTTCTGTCAGATGAGATACTGATTAATCATTGAACCAAAACGCAACGTGGCGTGCATGTTAAATGTATTGTTACTATAGTTTGATGTATTCTATACAACAGAGATATGCAATATGCTAGCTTGTTTCTAGATGTGCCTTGAATACGCTAGGAAACTCCCTCGTCCCGTGTCTCCTATTTCAGTTTTATTTTCTTATCTTCGCAATTAATTTCCTTTTTTATTTTCAATTTCTTTACTTTAATTTACTCCAAATCATACAACAAAAACCCATTATCATGCATTATACACGTAATTGGCTGTAAAAAAAAACAAGAAAAATTGTCAAAATTCAAAACCCGAATTAAAAAATACTGTTCCGCGAAACAAAGTTAGAATAAATTGGAATAAATCCGGTCGTCGTAGCGTTATTTACTTTTGTCGAAACGTCGGATCCCATGAATCATTCATGTTTCTAAAAACAGTATCGCATTACCCTTAATCATTGTCTTGAGAAATAAGGCTGGGGACGTACACGAACGGACAATGGAATTTTAGTAATGGTTACGTGGTGTCAGTTTATTTAAAAAAGAGCGATTTCATTGAAGAATACTAACACTTTTGTTCGAGAAATTTGAGAATGCACTCGCCGACCGCGGCCGCGTCTCGGGAATGTTATGAAACCGAATCACCTCATCGCTGAGCTTACTAAGCCGTAGGAGCTAGGATACAGTACAGTCAGCATACTAATACCGCTTATATCCGGCGCGTCGGATGGCTATCATCAAACAGTACAGGGGGGTGGCGGTGCTTGAAGCGGGATACAGAGAGGCTACGATAGTGAGTGCATTAAAAGCGCGTTCGGAAGCTTCTAAGGGGCTAACTGCTTGTGTTGTGACCAGGTGGCGCCCGCACCCCCCAGGAAGATTACCGATGCGAGCCCTGTAACAAGAGCCTGTCGTCCCTGACCCGGCTCAAACGGCATATCCAAAACGTTCACATGCGGCCCTCCAGGGAGCCAGTCTGTAACATTTGCCGGCGGGTGTACTCCAGCCTCAATAGCCTCCGAAACCACAAGTCCATCTACCACCGCAAGCAGCAACCGCCCTCCGCCGGCCAGGGCCCCTTCTACCCCGTCAATTGACGCTTGACGCCGGAACCGTTCGCCATACCCGTTGCCATTCGAAGAATCAAAGCTGCCATCCTAACCACCTAAAACGCCATAGTCTTGCCCGTAGACATTTGTTAAGTTTAAAAATTGTAACGCGATATGTTCCTAACATTTGTAAATAGCATAGTTTTACGTGTACTTGCATGCGCTCGCCAGACTTATATAATATGTATGATGTACCCACTAAACTAAACTGTACGCTTGGTAAGCGAGGGCCGCGGGCGGACGGCCGAGCGCCTGGCCGCGGCGCTGGCTTACACTGTCGCCTCTGGAACCAATTGGAACATGTATGATCGGTACACGCATAACCACCAACGTTCGTTTTTAAAAGCGCATTAGTCAAATTAATTTTCAAATCGATTCACGTTAAATTGCCTCTACAACCCAGGTTCAAAATTGCCACCCGAATTGTTGAGCGGCACTGAATTGTGCCAATTGGTTCCTTCAGAATGGGACCCGTTGGATGCGAGCGGTCGCTGTGGTGTTGGTGTGCCCTGCGTTGGTTAGGGGCGGGAGGCGTCTCCGTTGACTAATGCGCTAATGTTGGTTGTTATGTGTGGCGCAGTGGGCCCGCTGGGCGCGGGCCACCGCTGCGAGGTGTGCGGCAAGCTGCTGTCGACGCGGCTCACGCTCAAGCGGCACACGGAGCAGCAGCACCTGCAGCCGCTGCACTCGGCGCGCTGCAGCCTCTGCCACAAGGTGTTCCGCACGCTCAACTCGCTCAACAACCACAAGAGCATCTACCACCGGCGCCAGCGCGGCCTGCCGCAGCAGACGCAGCCGCAGAACCTCACCACCGGCCCCGACAAGCTGGCCCCCTCGTTGGCGCCCGCGCCCCACAACATCGACTTCTACAAGTTCAAAGATCAGTTCAACGTCTAAACCTTGCTCATCTCACCCCCCGTTCTGTCGTCCCGTTCGCGTATCGTAGGTACTCGACCGCTCGGGTACCGGATCGTTTTTCCGTCTCCCGTTCGAGATGTCGTAGAGTTATTTTGTGAGACTTATTTACATGATTCCTTTGTCGGTTGTTAGACTTTAAACTTGTAAAGGACGTGACATTCCAACGGAGTTCCGACCGAGCCCGTGAGTGCAATACTGCGGTTATGACGATTCCTGAATTTTTACACTATGTTAAATGTGTGACAATAAGGCGAAGAGAAATTAATATTTTGAGAAAAGAGAAAAATCTTGGTGCTGTAAATTTATATATTAGGCTTAAATTTATAAAAAAGGAACAGTGTTCGTTGTAAGTAACAAAAGAGGCATATTGTTTTCAATGTTGTGTTCATTTTCGGCGTTTTGCAATTTTATTTATTCTGTATTTTTACCTTCATGATCTCACACTTAGATATTTATACGAGATTACTAAAAATCTATTTAAAAATAAATAAAAATTTATATGATATATAATTGGCTTATGAGGCTTTTCAAATTTATTATTTTATTTAGGTGTTTTGTTCATTCACTGTAAGACTGAAACGTTCAGATAAAACATAGCACCAATAGACGAGAAACCGAGTTCAATTCCGAGACCACCCGCAGACGCACGTCACCACAGGATACCAGGACAACAGCAACCACCAACAATACTATGATCATCACAATCCACATCATACTACAATACAATACAATACCCTACAATACCCTACAATACAATAACCCATATATTCTTGCTTTTTAAGTCGACGCTAACTGTATCTAGTCGACGTATCTTTATGTTTTTCATTTCCGTTTTTCCGAGAGGTTACTTTATAGTGATCGATGCACAAACACGCATTTGTTAGTGAATCGCAAGGTGCCATTTTAAGCAAATCGATATGGCTATTTTATTATATTTTAGTTTAATCAGATTTTTAGTTACTATCAAACTTAAGTTTTATCACTGTCTTGTGTTCGTTTCTATTTTTTTATTATAATTATTATGATTAATATATTTTTGTCGAATTTTCTGTGCAATTCGGCGCGGTGTTTTTCTTATTTTTATTTTGTTAAATTACATTCTGTACATTGAATTACAATTTTGTTGCCGTTTTTTTTACTAAACTGTAATTACACAACACATAATTAATATTAATATTATAATACATAAATAGGTAATATACTATTAAATCTTAATAATTCTCAGTGTTAAATGTTCCTAAATTTGAACAGTGAATTTTTTAATCGCAACTATTTCAAACGCAACTTTTGCTTGCCATACGTAGTCGTAACATACTATAGATTATTTTCATGTAGGCAGATATCGGTAATATTTTACGCGTAGTCTAGATTCAGTATCTCTTATCCATCCCTCTTTTGCTTTACGATAATACTCTTAATGTAATAACGTAATATTGTGCTCCCGTTTGTGTATATGTGCCCTATGTGACAGATAGTCGTAGTGTAGATGTGTAACAGTACAGTACAGTAACTCTAAATAATTTATCCGTGTCTCTGAATCTAGACTTTTCGGGTTCGTTTACTGCATCTTTAATCTATGACAATTCTAGTTCAATGATACATCACTATTTTCCGCGACCGCGGTCGCTATATAATATTGTTATATTACTTTCTGTAGACGTAAGAAATCTTATTAAGTGTAAATGTAAACACATAATTTATTGTAACGATATACACACTAAGTAATTATTAGTGCCTGCTTTACATAATTGTTTTTTAATCGGAAAAGACATATTTTGCGTAACTTCTAAATATTAGGAGTAGTGTTTGGAACACTTCCTATTTACCTAGAAGGTATCGACGCTATACTATACTTTAAATAACAAGTATGAGAGGCTTCCTAAAGTAACGTTAGAGCGGTTCGTTATAAGATTATGTTGTTATTACTAGATGCATAACGCTTAGCCATTACTATTTGTTTAGTTATTATAAGCTTTATTACGATAATTTGGAACTAATTGGAAGACTAGTGATTTGGTGCTAAATTGGATCGTTCGTTAGAAGGTAAAAAATGTTTAGAATTCGAAAATGGAATCAAAATTTTGACATTTCGCAACATTCCGAGTGAGAGGGAAAAATGTTAAGTTTTTATTTGCAACAAATTGCAAAATTTTGAACGTAAAACGTAGGATTGTTGTTTTTTGTGTAGTAATTTTAGTAATAGTTTAATTGTTAATTTGGGTTTGGGACATTAAGTTAGTTGACTATTTAGCCGTAAGTTTATCTGAATTGATCGATAGCGGTAATAGTGTCTACATGTTTACTTTGCTATTACAGGGATGTGCTGCTGAGAGGCAGGTCGGTCGTAGTCCTAGCTCTAGGAGAAAGATCTTGTGAATTTTATTTAATAACAAATAATGTTACTGTTGGAAAACTTTGCCAAAATCTAATAAGCGCTATAGACTGATTAGACTAAGTACGCGTTTCGATTGTACACTATTAGGCGTATTTTCTAGATTAAAATTGTACAATTATTTACTAAATTATTAATAATTTTATACAAAAATTGACAAGTCAAAAGCGTGAGTCGTTTTGGTATTTTAAAATTTACGTTTTGTGATTCGAGGATCTTTATTTTGGAAAGTTAGTTGTGTAGTGTAAGTTTGGGGATCTCAAGCGATCTGTAAGGTCTGTGGTCTGAGTGGGTTTGGGGGCGAACTACAGCGTGTTCTAAGGAGCAGAACACATCCCTGTCGAACTACATTAGTTAGGATCTTAGCGAGTGTAAGACTGTTTCTGTGACCTGTTTAAGTTTTTACCCTTCAACGTGTTGAGGCGGCGCTTCGGCGCCACTTTATTCGATGTGTTCTTATACTTCTTGTTGGCATTTTTACTTATTTTATAAGGAATCTAAATTAATTTATTGGTTGTTGTATTGAAATTTTATTTTTTTTTCTTCTTAAATTATTATTCTATCCTTGAATCTAGATGTTTTTGTTAATGATTGGCACTAGTGTAATGCAGTCCATTAAGTATTTGAAATGTGACAAAAGTGTGCCAAGATTGTTGTTTTATGGTTTTGTCTTCCATTATTGAAAATGCTCTCGTCATGAGAGGTTATTTACACCATTGGCTACTCTGTGCCGCGTGTGTATCGCGCACACATTATGTTAATGGACTGCACGCGGACATACATACATACCGTAGATATCAACCTGATACGCATCACATGTAATATGTATAATAGTTCTTTTCCTTCCTTACTTTAAAGTTAGAGAAACTTGACGTAAACTACTCATAAAGTGTAATTGTAATCGTTAAACTGAACTTCATAAATCCTAATATTGATGATAATGGCGTTTTTAATAAAAACAAATATACAAAAGTGATTAGTTTTATTGATGCCCCCGTCTCCGGCTTGTACCGTAGTTGCATCTTCCGTACACGCTTGTCAGTTCACGTTGTCTCCTGCATCCGACCGCCATGCTGCATGCCTCCCTAACACCTCATCGGCCACCGTAGCTTCGCCATCATTTATATTTATTTCTTTTAATTTAACTATTTATTTTTATGAATATTTTTCAATCACTTTTTTTTTCATTCCTTTATCAAGTTACCATTTGAGAGAGACGTAAGTCTGTTCTGTGCAACTTAGAGAGTGATCAGCTAGGTCTTCGTACTGTTCGGTCACCGCGTACGGGGACCACCCCCACATTTGTTTTGTTTTCGATTTGTTTGCAGGTAAAAAGTTATTCTCCTGCACGCTATGCGCGAAAGTGTTGTGCTCAAAAGCCTCGCTGAAACGGCATATCGCCGACAAGCACGCCGAGAGGCAGGAGGAGTACAGGTGCACGATATGCGAGCGGGTGTACTGCTCCCGCAACTCGCTGATGACGCATATATACACCTACCACAAGTCGAGGACAGGGGAGACGGACCCAATCCGGTTTTTTTAGTGACTACTCGGGCGGAGTTGGCGCGGCGCGCGGCAGGGCTCGAGCAAAGAGAACCGTCTGGCCGACCGCCGCCCGGCCGCCGCTCGTACCATCGCTCACAAAGGTTAGCAACTGTTTATAGACAAGTAGGATTGGACACACGCTCACATCTCACGATGTCCCACGATAGACGGTTAGGAACTTGAGGGACCCCTTTTAGTTACGTTTCTGTTTTGTTCTTTTCGTTATTTTTTTTCTAAATTTTAGTTTGAATTATAATTTTGATTTTCTATTTAAATCCCGAGCCGAAGGCCCCCTCCCGTCGGGTTTCGCAGTTTTGACGTTGTTGTGTTGCTTGGAGCATGCTTCTATCATTTTGTTATCACGTGTTCTGTGTCATTGTGGTTGAAAGAATTTCCTAAGATTTTTAATATGACAACTCGTGATTACTGTGTAGTTAGTCAATGTGTACAGTGCATATTATTAGTATTATACCTACCTAATATTATTAACCTCATACATTCCACGTATTGTAAACGCTAATACCGGGTAACCCGCGAGAATGTTCTGCGGCCGCAGCCGGCATCGACTCGTGTACATGAGGTGTGTTGTGTTGCAGCCGGCCCGCCGCTCCGCATGCCCCCGCCCACCGCCGGCGGGATCAACGAGCCGCAGGAGTGTCCCTACTGCCGCCGGACATTCTCTTGTTACTATTCCTTGAAGCGACACTTCCAAGACAAGCACGAGCAGTCGGACACGCTGTACGTGTGCGAGTTCTGCCACCGGAGGTACCGCACCAAGAACTCGCTGACGACGCACAAGAGCCTGCAGCACCGCGGCTCCAGCGGCATGCTGAAGCGGCTGCTGAAGACGTCGGCGCTGCACGGCGCGCTGGCGCCCTCGCCCCACCTGTTCGACCTGGGCGCCGACCACGGCCCGCAGCTGCCGCCCGGCCTGCAATGACAGACCACGGCCTGAACTCGGTACCGCGCCCCGCGCCCCGCGCCCCGCGCCCCGCGCCCCGCGCCCCGCGCCCCGCCCCGCTGCGAGTACGCCGCCCCAGCCCGCCGTACTCGGAACGCCCGCGGCGATAGGGACAGCTTATGTGCAATAACGGACGATGCCGCGAATTGGTAAATTGTGTATTATAATGTTAGTAAAATATTGACGTTAGATTTAAATTACGTGAACAGTATTGTCGCCCGCGACTTAGGAGTCGGTTAGTGTACGCTTCGACGATCGGAGACCGCCGGGCGCCGCCCGAGGTTCGACCAGTGTTCATGATGACAATGTAATTCAGAGCAATACTAAAGTATTCATATTTCTAGTACTGCCAAATTATGCCAACTGTATTGTAGAGAAATACATTTTTTAAAATCACTTTTGCGATAATTGTCTAGTGTCAAATTAGATTCGGTAACTGTACAAAATTGAACGTACAAATTTTAACAGTAAACTAAAAGATTGAAGAAAATATTTTTTAAAGAAACTTTTTTCGGATCGCCAAATCTAAATTTTTAAAGATACAGATTATTTAGGGATTAATTACAAAAAATTAGATTTAAAAATGAATAAAAAAAATGTTGATGTTGAGTAAAAATTAAAGACTTCTTAGAATCTGATTTTGAAAGTACAAAAGTAAAGTCTAATCGAAGAATAAGGTGTATTTATTCTATGTGCGTTTTGGCTTCAATAATAATGATAAAATAATGATTATGGTCAATGTATAAGTAGCCGTGCCTTCGTTCGTCTTCATGCCATTACTTGGGTTGGTTAGAGAGAATTTCCGAACTGAGAGGAGCGCGAAGATGAGGGTAGGAGAGATAGAAGGGGGAGTAGAGGGATCAGGGGGAGCGGCGAGCGTGTGCGCCCCGCATACAGGGCTAGCGAGGGGTGCGCCGAGCCGTGCCGAGCCGTGCCGAGTCGTGCCGTGTCGTGCCGTATCGTGCCGTGTCGTGCCGTGTCGTGCCGTATCGTGCCGTGTCGTGCCGTGTCGTGCCGTGTCGTTCCGTGCCGGTCTGTGCCGAGCGGATATGAGCGCTGTAGGTCTTCGAAAAGCAATCTGTTCGACGATCGTATACGTGTGCATGATTTCAAATCATGAATCGTTTCTTCTGTATAAAATTACGTAGCTATTAGGTCATTAATATAATTATATTTAATCTGTATCCATTTTGGGATTTCTCTCTATGAGTGTATAGTGGTTTCTTATTTAAATGTCGACCAACGTAGCGGACGTCTCATTAATGAAATTTATTAGATTATTATTATTATTATATTATTCTCAAAATTAAAAGTCTTAGAAACGACCATGAGATGGCTGCAGATTGTAAAAATATTTTATTTACTTGTAGGAAATTACTTGGGTACCGCATTTGGCTGAACAATTCGAGGGATACATATCTATTCAGGGTGTACATTGAAAATCATTGTAATATCATTAAATAATCGACAATTAAACAGATAAGTGACAACCCTACATATCACAGACAAAATATCTATAGACAAGTAACGCTTCGCAGGAAGAAAAATATTGAAACACCGTGATATTTCGCAAAGCCAAAGAACGAAATGAGGATAACGTTTTGCCAAGTTGCATCTAGTGCACTGAGTGAAAGACAATATTTAAATGAAAACAAAATGAAATACGACAGTAATCGTGCCATATCTGTAAATGTAATAATCCGTGTTACTAAAACGTTTCGGACTCCGCATATCAGTCGGGCACTGCAAGTGTCTAACTAACTAACAGCTAACACTCAACTAAGCAAACGTAATCCACTGAAATGCAATTTAGCCAACATAAGCTTTCTAGAACAATAAACTTATTTTTTGCATTTATTTTTCCAATGATAAATAAGATAACGCTGATTAAGAATATTAATATAAGTTTAATCGTATTATAGATTTCTTTTTCGGAATGTTGCATATTCGTATTTGTGATAATGAGTTTTTAAAACGTTATTTGGTATAATTCCGAATATATTTTAAAGTAAGTTTCTTTTTATTCAGCTTAACTTAATTAGATGTTATTAGAAGGATGGTATAGGGCTGTAGGCTCGGTTATGATTTACATATGTTTAGGCCGTGTGGCGAGGTTCTCCCGGGTATTGAACTAGTATGACGCACGTACCTCCATTGTTCGTAATACCTCAGATCATTTGTTTTTCTTATTTTAATTTTTATTACATCGTTGAACTTGGCTGTCTGTTTAGATTCCGATGGACTATCATGGGTAATCATCGGTTCGGAAATCTTCATAGTATCATTTTAGGGAGCTTAGAAGAGAAAAAGCAAGCGGGTAGTTTGAATTGTAAATATGTTATAAGTTAGGAATTAACACTTATTGAAGTATCGTGGCATCATTCGGGAATAAAGCCTCGTGATATTATTAACTAAATAGTAAATAGATAAAATCATTAATGGAAAGGATTTTTATATATTCTACTAATGGATTTATTAATAGTGAAACTTAGACTTAGTCTTTCTGTAACGTTTTTTAGTGTTTGCGTTTATTGTTTTCGCTGTGCAATTATTTGGGGCTCGGCTTGTTGTTGACCGCTTCGTTGTCAAGGTTCGGATTCATTTTCCCACCAATTTTGTTCGTTGTTTGGATTTTTTCTAAATAGGAATTCTAAATTTTGATCTCAATCGACAGCTGCGAACTACATCAATTTTCGGAGACAGCCGTTGGTGATTGTTATTAGGCATAGGTTATTGTGTTAAGTTTGGATAAGTGTCGGCAAAAAGGGGAGGGGTTCTGGAGTTAAATCGCAGCAACAAAAAAATTAAAATTAAAAAATTAAACAAAATTAAAATCAAAATTAACTAGTATCCAAAAAAAAACAAAAGTTACGGCGAAACAATAAGTTTATTTTATATTTTGCAATGTATACCAAAATACTGCATTTTTAAATAGTAAGTTTTTTAAGTGAGAAATCTTTTTTTATAAAACAGCATCGTCTGGATGGATTAACGTGTTATATTCTTTTCGCTTGTTCGCAAAGTAATTTATTTTACGTTTCGAAAGAAATACTTACGTTTAAATAAACCGACTGTGTTACTAAGTAAGGTAATGCACAAAATAATCAGCAACGGAATGCCTTCGTAACAGTACAACTATTACAATAGCCTACAATAAGTAAATATTTATAAGATAATAACTTAAAATAACAATATGGGCTCACATTTTACAGAATTAAGTATTTTGTGTACAAATGGTGAAAATTACCTCTATCCACCATCTAGGATGTATTTCCCTCCATTCACATCTACATACGTGTAAATTTTACTGAGTTAATTTTTTCACTCTTCTCAATGAACGAGTAGTTTAATTTTGATTCTAGTAATTTTGATACCATATTGTTGTTTTGTAGTTCCCTATATTGTTTATCTGTTGCAAACTGATAAGTACCTACTTATTAATTATTTTCTCACAAACCAGATAAAACTAATATACTGCCAATAATTAAACTTTCAAATTCACTTGTGGATGTAATTAACTTTATAAATATTCATAATATTACATAAAATCAAAACAATATATTTTTCATATAAACATGAATATAGCACTGATCTAACAAAATCAATTTAATATTTTGATACGTATAAATTAGCTCCAATAAACCGCAAACGCGCAAAAGTCTAATTAATCTACAAGTTCACAAATCAATTCACAAATCAATCTTGCTTTTTTAATATAAGTATTACCTCCAATAATGTTAAGTATTACCTCCATTAAATCGTTTAATTTTTAATATAAAATACTTAAATGTAGGAAGTAGAACTCGTCGATCGGTCTTCGCGGAGGTCCGGGTTGAACTTTTTCAAAATAACATGTATACGGGGTAGGGTAAGAGAGAAGGCGCAGTTCACACCGGGCGTCCGCGAGGCCGCCGGCAAGCCGCTTTACCCAGGACAAGTCAATATACGTGATCATTTATATTTATGAATACAATAATTATAGGTATTGTCAGACTAAAGTTATGCAGTTGTTACATAGTTCTTCCCATACACACATTATGTTTGTTATCCATATCCATATTTAAAATGCAATAGTTTATCGTCGACGTTTTAGTTTTTGACCGTTATTTTTGTAATGGGCAAAAATTAAAATCCAGACTACCTCAGTTCACAATAGTTAATTATATAAAATAATTTAAATTGCTCGGCCGGAGACGGAAAGCCATTTTTAAGAATAAATCGACTACACTTGAAGTAATAGCTGAAGATACAAATCACACCGACTTTAATTTTGTTCGCTCTGATCCCATTAATGATAAATATTTATATTTATAGGATATAAATCGTTTGTTGAATCTATACACCATTTTACATATACATACTTGTATTTTTATAACTTCCACGTTACTTGTTCTGTTTTGTAGCTTAAAAGTCGATGGTATTTCTATCTGAAGTCGCGTGTATAAAGTAAGTCGTTAAGAATAAGTCGTTATATTCTTAAGCCAATAGCTTTAATATTTACAGTATCTTCCACTTAATGTAATTATTATAAATACAGTTATAGCAATAGTTCCCATCTGCCACAGTACCTCAGTAAATATAACTATCGTATACTTGTAATTTAAGTATAGCAGATTATCCCTTATACCAGTATTTTTCAGTTTTAATGTTATTGTTTTACAGATTCAGTCAAAGCGTCACAAATTTACAACCACTTTTTATCGGTGCGTAAACCACTATGTATGATATAATAATTACGTATTTTAATTATATTTTATTACTCGGTAGTTGTACGATTGCCGGGACTCCTGGATTTCATTACAAAGTCTAAAAGAGCTACGAATCAGATTATATATCCAAAGTCAAACATTTCCCGTACTTGAACGAGATAACGACCTGTAGCAAAGTCAGAAGCTCGAACGGTCATAAAGTTTCCTCGAGTCCATCCCTGAAGCTCACACTCAGATATTAACAACTTATACAAGACTAAACAGTTTACTTGACAAATATCATACTGGATCTCTCCTTTCTATAAATGGCTATTTTTCAAGTAAATGTTCCCGTTCCATATTTATACTCAGATTTTCTATAAAAATAATATTTAAGTCGTTCTATGTGATCGTTACCTTATAAATATTCACAAATAAAATCTGCTCCCTTTAAACTAGTTACATAAATCATAGTTCCGTAACTCAAAGTGCACTTACGTCTTTTATATAAGAAGTATTATAATAACTAGTTCATCCGCCTCTCCGGTCGAGTAATATCGTTGCTAGCCAGTTTTTGCAGTAACTATATTAAAAAGTATTTACAATATACCCACTTATGACAAACAATATATTGCTATAAGTAACTTTTTATCTACAGATGGAAGTAAAGCAGGGGTCCAATTCTGTTGAAGGCGAACCGGACGCGCGTTTGTTTGTTAGACTTAGCGAGCGCAGTATATCGATAACGCCCTGCATTGCCGAGTTCGATACCTTGCGCAGGCGCAGCCGCCGGTCGTCTTCAGCGGGATTGTACCCCTGTTACTTGTTATGATTGGGTGACACATTTTATACACAGAAATATTTTTTTATGAAAACAATTTATATGTCGATGTTAATTAAGTGGCAATTCTAATTTTAACTGCACTATATTTTTGCTGACACGATTAGGTTAGATTTTTTCTTTTATTTTTCGTAATTTAATGTATGCACGATCTGCGTTCTTATTAGTAACGATATTTTTTTCTTTTTCTTAAGATTTTCTCGTCATAAGTGATACGTACCCTCGATTCATTATGAAAACATACACATTTTATTAATTTATTGTATTTTTATAGCAAACAAACGTTAAAATCGAGCGTATGTGGCATTTACGGCCGTTTGATATGCCTAACTAATATTGTGTTAATATTATGTCAAAGTTATAGTTTGCCATCGTTGTCAAAGAGGAAAAATATGTTTTTACTACGTTTAGTTTAATGAGTTTTGTTATACTTTTAATGTTCAGAACAGATGGATGGGGTTGTAAAAAATGTTTAATAGTATGGTGTATTGATCGATAAGGCATAGTGCGGGGGACCGTAGGTAAGCGGCCCTATAGGATGGTAGGGCTCCTCTTGAATTGTTGTAAGTTTAACATCTTCAGTCAAGACACTTAAAGTACTGTTGTAGACTGTATGGAAGTCGACTGTATCGAATTAAGGGTGATTCGTAACCATTGAAATCGTGGAAAATCTACTTATTAAAATTATCAAATAACTAAGAAAGTAATACGTTTTAAATGAACATCCTCCCAATAGGTACTTACGTATATATTATTAATAAGGGATCAATAAATTGAAGTTTACTTACTCAGTGTTCAATGTTCATATCTGCAGTTAATAAAGAACGTTATTTTAAGACGAAGTACCATAACTCAATTAAAATAACCTGCTATGGTTTTCCCGCTAAAATAAATTTAAAATTTATATTAAAGCTTCAACTTTTTTCGTTGGCGTAAAATAAATACGCTCAGTCAATATGTCGTTTTAATTAAGGCCTTAAATGTAAGGATTTTGGCCTGTGCATCTCAATAAACGTTCTGAAATCATACAAAAATAAAAAAATAAGATTCGTGAATTATAGTATAGTGAGTAGGTAGGTATGTATAGTCTGCTAACTCTTAACTTCATTTTGTTAACGCTAGTTATTTTTTCACGATTTCATTGGATACGCAAGGGAGTGTCTTTACTTGTTTTGATGTTGTTGATATTATGTGATTAAGGAATCAACTCGGGTTGCGTAGTAAGTACATATCAAAAGTCGGGTAACTAGTACTCTAAGTATCTTTGAATCTGACAGGCAGTAATTTATAATTACTAGCAATTGGGTTGTTTTAAGCGGTCCTTTAGGTTCCATTCAAAATCTGCGTTTTGAATTGTCATGGGAAATATAACAGTTGGATGTAATAAAAGTATAAAATTAATAAACTCGCAGTGATTCCATTGATATTGTGGTTTTATTTTATTTCAATCCCTTATTTATGATTTTAATTTTAATTCATAAAGTTAATGTGTTTTAAGGTAAAATGATTAATTACTTAATTAATATCTGAAAGAAAAGAAAAGGTGAAATTTTATTGAAATTAATAGTACTTAAGTGCCGTGTTTCAGTATTTACTAAAATTTATTAATTACCTACATACTTTGTAAACTACAATAATAAAATAAAATGGAATATACCTACGTAGAAACATAATCCTACTAATATTATAAATGTGAAAGTTTGTATGTTTGGTCCTCAATCACGCAAAAACGGATAAATGGATTTAGATGAAATTTGGTACACGGATAGTTTATAACCCAGAATAACACATAGAATAATTTTTATCTCGAAAATCCCGCAGTATCGGGAGTTTATCCCGAGATTTCTACGGGAGCGGGACCTACGCGGTTAATACTTACGGGTCCCGAAGCGAAGCGAGGGCGGTTCGCTAGTAGGTAGGTACTTAAATATTTTTAATTTGCATACCACATTGGGGTTAAAGTTGACTGTTCATCGACCATTAATATTAATGCCTTGAATTGTATGTACCTACTCAACTTTAAGCTAAATCAATGATTTGATTTGATAAAAAATCAAGAACAAATAAAGGACTCCGTTCCAAAAACGAAATGTTTCAGACGTTGACGAACATATAGGTGGTATGTATGGTAAAGTACTTGTACTTACGTAAAGGTAACAAAGATTAGTTCAATCCGTTCATGGCCTACCTACTTAGGAGCACGATCTGTATTCATTATTGAGAAAGCCTATGACATACTCCACCATTGCTCTAATGAGGCTTGATTGAGGGATTAGTGACCATCCCAAGTATCGAAACCTTTTATGCCATCCAAAGGCCTCCAACATGGCTTGAAGACTGCTATCTAACGAAAATAATCGGGACCGCCGGCTTTGGTACGCTTTCTGAAACATGGAACCACTCGATAATTTTTTTGCCACTAGCGGTTACTAATCAAACTACCCACCGCGCCCGCTGTGAATGATTACATGATTGTGTGGAGAATTTGATGAGTTATCAAGTATTAAGCCAGGTACTTTACGGACACATTTTGAGAACGCCATACAAAAAAGGAGTTTTTCACACATTGTGCATTCGTCACACAATCCTTTCATGAGGCGTTATACTTATAAAATACAAGTACCTAGTCAGCAAAGAATCAAGCGTTTTAAAAGTAGGTATAAGCACGACAAACTGTGTACCTGACGGTAACAATCTTGGCTATTTAGGTAAACGTAGGCATCACCGTCACGTCGTTTACAAATAATTTAACATTCAACATAAAACTTACTTTTTATAATTCAAAAAACTATTGATACGTAGAGATATCCCAAAAACTACCCATCAAGTTAGCATGGGACCAGAAAAAAACATTAGCTTTCGAACAGAAAAAGAATTTAAAAATCGTTACACCCCGTCAAAAGTTAGGTACAGAGTGAGGACAGTAAAGTGCACGTGAATTAAGTATTAAAAATAACTCAAAAGCTGACATTGGATTCAAAGGAACAAAGGAAAATCAAAATCTGTTTACCCATTAAGAAGCTATGAGGTAACACACATAAAAAATTCAATCTCTGTAAGATTGTATTCTACAGACAGAAAGAGTTTCTCAGTTCGACAGTATTTTTTATGTGTCACTTGCTACAAACTGTAAAGGAAAACATCGTGAGGAAACCTGCATGCCGGAGAATTCACAAAACTCAATGGTGTGTGAAGTCCGCCAATCCGCACTTGGCCAGCGTGGAGGACTATGGCCGTTAACCGCATCGGTGGTTCAGTGGTAGAATGCTCGCCTGCCATTGCCATCCACTCCAACTTAAAGTTGTGTTAAAGTTAAGAAAAAACTAAAAAAAACTTTATTTAATATTATATAATCTATGACATTATAAAGTCTTTTAAGTTCTCTGTGCTGACATGAATTTCAGAACGAAGCAATTCTTGTTGTCATGTCCGTTGTCATTGTCAATGTCAATGTTGTCAAATTGTCAATGTCAATCAATTGACCATTCAATACAATTTATACAATAACAATATAGCACGTGTAAGATTTTACACTTACGAATATTATATTTATTTATTGTATTCAGAATATTTATTCCCTAATTTTCGGTAATGATTTGTTAAAGTTTAGAGGCTATTTAAGGCAATGGACGCATACGATATATTTAAAAAGTTAACCAAAGGATTAACCTTTAAGCACAAAGTTTTAGACTTTAACAGTAACGTAAGTAAGCAAACGTTTTATTAAATTAGATTTATAATATATGATGTAAAAACTATCATTAAATACTTTTCTCCAGACTGTTGATTGTAGTACAACCACACAGCCTCTATGTTGAGAATACATTTTATTATTTGTAGGGACTAAATAAAAAAGCGGCTAAAATAGAAACACAGTTAAAAGATGAAGCCGGTGATATAAAAGACATTAAAGAGGAAATTGAAGATGAAAGTGATGCATCACATCATTCGGAACCTGAGGAGTCCAGTGATAACAGCGATTTACAACTGCTGGATGGTGTGAAGGCTAGGAAAAAGAAGAAAAAAAAGGATAAACAAAAACCTGAAGATTTGAAGAAAAAACTTGAATTAGAGGAGGTTGGTATTGTTTTTCAATTGTAAGTACTTTTTTTAAATAAATTTAAATATCATAGATAACTGTGTGTGTCATAATGTTTACAGCCAACTAATCTCTTTCATATATTATTTCTTTCATCATGCCAGAAAAAATTTTAGTTATTGGAAAACGAAAATTCCTTATAGGCCCAGCCCATCCTTAAGTCCGTGCAACACTCCATAGTCTTAAAATTCATTGCTTGTACTTTAATTTTAAATTAGGTTATGACAACACTGTTTAGTGCAAACATACTCCTTTTAAGATGGTACTACTTAATGAAACTAAAAAAAGGTTATTTACACTTTATTTCATGTGAAGATCCCCACATTTTTATTGAACAGAAAGACTAATGCATAAATTATTTACTTCTTTATTAAATATATCAATTATGAATGAAAAGCATGTTATTTATACTGAAAGAATGTTTTTAACCAATAAATGATGGGTACCGTAAAACGGGGTGAATAGATACAATTTTCAACTTCTACACTGATTTTCTTGTAAATTTTGTATGCAAGGTGTTTATTAAATCTTTGTGAAAATGTGAGTCGCGTTGTAATTTACCGAATATTAATGCCTAAAATATACAAAAACTTTAAACTTTTTTACAAAATAGGAAAAAGTAGGCGTTTTCTATTGATCTGGAAATTGGGGTCAAAAGAAACGACAGAGGGGTGAATAGAGAAATGCTAGGGATGTCAAAATGAACTATTATTGTAAGTACGAATGAGTACTATTTTTCTTTGGAATACTTTTTATGCCTTTTCCCACAAGGATCCAGCTTGTAAAAAATCTAAATTTAATTTGAAACAGAATTTAGTTAACATTTTTTAAAAGTAAAGCTAATGAAATAATACTCGATTGACAACCTTGAAAATGATATTTCTATTAACCCCTCTTTCGTGTCTATTAACCCCCCGCTCGTATCTATTCACCCCTTTCTACGTGTCTATTGACCCTAAAGACGTATCTAATCACCCCCCGCTCGTATCTATTCACCTCGAATTGAGGAAAAATTACCAGTGTCTTGTTCTAACTAACAAATAAGAACAAAATGACTGAAATTGATACTTTCCTTTGTGTCAATAAAAGATGAGAAACTTAACTATCCAATTATGCAAATTGACAAGGGGATATCACTGAAGAACTTTAAGTTTTGAAAAAGTTTTTAGACGGTCAAAAATCACGAGTACGCAGACGTCTACTTTTACCGCCTTTTTCGTGATATTCTCCAACTTGACATAAATTTTACGGTTGCCAGATTAAAGTAAAAATGTTGCTGTATAATAAAAACTAGAAATAAACTTACGTAAGCAGACTATAAACCAAATACAGATAACAGAAACAAATGCCCGGATCTGTTTCTATTCACCCCACGATTTCTATTCACCCCGTTTTACGGTACTAGTCTTGTTAAACTGATCTGTTTTGCCTTGAATCTAATTTTTTACTTCAGCAAAATCGCTTTAGAAATGAACATGGAATCAAAGCAGTGGGGCGACACATTCCAAGTGCTCTCAAGGACTTCTCGGAGCTTGTCACTAGGTACAATGTGTCTCAGGCCTTAGTGGACACCGTCAAGAAGTGTGGCTATGATGAGCCCACACCGGTACAACGACAAGCCTTGCCATGTATGTTGGAGGTAAGTTGTGGACCTTTCGGGAAATCAAATAGCATGATTTTGTTAAATTTTAATTTGATCCTGTTCTAATGTCCTGACATAAATAGATGTTATATTTTTTTAATGATAAATCTTGAGGACCATATTGTATATTAAGATTAGATGATTCAAATGTTAGTGTACAATTTAAATGTGAACCATGATGTGGGTAGGAAATAAAATTTGTTTAGTTTCTGTTTTCATATCTACTTAATTCTATACCAGATTCATCATCGTGGTTGTCGATAGCACAGACCTCAATTTGTTTGTTGCCTTTAGGAAAAAACTTCGTGTATTTAACAAGCATCTGTATAAAATAGCACTACATTGTCGCACACAGGACCGTCAGATCTTCGCATGCGCCCCAACTGGTTCAGGGAAGACAGCAGCATTCCTACTGCCAGTCATACACAAGCTGGGTGCTCCGCAGGGCGGCCCGCGCGCTCTGGTGCTATGCCCCACTAGGGAGCTCGCGCACCAGATATACCAGGAGGCACTGCGGCTAAGCGCTTCCACGCAACTCCGCTGTTCAGTTGTGAGGAGCGTCAAGGAGAGCAAAGTGAAGGAACGGGAGTCTACCTTTAGGAAAAGTGGTATGTTAATCTATATATCTAAATATATATAACACAAAGGTGACTGACTGACATAGTGATCTATCAACGCACAGCCCAAACTACTGGACGGATCGGGCTGAAATTTGGCATGCAGGTAGATGTTATGACGTAGGCATCTGCTAAGAAAGGATTTTTCAAAATGCATCCCCAAAAGGGGTGAAATAGGGGAGTGAAGTTTAAACGATATCCACGCGGGCGAAGCCGCGGGCGTAAGCTAGTTTAAAATATGTTTTATGGTCCAGTTGGCTACAACTCATTAATGGCCCACTACATTTCATATATTATGTCTTTGTTTATTTATACAGTAAATTGTGTTATAACATAAGTTTCGGGGTAACCGGTAAACAATGATATTATTATGTGTAAGAATGCTGATAAAGAAATTGCAGTTCAATTTAATGTTTATTACACAATAAAAGTATTCTTATGGATTTTGATGCTCAACGACAGTTGTTGCAATGTGTCTCTGTTCCAGATATTGTGATCAGCACACCAAACCGGCTCTGCTACCTACTGAACCGGGATAACGTCAACATCAGCCTGGACAAGTAAGGACACCATTCTTGTTTCTACAAACATCACTCCTTACATACATGTTAGATGCCATACAACAGCAATAACACATCCACTAAAACTTACTATATGGCGCGTATCCAACAAAGTATAAAATCTAACTTACAAAAAATTCCTGTTCATAAATAAAAATAGTTCATCAAGCAACTATGAAAAAATAGACGAGCATCAGTTATAAAATTATTTATTGATGATTTCGATGCGATGTTAAATATGTCGAGTTTGCTAGCCTCAAGTAAAAATTGCAGTTTTGTATTTTAAAATTTAATTTTTATTAAGTGAATGACGGTTTTCTGCCATTGTTTCCATTATCGGATCAACAGTTATTTTCCACAAAAATTCGACAACGACCCACCCACCGCTAGAGAATTCAAAACATACAACTGGCTTTATAAGAACATACCGCACATTATAAGCTTATCATCACAGAATCCAATGGCTGATCATCGACGAAGCAGACAAGCTGTTCGAGGGCTCGACAGAGGAAGTATCGACGTTCCGGCAGCAACTAGACGTGATAATGAACGCGACGGGCGGCGGACGCCGGCTGGCTATGTTTAGCGCCACGCATACGCCCGCCGTGGCCAAGTGGTGCCGGCATAACATGCGCGGGCTTATCAATGTTACCGTTGGACAGAGGTGGGTAGCATTGCCTTAATGGGATGTTGACACTGATATATCATATGAGTGTATGTTCCATCGATTTGTGGTGTCCCGTTCCGGCAGCAACTAGACGTGATAATGAACGCGACGGGCGGCGGACGCCGGCTGGCTATGTTCAGCGCCACGCACACGCCCGCCGTGGCCAAGTGGTGTCGGCATAACATGCGCGGGCTCATCAATGTCACTGTTGGGCAGAGGTTGGTAGCATTGCTTTAAAGTGGGATGTTGACACTGATATATCATATGAGTGTATGTTCCATCGATTTGTGGTGTCCCGTTCCGGCAGCAACTAGATGTGATAATGAACGCGACGGGCGGCGGACGCCGGCTGGCTATGTTCAGCGCCACGCACACGCCCGCCGTGGCCAAATGGTGCCGGCATAACATGCGCGGGCTCATCAATGTTACTGTTGGACAGAGGTGGGGACATGTGATGTGGCGATGTGATGTATTGCGTTTAAATTTAAGAGTATGTGTGTATTTATGGGAGCAGTGTTGTGTAGTGTATGTTAGGCCTTTGCAGTTATGAGAGACCCATGCTGAGTATGAGAAAGCAATGAAGAACCAATTTAAATTAATGTTCTTGGTCCGAGTGTCTCTTTGTGTCAGCGCGTTGTCCAAGCTTCCCACCTCCCACGACATAGGTATGTGTAGCCTTATTTTTAGGGTTAAGAAAAAAAAACAAAAATGGGAAAGTTATCAGTTTAACTCTGATTTTTTTAAGATAAAAATACCTTTTAATAAAGCATTCTTTATTTTTACATAACTTTTTTGTTTGTGATACGATTGAAACCACACAACTGTAAATAGTATTCCAGCACTTACAACAGCTCAGCTAAACAGCATCCAAATCGTTTAACCCGTCCCAGAGATACCCAGAACAAGGATATCCAGAACAAACAAGTATAATCCTGTAACATGTCATGTTGTCCAGAAACGCAGCGAGCGAGCTGGTGCAGCAGGAGCTGGTGTACTGCGGCAACGAGGCCGGCAAGCTGCTGGCCTTCCGCCAGCTCGTGCAGCAGGGCCTGCAGCCGCCTGTGCTCGGTACAACCATACTACCTTCTGAACATACATAGGCCTAGGGTTGCAACGATATATCGGAAAACCGATAATATCGAAGGGTACACATCGATATTTACGCTATAACGATACGATAATATCGATATCATATCCGAAGAAAAAATCGATAATTCACGACCTTAAATAAGGCTGTATGGGCTTTGAATATTAGCCTTTTCTTACAATATAAACAAATAAAAAACATCCTCTATTTCTCTATTGTCTCTGGTTGTATGGGCTTATTAGACCCTTTGCCTGTTCGTAAGGATTATTGAAAAAAATCTCTAGGAACTGCATTTTTTATTTTAATTTAAATAAATTCGATATTATCGACCAAGATCATCGATATTATCAGCTATCGATAATTTCATTACCTCGATATAATTATCGATATTTATATCGATATTACAACAACCTTGCATCCCTACATAGGCCAACATAATAACAAATCACCACATTATATCACTAATGGGTTGATTTCAAGGGTGCCAATACCGCAGTAGATTTTCACTGCTCGGATATGATATATATCCATAGTGTCATGTATTTTCCATGGCAGACGAGTGAATAAGACGACACAAATAATAATAAAAATCATTTCATCTTTTTGGTTTGGTTGGTTTTGAATTTCACTTCATTTGCCAGATATGATTCTACGCACCACTTTGCTTACCAAAAAGTATGAATGAATAGATATGAACAGCTGATACAACAGCAGTTTTAGGAGTGGAAATTCTGTTTCAGTATTCGTCCAAAGCAAAGATCGTGCGAAGCAGCTCTTCAAGGAGCTTATCTACGACGGCATCAACGTTGACGCCATACACGCCGACAGGACTCAAGCGCAGGTATTATGCGGCTCGAAGGACCATAATATAGATCATCGATATTTTGAACTATTCAATCAAAGTTAGAGATAATAGTAGTATCAGATGGGCGACTAAGCTTTATGTTCAACATTGATGAAATATTTCGTCACAATAGACAGTTGTTGCAATTGATTTTACTACCTCTACGCCAAGCCTAGTAACAGAGTTTCTCGGTCTATTGCACTTTTTACCGATATGTTAATTTGTTACTTCATAACCTCCAAGCCATGCCCTTAGTTTTTCGTTACATATAGTGTATACCCTGGCCAATATCCTCTGAAAGTTTGTAGTTACATATCGTAGAGATCCTGGCCAGTACCCCTGCCAATGTTGTTGGTGTTCCAGCGAGACAAGGTGGTGCGCAGTTTCCGCGTGGGGCGCATCTGGGTGCTGATCTGCACGGAGCTGCTGGCGCGCGGCATCGACTTCCGCGGCGTCAGCCTCGTCCTCAACTACGACTTCCCGCCCAACGCCATCGCTTACGTGCACAGGTAATGCCGCAATGCCGCTCTGGGGCCCTGTTTTTCAAATCGCATGAAAATGACTCAAAACGAGTGTTCGCCGCCAGACGCCATTTCAAAAATAGAGCCCCTGTACCGGTTGGAGATTGCGCTGGGATATACAATAGGTCCTACCCATAACTTCTCCTCACCCGCTGCCTCTTATTACGCACCTAATCCCCCCTCTCACCCACACTATCCAGGGAACCCGAAAAATTCGTGTTATGCACCATACCATGTACAGGTCAACAATGGAATTTGGCACGAGTTATGACAAGTACTTTTTCAATATTTAAGGTAGAGCCACTTACAACACAAAACCTTCGTGAATGTGAGTGACGTACTAAAAAAGGTGTGATTTTTTTTAAATTAAAGGTTGGTATGGATGGAGGTTAGAACAAAAATTTTGTAAGATTTTTATGTGCATGTGCAGTTTGACTAGCTGTCAAGTTAGGTAAGTCAGCTGTCATGTGAGGATGTCGGATAGTATAAATGAATGATGAATTGTGATTTAATTTAAAATGCAACAATACAGCTGTGTTATTCTTCTCAATGCACGCATTTTTGTAGTATATTAATTTTATCCTAATTAATATGTTTTTAGGATTGGTCGAGCGGGACGCGCTGGCCAGCCGGGGAAAGCGATCACTTTCTTTACCCAGGATGATGTCGGCAATCTGAGGAGGTAATACCTTCCACCTCCCTACTCAAATAGGTCGTTTAATGTATTTTACATGTTTTTATTCCACAAGTCCATTTTGTAGCGAGACCACTAATCATCAAGACTTGCTATAGAATCCAAATTCAAAGACAATACAATTTCAATTTTTTTTTATTTAAGCCAATTAATCCGAAAATACTCTCGGTTCGTATCACATGTATACATGTGTAATGAGTATAAAAAGACGAAAGCGATATCGTTATTTACGCCAATTAACCTGAAGCTACTCTTGGGTCGTATAAGCGTATATGGTTGTATAGACAAACGAAAGCGATTAAAATATCGTTCCAGCATAGCGGCGGTGCTGAAGCAGTCGGGCTGTGCCGTGCCGGACTACATGCTGCAGCTGCGGAAAGCTTCGCGGCGGAAAGCAGGGGCGCCGCGTCGGGACCACATCGCTACCGTGCTCGGGAAGCGGCCTGACAAGTAATGCTTTGGTTGATAGTAGTAGACTTTAAAGGCCCTGAGCTTTGATTTGGGAAACCAGTTACTTTGTAGTCATGATGACATTACTTTTTTATCTATGAATCGATTAAATTGACTAATATATCAGTAAAAACAGCATCTAAAGTGGTTGGGCAGTTTCTGAAATTAGGGCAAACAGAGGGCAAATAACATCACAGACTTGATAGTCAAATTTTTAGACGTTATTTTGGATTCTATTACGTTAATAAAGACCTCCTGTAATAGTTTATTCATTTCAGATTATTTCAGATTTGAAATTGGAGTTTGATACCACAAAAAATAATTAAACTTAGATTTACCAGTAATATCCTCAATATCAATTCAATATACCTTGCAGGCGACACCTGGAGGAAGAAGACACCTTGTTGAAGAAGGACAAAAGCGACACAGATGATGTGAAGAACGCTAAGAACAACAAACTTAGGAAAGTTACCAATGGCGAAGGAAAGATGGGAAAACGTAAAGCGAAAAAACGGAAGGCGAAAGGAGCAGGTGGCTGACTTAGTTGGAAGTGGGAGGAGTCCTAAAATGTAATTATGTATTTTTATATTAAATAAACTGTTGGAACAGACTATTTTTTTAAGTTAAAGTTAGAAATTATTAAATTTCAAATATGTGACAACCTGCCCTTGACAGTCATAATTTTACGTGACATGTACTTGTCCATAAGGCGCTTTGCACACGGAGCAACTCGAGTTGAGGCAACTATCAACTTTTTAACAGTTTCCTGTAAAAGGTTGATAGTTGCTACAACGTTTACGGTTGCCGCAATTTTATAGCAATTTGTGAGCAACTTTTATGCGAGTTGCTCAATCTACGCATTTCCGGGTACAGGCAGAGGGAGGGAGGGTGTGAAATCGTCCGACGCGTTGCGATTGACAGTTGCGGATACCGGCAACTTTAAAAATCGGTATAATATTTAACAGTTGCTAGTTGCGGCAATTAGGAACTGCCCTAGTCAACGATTACAGCAACTGAAAACTGTTGACGATTGCCGGAACTCGAAAGTCGAGATGCTGTGTGTGCGCAGTCTAATTGAAATGTATGTAAACAGCTAGTTGCCAGTTGCTGCAATAGTTGCTCCGTGGGCAAAGCGCCTAAGTATTCGTAAAATAATAAGAGTATTTTGTAAGGGTGGGGTTGGCAAGAAAAAGACAATGTGTCGATAACAACCTTTATGTGTGACGTCACAGTTACTCAGGCATAATTATATACAGTCTTCGTTGCTAATTATATACAGATACATCGTCAACACAATCACATCAATATTACCTACTTGCCGCATGGCATATGGCACGACCGGCTACCGAACAGACTTTTGAATAACTTTTAGATAATAATTTAACAAAATATCATTTTTAGACTCTGTTTTGCTGTAAATAATCAAAAAACTTAAGCTAATAAATTGGTCCTTATATTAAGTATGTACTATGTTAAGCCTCTTTGCTTTATGTACTTAAAGTAATTAATAGTAAAGTTATATTATATAGGTTTTAGAACAAGTGTTAACTTTGAAGAAGTTTTTGGCTTACTTTTAAATCTCAAGACATATGTACAAAGTAAAGTAAATAAATCATTATGTACACCCCAGTCTTCTTTTAGCGATAATAGAAGCTATAATATATTGCCCGCATTGGCAACGCAACGAAAAATATTATTTCAACATATACATAGATATATCGAGATTCTCTAAATAATATATTAAATAAAAGTTCTTAATACAACTTAGTAACAATATAAGATTCGATACGATTTTATGGACAAAAATTACAAACTATTTTCAAATTCATCTTTAGTCTTATAAAAGTTTTGTATCGATATGTAGGTATATAAATATTAACATGATCTCACAATATAAAAATATCTAAATAAAATATTCTTTACAAACATTAAGAACTACAATAAGTTCGGCTTTATTTAAAAATATGTATAGTATAAGGCACATTTAGAACAACACAGTGTAAAGGGAATCTAACACAAAAAAAACGCTCATACATTCAATACACCTCATTAAGATGAGATTTAAACACATCTCCACCGAGAAATCTAATCCATGACCTATCACGTAGCAGAAATGGTCTACAAAACAGGGTCATAAGACATTGAAAGAGGAACCGATGTAACTAAATTTCGAGGACCCTGATAAAAGTTGAGATATTTTTACTTAAATATGGGTACTCACAATAAGTATATTGGGAGAACCGGTGTTGTAATATAAGTTTAATATAATAGTGATAAATGCTTCCTATTCCTACCTCATCACTACATAGTATAAAACAAAGTCGCTATTTTTGTCCGTCTGTTTGTTTGTTTGTCTGTTTGTCTGTTTGTCTGTATGCTTAAATCTTTAAAATTACGCAACGGATTTTGATGCGGTTTTTTGTAATAGGTAGAGTGATTCAAGAGGAAGGTTTTTATGTATAATACATGCATATATTCCCACGAGAACGGGATCCACGCGGGTGAAACCGCGGGCGGGCCGCTAGTAAGTTTATAAAATAACATTAACAGTTCAGTAAGTTTCAATTGCACATTTTTCTTAACACTTTAATATTAAACCTAACTATTAATCATTACCACTTACATTGAAAGCAGTATTCATTTTGATACACGTCTTATTAGGTACTATTATTATGTTATTTTTATATTATAATATAATTCTCAAATATTTTACAAATAATAACGAAATTATTCGCTTCGTAGTAACTACATCAATGCAACCTTTGGATTAACATAAAAGTTAACTCAAAACCAAGGTAAATTGTTTCTTCCATTGTAAAATAAGAAGCTTTTCCCTTCGCTTGAAATCGATCAGGCTGAATTGTGTACAATATTCCCAATTGAAGTTTAGTCCCAGTGGTCTTGGGAAACAACACTAGCCGCACACAATAATATAATTAACCGACTTCAAAAAAGAAGGAGGTTCTCAATTCGACCGTATATATGCTTTTTTTTTTATGTTTGTTCAGCGATTTTTTCGTCGTTTATGGGCCGATTTTGATAATTCTTTTTTTGTTGTAAAGTAGATATGCGCAGTGGGGTCCTTTTGAAAGTATCATCAGGATCTGATGATGGCATCTTGGAGAAATCGAGGGCAACTTTCGAAAATTGTATGGAAGACTAGTGTGTTTGTTCATGTTATCATAAATACATTAAAGCGCTACCATTTCAAGAAGGTCTGGAGTCGATCTGATGAAGCCGAAAGACAGTCGTGGGAACTCCTCAACGATTTACTGCAGTTATCTAGTGTTTGGGCTTGATTAATTTGTAGTGACGAGAACTTTACACATACATGTTGAATTGAGCGCCATCTGGCGAGTAGTTTTTGAGTTATCTCTACTTATCAAGGTTGAAGTCGGTTATTTTTTTTGTAAAAAGCAATTATGATACAAAGTTGTCAATATTCATCATCAGTATGATACCCATATTATAATCTAATAGCCGGAGTTTCGGACCAGCCGCTCTTTTGGTCGGACGTTTATGTAAAACGATCGGATATCCTTCGCTCGTTCGCGATCACGATCCGAGCGACTTGCGAAGTGACTATGATTCAAATATAAAAAGCCTTACTCTTACTACAAAATGTCTAGGCTTCATCCGGACGCCTGGCTACGTTACCTATGATCAATACGATAATAATTCTCGAACGAACTGTTTAACACAATAATAGTACACGCGTGCGGCTAACCTTACCCTTCCACAATCAACATCAACACTCGTCAACAACATCAAATAACATAGGCACTATAAAGGCACGTCCACACCCTCACTCGCACAGCCAGTCGCACGGCAGCCGCGGCATCTTGTTGGCGGGCCAGGGCAGGTAGCCGGCGGTCTTGAACACCCAGTAGTCGTAGGAGACCTTGGTGACCAGCAGCACCAGCACGAGCACCTCCAGCCCGATCACCACGTAGATGTAGTCGGTCCAGTCGCGCGGCGTGTGGCACACCTGGCTCACCAGTTTATCATTTAATTTATTCATTTTGATTAAAAGTATCTGATTTTGAATGAAAGGTATAGCTTGCAGGTTAGCAAGAAAAGATAAAGATGACATTAGGTAATGGCGGGAGATCAATGTAATGTAATGTATAGCGATTATAATGTTGGGAGCTCAGACCAATAAACTATACACGCCACGCCAGGAACAAAAGACTGAAGCCGGCAAAAAGTCAGCACGGCAGCACTCACACCAAAGCGACTTTTGTGTGCTAAATAATAAAAAATGAATGAAGCTTTGTGTTCCAAAAAATAAAGTTTAAATTTGTTCTAGTTCAAACTGTCAACATAATAAATAAATAAATAATAAATAACGCTTCACACTCATAGCCCCACACTAGGATATCCTGTGTCGTGGGTGCCATGGACAACACACAAGGCAAAGACACACGCCTAGACCGAGAACGGAAATTTAAACTCATCATTCAAATTTCCGCCTCGCTGGGAATCGAACCCAGGACCCTCGGAACAGCGATCCGGCGTGTTAACCATTGCGCCATCCGGGTCGTCAATCTCGTAATATGGCATTCTATTGGTTTCGATCTGTGCTTTCGGCTGACTTTTGCCGGCTTCACGCTTTTGTTTACGGCGCTCCGTCTATAGTTTATTGGTCTGATGTTGGGAGATAATAAATGTTTGACGTGATAGAACTATAAATAGGTGATTTTCATTATACCTGGAACTCGACCAGGTCGACCACCGCGCCCATGCCGTCCTCGCACTCCAGGCTCTTGTAGTCCGGGATGTTGCGGAAGTTTTCAAGTAGCCACGGCTGGAATGGAGTAGAAGCTGAGTTAGGAGCGTAAAGGACTGCGCGCGAAGTACCTTCCAACTCGATTCTCATACGGCACCGACTAACTAATTCAATTCAAACATTCAATTATGAACTTTATATCGGTTGATTAAAGTTTGAAATGTTGTATGTTTCGCCCGAACGTACTAAATGTCTTGTCAATATTCGTTCGAAATTCATCCGTAAGCAACAAGATATAAAGCTCATAGTTTAAGGCTTTCCTTTTGAGTTATGTCGCTATTGATATAATACATATTATGTACATTTTGAGTTGAATTGGTACTCGATTTTACGACGATGGCCGCGTTCAGCAACTCGACCTTAACCACACTTTTTCTATAGAAATTTGAACGTTTTAGTTGTTTTGGCAGAGTAACGGAACGCCGCAGATGTACACGCATCTATAAAACCAGTAAACCAGACATAAGAGTAGAATACGAGGCAGCAGTACCTTGAGCACCTTCTCAGCGTTGCAGTCGCAGTGGATGTAGTTGCCGGCGATGGAGAACGTCGTGTACGACGTCGTCGTGTCGAACTTGTTGGACAGCACGTACGTGTGGATCTGGACACACGGACTACGACATTACCTTACACTGATACCTCACTAGAACTGCCTATGATTCGACGTCATGTAATAAATAGCTTAGTTCTGGGTATGAAATAGTTATCTGTCATAAACGACACATAAATACACACGAAATACTTAAACGCTTAAACATTCCCATCACCTCAGTAGAATTCCTTCTGCCGCAGGTGGCCTGCACAACACATGGACTGGGCTTACTCTACAGCACTAACAATCATTTATCTGCACTATAAAATAACTGCCTGGACTTGAACCAGAAACCCCTCGTTTCGCAGACAGAGACACTACCAACTAGACTACCATCAATACCTAATTTTCACTTATACGAAACGTACAATTTGCTAAGCACTACAAACAAAGTGTTACAAAATAGAGAAGTATCATCACTCACAGTCTTGAGCTTGTTATGGTTGATGGAAAACAGCATGAAGTTGTCGATGAACTTGGTGCCCTCGAGCTCCACGATGTTGGCGATGTCGTTGTGGTCCACGATCAGCTGCTTCAGGTGCTCGTAGCTGGGGTCGTCGCCCACCGCCTGCAGCGACGTGATCTGCGGACCAAATGGTTTTATGATTGAGGGCTTAAAGCAGCGGTCGTCGCTTTTCTGGCCAAGGGCCATACCAGGGCCCTTTATGCATGAGCACTATCAGGATTGCTAGTATCTGCATGAGTGCCTCCGAGCAATACTGTCAGGAGTGCTGTAAACCGGCGTGCAAGGCGTGCATCGCACGCAGGTTGCACGCATAAGGGGGCGACAAATGGACCGTGCGCCAAGATTTGACGCCCAAGGATCTAGAGTATACTACACCATGATGCCTAGTGCAGCTTGGTGGAGGGGTAACCGACGCAACTTCGTAGTTTTACGCCGACCGAAGATATCCAACTTGGCTTATCGCCTGCTTGGCTTATGCCCACCAAAGCAAGGAAACAATTTTTTTTGCAGAAGCTTTAATCGCTAGATTCGCTAGTAACCCGAAGCTCGTCCACCTACCGATTGAGCTTGCTTTCGCTTGACTTGATCGATCATTTACCATCTTCATACTTGAGCCGCCAAATACAACAATTAACTGACGTCTGTTATCCCCAAACAGTGACCTGCATAAGGTTCTAATACTAACATTGTTATAAGAGACGTTGAGCTTGATAGTGTTAGGCGGCAGGTCGGTGGGCAACGAGCGCAGATGGCGGCGCGAGCAGTCCACGGCCACCAGGTTGGTGACCTCGTCCCGCAACAGCTCCAGCCGCTCCGGCACGCACGTGCAGTTGATGTTCGCTGGCCGGATGTTGCGGCAGCTCGCGTTCAGCTGGAGCACACACAGAGAGAGTTAGTGTAGAGTACCTATTGTGCATGGCTACAGCTGATAAATGACCAGCATAAGTAGATGGGAAAGTAATTCATCATCATCGCTATCGACTTGGAAATACGGGCTAAATAGTGATTAATAGGTATCAACAGAAACGATGCAGAGTTAAAATTCATTTATAGCGAAATAATTATAACCACACAACAACGAGCTACCCTTAAGTAGAAAGATAAGTAAGCCTAGAGTTCGCCCGGGGTAGTACCACCGCCCGCCAAGGTACTCAGTACCATTCCTACCGTCATAATAATTGTTTTTGAGAGCAATTGTGTTCCGGATAGGAAGGTGTGGAGCCGGTTCACTTTTTTAGAGGCGACCATCTCAGTCCTCAGGGGTAGCAACGCATCTGTGACCGAATTGGAACAAGACTCACACTAATCATTACTAACTGGACAATACTAATATTAACTAACAGGACTAACTATCACTAACAGTCCCTGTCCTCACACTTATTAACAAACTAACCAACTAATATTCTAACACCATCTACTAATTGGACTAACCACCCTAGTCCCTAAATTGGGTCTTGTTCTAAGTCGGTCACAATTGCCATGGGCGGCAGCGGAAGGGTGGTGCTGCATGCTCGTTTGCTACCTTAATTCAATATAAAAAAAAATTCAACTTTATCGCTTAGAGCCTTAGTTAGAGTGTAAGGTTTGAAATACCTTATATTATTTTGCACTGAAGAGCCTTCCACAATACCTACTATTCGCCGTTCGCGTCATTACTTTTTTAGCAGAAATTTAACATTTAGGCAATCTAATTGCAAAATCAAGCTATGTAGGTAGGTACAGAAACGGTGATAATGAAGTTACCTCCTTCTGGACCCTTAGATGATCGATCTGGACGATCTGCACGTCCTTGAACCAGTTGAAGCGCAGGTCGATGGCGCAGAAGGTCTGGTTGTAGTTGATGAACGTCACCAGCGAGCTGTTGCTGGTCTCCATCGCCTTCTGGAAGTGCTTGCACGGCATGTAGTTGTTGCCTGCGGACCCCGGGAATTATGTATTAGGTACATTAAATTTTATCATAGAGTATACTTATAATGCTGCACGTATGTTTTTTGTCAACCTTCGTAATATGTATTGTATGTAATGTAATTGTATGTAAAGGATATCAAAAGCATATCAAACATACACATTCATTATAGATCAAATCTAAGCCTCTAAGGCACTTCAAAGCCTCAGTTCATTGAATACATATCCAAGTTAAATGAACGACTGATTCCCAGTTGCCCCCGCGGCGATTGCCACCGGACAAATCTGTTCTCATTACATGCTTGCTTGCGAAGATGATATGAGTAAATCTTGTGCCAAAAAGAAGACTAACCCGACAAATCAATAGACGTTTTTCTATTACTCTGCACGAGGCTGAGCGGGAATTCGGTGAGGTTGTTGGCGGACGCGTCGAGGATGGTGAGGTTGTAGAGGTAGGCGAACGGCCGCTGGATGGACGGCTGCGTCACGCTGCTCAGGTTGTTGTTCGAGATGTTCAGACACGCCACCGACGAGTACTTCGGGAACTGGCCTGCGGGAAGAACCTGGTTAAGCGTTAAGGTGCCATTTTGCACGTTGCGGCAATCGACCGATGCGACAAAGATGCATTGCTTGTGTCGTGTCGTCGTGCCGTGTGTGCGGAATGATACCTAAAGGCTGTGGTTGGGATGTTGGGATTTCTGATACAAATGAGTCATTGAACTTAGTGCCAAAAGTGGCTAATATTTATAATAACGATTACTTTAGTTTTATCTCTGTTATGCTTAATTTTTATTTTAATATCCGATAAACGAGTGGTTTGGACTAAAATAAATGAATGTCTGATACCAAAAACAATCCACCCTCAAGCAGTGTGATTGTCATGGCCTGTACCCCTCATATTGTGAAGATATCAACACGAGATATCTCTAGCTATTCAGTTAAACATGTCAATACATATTAAGATACTCACTGCTGCCATTCATTCTTTCCTCCTCCTCTATTTCCGTAGCTTAAGCATGCACAAAAATAGGTACATTTTTAAGTTTAAATAAAAATTAATAAGTTGACTGGTAGGTATAATGTGTTAACCTCGTAACAAATCAGGGGCTTTCACACAATCTCGGGAATTTTGAATACTCCGAACTGTGTTATTGGCGCGATGATGGAGCGCTCTTTCATTCATAGGATTTGAACTTTTTTTTTCTTATAAGGTCGTGCTTGACAACAATCCCACCTGATGGTAAGTGGTGATGAAGTCATAGTGTTGAGCGCACTAACTTAGATAAAGCCTATTCACTCGCCTCTTGAAGACTCCCACGTCATATTTATGCGGAAACACTGACGCAGGCAAGTTGTTCCAATCCTTCCCGGTACGTATAACGAAAGACGAGGCGAACCTCGATGGATACCGGCCGTGCGTCGTGTCGTGCGATGGAAGAACGGGAATAGGGGAATTACATCATAAATTACATCGAATAAGTCCTGCGCACACTCTCCAAAATGTACCCTATAGAAAACAGCTTTTATTATCACTGCCCAGTCAAAAACTTTCATGGTACTAATGCCTCGAAAAGCGCCAGTCCTAGTTAGTCTAAGTACCTATAACCCAGTGTGAGTACCAGCGTGGTTTAAGGCAGATATACCGACCGACGATCTTGCCGACGCTGCCGTCGGTGAAGGCCATGGAGACGAGGCGGCGAAAGGTGGACTGCGACACGTCCAGCTCGTCGATGGTCGCGTTCAGCACGTGCAGGTTCGTCGTGTTCTGCGTCACTGCACACAACAACATTTTTATAGTATCTGTTGGAGCCGGTTACACTTTTTAAGAGTGAGGCGACCATCTCAGTCCTCAGGGGTAGCAATGCATCTGTGACCGAATTAGAACGAGACTCATGAGTCGGTCACAGTTGTCATGGGCGGCATCATGCATGCTCGTTTGCTATCTTAATTCCATAAAAAAAATACAATGTATGTAACGGAATATTTCAAGGGTCAAAAGATTTGCACAGGTCAGAAACGAACGAAGAAAAAAATAGCGTATATTCCTGCTGGAAGCCTGAATACATAAATAATATCTTCAAAATAGAAAGATTTTTAAAATGCTACCTACATCATGTCCGAATAACATAGTCTGTATTTACATATTTATCTAAAACGTTTTAAAAGTCGGGACGGAATTTATATTCAATTTAAGGTACCTATGTATTTATTCCCTGTCTAGTGTATTGACAATAATTTAAATATATACCTATATAAACATATTGATGGGGAGCGCCAAATGTACCGACATGACGCAATGTACCTAAATGTACGTGACTATGAATAATGTAGATGTGCTCAACAATTAAGTAGTGCGGTGTGGATCATAAATTCTATTATTGTACATCGCAAACCGCATTTAGAACGTCACGGCATTTATACTGAGAACTGACACTAGTCAACAATGGAACACTAGTTAATCTTATATGAACCACAAAGTAAGTATGCTATGTTTTGTGGTTGCCATCTACTGGTCCAGATCAGGATTCCAGGGCAGTCATTATAATGACAAAATATTAGAGATGTGCCGACTAGTCGCCGACTATTCGGCCACTATCATAGTCGGCAAAGAGCGCCGACTATCCGGCTTCTTATTTTGTATGTATTATTTTTCAATAAAATGTATGTTGGGGGAATTACTTAGGTAAATTAAAAAACTTATTGGTGTATTTTATATTTTTATTCTTTAATCAGTCTTGCATACTCGTAGTTATTTTTAAATGTGAATCAAAGCAACCTATTCTTTGGTAGTATAGAAAACATGTCTTCTATGACAAATAATCAAATAAAAGAATCATGGCAAGTTTCATACATTGAATTGTACAAAAAAAAATTAAAAACTCGAGAGCCTGGAATGAGTTGTAATAATTATTTCTTATTTTTAGCAACACTTGTATATATATAAAATATTTTTAAACCTCGGGGTTATATAATCAAACACGATATAATTTTCTTCACTTTCTTGCCATTATAAAAATACGCCATTTGTACGCTAACTGTCAATGTGACATAAGAATATATAATAATGACATGACAATCATAATTAGAACCAATCAAAACGCTCGCAGTCCAATGACAATATGACATGTGACAATGACAATGTCTACGACACAGAGTAAGTAATTGTTCCAACAGATTACAAATCAATCGAAATCACAGATTAAACGCTGATATAACAAGACCATGGAGGATAGAACTAAGGAGAGTCATCTTATATGGGAGAAAAGTTGAAAAAGTGTCCAGTTGTATGCGCTAAATAACAGTTCCAAAATCCTCCACTGGTGGCGCTGGTGGATTCACAGGGTATGGTATGAATGTAGCAATCGTAGATGAATTGATTGAATTGAAGTATGCCGAGTTAAAAAATTTAATGTCATTATCGACTAAAGTAGCATGGAGGCATGGAGGATAATCCTCCATGATTCATACCATACCCTGTGAATCCACCAGCGCCACCAGTGGAGGATTTTGGAACTGTTATTTAGCGCATACAACTGGACACTTTTCATATACACAGATGACCCTCCTTAGTTCTATCCTCCATGAACAAGACAGAATCTACTTCAAAATGTTCGTCCAGAAATGGTAAATTATGTAAATAAGAAAATGATTTTAGGATCCCCGGGTTTTAAAAATATTTTGAATGGTTCAGGATAATACTTGAAGTCTAATTAAACAATTACAAGTTATTTCAAATTCTCGAGAATTATTATTTTTTATGTACAAAATGACACAGTGACCGAGAAGGCAGCGTACAGAGTGGACGTGTCGTTGGTTTTCTTTTAATATCCATAATTACGTAAAAAAAAAAATAATAATCTGAAACTTATACAATACGTTCAAAGTGTTAAAGTCTATTTGAATCTTGTTCTGCGCATTATTACATTTACGTCCTTAGTGCAAACAGAGCGCACGTACTGCAAGCGCGTAAGTAAACAACACAGATAAACATGTTACGCTCACCGCCTGGAAGTGGCCCCAGTATGAAGCACTGCTCATCACAACCAGATCTGACGAGCAACGATGAATCCTCTGAGCATTGTAGTACTCAGATGGTTACCTTTCGCAACAAGAGAAAACATCCAGAAGAAAATGAGAACATATTAGCAATAAAAGAGGAGGTAAGCGAAATTAAAAATCAAATGCTACAAATTATGTCCTTGTTAACTACATTTGGCAATAACCAGAAGGAATTTATGGATAAGATATCTTCAGACGTTACTTCAATGAAAGAACAAATAAACATTATTAAAACTACCAGCAATAATATTATCAAAGAACAAAATGAAATAAAATCAGAGGTGACAACTCTAGTAGATAAATACACTATTGTGGAAAATAAACTTGCAATCATGGACTCCGATATAAAGGTACTGAAAAATGAGACAACTACTTCTTCTACATTTGCTAAGACTTCAACTGAAGAAATAATGGAGGAAATAAATGAACGCATAAGAAGAAGAAAGAATATTATTATTACTGGGCTCCCGGAACCAGAGTCATCGCGAAAGGAAGAAAGAAATGAAATTGACAAGCATGAAGTTATGAAAACACTAAGAAAAATATGGCCTGAATGCCCAGAACCACAAACTACCCTACGTCTTGGGAAATACTATCCAAATAAAAGTCGCGTAATAAAGCTTATATTTGCATCTGAGGAACCTTGCACAAATATATTGCGAAACAAGAAAAATATCCTATGTGATAATGTAAAGATATATTCAGACCAAACGCCACAACAGCGGGAATTTCTAAAAAAATTGACCGAAGAACTTCAGACCAGATCTGAAATGGGTGAAAAAAATCTGATCATAAAATATATAAGAGGTGTACCGAAAATCATAATCTCACAGCCAAAAAACCTATCACACACAAAAATCTAAGTTCCGGAATACCTAATTCTACTAGTACATTAAATACAATCTGTCCAATATCAACTAAATGTATCAATACATATCAAGTGGTGGAAAGCTATGAGTGTATCAATACAACTAACAAGTCACTTAGATTTTTATATGCGAACATTCGTAGCATTGTAGCGCCAGGCAGATTTGATGAGCTCCTATGCATTGTTAAATCTTTCAAAAATCCCCTACATCTCATAATTTTAACTGAAACGTGGCTAAAAACTGTAGACGAGACGTCAAGGTTTCAAATTCCAGAGTATAGCCATTACTACAACATCAGATCCACTGCAAGAGGTGGTGGGGTGTCAATATTTGCGCACGATAAACTTAAACACACCTTAATTGAAGACAAATGTATCAATGATAATCACTTCCTCTGGATTCATTTAGAGAATTTTTCGTTAAATGTAGGAGTTGTTTACAGAAAACCAGACAGCAACATCAAAAACTTCATTGAAGAATACTCTTGTCAACTTAATAAGAAGAAAAGAAGTATAGTTTTCGGGGATTTTAACATAAATTTACTTGCCTCAGAGCAAACAACTACTATGTATACGGATATGCTTAAAGAGAATGGCTATAAGGTAATAAATAAAATTGAAGACAAACATTGCACCAGAGAAACCGCTACAACTAAAACAATCATAGATCATATATGTTGCAATTTGAATGAACTCAATTATCAGCTGGTTGTAATAGATAAGTACACCTTTGTCGGATCACAAACAACTTTATTTTGAGCTAAAAAGGCATCAACCGAAAACTCCGGAAAAAATATCATATGAAGCTATAGATTATAATACATTCTTCACATTAATGTCTGAAAACCTGAACAAAAATGAAAATTATCTATTTGACCTGCTGCAAGAAAGGCTTCTCTTATGTCTCACTAAAAGTAAAATTGTAAAATACAAAATTCAAAATGCTCCTCGACAAGATTGGATTAATAAAACGATAATAAATGAAATTAACTGCCGGAATGCATTGTGGAAAGAGCATAAGCTCAATACAAATGACAAAACAAAACATGAAGAGTTCATTGTTAAGAGAAATGCGGTAACAGAGACAATACAACGAGCAAAAAGTACATACTACTTGAAATTATTTGACGCCTGTAGTGCTAACCCAAAAAAAATGTGGACCCTAATCAATAATCTATCAAGCAACAAAATTAAAAAACATATGGGACCAGCTAAATTGTACGTCAACAACGAATATATCACTGAAGAAACAAGAATCTGTGAATGTTTCAATGACTTTTTCTCGAATATAGGTTTAATTCTGGCAAATAACATTAAAAAGTCAAACCAAACTTGTAACCTCTCAATATGCAAAACTGGTGGAACCACACATACACTCACTCATTTCTCATTAGCATCTACACAGGAAATAAATAAAATTATTAATAATCTTAATAATAATACCAGTTCAGGAATAGATGGTATAAATACTAAATCTATTAAATGTGTCCAAAATTTAATAATAACTGAGCTGACTCAATGTATAAATAAATGTTTAACCTTAGGTACTTTTCCCGACAGCCTTAAAATTGCGAAAGTTACCCCCGTATATAAATCTGGACCTAGAACAGAACCAGGAAATTATCGTCCAATATCAGTTCTCCCGATTTTGTCAAAAATTTTTGAACGTGTCATTTATAACCGCTTAGAACAATATTTAGCCACACAAAATTTTATTTATGACAAGCAATATGGCTTTAGACCAAAGTCAAATACACTTTCAGCTGCAGTAGACATTGTTACGAAAATAAAACTAAATATTGACAATAAACATATAGCCGTTGGTGTCTTCATTGACCTAAAAAAGGCATTTGATACGGTAAGCCATGATATACTATTACGTAAATTATCGGACCTAGGTATAATGGGTACTGCACATGATATTTTTAGATCGTACTTAAGTAATCGTTATCAAGTAGTCAAAATTGGAAAAACCCAAAGCAACCCTAAAAATATCATGTGTGGCGTTCCTCAGGGATCTATCTTAGGTCCTCTGTTATTCTTAATATACATCAATAGTATCAGTCAAATTGGATTAAAAGGGGAGCTTACTTTGTACGCCGATGACACTGCCTTGTTTTATTTTGAAAACTCTATTGAAACTGCTATATACAATGCCCAAAGAGATCTTCACGTTTTAAATGAGTGGTTCCAGCAAAATTTACTTACAATTAATGTGTCTAAGACTAACTACATAATTTTTTCGGCAAAAAATAAAAAAATATTGGATCATCCTCCTTTAAAAATAAATAATCAAATTATAAACAAAGTAGATCACGAAAGATACTTAGGATTAATTTTGGACAGTGGTATTACATGGAAGACACATATTGCTAAAATAAAAACTAAATTAACTTCCCTGACAGGTATGTTGCGTGGTATTGTACGTTGTATTCCGCGTAAAGTGAAATATAACATCTATTACTCACTCGTAAAACCACATATTGACTACCTCATAGAAATATGGGGCGCAGCGGCTAAGACAAACTTAGATGTTTTACAGGTAGCACAAAATAAACTGTTGAAAGTATTGTTTAATTATGACTTCTTAGCCTCAACAGAAAAAATTTACAAAGACACCAAAATAATGAATATTTCAAAAACTTACATATATAATACGTGCATTTTAGTCAGAAAAATATTAAACAGAGACATCCATACACACATCACATTCACAAAGAAAGTCCAAATTCAAAAAATCAGGCTGCGAAATGCGAACAATATAATATTACACTCGCCTCGAACAAACTACGGTAAACGAAATATTATGTACGAAGGTGCTCAACTGTATAATAAATTGCCTATGGATGTAAAGCAATCAAAAACAATGTTTAGTTTCAAAAAACGACTCAAATACTACATACTAAATAAATAAAACTCCACAAACATTTTTATACCGTATAGGTACATACTACGCTCAAGCAAGCCACATCCAGTCTCGCATACTAACTTTGCATCCGTGTCAATACGATAAGACTTTTACTTGTATCTTACCCTCAGTTTTATTTTTATTTTTTATAATTTGTTAGTACGTAATGCTTTCTCATACTTGTATCCATAAATTGTGAATGTTTCTCATGTAAGTGAATTATGATTCTTATGAGAAATAAAGATTCTTAAACCTCAAAATCTGCCATGATTCTTTGTAAGTAAGTATCTTATTTAGCAAACAAAACATACCTGCTATCTTATTATTAGCCGTGATCGGCTAGGCTAGGCCGACTAGTCGGCGTCTTTGCAGCCGATTAATCGGGTACTCGGCTAATCGGCCAAAGTCATGATCGGCACATCTCTACAAAATATGTTTCTAAATATTTATTACGTGTGCTCACAGTAGCTTTAGCTTATGAGCAAAGTATACTTAAGGCATTTTAAATTCTCACCGTCAATCTACAATAATTACAGGAGTGGAAACTTGGCATTTGCGTGGGTTGGCATTAAAACGAATTCCATATCGAACACGAACAGAGTAGGTAGGTACTAGGTTTAATGATCAGGCAGACATGGGTACCATCATAGTCCTGCGAAACTTAGATACTATTTATTTAAATTTTACTAAATACCAATAAAATCCCCCTAAAACAATTATAAGACTTCATTTAACTAGGTATTTCAAACCCTACCCTACACTGTCTTAATTACTTATATTGTCAATTACGTTTAGTAAAGCCGCCATACACGTGTATTTGAATATATAACCTAATAAACAAGTGGGCTTTTAATTTTCTTACTTGGCTATATAAAAATAAATGTTTGCTTCTTTTGAAAATATTGACTTACATGATACAACTAGGGCAGGGGTCGGCAACCTTCTGAGACCGAAGAGCCAAAATCTACAAATCACTTAATTTATCAGATTTAAAGAGCAAAAAAAATTTTTGATTCAATAATATAGTACAGTTGACTACAACAAAGAGATGTACCCACTTTTCACCTTATTGCATTGAAATAAGGTGGTTGTTTTGGGCTTCGCCGTATTCGGATAAAAAGTGGCTATATCTCTTTGTAGTCGCCTGTACCTTTTTGTTTATATATAATTGATTTAAAATAAAGCACTTTAAGAAATAATATTTATTCACATAAATAATGTACAAGGTGTGTTATCACAAAATATATTTTAGGTAGAATATTAAAATAGCCTTTAATCTGATAGTATAACTGCAGTTACATCAATGGGAACATAGGCTTTGCATACCTTTTGAAAGTTTGGTTAAATATGGTTCATAACTTGTTATTTTAAGTTTTAAGCACGACTCTAGATTTTCATTTGTTAGTTTGCTTCTTGCTTTACTTTTTATTATATTCATGCAAGAGAACGCTTGCTCGCACGAATATGTCGACCCGAAGATCGTCAACACTCCAAATGCCAACTTCTTCACCTCACTGTAGCATTCTGGAAGACTATTCCATGCCTTGAATATGAGTGCCTCAACTCGCGGCACTTCCTTTATAACTGTCCACTTGTGCTGCGCGATGAGCATACATTTCTGGACCTCTAAGGCTCTCTAACTCTTCCAACTTGCCTTTGAGTTCTGTGAACTTGCTACTCCACAAGTCTTTGCTTTTCAAATCCAGCAACTGCATTTGAAGCGATCCAGCGTCATATCCAAATGGCGCAATGTTAATGTCATTTGTATTTGTGTTGAGAGGATTCACTATGAAAGAGAGAGTACTTTTAGTTTGTTTTGAATTGCTCGAATCTCACAGCGAATCCATCCTTCATTTCTTTTATAACTGCTAAAGTAATTAGTGTCAATAGATTTTGGGTTTCATTATTTTAATATACTTAATAAATTTATGCGTATGAAACTGGAGAGCCGCAGCTTTACATCGAAAGAGCCGCATGCGGCTCGCGAGCCGCAGGTTGCCGACCGCTGAACTAGGGTAACCATACGGCCAGGAAATTCCGCATAGTCCCGAATGCCGTTTTTAGTACTTAACTAGTGTAACTATACCTACTTTGTAATCAACGCCTTAATTCTATTTTAATTAAACTCATTTTTTACATTTTCCTCCCAAAGTTTACCTAATCTCATCTTATCAGACCAGTATTCGATAATGTGCGCTTTTACGTCTTAGTATTGTTAACGTATTTAGCTAGGTAAATTTTATAAATAACATTTAGGTAATACAAAAGCGTTTTTGTTTTGTTTATAAAATTGTCCATAACTGATACAAGTGTCGTACACAGATGTATATCGATCGCGTGTATTTCGTCACGGTTTGACTCTCGCTTGTAGTCAGCATGCCCACAGCGAGCTTAGCCTGCCCGCTTCAAGGTCGTTGCATACCGAACAAAAAATATGCAATGCATTCTATTATTAACTCGTATACATAAACTCATCAAAGGAGTTAAGTATATTATCGAATTATAAATTGCATTGGAATGTTTAAAATGACAAAATCTTCAACGTAATTAGGTCAATTAAGTACGTCAAAATGGTGGGTGGGGGGAAACGGTCCGCTTAAAAGTTATCAGTTAACATCTATAAAAAAACACTTGAATTGAAAATCTTTTTTGAATTCGTTTAATAGGCTACTAAGTATGTATGTACTTCAATGTTTTCTATGTGTAGTAGGTAGGTACTTTCTTCAACGTCAAAAATTTGCATTAGGTACTTGCATTGCACCAATTTTTTCCCATCAGACATTGAGTTTGATGAATAAAAACATTTCCACATATCCAGTCCAAGTCAGATACTTATATCATTGAAAGAGTAACGTGATCGAGTGTAACAAAAATTTTGCCAATGCTTTATCCCATAAACCGTACACAATAAACATTTCATTTCGATCATAATAACAAATTAAGAAGTAAGTAAGTAGGTAGGTACTATTGTTTGTATCTAAAGCCCATGTCAATAAAAACCTATTTGCTCAGGTGTCCAACACAAATATTTCCGCTAAAGTATCACGGACTAACATGTTTTTGATTCATTCCTTCATTTATTATTCATCCGATGGCTATTCTGTCAACAACTTGCAATGACAGATATCCAACTGGAATTAAGTACTATTTTACGCAATAGTCATCTTAAGATACTAAGATAGGTACTAAATGAAAAGCATAAATGTTTTACTATATGAAACAGCTGTGCATGGTTGTCATACCTCATAGCTGGCTGATAATTTTGATATTCAAGACAAATGTATTCAAATTTTATGGATACTCGTATTCCGCAATCAAGATTACATTTTGGAAAATGTACCAGATGTAATTGTTGTAACCATGGTTTTAATCATTTCTAATGTAAATACACGGGAAAGATAATGTTTAGGTATATTTTTTATGGAATTAAGGTAGCAAACGAGCATTAGCACCATTCTTTAGCTGCCATCCATGGCGCCTGTGACCCATCTAGAACAAGACTTAAAAGGACTAGGGTGGTAACAGTTATAAAATGGTGTTAGAATATTAGTTGGGCTGTTAGTAATAGTTAGTCCTGTTAATATTAGCTCAAACCAACAAAACTTAGATGTTAGTATACATTCTCACGATTTGCTATTTTGAAACAAAGAAGTTTGCACTGAATTGGCTCGTGAACAAGACGGTCATTGTATTGTTACAATATAACACACGAACAGTAGGTTTACGTATAAAATGTTAATTTGTCTCAGCTAATGTAATCCGCACTGCTGCTCGACTTCGTCTCGGGGACGCCAATAATATCCTATCGTACTATTATTATAATACCTATCAGTGTAGATAGATGCTTTGTTTCATAACTTTCGAGACACTGAAATTTCAATATTGAATCGGAAAATAAGTAGATGACTGCAGATAAGTATCCGTTTTAATGTTTTTAAATTGTTATTTTATTTTCTAACAAATAAATGCTTTGTTTCATAACTTTCGAGACACTGAAATTTCAATATTGAATCGGAAAATAAGTAGATGACTGCAGATAAGTATCCGTTTTAATGTTTTTAAATTGTTATTTTATTTTCTAACAAATAAATGCTTTGTTTCATAACTTTCGAGACACTGAAATTTCAATATTGAATCGGAAAATAAGTAGATGACTGCAGATAAGTATCCGTTTTAATGTTTTTAAATTGTTATTTTATTTTTTTACAAATAAATGCTTTGTTTCGTAACTTTAAAGACTATTGTGTTAAGTACTTTAATAATTGGAAATTGACAAATCGACGGCAGCAAAGAACACAAAGACATCTGCAATTTTGCCAAAATCGTTTTTTTGCATAATTCAACACAGAATTCTTTGTTTTATCTTGTGATATTTTTTTTCTCGAAAAATGTTGTTTTTTTCACCAAATTTTCAACGTACAAAAAGACATCTGCACTACTTATTAAAAATTCGACAAAGTACAAACGGACATATACCATTTGTCCTTGTGTACGTCGCGCAATGCGGCGGGCCAGCTGTCCTTACGAAAATAACCTGCGAAGTCTCGAGGCTCTTCAGCAAGAAAAAATGTCTGATGATGACTGCTTGCAATTGGAATAATAAAATAATTGAAAATTGAATCCGGAAGTGACATTCAACCAAGCCACAAATGTAAAAAATATTTATACCTTTTTTTTCTATCTTTGTTGGTGTGTTTGTTACCCCATAACTTCGTGGTGGGTAAACCGATTTTGATGATTCTTTATTTCTTTGAAAGCTGGTGCTTTGAGTGTGGTTCCATACAAATTTGAGCGACATCTGATGAGTAATTTTGAATTTACTTGAATAATGTGTAAGGATGTTTAGTAGTGTGTATTTATGGTTTTTTCCTAATAACTTTTTATTGAGTGTTAAGATTTTAATGATTCTCTTTTTACTTGAAAACTGGTATTTGCATTGTAGTCTCATATAAGTTTGAGCGCCATCTGACCAATAGTTTTTGAATTATCCTTAATAATTTTTATGTTTGTATGTTACCTCATATCTTACTACTTAGAGTTCCGATTTTAATCATTCTTCTTTTAATCGAAAGTCGGAGCTTTGGGTTAGGTCCCGTAAAAATTTGAGTTCCGTAAGAATAGTAGTTTTTGAGATTCTTATGATATGGAGGTAGAAATAGGTAGTAAGGGAAAATATCGAAGAGTAACTATAACGATTCGTAGTTATTTTCTCTGAAACTATACTTTTTATTACTTTATATGACAAATATAATTATTAAAAAGAATCATAAAACTTTTTTTTTTAATTAGACACCCTAAAACTCAAAATAGTTTAGGTATATCTGTATTTATCCAATAGCTTTAACTTAAGAATGCCGAAGTAATATGAGACAACTGCAGTATTTTAATGACAATCATAATTATATTTGTTTTTTTTATGAAATTGGTTATTTATGATCAATAACAATAAAATTCAATTATTAAATTAATAAAATAATTAAAGAATAAATAATTATCGGGTCCCAAGTAGAAACGAATATATGGCAGTTGACTCAATTTGCTTGTTTCTTGATCCAAGTAGAAAAAGACATGTAGCGTATTTTTAAAAATAAAAGAATTATTGGTAATTTACCTATACCAAATAATAGTTAATATTGTAATAATTAACTATTCCAAAATTGATGAAGATATCTTTGTAATTGTTGAAGTTATACAATTTTTGCACTAAAAACGCTCTCCTGAAAACTAACGTTTTTGTAGATGACCGTTTGTTCTTTGCTGCCGTCGCAATACAGTAGGCACATTATTTCAGACCATTTGCGAATGCGCTCCTATCTTATTATATATATCTAGCTGATCATATAAATATTGATTACATGTACTAGTTGTATACTTATAAACTTAGACTATGCTTACTATATTCTAAATATGGAACTTGAAAAAATAAGAACCCTACGATACAACAATACAAGACGCATCACGCAAGGATAATCGTTACAACCAATATTGTACTCTACAGTTTGTATCTTAAATTCTTAAGGTGCGGTTCCACTGAGGCGGAGCGGAGCGGAGCTGTGCGCGATTCACCAATCGCATGGCTTGAAATCCCAGCTCATTGTGCCTCGCGTGGTTTTCAAGCCATGTGATTGGTGAATCGCGCACAGCTCCGCTCCGCTCCGCCTCAGTGGAACCGCACCCTTAACCAGGGTTGCCCAATTGTATTAAAGAAACCCTATTTTGATTAGTTTATAACTCCGAACAGTTCTTTTGTGAACGTGATTGTTTTTTAGACTGTTAATCATATGATACTGCGCTGTAAAGATTACTTCGGTAGGTAAATTATACGTAAACATTGCATGGAAACCTACGAAACGGATCGTTTACAATGTTTACAACAGTAAAGTCTGTGTAATGAGCCCGTGTAATGAATAACAAGAACACTGATCCGATTCCACGCTGACTCGTTTTACAATTGTAAATAACAGAAAATTATTACAATAAATTTTTATATGCATTTTATAATGTGCCCCAGCAACTGGCTTTACAAAGAAAAAAAACGATTTTAATATCCTTGGCTGCCGAGCCTATTGCACTCCCAGAATCGTTCTTTTTTAGTTCCAAATTATAAATAAAAAATCACAGTAATCAATAATCTCATTAACATTCATTCACATTCAATCAAATAATATAATAATAATAAAATAACAATAATAATTAAAATAAAAATTCAATTCAATTCGATCGATTCATTCAATTAAATTCGATTCGATTCGATTATAATGTTTAGTTTGTATTTATACAATTTCTTGTTTTCGAGACTCAATAAACAACTTTTTACATGTTACAGCGCTGCGTGCTGCCATCTTGCTTATAAGTGCACGCTTGAAACAACACTTCATTGTATTGTGGTATGTACGTAAACGTAAGTATTTGTGCGTGTCTGCTTCCTCGAGCCACACGTGGGTCGCCGCGCTATTTATAACACAGTTCACATATAACGGCTATACTTAGCGGTAATTATCACAACACAAGTTACAGCGGTCGTTATGCGTACGGCTGTCATTAGTAATCTATTTATTAATACCGGTCGCTCGGGTAACGGGTTAGTTTGTCGACCCTGCCTATTGGTTGACGTACTAAAGTTCCTACTACCTCAAAATTTAAGACTCCCGAATTGTTAGCCGGATATTAAAAAAAAATCCAATATATCTAAAAATCATAGCATTTGCGACGCAAAATGATTTTTTTATTTTTTCACTACCCGCTAAGAAAATTGGATAATTTCAACTTTCAACTGCAAAATAGGGAATTTGTTTTGTTTTAGTTAAAGTATTTGTGTGATTTTTTTAAAGATGATACCGATCAGTTAGGTAAAAAAATCAAAATCGACCAACCAAAGAAAAAAGCCAAACCAAAGACAAACAGAAGGTCAAAAGTTCGAACTTGTCCACACAAATCCGGACAGTTGGTAACCCTAGCTAAAGAAAAAACCAATTTAAACTGAGTTAGAAATCATGTCTGACTTGTCTTGACTGATATCAATAGTAAGTAGGTATCTATCAGTTCATCTCACATTCCGCTTCATAGATCGGGAGTGTCCTCGAAAGGTTAAGGTCATAGACAATCTACACAGTCCATAAAGTATGTTAAAACAATATACACCTATTCTACCTACGCCACAATAATAAGCTATTTGTAAACACATTCGGCAATCACTATCAGTATCAGCTTTTATTCAGAAACCTTTTATTTTTATGGACCATTTCGTTTAGTTCACGAAATATCTTTATTTATTTCCGTACCTACTCGGCCTATAAAATTTATTTATAACACATCATTACTCAACAGGCCTGTAGATAACTGGATTAGATACCTACTTACATGTTTAACTCAGTATCTAAAATAATAATAATTGAGAGGTACCTATTTATCGTGATTCTACCTATGCAATAACAAGAGATTTAATAACTTTTTACAAAATAATAACCGACTTCAAAGTCGAGATAACTCAAATAGCACTCGCCAGATGTCGCATATGGGATCAAACGACAAGCACTACTTTTCGAACAAAAAAAGAATCATCAAAATCGGAACATCCAGTCAAAAGTTATGAGGTAACGAACATTAATTAAATTCACATTATTAAGAATAACTCAAAAACTAACAGTCAGATGTCGCTCAAATTTCGAAAATCAAAAAACTAATATCGAAAGAATTACTTATCGAAATCGGTTCACCCAGTAGTAGTGATGAGGTAATACACCACACATAAAAAGGAAAAACATACGAATTGAGAATCTTTTTTTGAAGTCCATTTTTCTGTTTTTTTTTTTCTCTTTTTCTGTTCCTTGGTTAAAACGTTTTTAAATATTTGAAAGTATTCACATACCTACTCCATAAACATTTGCCATGAATAAATCGACATGCCACAATTCACATAACATAAAGGCAGTGGATTTGCCATTATTAAATCGGCATGCAACATCACATGACACAGTTACCGGTTACACTTTTTTAGAGGCGACCATCTCAATCCTCAGGGGTAGCAACGCATCTGTGACCGAATTAGAACGAGACTCATTGAGTCTAGTTCTGGGTCGGTCACAGTTGTCATGGGCGGCAGCGGAAGGTGGTGCTGCATGCTCGTTTGCTATCTTAATTCCATAAAAAAAAACACAGGCTATGGCCCTCACCGAATATCTGCAGCGCCTCTTTCAGTCGGAAGCTGTCGACGTCGCAGCAGAACACGGAGGCAGGGTCCACGCGCGTGCACTTCTGCCCGTCCGTGGGGCACTGCTCGCGGGACATGTGGAAGCACTTGCCCAGCTTCAACTCCTGCCGCGGCGGCTCCGGCTTGACCGGCTTCTCTGTTGACGGTGGCTGGAGGTGGGAGAATGGATTAGTACATAGTCTGCAAGGAATAGGTATAGGAATAGGTACGCAAGCTCGAATCGGGTTTGCATTGGCTGTAAGGATGTCTATCCAATGTTAGGTTCCCTACATAAAATAGTTTTAGGATTTATGTAAATAAATAGTATGTAGAGACTATGTAGGCCGTAAACTCTATAGTGAAGATTTTTTTTACTAGCCATATTCAACTGTCATACTTACCTATTACAAAATTATTTCCTGTGTCATATTATAATTTTTATTTATTTAAAAAATTTCCCTTTAATTCATCGCAAAAGTTATCTATTGGGTTTTTGTTTCCGGCTACGTCCGTGCGTCTAAGACAGGTACGATGTACTAGACGTAGCAAGTTTCAACTAACATCAATAATCGGATTCACATCTTAGTAATCCAATAAGGGATTTGATTATCTATAAGAGGCCCTTAAAAGTATAAGTAGATTTACCTAGATAAATCTTAATACGGTAATCTACTCTACAGCTATATAAACAGCATGAAACGTTACGAATATTAAGTATCTAGGTAGCGTGGTCAGATTTCACAGAAGAGATAAAAGAGGTTAGAACGGCCTTGTGGGCGGGGCAGGCGCGCCGCACAATTGAGCAAACGCTCAATTGAACCCCGAAATTAGTTTTACCGGTCATTAGGCGCGCTCATACCTTGATAGCGAACGGAGCTCCGCTAAAAAAAAAGAATAATGCCGTCTTGCGCAATTGTAACGTGTAGGAAAAGAAGCCAGGTGTGTAATGTAGTCCGAGGAGGAATTTCTTTTCACAAGTAAGTCTAAAAACCTTAAATTACAATAGATATTAATTATTACAATAGTATTATGTAGTTTAAGACAAAAACGACACAATCGCAAACAGATTCAAAATTATACATTGCTCGCAAACACACGAGTACTATCTTGTACTACGAAAGTAATTACGCAATGTATTGCAAAGTATTGCTTTCATTGCGAAAGTCGCGCGCATCCAAAGGAAGCTTGAATTTTGGTATATCGGTGGGACTAGTTTACGTGGCGTTAGTGATGACTGATGTACCATGTCGATAAATATGTCGGCAAATTATTTTTAACAAATTTATAATTAAAACAACTTTATTTATTACCACTAATTATTGTTTATTATTTTGTTAACTATTTGCTTTGAGTTTAACTATTATGGTGGCAACATAACTTACACATTTTATTTGTAGGTTTCCAAAAGATCTCAATACAAAAAAAAAGTGGATTGAAGCAACCTGTAGAATTGAATGGGTACCTACAAAATGTAGCACGATATGTTCGCAACATTTCGCAGAAGATGATTATATAATAAAGTCAAAGCCTATAGCCTCCCTCAGTAAATGGACTGTTCAAAACAAAAATATTTTTTCAAATCGGACCAGTAGTTCCTGAGATTATCGCCTTCAAACGAACAACCAAACAAACAAATAAATTCTTCCGCTTTATATTATTAAGTATAGATAATAGATGTATTTGGAAAGTCACAATATTCGTGCCCTCTCGAATTAAAGAAAGTATTGCAAAACTTTAAGAAACAAAGTTACAGTAATTTTACCGATATTTATCGATAGGTATAGATTATCGACCTTTGCAAGCCGTAACATAGATGATTGCATTCATGTATTATATAAACGCTGTTTTATTTGTTGTCCAAATATCCCCTGAGATATAAAAATTAGGTTCCCAATGTTTTTGGGTTATATTTATAGTAATTTTTAAAACAATATGAAGAAAATCAGTATCGATATCAATATCGATCGACTATCACTATCCCATCACCATCCTTTGTGCGAGTTTTAACTACACTGGCGATCGAACCAATCACAGCCCTGAGATTCATTTCGGTTGTTTGAGTGGTGGGAGGCACGCGGCGACAGCCGTTTTCATACAAAATATGAGTTAAGGCCGTTCTAACCTCCTTTATCTATTCTGTGTCAGATTTGGTCTAATTGCGACGCGCACAGAGCTAACACGTGGTTTGTTAAAGCTTAGGAAAACATCTGATATCACAAAAATGCCTCTGCCAAGACACCTTCCTAGCTTAGGCCTGAATAATTCTAATATAATGTATATTCTTTTTACTTTGTATAAATTAATGCTCCACAACAAGATCACATCATTAAAATGTAAGTTTTATCCTACTGTATATATTTACTAGCGAACCGCCCTCGCTTCGCTTCGGGACCCGTAAGTATCAACCGCGTAGGTCCCGCTCCCGTAGGAATTTCGGGAAGATAATAAACTATCACCAAAATTAGTTCAGGTTAAATTAAATTAAACTTAGAAATAAAGCTTACGACAAAATAATAGCAAAGTAGCAAAGGATCACAGCAAGATTAATTCATATTAAACTTGGAAACGCGGCAAGTTTGGTATGGCAGTGGGTTCGACCAAATTTGATTAAGTACCATAAAAACGGTTCTAGTGTGTTAATCTTAAAAGATAGACATATACTGTCGTGGACATTTTTTTAGATCATTTCAAGAGGAATAATTCTTTCATACATATATTTTTGGTATCTTGAATCGTTTTCGCAACGCATGCAACGAAAGCCCTCGAGAATGAATAATTTTCCCCGTTTTTTCCACATTTTCCATTATTTCTTCGCTCCTAATTGTTGCAGCGTGATGTTATATAGCCTATAGCCTTCCTCGATAAAAGGTCTATTCAACACAAAAAAAAATTTCAATTCGAACCAGTAGTTCCTGAGATTAGCGCGTTCAACCAAACAAACAAACAAACTCTTCAGCTTTATAATATTAGTATAGATTTAACTAAATGCTCCATACAAGAGTACAGAGACAAAAGTGAAATCATTAATTAATGTGTCATTTATAATTAGCTTGGCACGAGTTAGATCGTCGGTCGCGTATTTGTCCATAATTGTTTACCAAATTATAAAATATAGGACGCAATTCATGCCAGCGAATTGTAAGTCAATTTAGGGCCGGTCGTCGCTGACGGAACGCAACTATTATATTATAATTGAATGATGTGATCATTTAGATAAATCGATGACATACATTTTAGATGCGGGATCCTCAGGTCACTGTAGGTAATTGTGTCAAATATTATTATTGTATTTATGCCAAAGTGTGCTGGTGACTTTATTTTGCCGTTTTTACTCCATGACGCACATTATAAAATCGCCTTAGTAAAACGGTACCTATTAGAATTAAAAAAACGAATACGAATTGTACCACTAACTTATAGTTTGTGTATTATAGGTGATAAAAGCCTAGAGTTCACCCGGAGAACCTCCTCTATTTTTAAGTCGGTTATTAAAGGGATCTTCATAAGGTGAAAGGGTGATCAATGGATCATACACAAGGATAATTAAATAGAGTAGGAGTACAAACATACCTCAACACTTTTGTAGCGGTCGGTCTCCTCCATCCGCATCTCGATGAGGGTGAGGTGGCTGGACAGGTACACCACCAGGCACCATAGTATTACCTGCAGACAAACAAAAAACATTCAGTTAATAAATGTTAAAATCACCTATCTTTGACACTAATGGATTCTTTGATTTTCTTTTTTTTCTTCCTTCTTTCATGGTCACTGACGCATCGGGGATGTCTTTGGTGTTGCTAACGACTGTGGGCTTCGGGATCATTTACCATCAAGCTCTGCTGCTTCTCTGTTGACTATTAATGAAAGTGTCGTAATTCGTGCCATTTTGCAATCACTTCATTCAAAACACAACTACACAATACATATTGGACAGTGACAGAGATGATAATAAAACATAGTTTATTGAGCAGGTAGCTGCTGTAACTAAGTTGTTATAGCTACGTTTTTAGCAGACTCAAAAAAAGATTCGCAAAATCTCAAATCCTCAAATCGCAAATTCTCAAAATCGCAAGGATTTTGAAGGCCTTTTTTTACTTGTAAAAGGGTAAGTTTTTTTTTCTTAAAAGTATTGTGAACAACACCAATAACATTAAATAAGAAAATATAATATCTCTACAGTCATGTCATTACAACCAAACATTGCAGTGATATGTCCGTTAAATATCCATATTCCATGCTCGTCGCGTCACCAACGACTTCCTCAGAAGACGCACGGGATCGGCAAGACCCAATTATCCAATATGGGACTTCCTTTCTTCACGGACGCCGAGTGCGTCTCTTTACTGGACTGTTTCAGCTCATTTAGCGCTATTATTATACCTTTGTCAGAGTATGTGGAGCAGTGGGAATGACACCATCTTACGAAGATTATATTATTAATAGTCAACACATCCAGTGCTGTTTATTCGGATGCACAGAAGTTTAAATCTACTTAAAGGATCTTTTCGCATTTAATAAGAAGATGAATATTTCCCTATTCGGCATTAAGTATAGGTAGGTACCTATTCGGCAAGTAGTTCGAGCGGAGGCCTTTCCGTACTCTACAAAAATGATAAGTAAGTATATCTAGTTTCAAGCTCTGCACCAAATATAATAATAAATTGTAAGCTCTAATTTTATTATTAAATGTTGTCTATCTCTGATATTATAAGTCACCCACAGTTTTGGGTCACGCTCAGTTAGGGAAGAACATAAACGTCAAACCATTGCCCATCCCACTCTTAAAGATTACTTTTGTTTGCTAAATTATCTTTTCCAACTCATGGTGCATCGTACTGGACTCCGGGCGAGGCTGTGGTACCAGATCTCTGTTAAAGGTCTCCAGGAGTGTATAAAATTAAACAATTGGTGAGATTCCTTTAGTAAAGTACAAAGTACTTAGCATGAAAATTATCTTAGCTATAATTTGATTGTATCTACAAAATGTAGGTAGTTCAGTTTACATTATTGCATTTAATTTACGTACACCGATAATATGACTTGAATTACTTACTGCAGAAACACACTTCATTCTGTTTGATGTCTGTTTATTGGCATTCGGCACAGAGGAGTGCCAGTTATTCATCTGCTTAAGTACGTATCTCTTGTGTTATATCTTGATACAAAACAGCTTGTAACATTCCTTGCACACGGCCTATTAGTTTGGGATACTTTTATTATTGTATCATCCCATCTGACCTTATGTGAAAGCCGATTGTTTTATAATAGGATGTGGTGACCTTAACCCCATTTGTAGAAGGGAACTGAGAACGTGGTAACCTAGTGGTGACTTAATGACTGACGATAGAATTCAGCAGGTACCTACCAATGTAGTAGGTACGTAAGAACCACAACATTATTTGAATATCGAAAGTTATCTGATAACAATTCCAAATATAAGCCATTTACTAAGTATCTTCTGAACATTCGAACATTCTATTAGAATAAACCTAATTGAATTAAACAAAAACAATCAAAGAACTGCGCCTGATAGGATGGTGTCCTAAAACAAACTAAGTAAGTATGTCACGATCATGACACAAAGGGAAGTTGAACAAAACGCTTTTCATCGAAATATCTCACGGGGAACCAGATAAACTGATACACAGTTGCATTCATAATGACCTGCAATTAAAACTGGCGTCCATGGCCTTTGTCCCATCGCGGCCATGAACACACAGCGTGGTAAGCAAGGCCAAATAAAAGTATTCGAACTTGAAATCGCGAGCTGTTGACATTTTGGCAGCGGTCAGCTCGAGGGTGCGGAGTGAGTGCTTGCCAAATTACAAAAGGAAACCACGGCGCCGTATATTAACACGTTGGCACCGAAACACGTTCATTCGTTCGCGATAAACGTGAAAATACAAGAAACCGAATAAATCGAGAGCGAACACAGAACCATTTGTCATCCAGGCCGTGGCCGCGTGGGCGACGATGCCAGCGATTCTGAATTTGTCTCCAAAGATTTTTGTACGCGGAAACATTTTGAATTTCTTTTATTTAAATCAAATGGAATGTTTTAGGTTTTTTACTCGGACGACATCGAAACTCAACAAGTTCACTGTCGCTGATGCTCTCGCCAAGTAACTCATCGCTAGTTGCGAATATGATACTGATGAGCGTTCGTCTTGCTGTTGTAAGTGAGCCGACAACAGGATTCACTTGCCTCTTTCATGGTGTTGATATCAAAATGTTCATCATAAGCCACGGTGAAGAGAGATGTAAGAAAAAAACGACATAGGTATGCACACTAATGAAGCTACAGCTCACATATGAACACATGATCTTCTTAAGTTAAGAGTCGGTAAACGAACAGAGGAACCACTGATGGTGAGTAGTCACCATTACCCATTGATATCAGCAACACCAAAGTACACATACTCTAACAAGAATGAAGAATAGCAAAGAAAGCAAATCCAACCTCCTGTTCCCCAACATGGCTTCCAACCTCCATTATATCCAGTCCAGTTATAACTGGTCTGATTCTGTCCCCGAGACGTTGGAAACTGGTGCACTACCATAACAATAATCAGACAATACATGGAGTAAAAGAGAATAATAATCATTTCACCTGACTGAATTGGCTCCGGCAATGAGTCTTCGTAAAATGTACAAAAAAAACGCGCGCCCACATCTTCTCAATATGTTATTGTGTCACCCACCTGCCATGTTAATACATTTCTACCCTCATTCTACATAACATTCGCAAAAAGTATCTTGTATCATAGAATCGATTACGATGACCCTTCAAAAAGTTACCAATACAGTCAGGAATGTCTACAGGTGAAATAGCAGGCATTATCTAGATTGCTTGCAATAAAGATCGATGGGCTGTGCCATTGAGTATATTCCGAATATCGTGTGATATTAGCAACAAATATTGTCTCCGATACATACCGATACCTTATCGGGTGTTTCTATACTCGGTGCTATCGTAGCACCTACGTGAGGGAGGATTAACTTCTGCAAATATCGGGATTAAAATATTCATCTCCTACATGTGTCACCGTCCTACGTTAAAGTTCTGAGGAGACTGTATAAATTTTCCATCGCTGGTTTCATCATCTGGCGTTCTTCTAGAATGCTTTTGTTAACAGATCTCATGTGGTCTTAAGAAAGACATCGTAAAGAAATCTTCACTTTAGTATTCCATAGTAACTCAAAATATAGTATATCAGTCAACCGGCATTACTACACCAAATAGCCAATGATCCTATCCGCTTATTATGAAAAGTGACCAGTATCTAGGAATAGCATCATTGCTACTAGATGATAATGATTTTGCTTGAGTCTAATGGCTGTAAAAAATGTTATATCTCTTCGTTCCATATTAGGTAACCGTTGGTACATAGCTATATTTGTATTAGAGTAATCAATGAATCACAAAATAAATATGAATCACAAAAAATCAAACAGTGACTGTCAATATTCATATCCTTGACTGTGGAAAACAAATATAATACCTATTTTATATTGAAATACGAATCCATTACAAGGATCTGTTTTAAGTAGATAGGTAAGTAGGTAACTAACGCTAACTTCGTTTTCTCTGTTCACAATTTGTATCAAACATTCATGCATACATAATTTGTATAGCACCATAAAACAAACCCACCAAATTTTCGTTCATTTCTAAAATATGGGACAATATTGCGTCTCGAGGCTATCTTTGGGGACACCAGGACAGACAAGCGGAAAACGGGACTGTCCCGTTAATTACGGAACGTCTGGTCACGTTAAGTATAAGTAATTATATCGGTGTATGACGCTTATGACCGGAAACGTTCAAACGATCCCTTCCTAGAACTAATACCATTTAAAACCAATTAACATAAATAAACTCGTCTAGAAATAAACCACGGGCGGTATATTGCCTCATCTTACTCAATTTGTATTATAGACAAGCGGGCGCCTACAATCTACAAAACATCGTTAGCGTGAATAAATAAAATAAATAAATTTAAATAACGCTACACATTCATAGCCCCACAGGCCCCACACTAGGATTCCCTGTGTCGTGGGTGCCATGGACAACACACAAGACAAGGACACACACCCAGACCGAGAACGGAAATTTAAATTCTTCATTCAAATTGCCGCCTCGCTGGGAATCGAACCCAGGACCTTCGGAACAGCGATCCGGCGTGTTAACCATTGCGCCATCCGGGTCGTCATGTTTCAAGACTCTACCTTCGAGGTACCACAGCAAGTAAATGTCTCGTACTAAACAGAGACGTTACTTTAGATTATTTTTGTGTCTCCACAATAAAATTGTACTGTGTCTTCTATCTATTAGACTTTTGTAATCCACTGCTGCAGGCAGGCCTCCTCTAATTGACGACAGGTCCCGAGGCTTATGACTCCAGCGGCTCCCAGCTGACTTTTCAGGGCATTAGATCAATTAGGTAATTAATTATAAGAGCATTCTCTGCCGTTTTATGGACACCTGGCAGGTAGTTTTTGGGTTATCTTTAATAATGTGCATTGTGCATTTAATTTATGGTCGGCACCTCATACATTTTTCCGAGCGTTTTGATTTTTATGTTTCTTTTTTATTCAAAGGCTGGTTTGACGTGGTCCTTTTTGCGCGACATCTGACGACTAATTTCTAAGTTATGTGTAGGTGTACGTGTCAATGTTGAAGTCGGTTATTCTTTGTAAAAGGTTAGTTATTGTATTTAATCTTTAATTTAATTACCTACAGGTTAAAATAGCGTGTTTATTTTCTACCTAATTGGCCAATATACCTAGCAATTAACTGATCAAAGCAGCCTTGAAACACTAATTAAAAATATTTAACTATTTGTAACTACGCGTAAATTAACGCTTTGAAGCATTAAAACTGAACATGCTTTAAACGAGTGCCTTATACATATTGTTACGTGTCAGGAGTATGGGGTTCGAGAAAATGCCAAAATGTACCACAAAGACTTTTATTGTACTCGTAGATACACAATTACACACTGTACACAGTACACACCACAACACTATACACGTAGGTACTCGTAAACACACTCGTCGAACACTGTATCGCTCGTAGAAATCACTTCACTTCTCACTGGTATCGCTCGTAGGTATCGCTGGTATCTTCCTGGTTTCGCTTCCGAAACTAGAATGTCCGCACTTGACCGGTCGCCCCTTTTTATACCACTCACGCACCATTCATGGCAATCGAGAACATTCCCGCGAAGTCCGGACCCGCGTCGAAATAAAGTTCTAGTATGTTCCTTGCAACCGACTTTCGCCCGTATGGCTATTGCCGTGAGGTCAAAGCGTCGTGCGTACGGCAAAGCGCGCTATTGTTCGCATGGCATATTTATGGCCCTTATTGTCTTTTGTTTAGCGAGGTACGCCAGGGCTGTCACATTGCCCCCCTCTTAGTCATGCTCGTCCCGAGCATTATTCGATCCATGAAATGGTGCCAATCTGTCCACGTGCACGATCTTCGGCTTTCTTCTGTCCCCCTGTCTGATCCGGTAGGTCACGTCATTAATCCTCGTGACAACGGTGTAAGGGCCTTCCCATCGTGCTTGTAGCTTCGGAGACTTCCCTTTCTTCCGCAGTGGATTGTGCAACCATACAGAATCTCCCTCCTTGAAACCATGTTTCCGAGCATCGCGATCGTAGCGGGTTTTCATCTTTTCACTGGTCTTCAAACATTGCTCCCTTACAAGATCATGTGTCTCGTCCAATTGTTTCCGTAAGTCCGCGATGTATTCAACTGTTGGTTTCGGGGCATCTGGCGGTGTTCCGGTAAGCAAATCCAACGGCAGGCGCATTTCTCTTCCGAAGTTAACTTTAGCGGGTGTAAATCCCGTGGACTCGTGTATGGCAGACCGATATGACATCAGGAACAGAGGAATGTGCCGATCCCAGTCTCGCTGATGTTCCTCGACGACCTTGGCCAAGTGATTTTCCAACGTTTGGTTGAATCTCTCCACCATGCCGTCAGATTGAGGATGCGCCGGTGTGGTACGTGTCTTATTTATTCCCAAAAGATCACACATCTCCTGGAATAACGTCGACTCGAAGTTCCTGCCTTGGTCGCTGTGTAACTCCAATGGTACACCAAAGCGGCATACTACCTCCTGGACAAGTTTCTTGGCCACGGTCTTTGCCTCTTGGTTCGGGGTTGCAAATGCTTCCGGCCATTTGCTGAAGTAGTCTTGAACCACGATGATGAATCTATTCCCGTCTTCAGACTGTGGGAATGGCCCAGCGACGTCTATGGCGATTCTTTCCCAAGGGGCTCCGACGTTATACAGCTGTAGTTTCCCCTTGGATCTAGTGCGGGGTCCTTTCACTGAAGCGCACACTGTACACTTCCTGCACCAGTCTTCCACGTCCTCTCGACACCGCACCCAATAAAAGCGTTCTCGTATCTTTACGAGGGTTTTCTTGATGCCGAGGTGCCCGCCGGAAGTGCCGTCGTGCACGAGCTTCAGCAAATCAGCCACTTTACTCCTGGGGATAACCATTTGCAGGGTTCTTTCCTTTCCGTTGAGTGATTCCCAGCTCCGGTAAAGCACGCCATTCTCTAATACAAGGCTGTCCCACTGAGCCCAGTATGCCTTAGTAGTTGTGCTTGAGGCTGACACATCACTCCACAGTGGCCTCTGTCCTTTGGCTTTCCACTCCATGATCGGGCTGAGGTCTTTGTCTTCCTTCTGAGCTTGGCTGATTTGCTCCCTTCCCCAAGACTCGTCTAGGTCCTGCATCCTTATCACCCTGACCTCTTCTTTAGCCTCATGCTTGATGCAATGTCGACATTCTTCGGAGCATGGGCGTCTTGACAGGGCGTCGGCATTCGAATGAGCTCTTCCGTTACGATGCTCTATTACGAAGTTGAACTCTTGAAGCTGTTCGATCCATCTCGCAACCTGGCCTTCCGGGTTCTTGAATTGCAGAAGCCACCTCAGAGCGGCGTGGTCCGTCCTTATTGTGAACTCGCGTCCCAACAAATACTTGTTGAAGTGCTGAAGGGTCTTCACCACAGCCAGTAATTCTCGCCGAGTCACACAATAATTCCTTTCCGGTTTCGAAAGGGTCTTGCTGAAGTACGCAATGACCACCTGCTGGCCGTCCTGGTCTTGGGATAACACTCCTCCGATGCCAGTATTGCTAGCGTCCGTGTCCACTATGAATCTCCCTTCCCTTCTGGGATAGCCAAGAATCGGAGCCGAGCACAGACGTTCCTTTAAGCGAACAAACGCATCTTCGCAATCGGAATCCCAACTGAAGATTCTCTTGTCCTCCGTGAGACGGTGTAATGGCTTGGCTATCTCTGAGAAGTTCTGCACAAACCGACGGTAATAGGCACATAACCCCAAGAACGCTCTTACATCGGTCTTGTTCTTTGGTGTCGGCCATTCTTGAACAGCTCTTATCTTGTCTGGATCAGTTCGAACACCTTCGTCCGATATGATGTGTCCCAAAAATGATACTTCCTTCTTGAAGAAGTCACATTTCTTCGGATTGAGCTTTAGGTTGGACTCACGGAATCGTCTGAATACCTTCTCTAGATTTCGCTTGTGTTCCACGAAGTTTCGTCCCATGACTATGACGTCATCGAGGTATACCAGACAAGCGTCCCCCAAAAGTCCCACCAACACTCGCTCCATGAGACGCTCAAAAGTGGCAGGAGCGTTACATAATCCAAAAGGCATTACGCGAAACTGCCACAAGCCATTTCCGGTTCCGGTGGTAAAGGCGGTCTTCTCTTTGTCTTCTGGCCGGACTTCTACTTGCCAGTAACCACTCTTCAGGTCGACCGTCGAAAACCACTTCATTCCACCAAGCATATCCAACGTGTCGTCAATCCGAGGCAGAGGGTAGCTGTCCTTCTTGGTAACGGTGTTAAGCATCCTGTAGTCGACACAGAATCTAGTACTGCCATCCTTCTTCTTCACGAGTACCACAGGTGAACACCAAGGGCTAGTTGACGGCTCGATCACCTTGCTGCGCACCATGTCCTTGATCATTTCTGCAACTTCGTGTTCCTTTGCCAATGGTACTCGTCTCGGTCTTTGCTTGATCGGTGAAGTATTGCCGGTATCTATTGGGTGAGTGACAAGATTTGTTCTTCCAAGGTCGCTATCTCCTCTGGTAAAGATGTCCTTGTAGTCCATCAACAACTTTGCTGCCTGAATATATTCTTCAGAGCTCAAATTCCTCCTTGTCGCCTCCAGCAAAGATGTCATGTGATCCGTTGATCCAGGTTTGACCGAGTTTTCTTGGACCTTCCTCAAGCTGTCCACGGCTTCACATCGGCCGATAACCGTATTCTTCGCGAGATGTATCGGCGTGCTACTAAGATTGATGACCTTTAACTTAGCGTCGCGTTTGGTCATGAGCAGTGTCCTTGCCGTGATCCAACTGGGGTGATCTCCATAGTCTTCCACTACGACACATCGATCCATCTGTATCTTTTCGGGAAACCTAACCTTGACCAAGGTTTCCGATCTGGGTGCTAGCTTCACTGTCCTCAAACAGTACACTGCTCCTGAACATGAACCGTCCAAGAAGACTTCTTGATCCTTGAAGCTTAACACTCCTCTGGCTATATCAACTATACAGTGATGTGTCCGTAGAAAGTCCAGTCCGATAATGCAGTCGTCAGTTATATTCGCTACTAAAACAGACTGCGTGTAAATGTCACTTCCGAGTTTCAGTCTTGCTTCCGTAACTCCTAGGACGGTCACTGGCTGGCCTGTCGCTGTCTGCAGATTGCATGATGGTCGTCCATTTTCCCACATGATAGTCCGCTTGAGTAGTTCCGGTCGAACGATGGATTTCGATGCTCCCGTGTCAATAGTAAAGCGACAGGGTATGCCATTTATTTCTCCAGTAGTTACGAGGCTGTTTCCGTCACAAGCTTGTGATACCAAGACAGTAGGGGCTCGACGAAGTCCAGCCAGTGCCCGCCCCGCGGCGCTGGCGCCTCTTAGTTTAACGGCTCCTGGGTGTCGACTTGGGTTGCCGTCGACACCGATTTCGGTTGCTTCCGAGTCCGGCAGTTAATCCTTATATGGCCTCGTTCACCGCATCCATAGCATATAGGCCCGGTACGAGGTTGAATTGCTGCTACGACTTCGCGCACCTTGCAACTTTTATAGTCGCTTCGTACCGCTTCTACTTCAAGGGCATGCGCTAAAGCTGCTTCCAAGGTGGTGTGATGACCCAAGCGCACCGTTGCTCTCACCTCGGGGTCCCGTATTCCGCTGACAAATGCCTCTAAAACTTTGTCTTCGACCGGTGTGGAACTCGACGCATAGGCTCGGCGTACGAGGCGCTCGATCTCCGTAGCCCACTGCTGCAGTCCTTCACTCGACTTCTGTGACCGGTCTTTAAGCTGAGCGCGGTACACGTGCTCGAGGTGCTTTTCCCCGTATCGAGCTTCCAAGGCCTTAAATAGCGACTCCAAGGTGCGTCGCTCGGCGGGCAGGTTCTCAAGCACTAGCAGTGCCTCTCCTCGTAGAGCTAGGGTGAGTGCCGCCAACGAGTGCTCGTCCTCCCAGCCATTCCCACTTGCAACTACCTCGAACTGGTGCCTGAACGCCGTCCACGAGGTCGTGCCGTCGAAACTTGGGACCTTAAATTTCGGGGCCCCAGAGCATGAACTCGTTGCTGCCGTGCCCATAACCCTTATTTTCTGCAGCTTATTGTCCAAATCTCCGAGCCTAGTTTCGTAGGAGTTCATTGACGCACTCAGGCTGTTGATTGACGCGTCATGGCTTTTGAGGGCTTGGTCGTGCTCGGATGTACGCGCCTTTACCAATTCCAGGTCCTCTTTCACGACGTTCAAATCTCCCTGGAAACCATCCAGCTTTGCGTCGATTGCCTCCATGGTTTTGCGCTGGCTCTTCATGTCTTCGCGCTGGCTCTTTATGTCTTCGCGCTGGCTCTTTATGTCTTCGCGCAGGCTCTCGATTGCTTCGCGTTGACTCCGCTGTATGGCTTCCATCGCTGCTAATAGGGCGGCCATATCAAATGCACTCGGTGTCGGCGCTGATGCAGGTGATGTAGTTGAAGGTCCGGTGGTGGCCTCCGTTTCCGTGCGGTCACGACCCGGCGACTCCATCCGCGCGGCATCCAATGCCGTCTGCCGTCGCGTACGAATCCCTTCTTCACTTTGCGGTACTACAGGCATTCCGCTTCTGTCACCAATTGTTACGTGTCAGGAGTATGGGGTTCGAGAAAATGCCAAAATGTACCACAAAGACTTTTATTGTACTCGTAGATACACAATTACACACTGTACACAGTACACACCACAACACTATACACGTAGGTACTCGTAAACACACTCGTCGAACACTGTATCGCTCGTAGAAATCACTTCACTTCTCACTGGTATCGCTCGTAGGTATCGCTGGTATCTTCCTGGTTTCGCTTCCGAAACTAGAATGTCCGCACTTGACCGGTCGCCCCTTTTTATACCACTCACGCACCATTCATGGCAATCGAGAACATTCCCGCGAAGTCCGGACCCGCGTCGAAATAAAGTTCTAGTATGTTCCTTGCAACCGACTTTCGCCCGTATGGCTATTGCCGTGAGGTCAAAGCGTCGTGCGTACGGCAAAGCGCGCTATTGTTCGCATGGCATATTTATGGCCCTTATTGTCTATTGTTTAGCGAGGTACGCCAGGGCTGTCACAATATAAATACTTAGGTGTATTATGTATTTAAATAGTCATAACATCTATTTACAGTGCCACCAGAGATAAGAGCCAGCCCGATGTGCGCAATCACAGCACAGCCTTGCTTGCTACGAGTATTTGAGAACAGCACAGATAAGAAATTACTGCGCTGCGACTCATTTCATTCTATTTTTAAATTATTTACCACAGAGTGTGTAAAGAGAAATCTTGCATGAGCGGATCCCCAGCGAAACAGCTATGTTGCTTTGTAGATAGGAATGAACAAGTACGAGTAAAATACAAAAAAAAACTATACACTCATAAGAATGTCTGTGTCGTGGAGTCGATGGTCAACACACAAAGACAAAAGAACACGCACTCAGACTTAGACTAGGATTGAAAATTTAACTTATCATTCAAATTTCCGCCTCCCTAAAATTCATCCCTATCCCCTTCTGTCGGCAGGTAAGTATTGCTAGACATGAGTCGGGTTCAAAGTAAAAATTGTAAAACTATGATTCTCAGGGCCATCTCTAAGATAGATGGACCGCAGCTGTAGCTCTAAGCATTAGGCACTAGGCGCAAGGGGCGCCAACAATAGTGGTACTGAGCTCTAAGAGTGTTTAAGATTTCGCATTGCAAAACTGAAATACATGCCATATTCTTGAAGTGGAATCGTTCTTAAGATAATTTCTTAATACTTAGACAGACAAGCCAAAATTAATTCTCTTGCGAGCCCCTTATTCAGAAGAAAATGTTTAAACAAACTCCTTGAAATAATTCATTGTACGCATGAACCTATATTATAGGTTCATGATTGTACGTAATAAAAACTTTTAGGCACATGGCATAAAATAAGTAAGTATAAGCAATTAAATATAACTAAATTAATCACTACATAGTATAAAAAAAAGTCGCTTTCTCTGTCCCTATGTCCCTTTGTGTCCGATCTTTAAAACTACGCAACGGATTTTGATGCGGTTTTTTTTAATAGATAGAGTGATTCAAGAGGAAGATTTATATGTATAATAACATCCATTAAATAGTGGAGAAATACTGTTATTTTTGAGGTTTCTAATGTGATGTCGTTAATTATCAATTTTTTTCCACTCACATTGCAAACGCAGGCTGAACCCTACGAGATGTATCAAAATAATGTACTAATTATTTGTACACATTGAAAAGGTCTACAGAAAACTCCGCTATGGTATATCATATATGTCTATCTCTTATGGATATCCCACAATAACATTTTTTGTCATTTACTTTTTACGACAAATAATGGCTAATTTTCGAAGCGATTTTAACCAATACAGCATTAAACCTTATCCAATAAAATAGCTTAAATACATTGTTGATTTAATATAGATCTATATGGATAATAAATATTTTCGAAGATATTACAGATTTAAAATTGCGGGACGTAGCGAAGTAAATAAGTAATGTAGGTATGAATTTAGATATTCCAAAGATAGCAGGAAATCTTCATGGTATAGGGAAAGGAGAATTGTTTTACTTTTTGTTTTTAACGCGATCGATTTTAATCATTTTTCAGTGAGTGACATAGGCTATATATGTTCTACCCGTGCGAAGCCAGAGCGGGCCGGCCGCTATGTTTTTATATACAACGTTCAGTTTTTCTTCTGTAGTGTATTTATTATCAGCATTGCACCCGTGCGAAGCCGGGGTGGGTCGGTAGTATAACATAAACAGTATAATTTTGTCGAGTACCAATAAAAACGTAACAGATTCAATTAGTGGGTTCCGACTGTTCCGAGCTTCCGAGTGACGATAACGGCGACCGCTCACCACCACTGCCGCCTGCAGTCAAGAGTCAAGACCGGTTGCAACTACCGTCACTGTTCAAATATTTACACGCAAAAAACTCAATTACCTAGTTTACTTTTTGCAACGTTCAGATATCAAGTTAGAAAGTCATTGACATTCCATGCAATTGTGCCAATGACAACCACTTTTCCTCTTCTTCAGACCTGACCGGTCTACCTTGGGCGAGCCAGGTGAAGATAAGATAGGATATTATACATCCGCATTTTTTTGCTAACAGGATTCGCCCGAGCATATTGGAAAGAAGAGCACTTGAACTCTTCGGTTGAGGAAAAAAACCATGTTGTTGTATGAACTCACACACACCTTCATTGGTTTAGTGACGTGTACATATGCCAGTTAAATAGTCTTGCTGCGGTCTTAACTAGTCCATGTGTACATTGTACACAGTATCGTAATATCGTTATGTACAGAACTGCTTTCCATGTGGGCTGGACAAATAGGGTGCGGCAGAGCGGCATGGCGGCATTTGCTCCCTGCTGCGGTGAATTATTGGGTACATAAGTGATTCAATGTTGATTCTCCACGCGGCCGTCCAGGCAATTTATCATGATCAAATTATGTTTGAGCTGAGTGGATGGATAACTTACTTCGGTCACTTGTTCGATACGAATCGTTCTTCTTATTCCGAAAATAACTTAGATCAGATAACCCAGACCGGGTAGGACATTGTGGGTACTAAATATATTATAATTTTTTTTAACAAAAACCAAATTCAAATCGCCACATTTCACTATTGAAAATGAACAACATAATAATCCTTTACCTACTCTACAAGGCGTGACACACTAACCTATACGCAATACACTTAATTAATTATGTCAACGTATTGCTATTTATACTTTATCATTCTTAAAAAACAGGTTCCGAAATCCTCAAACATGACTAATCCCATTAAAGAACATAGAATAAATTTTCTATTTTTAAATTTGACTGTCCGGTACAATTAGAATAGCGCCAACGTAAATAAGGGGACAGTCGACGCCGGCAACACAATCACAAACCTATTTAAATGTAATTATACTTCGTCGATACATCCTCGAGATTTAATATTCACCAAGTAGTACACCTCCATTGTACTAGGCATCGAACACAATTTTAGAGTTTAAATTAAAAAACAAACACTATTCCTATCTCACTCCTCCCCTCAGCTGTCACACCCGTCAATTGTCATTCGCTTTCTTTGTGCGGGCATCGTAGCACGGTAATATTTTTCAGTGCTGATATTAAGTGATTTGTTCATAGTTTTATTTCAGATTTTGTTTGTTTATAAAAAATGGGTAAACGCATACACAAATCGCGTTCTAAGGAACGTATTAAAAATAATATTAGACGCCTAGAAGCGCGTCTCAAAGATCGTGACAACAGAACGTCAAGCGAAGGTTTGAGAATCGGCTACTGTCTATTTTTCATACCCCTAAGTGATAAGGGTTGTTCAACCTTAACATTTTTTGGCAAAACAACGTTTGTCGGGTCAGCTAGTGTTATAAATAAATAACGCTACACAGTCATAGCCCCACACCAGGATTCCCTGTGTCGAGGGTGCCATGGACAACACACAAGACAAGGACACACACCCGGACCGGGAGCGGAGGTTCGAGCTCATTATTCAAATTGCCGCCTCGCTGGGAATCGAACCCGGGACCCTCGGAGCAGTGATCGGGCGTGTTAACCATTGTGCCATCCGGATCGTCAAATGGAATCTGTTTACTTATAATAATAAGCAATTGAGTTGCTATTGGATGAGTGTAATATGACTGTCCTATCTACGTTTAGTTTTTTACGAGACAACAAATATGATACCCACTTATTTTCTTAGTACTGTAACGAGATTACAGTCGAATGAAATTATTAAGCTAGTACTATAACGAGATTATAGTCGATGCTATTGTGTTATAAGTACTGTAACGTGATTACAGTCCGAAATATAGTTTAGTGTCATGACGAGATCATGACCAACTATAATTGTTCTCTTTTACAGAGAAAGACGAATCCGACTCTGATGAATCAGTTCGAAATGTTAGACTTCGTTCTGTGATCATGGAGCCATCTCCTGAGCGTGAACCTGCCATGGAATCTCAACACTCTCAAGTGCCTTATGCATCTATAATAAGCAACGAACCGTCGTGCTTGTCTGCAACCATTAATCAATGGTCTTCGGTGGATCTACCTACAGACATCTTAGCAGCTCTTGGTGTCGCTAAAGGCAAACCAGAAGTTCTTGGGCCGTAGATACAGGAAAAGGTCTCTAAACTTTGGGGGCGTATCTTGACTGAAGGGCTCGATAAGGACCTCAAGGCAAGTTAATTGAGGAAATGTTGATGCCTAGTGATTTTCAGCTGGTGAAAGCACCTAAGCGAAATCCAGAAACTGCCGCTGTCTTTACAGATTCAGCCAGAAACAGAGAGAAACGCTTGGGAAAGGCACAGCAACATTTGGGCTTAGAAATAGCTGGAATTGCTAATATGGTGTCTTTTCTTTTGAGAGAGATATGGATAAGATGGAAGTGATGAAATAAATCAAATATTTCTTGACCTTCATTTCTAAGATTCGGTCAACAAAATGAAGCTGATTTACCCCTCCCTGGATAAAAAGTTTTTTAAACATCGTACAAAATGTGAAGAGAGATATATTCCTTTTCGGGGAAAGTTTGAGGGAAAGGATAAAAGCTTCGAAGACTGTAGAGAAGTCAGGTCTACAAGTAAAAAGACCTCAATCTAAAGATGATGTTTCATCGAAACGATTCACTCCTCACTCCGGAAGCTTGAGAGACCTACCTCGCTCGGCTTTGCGTGGGAGTAATTGGACGGGAGTCAAACCTCGATCCATGTATCAAGGCCAAAGGAAACAGGGGCAATTCAGTCCTTACCATGTCCCAACCAAGAAGACGGATAAAACGCCGTCGAACAAGAACTGATCGAGGTAACTCAGTTAGCTGGTAAACTAAAATTCTAAGCGATGGGAATCTATAACAGATGTTCCTGTCATAATTATTAGGTATTGTAAAAGTTATGATATCTATTTTCAGAGACTCGTAACTCAACAAGTTACACCGCTCAAAAATATTTTCAGCTATGCACAATAGACAACTTTGGAAATAAGGCAGTTATTTAATTCTGGTGCTATTATAACGTGTGATGATATTTTTCAGGTCAAATTTTCATCAAACATTTTGGTTTATCTTAAACTAAACGCAAGGAATATACTTTATAGTGGTATACCTAGACAATTTCTTATGTATCAGACAATCCCGTGAGGACTGTCTTGATTGTGTCAGAGGTTGATTAAGGTTATTGAAATACCTGGGGTTTGTAATAAATATATTAACAAAAGCAAGTTAGTACCGGAGCAAATACGAGTATTTTTGGTTTATGAGTTAAACTCTAGGTTTACTTTTTTCAAAACGCGAAAACATTTTGAATTTTATTACAAATATTTCAAAAAGAACCACCTTAATCATAAAGGAATTTGAATAGAGGCTTGTTCTGCAATTCCGTACGGTTGGGTCTACACAAAACGTTTCGATTATGACAATCAATTATTGTGCTTAAAAGAATATTTGCAACCGGATTTTAAACGAAATTAATTAAATGTTTTCGGAGTAGTGTTGAATCCACTCTTCATATTAATTTTCTTGAATTGAAAGCAGCATTCACGGGTCTTTGGAGAACTCTTACTCAGGTGTCCTGCAAGTTATCAGGGCAGCTTACACAAGACGATAGTTTAATCCACAAACAAGTGATATTAAGTTGTCGTCGTTATCTCCAAATTATCAAGCATTACAACGTATTATTGAAAAAATGGTGGTTACATTGTGTATCCCAATTATACTAGGTTTTTTTTCTGAGCAATTTATTAATGGGGCTACTTATTCTAGTTTAAATACTTGAAGTTCAGCGTTATCATTAATTTTTGGCAAGTCTTCAGGACAAAAGGATTATACGGTTTTTGAAAGGAGTCTTTAAAAGCCGGCCATCTTTACCTAAATATATTTGTGCTTGGGATCCAAACCACAAATTAGATAATACAGATATTAAGCTCCATACAAAGTTCGCGAAAACAACGCACATATAGACACCGTTCACGTAGGTACACGGAAAATCGGAACGTATCGGACTACTCCGAACGCGGTTGTTATTGGCAGCAATGTGACATTTATAATACACAAATAAGATAGTTTTCCTACAAGATGGATGAGAAATGGAGTCAATTCTAATAACTAGTTATTTTAGTGGTTGTTTTTATTCGACGTTAAATTGCACATTATAAATTTTTAGACATCCAATTGCTACAGAAAAGTACAATAAGTCCTTACTTGTTTGTAATTCAATGATTCGTTGTCTAACACAAGTCAATGTAAGTTGTAGGAAGTTCTTTACATGTTTAAAGTGTTTATTTACCTTCGATTTTTAATAAATACATTAAATGAAGGATTGTATTATCGGACATGTAAAAGTTATTTTCTGAGTGCTCATATATGTACATATATAATAGGATTATTATTTTGTTTCAAGTACCTAATACAGAAAAAAGAAGATTCATTATACAATACAAATAATTTGAAATAAACGGATCAATTAGATCCCTGCGGTGCATTACCCAATTTAAATATCATTATGATATTAGTACTTGTTTATCGGAACTGCCGCAGAAACGCACTGGGTTTAGTTGTGAATATTGACTTTGTATTCACTAAACTTTTTTTCCGTTTAATCCATACCAATAACTTTATTAACATGATTTAATCCAAGACATTGCAGAGGCGTTAACCCTAAGGCTAACGCACACATACGTAACCTAAATCGAGGTACATACATGAGCTTAACTTCTGTTATTGGCTATTTTGTGTCCAGACTTAGTTTTAGACTACTTACCTAATTTATATCCCCGTAATGGTTTGGATATAAATCAGATTACTAAGAAAACTGCAACTCTGATTGCATTGACCTCAGGACATCGAGTCCAGACTTTGTCTTTGGTGAGAAAGGCTAACATAAGAATAATTGATACAAGGATAGAGATTGTCTTAACAGAAATCACAAAAACATCCGCACCTGGTCGTGAAATGTCGCGTATGGTAATACCCTTTTGTCCACACAAAAAAGAAGTTTGTGCGGCAAGCGCACTTAAGTCGTACCTGGAAAAGACTGTCCTGTTAAGGAGTACTCGAGAATCAGATGGGCTTTTCTTGACGAATAGGAAACCGATCCATAACGCTAGCGCTTCTACCATTAGTAGGTGGATTAAAGATGTTATGACTAGCAGTGGAGTGGTTACTACTAATTTTCGTAAGGGCGTGGCCTCTGATCTATTCAGAAAGTGTGCTGGGTGGACAGGGAGCTCTTTAGTTCTTGCGATGGAAGTGATTTGCGGAAGCAATTTATATTTGTTGATTTTATTCACGGATTTTATTAGAAGAATAAATTCAGTTAATTGTTATTTATAATTTTGCAACTGTGGAAATTATAATTGATATGGTATGTTTTAATTCGCAATAAATACTCTAAACATCTACTTGGTGAATATTAAATCTCGAGGATGTATCGACGAAGTATAATTAGTGGTTAAACAAACTTACCTTGTGACGTTTGACCATAATTATATGAGTCGATACATCCGAAGAGATTTAGAGTCCCTCCCTTCCCCTACTTTTGAATTCATCAAAATTGAACCCTATTATTGCGAATTTTTCTCTAAAGAATGACAATTGACGGGTGTGACAGCTGAGGGGAGGAGTGAGATAGGAATAGTGTTTGTTTTTTAATTTAAACTCTAAAATTGTGTTCGATGCCTAGTACAATGGAGGTGTACTACTTGGTGAATATTAAATCTCTTCGGATGTATCGACTCATATAATTATGGTCAAACGTCACAAGGTAAGTTTGTTTAACCACTAATTAAACAACCGGGCCAGGACTTGTGGAGACTGTAAACATACCTTGTTGTTATAAAAAAACGTTTGTATAATTAGATTAATTAGTGTTACAAAAATAGTTACGTAGCGATGTTTTAAGCAAAGCGATTGCCGCCGTGTGGCGAATCTGAGTTAGGGGGCTTGAAGTAGGTACTCATAGCGTGAGGACCAACGAAAGTCTCTTGTTTTATAAATGTTTCAAATTCTATCGCTTTTATTTATACTTTGACATATTTTGTACACAATATATATGTATTAAGTCGAAAACGTGTTGATCAAGACCTAATTGAAGAAAAAAAAAATTGATTGCTTCCGTGGATTACAGGTAGGGCATGCAATTATCCGCCCGAATTTACTATCCGGATAATACGGATAGTTCATTTTACTATCCGGATATTATCCGGATAAAACGGATAATACGGATAGTTAATGTTTTTCTAAAAAAATCAACCATAGTATGTATTAATTTTACTTTTTCTGTTACCTATTTAGTGGAACGAATCATAAACCTTTGCATATTTTGACTTCCTCTTAAGAAAATTCAAAATTATCGAAAATTGAAAGTTATTTGTCTCACTTAATCTTCCGAAAATCGAGTTTTCTTCAGATATATCCACGTTTTGGGATCATAGGACACTATTCTGACTATCCCCGCGATGGTCTATATATTGTGTGTGTCTATTTCTGTGAACCTCTCATAATTATTTTTTGATGGCTTGACCAATTGAATTGCGGTTGATGCCATTTGAAAGATATCCACTGATCTTTAACTTTCTGCAAATTGTATTGAATTGAAAATGAATTAAAGTGATGTTTATGTCTAATAACTTCCAAAATACTGTAACGTTTTGTTCCATAATCTCTCAAATCCGCAAAGTGCTTAAAAAATTTAAAACTGTTTTTGACGTGTGTGACTGTGTTCTGTTTTTCGTGTCATATATTTTTCCGGGTTGATGCATGAGTTTGTAAAGTGTCCGATATAAGTGCGAAGCAGAAAGCCTTTAATTTCCCCGTCACATCCAAAAATCTTGGTTCGAAATTCTGTGATCAACCGCGTGTCTATTGCCACAGATCCATCTGTGGATGCTAGAAATAACGTATGTAGCTCCACTAATACCTCATTAGGGTACCTCTGAGAGATTCGGTTTACTAAGAAAGAGATTTTTAAAGGTATCAAGGTAGCAAATGAGCAAACAGCACCACCCTCACGCTGTCATCCATGATAATTGTGACCAAACAAAGATTAAATTAAGAGACTAGGTTGGTAAGTCCAGTTATAAATGATGATAGAATGTTAGTCGGTAAGTGTGAAGACTTGGACAGGGACTGGTAAAGGTTCTCAAATTCTTACAGTGTCTAGACGTGAAAAAAGCCAGTGGTCTTGAGGGTGTTCCAATGAATGTACTAAAAGCCTGTGTGGAGGAAAAGGGGAGATTTCCCGCCAGGCGATGTCACTGCCTGGGGACCGCGGTCCGAATGTTAACTCGGACCATTTGTATATATAGTTTGTATATCTTGAAATCTTGATAGCGCGGTTGAGGATACGTCTCCTGATTGGCCAGTTCAGTATTACGCGTATGACGTAGTCTATGAAAACATTGCATGAAACACTGCACTCATCGCTCGTGGTTGCGTGGTCAGCATCATGTGCGGCGCGCGCTCATATCACTGTAGGTATGGCGCCGCTACACCTGTATACTTGATACGCCTATTCCGCCTTACTTCCAAAATTGGATTATTATCAAAATCCTGGAAGCTTGCTAGCGCGCCGCCCGTTTACAAATAAGGCAGCTGTATCGATCTTTGTCATTACTAGCCAATTTCAATAACCCCACCACTTTGTAAGCTTAAGGAGGGTATATTAAACTTGTGTCTTATTGAATGCCAAAACCAAACTACCTTCTTCGGGACTAATAAGCATAGGCTTACTTGGCATTTTAAGGAAGCTCCCGATTTGTTTATTCCCCTATCGGAATTCTTGAGCAACCTTTCCTCCAGGTTGTTGTTCCTTGAAGACTCTGGCCGCCAATCTATTTCTATTACAAATATCCGGCTGGTAGGGATGAAAAACCATCTGAACGAGAGCTCCATATTACGGGAAGTGTTTCAATGGGACGATACTGAATCTTCTGAATCGTGTGAGATTTAAAGCCATATAAACAGACGTATCAGTTTACCACCAAGAAGTGCTCATTCATCATGGTTTCTGCTTTTAAAATATAACAATTAAATGCTCTGACCGCCTTTAGTTGTTGGGAATTATAGTTACGTCGCACCTCAACATTGGGCGGTTCTTATGCACTGTCGTTGTCTGTCGAGCACGTAAGCTAAGCAATGCTTCCGAGACGTAGGCTAAGATAAAAAGGTAGTTGAAAACTCAGTCAAACTATTTTTTGGGTCATATACCATAAAAAATGTGGTAGAAGTTGCAGAGGCAATCTCCAAATAACCAAATAAAACATAAAATATTATATTTTCGTAATAATTAGCAAACAAAATGTCTCCAAATGGTCAAAATAGTATAAAATTATTACTATCCGTTTTATCCGTTTTATCCGGATAATAGGTCTTCTATTATCCGGATAGTATTTTCGGGCGGATATCCGGATAATACGGATATCCGGATATCCGGATATCATGCCCTAATTACAGGGTACATTAGTAGTTGGTCCCGGTTATCGTTCATGTTGGAGGCATTCGGGCGACATAAACACTTCGTCTCCTCAGATATTAAACGAGACCTTTGCTCAGTAATGGGCCATTGATGAGTTCAAGCCAAACAAGGGAGCTTATTTTCCATGAGTGACTTATTGTCTCATCTCAGAGTACTTACTTAGACAGGTAGAGATACATTTTGAATCTAAACTCTTAATGATTTAGATTCCCAATTGGCAACGGTAGGGGTCATTGTTGTGGAGATGCACCAAGAGATCAGCAAAGCTATTAGAAAATTATTGGAGTGCTACGTAGAAAAAATTAGGTAAGTACTTACACACCAATTACATTCGATGAACACTGCCTAAAGGTATATTAAAATGTAAGGTGTAAAGTTACTTAAATATTCTTTTTAAATCAAAAAAATACGTAGATACCTATTAAGAATACAATTTCGTGTAAAAATCTTATAAATAAAATTCTCGTGTCACCAATGTTAGTTATCATACTCCTCCGAAACGGCTTGACCGATTGTAAAGAAATTTTGTATGCATATTCAGTAGGTCTGAGAATCGGCTACTATTTATTTTTCATACCCCTAAGTGATAAGGGTTGTTCACTCTTATTTATGTTTTAATTTTTGGACAAATATTTTTGTTTTTATTTTTCTATAATGTGGCATTAAAAATACGTACAACCCTTAATTTTCACCCTTTTATCACCAACCCCTATTTTTTAATAGTAATTTTCCTAGAAATAATTTACTCGTATATGGCATAACAACGTTTGCGGGGTCACCTAGTATTACCTATATTAGTACCGATTTCCTAATCAATAACCAATCGAAAGCTGAACTACCGTATTACAAGTAAATTGTTTTATTTAAGTACTACGTTCATGTTTAACTAAAGCGAAAATTAAAAGTATGAACTAAAAGCGAAAACCACAAAAACATTAGAAGATAAAAAGGACCGCAGCCGGTAGGATTCGAACCTACGCTCCCAGAGGGAATCTGTTTGTTAGAACTCGAAAGCGTCGGGAGTAAGGCTGCTGATTTCGAGTCAGACGCCTTAACCACTCGGCCACGACTGCTATCACGCAACATGTAAATTTTCTATATTTGTTCTTGTTAAATTATTACAAAGAGTTTTATTATGAATGTTTAAACAAAATTAAATTAATCTATCCCTTAACCATACTGAACTGGAACTCCGTTACGAACAACAAGGTACCTACTACAGCCAAAATTACTAACCGCAAGAAGCTGAAAATCGGCATATAATATATTCCTTAGGGAGCGTAGATGACCACTAAGAGGAGATTAAATTACTCCCATTTTACTCCCCTACAGTGATAAAAAGGGGGATTAATATTGACAAAAATAAAATTAAGTATAAGCGAGCGAAGCTCCGGCTAGCTAGTAAAAGCTAGTAGAAATTAATTTATGTTGCTTGCAAGATGAGCATGAACAGAATTCTATTCATAATATTCTAATAAAATTCTATTTTCTGTGTATATATATTAGACTAAATATTACAACACGAAAAAAATGTTTTTTGCGCCGATATTTTTTTCAGCTTCTTACTCCAGGTCCTAAAGTAATGAATTTAATATTTATTATACTTTTATTTTTATCAAAAATCAAAAACCTTTTCTTGAAATGTAGTTTTGGCTGAATTTAATAGTTAGTGCAAATAAAGTTATACAACAGGGCGGTCAGGTTTTCATGCAATACCTACTTAATTTTTAAAAGCCGGTTGAGGTTAAAATATTTTTTTTCATTTTATTTTTATTTTATTTTATTTTATTTGAATTTTACTGATGCCTTTTAAGTATGTTCGCTTGTTTAATGTTTAAATTCATTGCCTTGGACAGTAATTAAGTTGTTATTATCTCTGCTTGAATTAAAGTTAACAATTTCAGAATAAAAAATTCAGTCATCATTTGTACCTTAACATTTATTTTGTCAATTTTGTGTGATGTTTAACCAATAAAAGTTTTGTGAGAGAAAAAATTGGTTGGTAACAAATTCAAGGCTAAATACAAATTCTACTACAGGTCCCAACTACATTTATACCTATTACAAATTGCATCGGCAATGAAAACGTGATTGATTACATGACATGTAACTATTGTATTTAAATAAGTAGCTATTTATATATCCGACCTATGTCCGACCTTTTGTTTCACAAACATTTTCATTTTAAAACGTTTCAAATAAGTTTCAAAATAAGAATGTTTTGTTTTTTAAATTGAAGGGCACTTAAGTGGCAACACTAATATACCTGCACGATTTATTGTCTCAAGATCAGGACATAAAAACCATTTTTCCGAGTTCATGACTGCCCAAGGTTTACTTGCCTGCTGGCTCTATGGCTCTAACGGTAGCTAATGAGGACTCAACTGAACAGACTCCATCACGCTTTTCTGATATTAACGAGAAATGACCAACCAAATCAAAAAAAAAGTCCATGCCGTGCAAACCCTGCAAATACTTTAAAACAACCGAGGGTGTTAGTGGACCGGAGTTGCATGCACCGCTGAGCTATTCCGCAGCTGAACTAAAAACAATGAAGACAAAGACAGTAAGAAGCTGATGAGCCACCTCCACTTTTTGGAGAGGGACTAAAAGAAGAACAAGATGACTTTACCAACAGCTATCTAACTATACGACCGGGCATGGACACAACCAATAGCCTAGCAACGAACAATTATTAGGAGTACATAGAATCACGGAGCGGCCAATAAAGCCCGACAGGCGGTAAAGTGGCTCAATCGAATTATACTTGACCACCAGACACTAACGGGTTAATTCAATTGAACCGCCTCGCCACCGCAGCGAGATACTCAATTTATTATCTTATCTTTAATCATCAATTATTGTTAATTGTTGTGCTCTTCGGAGTGTGAGTGGTACCAAAGGCTTAGTCGCCATCTCGCACGACAAAATCTCGCACGATCGTGCGACTTGGCACCTTTCGAATTTACCTAATAATTCAGTCATCAACTCGCACGACCATAAAAATATGAGGTAAATTTGTACAGTCAATTACAAAAATCCTTTTTAAAAACGTTTAATGTTTTATGGTTGGACATTAAAATATAACAAAATGATATTATATTATAATTTTAGATATACATATTTCACAAATCAACATCTCAAAAATATAAAAGCATGTTAACCCAAATAATAATCAAAGTCAAAAATAAAAATACCAAATAGGGAAGAAGTATGTCCAGCGCTGGAACTAGCGTCGCCAGCTGGGGTATAGCTATATAGTTAGGCTTTTTGATTGTGCTCTGCTTGACCTAACTGACCTTTCGTTAGACTTTTCGCATTTGAAGCTTCACTTCACGTGTTAAATGAATGTTTATGTATGAAGAATCGTAACTTCTTATAGGGTGTACTTACGCTTAGATTTTTTTTTACAATATAATACCAATTTTATTTAAAATTAAAATACTTGTTGTGTAAGTAGATAATATGTATGATTCATTATGTAAATACCATATTACATACCTACCAACCAATTGTAGGTACATATTATTTTTATACAAGATCGTACAGAAATCTCCAGCGAAGTGCGGACTATTACCTAAGTATGTCTTAAATACCTTGATAACATGTATTTTTCTCATTCTTATCAGACTGGTGTTTGAGGAGACTTATTGTATTCAGCTGAGAGAGAGCTGACGACGGGCAACCGACAACCAAAGATAATGAAGCGCTTCTAGGGTGACCAGGTAATCCAATTTGTCTGGACAGAACTGGACTTTTAATTGAGTTTGTGACTTGAGTGTAAAGTGAAAAGAAACAAAATTTTTATATTTAGGTACAGCATTTCATATTTTTTGTTACACTACAAAAAAGAAACCAAGTAGGGTCATCTCAAAAACATTGTACTTGTATAACTTTTAATTCGAACATAGATAAGATTACTACATTTAAAACGAAAAATTGCATAATTTAATTTTGTAACTAAAATAATTATAATTTATAATCTATTTTTAAACAGGTCGATTTTTTTAATCAATCCATATCGATTCAAAATTCCAAACAGACTATTAAAATTTCGAGATGGTATGGTAGGTAACGCTGAACATAATACATATATATGTTACCGTTAAAATGCATAATAAGTTAATGTGCACATTAATTAGGTAATCTGCAGATTCACTGATACCATTCGTTAAAGTGTAAAATTTGCACTTTACCCAGTTAGTCTGCACAGTAACGAATGGTACATCGTTAAATTGCGGAAGACGCTACCAGAGTACCAATTTGTGTTGATGTCGTGGCCACATCGTAGATTCGCTCACATCATGAAATGATCGACCATATCATGAAATGGTCGCATTTCATGAAATGGTCAACTCAGTTTGGCCAGATCGTAAAATCGTCTACGTTTCACGATTTGGTCACCAACGTTTGTCCGAATCGTAAAAACGCGGAAAATAGGGCATAAGTTCGAACCTTGACGTTTCCGGCGCTGCGTAAGGTGCAGCCCCTTCGCCCTTGCGTAACAAAGCACAGAAACCCACGCTCGCCTGCGCAGCTTCGGCTTGCTGGTCGCCTTTGGCGACCAGCCTCAGCCGCTCCAGCTCGCCCGGGTGTCTGCGTTTTGTTACAGCGGGCGGGGGCTGCCCTCCGCGCCTCCGGGTTCTAAAAAACACTCTAGGGGTAGGGCATACAAGACTACGTGGAGTAGGGGTAGGCTAATTCGGTTATGTTACCAATTCGACCTACCTACACCTGTTATTTTTTTTTAATCAAACAAAAACCTATTTTATAGACTTTGCCGTATGCATGGTTGTTAGACTGCAGATTAACTAGGAAGTCTGCAGATTAACTAGTTAATGTAGGAACTCAATTATTTTTTTCCCACTTTAACTGACTCAGCCAGATAATCTGCAGAATACCTCGTTAATCTGCACTCTATCTGATTTACGCAAATTAACGGTAACATATATACCTACAAGATAACGTCGTGTCGTTAGTGTCGCCAGGTGCATGTCACTGCACCAGTGGCTCCGTTCATATCATGTTTGCATTCTGATTGGATTTCCACTTCGCATTTACTTAATTAGCCTTAACATTTCCAAGAGCATGTCGTGGAACATTCTGGGCTATAAATAGGCTCATGTTTACAACGCCACCCGATAAAATCTCCAGTTTTTAGCATATACATAGATCGTGTAGTTAGCATACTATTTAAATGCATTTGCATAATTGCATCTGCATAAGACATATGCGAGAATGCAATGTTGAATGGATAGTTGAATGCTTTGTTTTGCTGATGTACCTTTCTCCGACTTGGTGCATCGCTAAAGGGTATACAATTTATGCATTAATGTGGTAAGCTATAGAAAAAGAATAAAAGGTTTATGTTAATTGAAACAACATACACCCATGAACTCTTATCTGTCGCGGAATAAATTGCACTCTACATGAGTCTACAACAAAAAAGTCTGAAAATCCCACTATTGACTTTTGTGGTCCGAATTTGTGGTAATACACAATCACCACTCCGCCAAATGATAGCTATTATAGACTTAAAAGGGCGAAAGCTCCAATCAATAACCATGAATTGTTAATCGAAGACAGAAAGCTATGAATAGTAGGTACTCACAACACATACATACGTTATGAGGTACCCTTAACTAGGATAGTTAAAACATTAAATTAATATGAAAGTTTGTAAATATGTTACTCAATCAGGTTTAAACAACTGAAAATTTTTGGGTGGACATACAGATACTTTAATACCTTGTAGGTTGTAGGTAAGCTAAAATGAATACATATTTAGTGTCCTTATACTCCTTATCAAATACAGAAATGGACCATATCTGCTGAAAGCAGTATATTTGGTGCAGATTAGAACTTCAAACTAATTATTATTTAGGTATTTTGTCAACACACTTGGCACTTGAGCGTCATTGTTTGCATCATGTTTGCATCCACGCCCGTTTCGGTGAAGCGTTATATTATTAATTACTGAGGGAAGAAACTCCTCAGCACACTTCTTTTTAATAACTGTTTTTATGTATTTACACGTACCTACTATTAACTTCAGTACCTATTTAGATTCAGTACTTAAACAAATGACACGAATTAATAGTCATAACTTTCCTATCTCTTTCTGTCTCATAACTTCCATATCTTTATTGTCACCGAAGCAGATCAAAAGCTGGAATAGTATGAACATCTGTATGACCTTTGAATAAAATAATACAGATTGATAACAAATAACCCCACAGACATCCGAGTATGTAAACATCTGGGCGGTGACTCGCCAGTTACTCACCCGTCCTGGAACCGCCATATCTAAATATAATATACCTATTCCTCGTATTCAAACACGACATACATAACAAGTAGTCATTCGTTCCACTGACCACGTATGCACCATCCTGGCGGGGCCGCTGGCTACATGTAGAGCACGTAGACTCCATGAGATATTATTGCATTTTCTTTGTGAGGATACTACACATGTTCGCTCAGGATATCAGCAATAGTAGAGGCATCCCCAACGAAGAAGTTTTCTAATCCTCGCACAGAAAAAAACAAGTCTCAATCTCAACCATAACAACAACTACTTGGAGCAAAAATTGGTAATAGTAGCTACTACGTAGATCTAATTAAGCTTGCCTAAGTAAATAAGTGGATTAAGATCCCTCTCTGAAACTATCAACCATTAGGAATATTATCGGCTAAATTCACGAGTTTTTATTGAGGAAGCTAATGTCCTCCATCACTTTGCTTCAGCGCTAACTGTTGGAAGTAATCCCGGAAGCACTCGTTTCGTCCCAAGATCTCCAATGTGTCTCTCTCAACTACGACGAACGATGAAATCCGGAGCCAACGTTTATAACTTGCTTCGAGAAACACAGAACTTCACGCAACATAATGACGTACGTTGCTAGAGTAAACTCGAGTGATGACATTGTGAAAACCCGCATTGGAGTGCTAAGTCATCAAAGTAAAAGGAAGACTCTTATTAAGAAAATTGTAAGTTATTTCAATCTCTCCAAGCAACGGTTTATATTTTATGAATTTAAGCCTAAAATATTTTCAATCACAATTGTACCGACCGGAACTACCGTTGCACCTAACTTTTTCAATTGGAAACTTGTTGGAGATCATTTCCAGCTGTTGTCATTGCTGGTCTCCTGCCGCTCTGTATTAGGATATAATAAGAATGATATAACGACAAGCCACATGCCACATGTTGAGATGTTAGGAAACGGTTGACCCAAAAACCTGTTCACTCAGTTACATCGTCTAATGTTTACCAAGCTTATGGGCACTAGGGTTACATGTACCTAACTAGTAAGTAGGCATAGGCACCTATTAAATTTTTGTACTTAATATCATAATTTTAATCAATTTGCATTAAAAGATGAACTTTGTACCGAGAGGCCAAGGCCATACGTCGGACATAGGCAAGGTAGAGATTAACGAAGGGAAGACCTTAGTCAAAGAAGTAAATTATAAAATCACCTGAGAACTGCAGAAACCGTTAGTGAAAAAATAATGTTTATGAAAAGAATATACAGTAAGTAAGTATGGTGAAAACTGCATCAAAATCCGTTGCGTGATTTAGAAGAAGAAGAAGACTAAGAAAGGCACAGACAGACAGACAGAAGCTGAGGACGACTTAGTTTTATACTATGTAGTGATCATAACCAGAGATGGGCATCGTGTAATCAGGATAACGGATTAAAATGGAGAACACCTGGGGCCTTAGTACGAGTTTTTAACATAACGCACTCGCTACGTAACTGCGAGTTACCTAAAATTTGTATGGGATCGGAGCAGAGCCATATAATGAAGCATATAAGGAAGAGGCATATAATGAATAACCGGGGGCATATCTGTGAATCCAGATGACTTAATCAAATAACGCTCGATCTACCTTTTAACAAAAGGCGCTTGCGCGAGATATTCCGGACCTGCCTGCGGATAAGTTTGATGTAGGTACTCATATTTTACCCATCTTTGATACCACTTACATCAGGTGGATTATTATCAAGCCCTATTGACCTGAGATCAAACCATAATAAGTAAAATTGATTAACTTCGACTACTTAGTAATATTACTAAATAAAAAATATGCCAAATATTTGTTTTCATTTTCAGTGACAATACCTTAACAGAACAAACAATAGGTACACCCTGTATAGATGTACGTAGATTGTAAAACATTTAATAAATAAAATGGAAATGTAACCATTATTTCAATCAGCATTTTGATATGTGTTTAGTGTATGCATGTTAGCTACATACCTATTTATAAAGAAACATTAATAATTTTGTATTCGGTTGTAATTATGTAATTCGTAAATAATTCAAGTAATGTAAATAAGTAAAGTAATGTAATGAATAAATTATATGTTATATGTTTGTTATTACTTTGTAATGATTTAATGCAATGCCTATTAGCATGGAAAGATGTTTTACTTTTAAATGGAATATTATATGGTTAACCCTGTAATAGTCAATGTTTATCAGAATTCCCGCGGATTTTAAGACGGGCACAACGAAAATTGGTTTTGGGATTCTGATGAGCAATGTTTCAACAATCATCAAACTGTATAAGGGTAAATTTGGAAAGGTTTGATTAAAAAACCGTTAAAATACTTACATACGGGCCAAAACGCGGGCAACAGATAGTACCCCATAAAAACGATTCACATACATAGGAATCACTCTAAGAAAAAATCAGAGCGCACTAACCCTTTGCTCTTTAGGCTTGGCCATCAATCCTTAAGTCCACACAAAGATACCATTGTCCAACGAGTAAAGCGCCGTATGCACGTGGATGCGGGCTCCATTTAGGGTTTAGGGCGAGATAAAAATTGTTTGTCGAATAAATTTAGCGTTGTTCGGCTCCCTCCCACTGAGACCCGCTGTACTGACTACCACCGCTATAGCGTCCACTGCTTTTACTTCACTTCGAAAACTTATTCTTTAGTTACCATCATTTAAAATGTTTAATAGTTTAACTTCAAAGAAGCTTAACTTAACTTTTCTATTTGTGAAATGATCGACATAAGTAACGAAATGTTACCATAAACTCAATACAACTCATCAGTAAAAGCCGCATTAAAATTGGTAAAGTGGTTTCTAAGATAATTAAAGTGACACGCTATAAAATTTTGCTAGCTTTGGAATTTATTTTCTATTTTTTCTTATAGGCATTTATCTATTGACATGGTTATTATTTTACATTATTTTCTGAGACATAAAACATGCCTTATTTTCCGAATGAGAATAAAGTTTTGTAGGTATAATACAAGTCAAGGTAAGTATGTATGAATTTTATAAATATCGCAACCTAGCCAAGCAGAGCGAAAGAAGTAGGTCCCGCCAAGTAAGGAAGCGGTGAAGCCACTTGTCACCTGTCTCCCCAATGCAGCCAAACAGTAAAAACATTTCACGGTCGACTTAATGATATAAGTATGAACTTCATATTTTTCGTCTTGTCACTTTTTTGTCGCAATCTCGCAATACATTTTTTTAGAATTTTAAATGATGTTTTTATGCGACAGCATTAAATGAAACGTTGTTTATTGGTGGAGGTATTTTTCGGCAAAAGTAACTGATACTAAATCAATTGCCGGACTTATTTTTTGCTCTACTCCCTATATCTGTTAGGCTTATTTAGTAAAAAAAATATAGTAGGTACCTACGTTATAACAAAGTATCATGGCATTATATCAAAAAGCATTATTAATATTTTTATTGAAGTACTTATAAGTTTTATTTTATGTAGGTAGAATACAATATAGGTAGAATAATATTTACATTCATGAACCCCACATAGGTCATTTAAGTAAAATATAATTTTTCAAAGTAAACGTTAGAACGGAATGCGTGGACGTGGAGAGGGTTACGGCGACTTGCGAGGTCCTCGCCCCGTGTGTCACTTTCCCGGTCTATACAGGTAAATGTTTTGTAAATAATGTTAACACTTAATTCTTCTATCATTTCAAGTTGAAAGAAAAATATTTTGCAACGCTCTCTATTCCCATAGAAGTCGTCATTCAATCTTCGTGCAGTATAAAATGTATTTTTTCCGATTTAGAAATTAGAGGAAGTGGAATATAAATTATTAAATTACTCAAGATTAGTAGGCTCACGTCTTCGCCGCTGGTCCAACCCAGTTCTTTGTGTACACAAGCCAATAAGATTTACTTTCTATCGGAAACAGCTAGTTTCATACCTTTGGATCCAGTATGCAGACGTTAGATACCTATTCATATTGCAGTGATAACATAACTTCTTACACGACCCAGCTAGTAAGGTTTCTTGGAAGGAAATAAAGTTCCACTTATGACGTTTTTTTACAAGGAAAATTGCATAGTTCAATAAGTAACCACACGAATAGAGATGGAACGTGTCATAACATTTAAATTATTTATCAAATAAATATATTTTAGGCATAAATTGTAAGAAAAATCGTTAAAATAAAAAGTAAACATTAAAAGTATAACTTACGTCGGTATAGCAATATGGAGCTTTTGCCATTTTCACATCAAATCCGATAAAATAAAATCAAAAACACAGCAGCACTTACAACACTAGAAAATATAAACTATGGATAACTTTCGAAGTCTATCGGAATCTAATAAATGCATTCACGCGCCACCGAGGGCGCTCCGACCACGAGCGCATCATTTTACGCTGTTTCGACAAAAAAATCACAACAGCACTCACAAAACGTAAAACTCACGTATTCAATTGTTTTTCGACCGTGCGCGAAACAACGACACCGATTCGAAGCGACTCGTACTTCACAAAATACAAAAGTGAATAGTTTACCACCGGCCACTGATGCGTGTACCTACAGTCATATACCTACAGCCGAGCCAGCATGACTGGCGCGACAAGGATGGAGCTTGGTTATCAGAATGTATGTAGCGAAATGTCGAAGACTAGAGAAGGACGGGTATAACGCGGCCGATTCCCGCTATGGTATCCGGTATTCCCGTTCGAGAATTTTTGTATTTTGTGTATCGAGATGTAGTTGCGTGCGATAACGACCGTCAGTGGTCAACACCGACTGACCTCTATACATTAATATCATCTTTAAAATGATATTATTGTATAGCACAAGATTTACTCATTTAAATTATTAATAGGCAGTTTTAAATATAAGTAAATTATTTACGGCTAATTTACTACACTGGGTGCAGCAGATTATAGTTGCAATCGAATGCAACTTGCAAGCAAGTAACTTGTTGAACTGACATTATCGATGCGAGCGGAGAAGAAATAATTTGCAAATCAATCAATGCAATTTTATAAAATACATTTCAAAAGTAATATGCACCTACGCAATTTGTAAGCATAATACCAACAGATAAGACTGTAGGTATAAACAAGTGCCAAGCTGTAAAACAAGTTAGTAGGTAGGTACTAGTTACTATCTATTATGCAGTTGTACTGTGTTAGATGCATAATTTAGTTTACATTAATTAGTCCAGCTAATACAACAAACAACATAATTAACGTAAAAGAAAAACTTTTAAAGAAAAAAATACTAAGTACCAGTCTACGTTTGGAAAATCTAATATCCTGAGAAAGTTTTAATTGTACATTAATATTTATGGACTCGCTAATTACGATTTTTTGTAACTTTTTGTTTTTATTTATATTAACTACGTTCATTTAATGATCAAATGAGGTGGGCGACAACAGAGCAATCAATTTGTTGTATTTTTTCTCGCCAAACTAAGTTTATAAAATAAAACATGCTACATAAACCGTAATGATGTTATAAAATTTTCCAATGTCAAACAAAATTAATTTTACTGTTGGATATATTTTTTGTAACATTAGATGAAAAACTAAAAAATATTTTTTAAAATTGATTTTGGGTCTTTTAGAATTGTTGCAATACATTGTCTCGTAGCAGTGTGTGGGTTATCAATTATGAAAACTTTTTTTTATTAATTGTTTAAAAATTAGGTAAGGTAGCACATAAAAATGTAAATAATTTGGCAATCAGGTATCGTATGGGAATTAAAACTGTGTGTCTTTAGTTAGTTTTTGATTTTGTCATAAACTCGCGTATGTCGCGACTACTCAGGAATACCGGGGAAGTCCATGTATAAACCATTGAGATATTATGTACTAAAGATAAACTACAGTCAAATTATACCTGAATTTGCACTTTAAGTTGACCAATTAATATCTACCATGAAACAAATCCAACATTTAGCAATACTTTATTTACCTATATTAAATAATCGCCATCATCACATGTAGTGGTACCCAAAAATATTCCTACTCTACATTTTTCAAAAATTTATAATTTATCTTTAAAAAAATAAAACATATTACCTACATCGGTAGCTGTATATTTATTTTTACACCGAATAACAGTTTTGTTATTACTATCTTGTAATATTGCGGTATCTCCTGACCTTCTATAGCTCTACCTATATGCAGCTCCACTAAAGCAAAAGGCTGTATAACTTGGGTACTTTTTAAACTGAGGGCTAAAGGGCTGTACTACATAGTCACTTCTACAGGCTCTACAACATTTAATACTGTTTGATTATATAGTTTCTAGCATAAAAATTAAATTAAAATTTAGCTTATTATGCTACTTGGGCGGCTCTACTTTTTTTTTTAAGGAATTAAGATAGCAAACGAGCATGCAGCACCACACTTCCGCTGCCGCCCATAACAACTGTGACCGACCTAGAACTAGACTCAAAGGGACTAGGATGGTTAGTCCAGTTAGTAGATGGTGTTAGAATATTAGTTGGTTAGTTTGTTAATAAGTGTAGGGACAGGGACTGTTAGTGATAGTTAGTCCTGTTAGTTAATGTTAGTAAAAGTCCAGTTAGTTGTTGTTAGTATGAGTCTCGTTCTAATTCGGTCACAGATGCGTTGCTACCCCTGAGGACTGAGATGGTCGCCTCTAAAAAAGTGTAACCGGCTCCACACCTTCCTATCCGGAACACAATTGTTGTTAAAACAATATTACACGGTAGGAATGGTACTAAGTACCGTGGCGGGCGGTGGTACTTCCCCGGGTTAGCTCTAGGCCCTACCACCTGAATGAAGTTAAATAATTAATTATTTACTTAGCTCTCTCAAACTTCGTACATAACCCGGCGGCTTGCATTGATTCCAAGTGACCGACAAACTGCAATGGCAGCTGTGTTAGTTACATGGGTGACCGCAATTGACAAAATTTCTTTTTCATCCCACCTATTCGAAAAAGACGACTTGGTTCGCACTTAAAGGGGCCCAAAGTTGGTGTTTTCTATAAGAATCTTTTAGCGGGCGGAAAAAAATTCAGGGGGGAGGAAAAATTTTTAAATTCATTTCGGATTGTTACAAATTCATGGTTTTGTTTTGAAAAATGAGTTCTTTAGTTAGTTTAATTAGTTTAGTTAGTTAGGTTAGTTAAGTTGGTTTAGTTAGTTAGTTTAGTTGGGTTAGTCGGGTTAGTCGGGTTAGTCGGGTTAGTCGGGTTAGTCGGTTTAGTCAGTTTAGTTAGTTTAGTGACTGTGACAGTATTATTCCTGAATTTGAGGCGCCTTTTATTTTCTCATAGGGGGGGATGAAAAGTAGAGTGTATCACTTGGGAGCAAATATTTTTGGCTCGGGCGACATACTTTGAATCCCTCGCTACGTTCAGGATTCTACTAAAGAATCCCTCGCTACGATCGGGATTCTACTCTAGAATCCCTCACTTCGCTCTGGATTCAAAAAAGCGCCCTCGCCGTAAAAATATTACTTTGCTCCCCTGTTATACAATCTACTATTCTTGAGCGCTTCCATGCTTCGAAAGGCGAATCCATGCCAGGCCATGCCATCGGTCCCGGTTGCGAAAGATAGCAGTCGGAGGCCTTCGGGCAGCACGAAAACATCCAATACCTATTTGGGTTAGCATCTAACCCCTCCATCAATCTGCACTGGAGTAGCGTAGTGGAGTATGCTCTAGGCCTCTTCAAAGTGAGAGAGACCCTTGCTCAGTGGTGGACCATTATTGAGTTTTAGCAAATCAGGAAGTGTCAATTCTATATTTCCGGCGACTCAGCTATGGAAAAAATGTAGAGGAAAGATGGAAAACATTGGCTCTGAAGCTCCCATCTGAAACAAAACAAATGTTTTTGCGGCTGTCTCCAAACAGAGGATGATACTACATAGGTACTAGTTACCTTATCTGCAGGCCCACTGTTAAGTACAAACGAGTTTCCTTCATAAGCTCTTTAATGGAAGTGAAGAAACGGCGAAAAAAACTTACTACAGTTGATTTATTAACTGAGCTCACAGTTCAATTTAGTTTATATGCAAAAGTTACTTGGGTCATTCAAAAAATTAAACACGAGCAACTTTGGGTCTTCCGAAAGGTCTACCATAATTCCGATTTTAAAAACCTACTAACGAGCTAATATAAAATTACTAAAACTTTTAACATTAACAGTTATTGTAACTATTCGATAATTTAATCACATATTACAATAATAATATAGTTTAATAGCGTAGCGTAGCGGTGATAGCCTAGTGGTTAAGAATTCGGCCTCCTATTCGGAAGGTCCGGGTTCGAATCTCAGGGCACGCACCTCTGACTTTTCGGAGTTATGTGCGTTTTAAGCATTTATACGTCACTCGCTACAAACGGTGAAGGAAAACATCGTGAGGAAACCTGCATTCCGGAGAGTCCACAAAACTCAGTGTGTGAAGTCCGCCAATCCGCATTAGGTCAGCGTGGTGGACTATGGCCTCAACCTTATCATTCTGAGAAGATACCCGTGCTCAATAGTGGGCCATGATGGGTTAAGATGATGATGATGAATCGTAATATATGTACAGCGCTGTATTGCTCTACACTCTACAGTCTCTACAGCTCTACATTATATCTGCGTATCTACGGTTTGCTGGCACTTTTCTGACAGGCGCTACGTTTTACATGACGAATAGCATCGCCAATGCAAGGTTACGAACGATACAGTCTTTTAATAAATTGCATTGCTCGTGCAAACTCAATTGGAAGTACCTACCGAAGTACATGACATACGATTGCATCACTCATACATTTATTCAAAGTACTAAAATAATCATAAATTTTTAACAGAATTCAAAAACGGACGAGGTTCTCAATTCAATTGTACTTTTTTAAATGTTTGTTACCTCATAACTTTCTACTGGAAGAAAAGAATTTCATGATTCGTTTTTTATTAAAAAAGCGGTGCTTGTCGTGTGGTCCCTTCTGAATTTAAGCGACACCTGGCGAATAGTTTTTGTGTTATCTGTACTAGTCGAAGTTGAAGTTGGTTATTTTTTGTTAAATTATAATCGTTTGCGTCGTAGCGTCGTCTTAGTAATGAAAACACGTAAATTGAAAAGCATTTGACACGAATACCGGTTGCCTGCTAATTATTGGCGCGCGTTCCGATTTCATGGTGGTGCGGCGGCGGGCGGCGCGGGCGCAGCGTGGAGGCAGTAGTTAAGTTTATCAACATTGATAAAGCCGCGGCGATCGGCTATGTGGGTCGGTGGTGGTCGCTGGTCGCTGGTCGCTGCCACTTGTATTATGTATGCTGCCTTCATATGTTAAAAAGCCTTTTCGTGAAATGTCTAATTCGAAGGAGTTACGTTTGCCTTTGAATTCCACTTGACTTTTTTTTTCATTTGAATATTTACTTATCGCAAACTTCAATTTGCGGGTCGATGAAGCCTTGTTACTCCTGACCTTCTATTCTAATAGCATGGTGTCACACACAATTGCACCAATCATACCTAAAGGATAAATATTAGGTACTCTACTACTTACTAATCTACTCTACCTGTGTAAATGATGCCTCTGGTGTATGAACAATAAAGTACAAAATATAAATAAGTATCATCTTGGCGGGGGCACAACCATGCCCATGTTGTGCACTTTGTGCAGTTACTGCCGTAGTGTTATGGAACGCAGAGAAAGATGAGACAACTGTTCTCTCTTACTCTTAATGGCTCTACCTACCGAGCAATAAACTACACCTTGACCTTGACCAACCGGTAGATCTATACGCTTAATATGTTTCGTGCCCAAATTTTTTTAAATTGCTAAACAGGGATCTCGTCGCAAGATTTTTTTTTACAAGTGAATTAATGCCCGTCAATCACCAAATCAGTAAGCTGTTTTAACAAATTGAAAACTTCTTTAAGACTCTTCGAGATTCATTGTCCACAAAAATAAATTGCTGGACATTTCGTGAAAGAGAAATTTTCGCCTGCGAGCTGCGACATCGCCAAAGTAATAGTAGAAAAGTCCTTACAATTGTTACTGAAAACACTTGCGCAAACACCATTAGTTTTTCATACGCTAGTGTCGGGCGGGCGCGCGCGCGCTCCTTACGTCTTGCTTGCGAGACATTTTTTTTTCAGAAGTAATTTTGAAATTTTCGGTGTGGAATCTGTGGCGACGGGCCGACCCGAGCGGATGAGCAAACTGTTGTTGCACTAGTTTGTTCGCCCCGGCTCGTGTCGGCCCGCGCCACGCCTCGCCTCCATCATCCACCATCACCCAGCTCCATACACGTGATTTCACGGGATTGGTTCCGAAGACTGCTCAACTGCCACCAGATTAGCGTGAGACCACGTTTTTGTATTTTGTTTATAAAATTTATTTTACCCGCTAAGTTTTTCTCGCTTGTTAGATTTGCATACGTCACCACGTTATTAATTCCAGACCAAAATGTTATAATTAATTATACTTACTTAGTAATTTAGATTTAACTTAACATCGACGTTTAGGTAGTCTAGTCACCTAAGTATGTACGGTAACTAGGCTATCCAAAAACGAAGCCTCTTCAACCATCTCACCTGTCGGCTCTATTGAAATGAAACCATTTGGGATATTAGCGTTTCTTTCCCATAAAATAATATTCGTAAAATAATATACTCTGTCTAATTTTCCACACTTCTCGCCTTTTCACTGTTATCTTAAAAAGTACCATATCAAAAGCATGAATTAAAAATATTTGAAATTATCCTTAACATGTAACACTTTTCATTTTGAAGAAAAGAGAATGCAGAAAATTAATAAATCTGCTAGTACATAATAGGTATAATATACCTGTAAAAACTTACTTAGTGTAAAAACTTACCAGTAGCCTAGCAGGGTTGCCAGATGGCCGGGAAATCTTTGATTGTCCCAAGATTTCGCAACTTCTCCAGTGTCCAGTACACTTCTCTGTCCCGGATTCCTAAAGCCTCCTTGTTTTTTAATACTTATTCGTATTTTAATGCATGTTGATTATTTTTAAAAAGTGAATTAACGAGTAGCACAGTAGCACTTTCTTAAGTATGAAATTAAGATCGAGATTATTTATTTTCATATTTATTACTACGGAACCAGTTGTCATAATAGAATTGTCTCGGAAATTATAAACATATATGTGGCAGCCCTAAGCCTGTGTGAGCTCTACAATCTTCGTTCTTATGATTTTCTAGGTATTTTAGTATTGTATGGCAATGTGATCTGGATGGAAAATTCTTCTCTTCTTGTTTTACATCTCTATCATTTCATTGCTACCCATTTATTCCAGGGCTGTGAGTCGCTCAAAGTTCATGTTGCTTTCATATTAGTTAGGAAAGAAAAACTCAAATTGTTTTGGGGCTACATCAATAAGTAGGTACATATTCCTAAATACATATATTACATCTAGTATAAAGTATAGCATAAAACAAAAATAAATAAATAAGTAAAATAAAAGAAAAATTAATACCTATTATTATTATTATTTAATAATTTCATCACACACACGCACACACACACACACACAAACACACACGTACACACACACACACACACGCATTTATATTAGACACTAGATCAAATCTACCAATATAAACAATCTTGGTGACGCCGTTCTTATTAAGTATAAGTTTAGTGTATAAAATGTAAATCCATTAATTGGCTGTAAGACCTTATAGCATAAGATTTGTAACGTATTAGACTAAGAGCTGTGGATTTTGTGATAAAAAATAAAATAAAAATAAATAAAATAAATCAAAAGACTGATGCAGCCACATACTGTCGACGTAAAAGGATCTGTTGCGACGATCATTTTCATGTTGCTTGGCCACATCCCTCTTAATGCCGTTGGCTCTACCCACACACCACACAACATGAATTACCCTGGACTGTGTGCCCAAAGTTCGGATCGAGCACTGGGAGGAGCGATGAAATTATAGATTTTGACCCTATTGGGGTGGCCTAATATTCAGGTAGACTAATAGTCGTGGATTAGTCTACAGATACTCACCGGGTATCTTTAGAATATTTATCCCTTGTAAAAAGAAGATTGCTTTGGTTTGCTTGGTGCTAGGAATTCCAGCGAAGGCGAATTAGGTGGATTCCAGCGAAGTGAACGTACTATGGCATTCGTGACATGAATTCATGTCGTTGGAATTTAATGAATAGCCAGGCTGGCGAGCTTCCTCCCGTTTGAGTCAACTGCCCATTCTCTGCCAGCTGCTTATTCTGTCTGAGGGCTTCAGCAACGAAATTGGCTATTTTTATCTTCCTCCTCTCTTCTCTCGGCGGCCTTTGGTGGTGCTGGCGGGATCATATGACACCAGGTGCTCAGTCTGCTCGTTTGTCGGCTATTAACATAAAATAAACATTTGACGACCCGGATGGCACAATGGTTAACACGCCGGATCGCTGTTCCGAGGGTCTTGGGTTCGATTCCCAGCGAGGCGGCAATTTGGATGATGAGTTTGAATTTCCGTTCTCGGTCTGGGTGTGTGTCCTTGTCTAGTGTGTTGTCCATGGCACCCACGTCACAGGGTATCCTAGTGTGGGGCTATGAGTGTGTAGCGTTATTTATTTATTTATTATTATTTATTTTATTAAGTTTGTCATTAAAATATGACGTATTTTCGCAGCAGAAAGTATCTACCTATTCGTGTTATCATACCTACCTTAACTAATACACACCTAACCATAACCGATCCGTGTAAGTTGACACAACGCATTAATGCCTTTATAATATTGATAAATTTAAAAGTTCGTCTTGCTAAATTAAAATTATATTAGCCCTTAACGAACTCCTGAAGCAGAATCTCTATCGCAGATTAATTTTCCGTTCCGTCTACCACATAACATTCATAGGCTTCATGGCCCCTAATATAAAGTAGGTAGGTATATGTACATTTAAACATGTGACTTGTCAGATATTAACCTAGTCTCTCCGATAATGAAATCCAAGTTACATGAATAAATAAAATTAAAATCCCTGGAGTTAGTTTTATGTCTTCTTTTTGTTGATTAGAAAAACTTGGAACTAGGTACTTAGGTACTTACTTACTAAAAATGAGAAAAAGTTTGTGTGCTTTGCTACTTTTTTATGTTTTTTCATACTTCCATCTATTACCACGAGGCGCCTCGATTTACATAGGTACGTGTCCCGGAACCTAGTATTTTTTAATACTTAGTAACAAAACGCTTGTTGGAACTTTCTAAGCCCGTATTCAGGTCACACTTGACGCTCGTGTGTCGCCAAACAGCTGTGTCAGCAGTGCGTTAGGTGGGTGTTAAATATTTACCAATATTATAACAATAAATTACCAAAGAGCTATTTTAGAATATTCGCTAGCCGTTTATTCTTTACAATAATCGGAAGTTAACAGTAGCTACAAAACTCAAACCATTGAACTCATTTTTAGTAGTCTATTCTATACCCCTGAATAGCAGCATAGCTGAATAGCATAGCAGCATAGCGACCAGTGGCGGCTGGTGGGTCGTCAAACTGGTGGTGCACTTTACTGATTAATGAAGGCCTTGGTGGTCCGGCCACTTTTTACAAACTTTATTTTCAAAAGCTTTGTTATTGTCTTTAATATAGTCTATATTTACGCTCATTTTCACTCAGAAACACTGTCTCACTTAGTAAAAAACAAATCAAAAACAATTAAATACTAATTATTACGGACGTAAATAATAAATAAACGCGTCACGAGAGGTCAATTTAATATGGCTGGTCGTTCCCGCGCCGGCCCCGGCGACGAATTTCGTCAAATCAAACCTCGGGCGCTCTCGGTAATCTTCGGATTATCCGTGCGCCGCACGGGATCAGGCTAAATGCTCCGTACATTTTCTATGGGGCGATATGAACTATCTTTTGTCTCACGCGCCAGGCGTGTTTTCTCGTATCACATAGAAATTGTACCAGCAGTCCCGTGCGCTCGCCGATGCGCACGAGAACTTTTCTTTATAGCGAAAGTAAATCTTAATACTTTAGCAAAGAGTTTAAAATTGTTTCGTCATTATTTTAAACGAGATAAAATAATAATTCGTTTATTTTTAATAGATTAGATAAAACAATAATATATTTTATAAATAAAATAATAATAGTTTTTATTATTTATTCAAATGTGGTGGTTCAGCGCACGAGCGCACTCAAGGGACAGCCGCCACTGATAGCGACATACTTGCATGTCCTAAGAGGTATCTAATAGATGCCGGCCTATGCTTGGTAAGCCCAGCTGGGCTTCCGCCTAGTAGGTATCAATCTCTTTGGATTAAATCTGATGCACGGCCTAATATCCCGCGCCCAGTCAGGTTTGGCGCCTTACAGGTAATAAGGCGCTGTCTCTGTCACCCACACGTTGTGAACGTGAACTGTCTGGAAAAAGAGTTCATAATAAGGCCCCAGGTATCGATTAGTTGTACGCGCCGTCTAAAGACAAGAGACTTGTCGTGTTCAAGAGACTTGTCGTATACCGTTCCTTTGCTTTTTTTCTTCCTTGGCCGGCAATGCTTTGGCTAACGTCTTACCCTCTTGTGGTAATTAGGGTTCCGTACCTTGAAAGGAAAAACGGAACTCTTAAAGGATCACTTTGTTGCCCGTCCTTCAGTCTGTCAAGACCCTTTTTCAGGAACGCGTGGAGGTATCAAACTGAAATTTATATCAAATACTCAGGTCTACTGTCATAATATTATGGAGGACTAAGGAGTAATTAATGGATCTTGGGGTTATATATATATTAGGAATACCTAGATTGAAAAGTTCTCTAAATTAAACATGCTCTGTTATCATAAATATGCAATCTCTGGGTCCTGATACGCAGAATAATGTATACCTACTTCTAGTTGCAACGCAATTTCCATCTTTCATTTCCACAATCAATGAAACGCAATCAGGTTTATAATTAGGTTCCCAATCACATTAATTCCCCGTCCCTGTGATAATGTTTAATCTGTCCCTGCGTTGCGTCGTAAAACCATGTTTCCATGGCGGAAAATTGTCCCGCGCTTATCGGCGCCATAAAAGATTCTAACTAGAAAAAGAAACCATTCGTTTAGTAATAAATCGGAGTTGGTTCGCCGATTCGAGCGCGGCTAATCAAACCGCGCGCGATCACTGTTGTGCAACGGGGCCCTTATCGAGCTTTCGGCTGTAATGTTTTATGGAATTGGTTATGGTTTTGTCGTAAACAATCTGTATGATTACGAAACTGGGTAAAAGTCGTAACTGCCATCCGTTGCCATTGCAACAGTAGGTATTTATTGTACGTATGAATAGGTTCGTACTCTCACGCATTGGTTAAGTATATTGAGGTACATAGGAAGCGACCACATTATAATATGTCCGTCTTTTCAATCAGCTCACTTACCTATGTTTCTCCCCTATACTATCTCTACATCCAACTAAAGGAAATGTCTCCTCATGTACCTACTTCCATAGTGATCTTCATTATGATTAGTAAATACATAAAAGGTTTCCCGCGCGTCCCCTCTCTGCCCTACTTGTTTCCATGTAAATGGAAGCACACATATTACGGTTACGCACCAGTTATCAGCTAGTAGTAAATGAAACACATCATTATTTTTGTTTAGATTTTATTTTAATAGTCAATAAATTCTACTAATGTGAATTAGTTTGTTTCTTAACATAGGTATATCTATTTAAATAACATTTCATAGGACCAACTCCATTCTTAAGCTAAGTTCGTAAATAATTTGATAACTCTAACCATAATTGCTCATTGCACTCACAACACTGAAGAATTTAAACATTTACACAAATGCTTATCGGGAAAATATTTTGATTTACTTACGTAGTTTTTATAATATTTAAAACAATAGTAGGTGTTAGCAAAACGGCAGTCAGTAAATTTATATTAATTATTAAAAGCATGTTGGTATGTATAAGGTATCCGTGACCAGCAAAATATTCTAAAACGACTTTAATGTATTTGAAAAAATATACGTACTTACTAGGATTTACGTGGCGAGGCGTTCACTATCAAATAATTTTATTATCGTATCCGTAATATTGTAACGACGAGAACCCTACAGTACAATCGTACTGGTTAGTAGTTACCTGCGAGAGTCGCCGACACTGTTTATGTCAGTGATAAAATGCACTCTCAAGGATAACACTATGAAAGTAGTTATGCCACACTGTGCAGATTTACATAGTCTGTGGTACAGATTTTTACTTAAATATAATTAACTACTTGATTGTTATCAATAAAATAACTGCAATAAATAATGTGGTTTTAAACTTTTACAGTACATTAATATGTTCCAGATAATAACATGAAAATTATTCCCATTACTTACACTATTACAATTGCTGCCATAATGCTCAACAGATCATATTATCAGTAATTACAAAACTATTTAAGTCGTGATCACTTTCTATAAATTATGATGTAAGTAAAACCTTATTGCCAGTCAGCCAAGGCCGAAACTTGAGCAACAAAATCACTTGTTTTTGTAGATTCACTTCAGCCACCACGGTAATAATATTTAAGACTGAGAAAGTCACACTAGGAACATGTGTCTCTGTGTTCATCTTCATGTGGCGTAGCTTGAACACCAAATTATTTACTATTTAACTACATTACTCTAAGATTCTAATTATTTTTCCTTCAACATCTTTCTTTATATCAACATTTCATCTAAATTTCTAAGTATTTCAAAACAAGTGAAAATAATATGTTTATCATGAAGTGCATACTTAGGCAACGTTTAAATTACCAACTTTAATTAATTATGCAATTAACTTCACCGAGATCAAACTAAAAACAGGATTTAATGTGCCACAAAATATCACGATAACACACACAAAGTTGAATTTAGATACTTTTTACTCTTTGGCAGGAGGATAGCGCCGCCATTAACACGTGGATAGAAATAGAAGTAATCAAATAACGATCTATGGTTACAATTCTTAATACATCTTAGTATATAATATCTAGGTAGCTATATACAATATATTTGATTTATTTGTTGAAAAAATATGCGCGTTCTCTGTTCTACAGCATTGGCAGAATATGTGTATGTACATCCTCAAATATTGAGATACCTCCTTTACGCCCTATACGTAATCTGTGGCACATATTTGCGCGGGAAATGTTTGAAAAAGAGTTGCGGTTAATTATACCTACATGAAATAGCAGTCGGGAGGACGTGCAATCGTGCATTACAATATTATTTATTTCGGCAATGAAATTTTGCCTAATAGATTGTTTAGGTAAGTGGAGTGGAGGTCTTTTAAAGATACATTAACCGCACAAATATACGCTAAATACCGAAAAAGCTAGGAGCACACAAAATTTAATTACATTAATCATTATTGTGAGCTCGCAGCTTCACCAACAGGCCGGGACCTGGCAAACAAGCTAGTAAATTGAGCTTTGAGCAAAATTTTTATATTTTTTACTGACAATGGTCCAAATACAAAAATATTACGCAATTTATTATCCATATTCCACCACCAACTTTGCGATTAAACATGTTTGTATGTACTGTAGTCGCTCCCGGCCTACGAGGTCATTCCTTACACGACTTTTTGTACCCATCGTATTTGTAGTCCCTTATTCATAACATCAAAATATTTTGGCTATTGAAATGTTGTTAAATTTCCTATAACAGAGATTCTTTTTACTAGGTCTTGTTAAAAATTACTCGCAGAAAACATCAATTCCTTTATTGCATTGGGTGCTTTAGTTCACGCATAACATAATAATATACAAAAAAGTGACAATAGCTAAATCGTTTCCCAATGATTGTACGAGCAACTAACAATGCCGTTCTAAAACTTACGTCTTATATTATTCGCTACTTAATCAAAAATAGACTTTACGCTAACCGCATACAACTCATATTTGCATTACTCTATTGAGCGGCGACATAATTTTATTACCTTGATAACATCCTATCAATTCCATTACGTAGAACAACGCAACCTCAGGTTATAAGTGATCGGTCCCTTTACAGCAATTATGGGGCATGGGGGAACCAGGACAATAGTAATGTAGACTCCATCAAGCTTTTAAATAGATCTGAAAAATATCTGTAAGCTTGTGTTGTCGAAGCATTGCGAATCAATATATTATAGTCAGAATAAATAATTGCCTTGATACAGCGCCCTCAACAGAATAGCGCAGTACTGCACTACTGCCCAAGTAGCATATTATAGAAGTCATACTTCTTTTGCTACGTCATTAGAAATATATGAAAGTGAAGTCTTTAGTCTAGTAACTGTGTTCAGTGACAGTCAAGAAACGAGTCAAGTCGACCGACATAGTTACATAATCCGCAACATTTTCTTCGAGAAACCTTACCACTGACGTCATATTTCCTTATCGACACTTAACTGATTTATTACTTTTATAAAGTTATTAATAATCAATTTCACCTTAAGCGATAACATAATTAAATTTCAGAGTTAAGTGTTCTGTTTCTAATTTGTCTGTCGCGTAGTGTGCAGTATCTTTACACTATTAAGCTACAAAAATATCGTACCACTGCATTCTCTACTGATGGACTACTAGAACTTTCTAGTAATGTACAATGTACATAATAATATTTTGCGTACAATATAATTATTACACATAATTTACTGTGGAACGATTTCGTTTTGAAACACCAACGATAAATATTCAATTCCTTAATTTGGCATTGTTATAAACAAATACATAGTGATTTGAGAATTTTAGCAATTCTTTGGTATTTTTATCTCTAGTCGTGTATATTTTAAACAATATTTATTTACCTAGCGGACACATATATTTACGGTTATATACCGCGTACGTATATAGCACACTCCTGTACGTCGCGGACGTCTCATTTCCAGTTGAGGCGTTATGGCAGCTAGCGCGGCGCTAGATTGTAGTCATTCGAAAACGTCGGGGCTCCTACGGGCGCCTTTCCACAGAAAGACCAAGTAGACGTAATACTCGATTTCATCACACTAAGTCACTATGCACTAAATTTACGTACGTTTGCAACGCGCGGGGTCAGATCTATTCACTAAGTGAGCGCGTCACGTGTACGCGGTACGTACCGTCGCGGCGACGTCGCGGCCCGAGTTAGACACGTCCCGTAACTACTGCGGACTGGTCAGCGTGGGCGTGTCCGGCTGCGGCTGCGGCTGCGGCTCGCGCGGCTGCGGCGCGGGCGGCTGCGGCTCGCGCGGCGGCGGCTCGCGCGGCTGCGGCTCGCGCGGCGGCGGCGATCACCGCGAGGGGCACGAGCTGCCCGACTTGCCGCTGAGGCACGAGAACCCGCTGGCGCCCGACTGCAGGCTCGACATCGAGCCCCTGCGGAACATCCAACCGACGGACTTTTAGATATCTACATTTAATTAACGGCAACAACTACTAATAATCTACAAATCAATATCTGCAATTTGCATACTGTCGAGAGCTATGGTCTGCCTACAAACGACTCTGTAGTTTGGCCGGTTGTTATTAAATTGTGTATGTAACACTTCAGGTCTCAGTCCATGGGCGACGGTGACCACTCGCCATAAGCTGACCCGTCGGTTCGATTGCCTATATAGACTATAAAATATAGTGAAGAAAATGAGGGTATGGAGGCTGGCCCGCTAGTTGAATGAGCACCCGCGTGCAAAACCATCTTGCAACCCCACCCGCCTGGTCGCGTCACATTCATGCCAGTTTTACTTTTATATCGCCCACGCCGTGGTCCATTTGTCGCCAACGTGTGCTACACACCCTGCGCGGCCGCTTACGGCGGTGTAGTGTTGAGGCTGAGGCAAGGTGGTGGTGACCTGTAGTGGTGGCTGGCGAGCGTCTCGTGGAAGTAGACGAGCTGCGCGGCGCGGTGCGCGCTGTCCAGCAGCTCGCAGCGCCACTGCAGCACGTAGCTGCTGCACTCCGCCATCACGTGCGAGCCCTGACACACACACACACACATACATACAGCGTTACTGACGGCTATCACCACAGGGGAACACGGTTCGAGCTATGCGCTCCTAGTCCTCTGGAAAAGGACTTAGTATAGTATGGGTCAAACTTTTTGATGACCCTGTTGCTTAAATTTAGAACTTTCTAATATGCTGGTTTTCTTTAGATATTTTCTTTTACTTAAACAAGTAATTAATTTTCCAATCACTTTTACATAAAGTCATTCCTAACAACGTTATCTCCTGCTGGGCATAAAATTGCATTGTCAAAGAAACTAAAGAAATATACAATACTAGAGAACCGCCCGCGCTTCGCTTCGGGACCCGTAGGTAACAGCCGCGTAGGTCTCGCTCCCGTAGGAATTTAGGCTAAAAAGTAGCCTACTACTCGCTCTCTTCACTCCACCCTGTCTGAGGTGTGTGGAGTGTCTTTGGGGGTGTCTCTCGCGGCTCGATAAAACGGGCCGGTCCTTGGGTTGGGCCCTAAGGCCCTTGGTTGTCCATCTGTGGTTAACCAATAGGTCAAGTCCGGTGAGTGGTGGCCTTTTTATAGGCCACAGAGTCTTAAACGGGATGGGGTTCATCTTCGCGCCGCCCAGGCGATCGAGGCCCTACCGGGTGAATCCCGCTGGTGGGAAGCCCAGCAGGAGCCGATCAGCGCCGGGCGACGACTTACGAAGCCCCAGTATCAGTCAGTGCTAGGCCCGTGCCGCGCAACCAGCAAGTCGCGCGGGAAGGCCCAGCGGTCCGGTGGACGGGTGTGGAGCGGCACCAGGTCCTGCAGATGCGGGAACCGCGACGCGTCGACACGCCCGAACATGTTGCGTGCCAATCTCTCGATGAAGTCGTCCAGGCTCTCGACTCGAAGGTCCCTCTGGATGACGGCGTTCCTGACGTACCTCGGCGCACCAGTCAGCCGGCGGAGCGCAATCGCCTGAACCGCGCGCATCCTCTTGCGCTGCGGTTCGCTGGCGAGCGCGTACCACGCCGGTGCCGCGTACGTGAGGCGGGATCTAATGTAGGTCTTGTAGACCCCGAGCTTCAGTCCAAGAGGGAGGCTCGAGGAAAGCACTGGTTTCTGCCATCGCGCTTCTGGAATTCGCGACGGCTTTCGTAACCTGTGGCTTCATCGAAAGTCTTCCGTCGATTTTGCCCCCAGGTATTTGGCCTGTGGGGCCCATTGGATATCTTGTCCGTGAAGCTCCAGAGTAGGGTCCCGCCTGTTGAGGTATCCTCCTATGTTCACGGCCTGCGTCTTCCCGACATTCACCGACAGTCTCCACGCGGCGAGCCATTCGGGGAGGGCATCAAGCGCACGCTGCATCTTGACGATGGCGTGGGTTCTATTCAGCGACGTGGTGATGTACGCCACGTCATCGGCATATAAGGCAAGCGACGCCCCCCTGCCGCCGGGATGTCGTCGGTGTAGCAGGCGTAGCAGACCGGGGACAGGCAACTCCCTTGCGGGACGCCGGCTGCGATCGGACGCTCGGTGGATTCGGCGTCTTCAACTACTCTGAAGCTTCTATTTTCGAGGAAACTGGAGATCACCTTAACGGCACTCCGGGGCGCCGACGACTGCGAGATCTTGTAGAGAAAGCCGTCGTGCCAAACACGGTCGAACGCCTTTTCCATGTCGAGGAATACTGAACACGCGTTTTCTCTTATTCAGAGCCGCGGTAACGGTGTGCAACACCCTCGACAGTGTAGCCGTGCTGTTCAGCGGCATCAAAAAGTAGCCTTCCAATTCTGTTGGCAGCTAGGCTATTCCACCCCGGATGCTTGCAGTTCCAGTCGCCCGCGCCCACCACCGGTGTCGGCGAGTCCAGCAATTTGCGGACATCAGCCAACAGGATAGTGCCAGCGGGCGGGCGGTACACTGAATACTGCCGGAGCGGGGAGTTCTCGAGGCAGAGCTAAAGTAGCCTATTACATTTGACTTAAGTAAATTACATGTAGTATTTGATAGCGTAATTCAGAACTTGCAAATGAATTTTATTAACGCCATCTGTTAACAACTCCGAAAATAAATGTCTAGCAACTAACAAAACATCGATCTTCCCATGGGAATGGGATGTTTTTCTGCGGTAAAAAGTAGCCTACGTCACTCTCCACCCTCCTAACTATCCCCACACACATAAACCTTACCATATAATAGCTTTGTTGCGACGTGAAAGCGTCACAAACAAACAAACAAACAAACAAACACACTTTCACATTTATAATATTAGTAAGGATAAGGATTTTAAGTTATAGAGTAAGAATATATTTACAAGTCACAGTGCAAGCGAAATTCACACCCACACCCCTTCACGAATTTAATATTCAGACCCCTTAGGTCATCACTTTTAATAGAATAATTTTTCCATCAATAACATTTTCGAAAAGTAATATATTTAGTTTTTGGTAACTGTACGACCCCTACCACAGTCTCCCTACCATAGTAAGTAAGTGTAGTGTAGTGGGTCACCTGTATGCTCTCCCCGTCGTGGCAGACCAGCGTGGGCTCCACGCGGTGGTAGTGCTGCCCCTCGCGCCAGCCGCCCGCCAGCACCGAGCGGCCCTCCTCCGCTGCAAACACTATAGGTGTAGTATGGTGGCTACCTGTATGCTCTCCCCGTCGTGGCAGACCAGCGTGGGCTCCACGCGGTGGTAGTGCTGCCCCTCGCGCCAGCCGCCCGCCAGCACCGAGCGGCCCTCCTCCGCTGCAAACACTATAGGTGTAGTATGGCGGCTACCTGTATGCTCTCCCCGTCGTGGCAGACCAGCGTGGGCTCCACGCGGTGGTAGTGCTGCCCCTCGCGCCAGCCGCCCGCCAGCACCGAGCGGCCCTCCTCCGCTGCAAACACTATAGGTGTAGTATGGTGGCTACCTGTATGCTCTCCCCGTCGTGGCAGACCAGCGTGGGCTCCACGCGGTGGTAGTGCTGCCCCTCGCGCCAGCCGCCCGCCAGCACCGAGCGGCCCTCCTCCGCTGCAAACACTATAGGTGTAGTATGGTGGGTCACCTGTATGCTCTCCCCGTCGTGGCAGACCAGCGTGGGCTCCACGCGGTGGTAGTGCTGCCCCTCGCGCCAGCCGCCCGCCAGCACCGAGCGGCCCTCCTCCGCTGCAAACACTATAGGTGTAGTATGGTGGCTACCTGTATGCTCTCCCCGTCGTGGCAGACCAGCGTGGGCTCCACGCGGTGGTAGTGCTGCCCCTCGCGCCAGCCGCCCGCCAGCACCGAGCGGCCCTCCTCCGCTGCAAACACTATAGGTGTAGTATGGTGGCTACCTGTATGCTCTCCCCGTCGTGGCAGACCAGCGTGGGCTCCACGCGGTGGTAGTGCTGCCCCTCGCGCCAGCCGCCCGCCAGCACCGAGCGGCCCTCCTCCGCTGCAAACACTATAGGTGTAGTATGGTGGGTCACCTGTATGCTCTCCCCGTCGTGGCAGACCAGCGTGGGGCTCCACGCGGTGGTAGTGCTGCCCCTCGCGCCAGCCGCCCGCCAGCACCGAGCGGCCCTCCTCCGCTGCAAACACTATAGGTGTAGTATGGTGGGTACCTGTATGCTCTCCCCGTCGTGGCAGACCAGCGTGGGCTCCACGCGGTGGTAGTGCTGCCCCTCGCGCCAGCCGCCCGCCAGCACCGAGCGGCCCTCCTCCGCTGCAAACACACAAACACACACAGTACAGCTAGGGTACCTCTCTGCTGGATTCACTGTATGTATTATATTATGGTCCCTCTATACTCCGTTTGAATTCGATCTAGAATTCTTTATAATTGCATGGCACACAAATGAAAGCGTTTTCTGCCAATGCCATTAAGGTACATTTAAGATTGACGGCGTCATCTAAAATGTCTTAGTATTTTTTCTGACAAGCTAAATTGAACTGTGTACACCAGTAATAAGCTTGGTTTTGACGAAGATTGACAATTCGATATGCTCGACGACTTAACTATAGATCAATGGTTCTCAACCAGTGATCCACAGAAGCCAAAAAATGATCCGCGAATGATTTGAAAGATGGTAGACACCGAGTAGTTCATATAGTCTGCCAATGATTAAAATTGTATTGTGAGCAAGTTGCCCACGCTTGGAGCTGCATGTTACATACTTAGTAGCTCTACTAACACTGACAATGATACAAATATTTTTCTCCTAATCCAGAAAAGTTTATGAACCCCTATATAAATGGTGACCCTGTAGGCAACTCAATACACAAACATACATACCTACATACATACATACGCACATACATACACACATACATACGTACACACACATACACACGTGCATACAATATTATTCATTCACACCACTCACAAAATTAAGATAAAAATAAATCAGCAGGCATCGCCGGGTCAAACACGTTGTTAAGCACAAACTATTGTTCGGCCTAACGTTACTTACGTGCCTACAGAATGCGCAGGCGAATTGTCGATCGCGCGCCGCCGCCAGTCGGAACCTCGCTACCGCGCGCATCACATGTGCCCCGCTAATGCTTTCGCAGTCGCACTCACGCGCACTTGTAATTTGTAGCCGCCTTACGTCTTTCTTTAATGTTATTTCTTTCTGTGCCTGTAAACTGTTTCTTCCGTTCTTTCTCCTTCTGTTCTTGCTGTTCTACGTGTTGTACTGTGCTAACCGTGCTGTGGACTTAATTAATAAACAGTTTACAAATCGCATCTGTTTCTGCATTCACGCTACAAGCAGCTACCCAAACACGTTAACTATAACTGGTGACCCCTCGTTGAATACGAATTTAGATGAGTTCGCCGAGCGACAGCAGTTCGCAAACAGTGCGTTCAAACGTTAATACGCGACCGCGACGACGCATCAAAATGGCGGAACCGATAAAAAACGTGGAGCACGGCCCGTTTAACCTAAAAATACCACCATTTTGGCCAGAAAAACCGTCGATATGGTTTGCCCAGGTAGAAGGCCAATTTGCCATAGCAAATATATTGGACGAGACGACAAAATTTTACCACATTGTCGCCACGCTGGACAGGCAGTACGCGGCGGAAGTAGAAGACATCCTAACAGGACCCCCGGACTACGAGAAATTAAAGGGTGAACTAATTAAAAGACTGTCAGTGTCCCGTGAAAACAAGGTGAAGCAGTTATTAATGCACGAAGAGCTGGGCACACGTAAGCCTTCGCAATTTTTGCGTCACCTCCAGCACCTCGCAGGACCCAACATGCCAGAAGACGTGCTGAGGACCATGTGGACCAGCCGTCTGCCAACCAGTATGCAGCCCATAATTGCTTCGCAACCGACCCTCACCCTCGACGCGCTAGCAGACCTCGCCGACCGGATCAACGACATCGCTGTACCCACACACCACGTCGCAGCTACATCGTCGCAACCAGCCCCCAGGGACGAACTCGCCCGTCAGGTAGCTGAGCTGACCAGGCAAGTCAGTGCTTTGACCGCGCAGATCAACAACCGATCGCGCCCCAGAGATCGGGAGAGGAGACCAGCTCGACGCTACCGTTCACCATCGCGGCGGTCGCAGTCAAATTACCGACGGTACCCCATTTGTTGGTATCATCAGAAGCACGGGGTCGACGCTAAGAAGTGTGTAAAGCCGTGTGATTTCAAGGCGGAAAACCCCCAGGGCAGTCAGTGATGGCGACCGGTGATTGCCAAGGGTCAACGGGTCGCCTCTTCATCACAGACCAACGGACAGGCACACAGTTTTTAATTGATACCGGTAGTGACGTATGTGTTTACCCAGTGTCCGCACTCCAACAACGTACTGGTAAAACTTTATATCAATTAAGTGCCGCAAATGGTTCCGCTATCGATACCTACGGTTTCATGGAACTAAACTTAAACTTAGGGTTGCGTCGCAATTTTTCTTGGCGCTTCGTTATTGCCGATTGTACGAAAGCAATAATTGGTGTTGATTTCCTTTCGTTTTATCACCTTATAGTCGATGTAAGAAACCGGAAACTTATCGATAGTCTAACCAACATTTGTACTGTAGCGTCCGTATATAAAAATGACTGTATTGTTCACAGTGTAAAGGTGCCGACTGGTGGCGATAGTAATTATCACGCAATTCTCGCAGAGTTCCCGGAAATAACGCGTCCCTCTGGTATGCCGTGCGAAACAAAACACAACACTACACACCACATTCGTACCACACCTGGCCCTCCAGTGTCGTGCTCTCCTCGACGCTTAGCTCCTGATAAGCTTCGAATAGCCAAACAGGAGTTTGAAGCCATGTTAGCTACCGGTACCGCCCGCCCTTCAGACAGCCAATGGGCATCCCCCCTCCACCTCGCGCCCAAGAAAGATAACACCTGGCGTCCGTGTGGGGATTATAGACTTTTAAATGCCCGTACCATCCCAGATAAATATCCCATCCGTCATATACATGACTTCACACATTTTCTGTCTGGTTGTAAGTATTTTACAGTTATCGATTTAGTCAAGGCGTACAACCAGATTCCAGTAGCTGAGGAAGACATATGTAAAACGGCTATTACAACGCCATTTGGTCTTTATGAATTTCCTTTTATGACCTTCGGCTTACGGAACGCAGGTCAGACTTTTCAGAGATTCGTAGACGAAATGACCAGAGGGCTTGATTTCTGCTATCCTTACCTAGATGACTTCCTGGTGTATTCCAGAACGGCGTCGGAGCACGAGGCGCATCTACGACTGCTGTTCACCCGCATGAAAGACTACGGCGTCCTCATAAACACAGCCAAATGTGTCTTCGGCGCCCCTGAGGTAATATTTTTAGGCTACCGGATCTCTGAAAAGGGCACTGAACCTCTTGACAGCAAGGTCAAGGCTATTTCGGAATTTCCCATTCCGAAAACGGTCAGGGAGCTCAGACGATTTTTGGGCATGGTAAATTTTTACAGACGTTTCCTGCCCAACGCCGCGCAAATTTAAGCCCCCTTAAACGCCCTCTTGACCGGATCTGTCAAGGCCTCCCACCCCGTTGACATAACGGGAAATTCATTACAGGCTTTCGAAGAGTGCAAGCGAAGTTTATGCAACGCAGCTCTCCTTGCGCATCCTGATAATCAGGCGAAGTTAGGACTCGTCACTGACGCCTCAGACACGGCGATAGGTGCAGTCCTACAGCAGTGTAAGAATGGACATTGGCAACCTCTAGCATACTTTTCTCGCAAGTTGAGCCCTTCACAATCCAAATATTCACCATACGATCGTGAGCTCCTTGCCATATATGAAAGCATTAAATACTTCCGCCATATGCTAGAGGCCACGGATTTCACAGTCTATACTGACCACAGGCCGCTATGTTACGCTTTCCACGAGCGGAAAAGTAACTGCTCGCCACGTCAGTATAGACACTTAGACTTCATCTCGCAATTCACGACAGATATTCAACACATCGCGGGTAAAGATAACGTCGTTGCCGACACACTTTTCCGAGTCGATGAATTGCAGGTACCAGTCGACCTCGAAAAACTAGCCAATCTCCAGGCCACTGACCCTGAGCTCGCGGAACACCTACGAGGCGAAACCTCACTCCGCCTTAGGAAAATGAGCGTCCCCGGGACCAGCACAGAAATGTACTGTGACGTAAGCACGTCCACTCCCAGGCCGTTCGTTCCTAAACCCCTCCGCATGCAGGTATTCCACTGCCTTCACTCTCTCAGCCACCCCGGCGCAAACGCCACCGCCAAGCTCATTGCTCAACGCTTTGTCTGGCCACTGATGCGCAAGAACTGCCGCGAATGGTCTAGGGCGTGTTTGGCCTGCCAGCGTGCGAAGGTAAACAGACACGTATCATCACCTTTAGGAACGCTTGACTTGCCTTCGGCGCGTTTCAAACACGTCCATCTAGATCTGATCGGCCCACTACCACCTTGCGGCGACTTCCGGTACTGCCTCACAGCCGTTGATCGCTTTACGCGATGGCCGGAAGCTGTACCTCTCACCGACATCACCGCGGAATCAGTGGCCAAGGCGTTCATGTCTTGTTGGGTATCCCGATTCGGTTGCCCTACTGAGATCGTTACCGATCGCGGTAGGCAATTCGAGTCGGCATTATTCCAACTGTTGTCTAGAACCATCGGATTCGATCACCGCAAGACAACAGCATACCACCCGCAATGCAATGGCTTGGTGGAGCGATTCCACCGGCAGCTGAAAGCAGCAATTACTTGCCATGCTGACGCGAAATGGACGGAGTCACTCCCCCTTGTCCTTTTAGGCATCAGAAGCGCCTTTAAAGAGGACTTAAAGGCTTCATCGGCAGAGCTCGTTTACGGCGAGCCGCTGCGACTTCACGGCGAATTTTTCGGCCATGACGTTACGGGTTACACGACTGACATGACTGACCTCGCAGCCCGCATGAAATCCTTCGCCGACAAAATAAGACCAGTCCCTGCCAAACACCATTCGAAAAATAGAATTTTTGTGTATAAGGACCTGGAAAATTGTAGCCATGTATTCCTACGCGAAGACCTGCTACGAGGCTCACTTCAACCGTCATATAGCGGACCTTACGAGGTCGTAAATAGAGGGGCCAAAACCTTTAAAATTTTCGTGAAGGGTAAAGTCGTCACGGTAAGTATAGACCGATTAAAGCCAGCCTACCTACTATTTGACGACCCTCAAACACCAGAACAGCTCCCTAAAAAACCCGAAACCGTTCCTGAACCTATTCCCGAATCCAGTCACCCAGTCCCCTTAAACCCCCTTAACTCAAGGACCACACGCTCCGGGAGGAAAGTGCGCTTCCCAGAATATTATCGTCCGTAGACACGGCCTCTGGAGGGGAGTGATGTAGGCAACTCAATACACAAACATACATACCTACATACATACATACATACGCACATACATACACACATACATACGTACACACACATACACACGTGCATACAATATTATTCATTCACACCACTCACAAAATTAAGATAAAAATAAATCAGCAGGCATCGCCGGGTCAAACACGTTGTTAAGCACAAACTATTGTTCGGCCTAACGTTACTTACGTGCCTACAGAATGCGCAGGCGAATTGTCGATCGCGCGCCGCCGCCAGTCGGAACCTCGCTACCGCGCGCATCACATGTGCCCCGCTAATGCTTTCGCAGTCGCACTCACGCGCACTTGTAATTTGTAGCCGCCTTACGTCTTTCTTTAATGTTATTTCTTTCTGTGCCTATAAACTGTTTCTTCCGTTCTTCTCCTTCTGTTCTTGCTGTTCTACGTGTTGTACTGTGCTAACCGTGCTGTGGACTTAATTAATAAACAGTTTACAAATCGCATCTGTTTCTGCATTCACGCTACAAACAGCTACCCAAACACGTTAACTATAGACCCCAACGTTTGATTTAAATGGTGACCCCGACGTTTGATCTAAAACAATCCCCCAACAGAGCAGTGAGTTACCGTCGTGGTCGGGGTCGGGCAGCGGGTGGTCGGCGCGGTAGACGGTGAAGGCGATGTCGTGGCGCAGCACGTCGAAGTCCCACGTCAGCACGCTCTGCGGGTCGCGGTTCACCACGATCACCTCGTGCACCTGCCATATACCAACACACATACCTTTACATTTTGTCTTTTAACGTAGAGCGAATATCAGTATTATCTAGCACAAGTAATTGTTATTTTTACCACAATAAATATTTTGATTAATCGTATTGTTTTTTCTTAGAATACAACTTTAATAAGAAGCTTTTTTTTTTTTATGGAATTAAGATAGCAAACGAGCATGCAGTACCACCCTTCCCCTGCCGCCCATAACAACTGTGACCGACCTAGAACTAGACTCAAAGGGACTAGGATGGTTAGTCCAGTTAGTAGATGGTGTTAGAATATTAGTTGGTTAGTTTGTTAATAAGTGCGAGGACAGGGTATGTTAGTGATAATTAGTCCTGTTAGTTAATGTTAGTAATAGTCCAATTAGTTATTGTTAGTATGAGTCTTGTTCCAATTCGGTCACAGATGCGTTGCTACCCCTGAGGTCTGAGATGGTCGCCTCTAAAAAAGTGATTACTGTAATTTAGTTTCATCATAGATCGGCTACGAGAATTTATACACATTAAGCTGTGCCTTAAATAAATCAAGCTACAAGCTAAATTAATCTGTAAGCGCCCATCATAAGGTTGTTTTTAGCATGCCCTCAAGCACAGGTAAAGTGCCACAAAGTTATCTGACCCGGTGGCCAAAATTGGAACTAATCACAGCAAATGTCATGCTGTATTCGGACAAATACAAAGACCGTAGCGCTTCCCTTACCGGGTCAGATAAGTTTATGGCACATCGGTATTTAGAAAGAGATAATCGGTTAGTTACGGCTTTGTAGAGCGTTGTCTCTCTCGCACATTGCACTGATAGTGCAATATCTAAGAGCTGATAAAGCACCTTATCAAGTAGTTTTATTATAATAATAATGATGTTCTATTGGAGGTTTTAACAACTCTTTTAATATTTATTTATGAGTGAACGCGACCGTCTTCTACCGAATTCGAAAGAAAAGTGACAAGTCAATCGTAAGGACTGTGTAGTAAGGACAACGCTCTACAAATCCGAAACTAACCGACTATCTCTTTTTGAATACCGATGTGCATTATTTCTTGCCGGGTACTGTACACCGTCTGCCACAGACAACATTGAGAGCCAGCGTACTGACGTGTACTGACCTGCCCCTTGCCGAGGCTGACGGAGCGGTAGATGGTGTCCTCGTTGAGCGGGTCGCCGTCGCGCTCGGTGAACGCGCCGCTCACGTACAGCTGCTTCGGCACCAGCCCGCCCTCGTGCACGAAACTCTGCCGATGTTACAGCACCATAGTCAATACATGTTTTAGGTATTTTGGATGTTTACATTTAAGTGCGTCTTATAGACGACTTGGTTAAACTGTTGTTAAGCTGGAAAGGCCGACACCGCATATATAGTTGTTTGGACCTCATACCAAACAGAAAATTGGGTATCATTAAACAGGTGACATTGAAGACTACAACAATTTTCTACCTTATTTTTTATGTCTAAACTATCTAAAGTATACTTTTATGGGATGTAGAAATATTAGCAACAATATTTTGTGATGCTCTAATTTATAGGTGTAAATCAAAATTTCATTGTCATAGTGAGTGAAACTCTCAAAAGCCATAATATATGAGGCTCAATTTATTTTTTTAAGAATTATGTAATGTTTAGAATCCAATGATTAAAATTCATATTCCATATGAACATGAAATTCAATGTTACCCGAACTGACTGTACGCACATAGTGTTTGTAATCGATTTAGATTCATTCTATAATAAGCTGCTGGTACAAGTTAAATATAAATGATACGAGTGAGTTAAATGTCTGTGTAATCGGAGTTAACAAATGCCGTTGATATTTGATATGATACTATCAGGATACTATACTGTTACAACTTACAACACAAGTGTGAAACAGTAATAGGTCTCTGAGAGCAACGTTTGTTACGAGTACATCGAGGCGAGAGTGTGGGACAGTCACAACGTGTAGCCGACAAAACAAGTTGTGTACGACGAATATAAAACTGTATAAAAGTGTTGAAGATATCTTGTAGTTTTATTTAGTTTAACAACTTTATTCTGGCACATCGGGGATTAGTTGGACAAAACTGGCCACATGCCACAAATGACAACTGAAGTCTGTGATAGGGAATGGGGAGGGAAAATGATCAAAATTGTTTGTCGCCTGAAGTCTAAAAACAGAAGTCTAAAAAATAATTTAATTTACTGACGAAAACTTAGCGAACTATCTGCGCTATTGCAATTTCGCATGGACAAGTTCGGATTCGAGCAACCTGTTTTTTAATGACAGATTTTAAAAATTTGATTCTGCTACTGTGTGAATGGGGGACTGAGTTAAAAAGACATTTCCCCAACGTGCCAACGAAAGTATCGAGATGCCGAAGCGGCGTAGCAGCGACAGACAGTAGCACATAGTGACATTTGGGCACAGCACAGTGCACTAGTGCGCTAACGAATTTGTCATACTTCATCGTAGTAGCTGTGGGGCACAGGCCGCCACACGTCTACTATGTCCGACTGCCGCAGTTATGGAAAAATATGCACTTAGTAAAAATAAATTTTTAATATCATGAAAGTTATTTAAATTTAAACAAACATTTAGAAGCTAACGAGTCAAAACTAATGAAAACAAAAGTGGACCAAATGCACTACCTTGCAGGGTCCCCCGAGGAAGTCCGGGATCAGGTCCTTGGGGATGTAGTCGAGCAGCCCGCCCGGCTGCAGGTAGTCCTTGCCGCCGTAGAACAGGAACTTGCTCCGGGTGTTCTCATCTGAAATATCATATCAATATTATCAACACTTTATCAAATCAAGGCGATGTTTCATTAAAATAACTCATTATAACACAAAAGTTTTTTTTATTAACAAAATCGGCAATAAACTAACAGCCGTGCCTCTTCAAGGTATGTGGTCACTGTTGGTCATCAGTGAAGAAAGAAAGTACTGGTTTTCAAGCCGAAACATAGAGGCCATCCATAAATTACGTCACAATAATTTCATGAATTTCTTTGGCACTTGAAAATTTAGAGTCCCTTCCAACACTTTGTCACACTTCATTGACCCACCCCCTTACGTGACACGTAATTCATTGATAGCCTCATTGACCAGAAATACGCATCCCACTCACCAATGAACGTGCTGACTATCGTCCACAATATCGGGAAGACGCGCGGCGCTCGCACGATCAGCACGCGGCCCATGGTCTCCGGGTAGTTGGCCTCCACGCTCTGGATGATGTAACTTTTAAATGGCTATACAGTACAAGCCCACCTACACCCCACTCACCAATAAACGTGCTGACAATGGTCCACAGTATCGGGAAGACCCTGGGCGCGCGGACGATCAGCACGCGCCCCATGGTCTCCGGGTAGTTGGCCTCCACGCTCTGGGTGATGTAACTTATAGATGGCCATACAGCACAAGCACACCTGTAGCTTCACTCACCAATAAACGTGCTGACTATCGTCCACAGTATCGGGAAGACCCTGGGCGCGCGGACGATCAGCACGCGCCCCATGGTCTCCGGGTAGTTGGCCTCCACGCTCTGGATGATGCGCAGCAGCGCGCGCACGCCGGGCCGCCACAGGTGCCGCATGTTCAGCCCGTCCAGGTCCACCAGCAGGCTCCACGCGTGCACCGCGTGGGTGGAGGAACGCGTCGCTTCTTCGAGTAGCTTTAGGCCTTCTTCGCACACGTGGAGTGTCTGGGGAGGAACGACGGGTTTATGTGTTTGAGAGCTACTCAATAACTATTTGACGCGTTATGAAATTTGGATAATAATCGAAAACCTTAAATATTGTTCTACCAAATAAGTATAGAACTGTAAAACATGTAGAATCGTAAAACTGTATCTTAAGCAATAAAATGATTATAGCTATGAATAATCACTGTTAAGAACATCCCGCACTCGTATCTATATTGCAGGTGACGAAGACAATTATTATGATTAAGCGAAATTGACTTTCACATACTTTCCTTCTCTCTTCTTCCTTAGCAAACAACACATCGACCAAATAAATTACACATGAAGTATCCACGATCTAAAACATTTCCAGTCATACAAAACTAAAAGTACGGCAGTACCCACCAGCTTGAGCAGGCCGTCCTCCCCGATGGACTTGAGCAGTCCCTTGACGTCCATCTGCCCCAGCCGCAGGATGTACAGCGGCCGCCCGTCTGAAACGTACACATTGCACCACTGCACTGTAACCACTTGTTTACGAAACCCTTCGTTAAGTGACTAAAAATATACTAAGAAATATCGGTAGCCATTGAAATCCGTGCAATATGCTTTCACATTAATATTATCATTTGTCTTTATCTTCATTGAGAACAGGAGTTTGCGTGGGCCACATGCTAATTATACGTGCTTATTGCACTGTCAGAATGAGTTATACTGAAAATCAGCGCATTTTGATAAAACTTTTTATATATCTACATCACAAAAGACATTCCCAAACAATCATCTGTTTATTTTTAACCTAGCTATCGAAAATGGTCAGGAATTTATCTGAGATTAAAATTCTAAATAAAAAATCATATCTTTTATTTCTTCCCCTTTAGTGTGAAATTTATAAAAGTCTTTTCCTACTGGATGTCTGGCTAGAGATTAAAATGATTCGTAACATGCCACAATAGATCAGACATCGCTGACGTCGCAGTGGCCTCATGGGGCTACTAGTTCCCCATGCTCAGACACCATAATTGCTTTTTACAAAAAAAAATAACCGACTTCAATCTTGATAATTAGAGATAACTCAAAAACTACTCGCCAGATGGCGCTCAATTCAACATGTAAGTGTAAAGTTCTCGTCACTACAAATTAATCAAGCCCAAACACTAGATAACTGCAGTAAATCGTTGAGGAGTTCCCTCGACTGTCTTTCGGCTTCATCAGATCGACTCCAGATTTTCATAAGATGGTAGCGCTTTAATGTACTTATGATAACATGAACAAACACACTAGTTGTCCATACAATTTTCGAAAGTTCCCCTCGATTTCTCTGAGATGCCATCATCAGATCCTGGTGTCCTTATCAGGGGACCCCACTGCGCATATCTACTTTACAACAAAAAAAGAATTATCAAAATCGGCCCATAAACGACGAAATAATCGCTGAACGTACATAAAAAAAAAAGCATATATACGGTCGAATTGAGAACCTCCTTCTTTTTTGAAGTCGGTTAAAAATAATAACAAGTAGCTTCAAGATATCAATGTTCGACAGCGATCAAACAATAAAGCCGGTACGAGTAGAATATTGTACTACTCAATGTAATTAATGCATTGTTCCGAAATCATTAATGTAATTATTAACAAACCAATTAACAAAGTAATTGGTATTGGTGTTATTATAACAAAAGGGCAATATTGAGACAACGTTCAATTTGTACTTCTAAAATATTATTCATTCTTACTGCAACTCAATCTACAGATTTCTATCCGACATATCAAATCAAATAATACATAAGTTCATGATAATTATTGTTAGTAAATGCTTCCCGACAAACCAAGTGCATTTAACCAAATTAAATACTTACTCAATATTTATTTATACCCCAGCAAATATTTAGTGTAGGCATGGTTTTTTACTTGTACTTATATTTCATTTTTATCAAACTGCTCCTTGTATCCTTAATAAATATAAGTAACATTTTTCAAACCAAATTATTTACCAAGATTTTATAACTACATAATATAATTGCAACTTTTTGGTGTACCTAGTAATGTATGCACAAAATCTGTAAATGTAAAAGCAGATGTTAAAACAGCACTAAGTACATGTCGCCAGCCAGGAAGCGCTGACCCCGCAAATTAGCTTGATTTCCAACACTGCAGCGGAAACATATTAAAATTTCACGATAATAATGATTATACGGAGGAAGGAAACGTGCAGCAGTCGGAATGAATCACTTGAAGAGTTCTTGCAAGGCCAGTTTTTGGCCTTGATCGCAAGCAGACTGCTGGAGCCGTCCTGATATTAGGAACATCAATTTTGTAGCAAAACTGCAGGAATGGCTAGCAACAACCGCTTAACGCTGTCCACCCATTACTGCGTAAATGGCAACACGTGGATTTTCTGAATATTTCAACCCCAGAAAACTCTTCAACGAAGATTGTTGCACTAAAAGCCTATAAATCCTATTTTCAGTCCAACCTTTATCATGATGATGCCAGCCACCGGGGAAGTACTGCTTGACGACGTCGGGCGTCTCGTACTCGGACAGCAGGCGGTCCACCTGGTGCTTCTTGCGCCACAGCAGCGACTGGGACAGCATCTCGCGCGCCTTTTCCACGTGGAAGTCGCGCGCGCGCAGGAACCGCAGCAACGTCGTGTCGCTCGGGACCTGGGCACCAAAACCAGTGGAAATGATTAGGGACATTCAATTTCCAAAGGTTGCCAGACAAGCTGTTAAACTGCAATTCGTTAATGATTTACCTGGTGTTAAATAGGATTATATTTCAAGAGAGAAAGATGAGTTTGTCCACGTATTTCAGATAATAACACCACCGCTTTAAAATTGCAATCCCCTTTTGTGGACTCACTGTTGCTATATCTTACATTTTAACTTAATTTTTCACAATCTTCGTGAATAAACAAACAGATAATGTTCAGCGGAAACATCTGCTGATTGTTTTATCTTTGGTCGTAAACAAATAATAATTATGCCGACTCATTTAGGTAATCCCACTTGTGGGCGGTAGGTATTGGGAACGTGCACGACGGTGGCAACGCGCAACTTTTTCGGCTACTGTCAAATATGACAAGTAAACATTGTTAGTATTTTTGCAATTAAAAACCAAAATAAACAGTAAATGATACTTGTTGACTTTATTTGAGTACAATTTATTGAATAGTGTATGTGTACAATGGATATAATCATAAAAACCGCGTTCGAAAGTATAACACACAGCCGCAATAGTTTCTATTTTTTGTCACGTTGTGCGCTGCGATCGTTTTTGTACACCTGCCACCCGCTTTGCACATAGCGAATAGCGACTGCACGTCACTCGTCATGGCGATGTTTGCCGGAATTTGGCGGGAAATGGGTCTCGCAAGGTCATGATAACGTACAATCGTACAACACAATGACATTACACCTACGCGAAGGATGCGCTTTATCGTGAATATTTACACATGCGCTCGTGGAGAGGGGACACGCAAACTTGGCGTTATTGACACGAGTGTGAAGGTTGACACCGAGATCACTGAGATTTATCTACTGCGTTCTTAGAGTAGTTATCCAAACATTAAATATTAAAAGACACGTGTTTACAGTTGTTCACTTGAATCATCGACGGTAGGTCAACTGTCTGCATATGTTTTGTTTACCTACCTAATCTACCTATATTATATCTGTTGAACGTATCTTGAGCGAGAAAACAGCCGATAGTTAGATACTTCCTCCTCAGCGGAAGGACAACTGCCTTTTTACATAAACAGTGGACAAAGCAGTTGAGCCAGCTGACGTCCCTCACCTTTCCCTTCTGCAGGTCGGCGATCCACTTCCGGAGCTGCAGCAGGCGCGACTCCTGCATGGGCGTCAGCTCGCCCAGGTACCGCTTGATGTACTCGCTGTCCAGGGTGTATTGGTCTGTGGACAACACAGGTCGCTATTGAAAACTTGAATATAATTCGATACTACAACAAAAAGAGCGGTTAGAGCGATCTCTTTCAGAAAACCACTAAGTACTTCATCATGATCGCAACCCGTCCCATATCCCAAAGTGGGATCGGGTAGCGTAGTCCGTCACGCTGGCCAAGTGCGAATTGACACACTTCATCATTACTTTTATAGAATACAAAATTTTAATCATTATTGGCACGTAGAAAAATTCTTTAATATTTCGTTATTATCAAAGCATTTTAACTTTCAATATGCAAGGTACAATGTACCGTAAATACATTATCGATAGAAAATCATATTAGAAAAACATCAAATTCTTTTTACCTTTTTTATTTCTTATAACATAGTGATTGACAACAACATTAGAAATTGATGGGATGGATGGATGAGCATTGGAAAAGGATCAGTCAGTTTTTATAGGTTTATAACATGGACGCTACATAACATCTATTCGTAATATTATTAAAACATCTCTGCCATATTAAAGTTGATCATCAGTTCCATTTTCGTCTCCTCCATTATTTTTGATAAACGACAAGACTTTTCGACTATACTTCGCTTCGATTATGAGCAGAAGTAGCGTATCTTTATTTTTATTACACGCACGTAATTACAGTCGCGTGAGCATATCTGTAATTTACGATAAATCAATGGATTACCCGAAACCAGCAGAACTTCGTTTTAGAATTTTGAACGATGAATCCTATTCATCGTTTTCCATACAAGTCAAAACCTTTAAGTTTTGAATCGACAAGGAAAATGTGACCCGCATTACTAACTCTACGAAACTACACGAAGCGTACTAGAGCTTTTCCTCGAGTTACACGTGGATTATACCTTTGTGTCCAGAATTCCACATACCGTTACCCAGGTATGTTTAAACCTGGCCGTGACCTGTGGGCTGTGGGCTGTGGTGCGAGGGGTAAGGGGGGCGGGGCGGGCGCTAGCTGTCGGGGAAATTGCATCGCAGCTGCCAGGCATTTTGATTTATTGAAGCAATTCCGCTACGATATTTATTATCTAGATTTAATAAAGATAACGGGCCGCTGACGTAGTTCGTTTTCTATCAAGCAAAGTGAAAAGCTGCCGAGGTCTTTTCTTTTACAAAGAATTAATGCCACTCAAGGCATGGAAGTGAACATCCAATGTTACAAGTCTCACTGGCCATACCAGTAGGACAACCCAGTATGACCACCGAGAAGCACCCAAAAGTTTAAACCACACCCAAGCTGATAAACAAGGAACAGCAGGCGCAGCTCTTAAGTGAATGCAGTAAATATGTAGCTCTTCCAAATATCTGGGTATCGTACGAGTAAAGCCGTCGGTCCCGGTTGTTATCGACAGATAGCAGTCGTAAAAAAGTCGTATAAAGTATAAAGAGTTAATTCTGACTGTTTAATTAATAATTATTTTGACATTATTAACTATTATTATTTTTTACTTTTATTACTATTATTTTTGAATTTATTATTATTACAATTAATTTCATTATTGTTATCAATTTTACTAACTAAGTATATTTTGACATTAAAATTATTTTATGATATTTTCTCTACATTGAATGTTTGCATGCCGACAAGGTAAAATAAGAGAACTTTATAAAAACTCTGTACCGACTACCGACCATCCTCATGTAAGAACCTTATTTACGCAAATAAAGAATTTGAATTTGAGTTAAGCAATGTCGGAGACCTTCGGACGGCTTGAAAATTTCCGATACTTAGTTGGCCACTAACCAATCCACACTGGAGGAGCGTGGTGGAGTATGCTCTAGGCCTCATTATTAATGAGGAGAAACCCGTGCTCAGTAGAAGACCATTAATGGGTTGTTGCCACTATTGAAGTAAAATATATGTAACATAAGTAAACATTATTCCAAAATCTTTGGCCAGGGGGTTTTAGTGTTAAAAAAACTGGACTACCTACTGCTTACTACACACGGTATTCTCTGTAATATGTATAATGAAATCAATTAACAAGTTGTGAACAAGTTGTGGCCATTTTCCCGCGCCGACAGGTACGGTGGCTCTCACGTAAGGGCGCATTCATGTAGAACGCTGGTTACCGGCGCTGATCTGCCAGCGCTTATCGGTATAGTCTAAGATCCGAATCTAAATCGACATTCATCGGGTTGATAAGAGAATCAAACACACTAATAGAAACTTTTTTTGATAGTTAAAAATATTTGTTAATATTTAACAAATAATTTATTAGAGACCACTTTTTAGTGCTTAATAAATATTTCTTAGTATTTAAAAAGGTTTATTAATATGTAATATTATTAAAATGAATATCAGATTTATTAAACACAAAAAAATCATTTTAAATACTAAGAAATATTTGTTTAATACTAAAGAGTGGTATAAACTAATACTTAATATTCTGTCCAGGATTTTTGTTGTCTACCCATTTTTAATATATTTTCTAATATATACGAAATTTATTATTTTATAATTTTGATTCTCTTTTCAACCCGATGAATGTCGATTTAGATTCGGATCTTAGACTATACCGATACGTGCTGACAGATAGGGACAGGGATGGGCAAATGGGAAAAACATATCGACATTTATCGTATCGATATTTTCCAAATGTATCGATATATACCACCCAAGAAATTTAATGTTGATATTTCGATATATCGGTATGTTTTGCCCAATGTGCAATTATTTATAAAAATTGCCAAAATATTCGAAATTTTAAAGTACCTAAATACACATCTGGCTGTTATGACATCAGTTTTATTATTAAAAAACATGTTTATGTACCTGTAGCCAAGAAAAAATCAACATACAGTGCCACAAACTTATCTGGTCCGGTTGCCAAAATTGCAACTAATGCAAATGTTATACTGTTGTCAGACAAAGACCAAGACAGTAGCGCCCCTCTTACCGGGTCAGATTAGTTTATTTTTATTTTATATATATTTTTATTTTATAGATATTTTTCTAAAAAAATATCGATATTTTGATATATCGATATTTTTTACCCAAACCTACTGGCAGATCGGCGCCGGTAACCAGCGTTCTTTTCGAATGCGCCCTAAGGTATGGGATATCTCGCAAGAAAATCGCTTTTTCAGTTCTAATCAAGCATTCCACAGCGCGTTCGAGCAAACTTACCTTTTAATCTCGTTTATTTTAATGGTAGTTCGTAATGATGGCATCAATGTAAGGTAAATGTAATGTAGGTAAGTGTGTAGTTTCAGCGCTCCTCACAATATCAGAATAACCGATGCGAACCTGTATTCAAAAAGACTAGAATGATAGAGCAAATGATACTTATTAAGAAAATAAAGAATACCTAATAATATGTGAAAAAATGAAATTATCGAAATGAAAAGAATTTTAAATTGACTGTGAGGAACATCAAAGATTTAGCATAGGTACGCTAACGATTACTAATAGGCACCTAGTAAGTACTGTATTTTGAGTTTATTAATGATTTATCATCCTGTTCATAACTCGGTGCTGAAATATTGTTTGTTTCGTGCCTACGGAAAGAAAATTAATCAAAAACGATATTGCATACGGGAGCAAGGTGAGAGCGATCGACAAGTCTGTAATTAAAGAGGAAATTGATTTGGTCGTTATCGTTATAAATTATGTAGTAAAATTATCTTATCGTATGAATTCGTATGATGCAAGAAAGTTTTTTCGTAAAACCAAACAGGCTTCAAGGTATTAATGCTATTATAAATGTTGTTTCTGTATTTTAATCACCAATTTAAAACAATTCAGTGGCCAGCTTGTAAAATCGTTAATCGATTACCTAATTGAGAATTAATGCTCAAGCTCATTCAATATCACACTCCGACGCGCATACATCGGAATAGCAATCCACGGTCAAGGAGACAAGGCTGTATTGCATTGAATGTTTTATGGAACAGCGCGATATTCCGACAAGGTTCCTTTTGTTATGTGTGCCGTTCCCGATTCCCGGCCGGAGATGGAACGCGCTCCGGGACAGGTCAAGGCTGGGTAAACCGGGTCACTGGCAACCAGGAGTTTAATTGTACCTGGCCGCATAATCTGCGCCCATTTCATACCCATTCGCGGTTTGTCGATTATGAACGGTTAAGGGTCGATTCAGATTTGCCGGAACTGTGACGGAACGGTGACTTCACTGATATGTCTGAATCGACCCTAAGAAATTATGTATGTAGGTCGGGAATCGGATGTACCTATTCATTCGTTCATTGGTTGTTTGATTGACAAGTCCGGGCATCTGTGTTGGTATTAATGACCACTTACCATCAGGCTGCCTGCTAGTTTTTCGGAAGATTACAACAATTATGCGTCTCCACCTTGTTCATTACGTTTACGAATTTAATCCAGAAAAAGACGGAAATTCACTCCTAACGCGTGTAACACAATTTTATTTAGTTACTTAGATAACTATCTCGAGAAAGCTTTGAAGTGTAAAATAAATGTCCATCACATGGTGTAGATTATTATGAATAAATCGCTGATCAAAATTCATGCCTAAAGTGTGAAATGTCCTCAACGCCTTACTCAAGTACCGACTAAAGTCAAATATTCCAAGAATGATGTTAATTTTCTTAGAACACTAAGAAGCACTTTGAGGAAATTATTCAAATTTGTCACATACGATGTTTGCGTTTACGACAGTGACGCAATTATCCTCCACTACAAACCACACAGAAGAGTCCTTGAGGAGATAGTTCGAAATTCTAATTTGTCGTTCATTTTGTTGTTTAATTTATAGCATTAAAATACGTCTAAATATTTCGTGGTTTACAAGTAGGTACTATAAAGTATAGTATGTCTTCACGATCTCTTAACATTCAAGCTCCAAAGCTTATCACCAACCAACTCGGCTGTACTTTTGCTTGTTTGCTGCTCCTAGAATTTCATTCGTTTATTACGATTAAAAAACTAAATTCTCATCCTTGAAATAAATGGACACCCCTTGTCATGACTCCGACAAGATCCAAAACGTGTTTGTGATACTTAGATGTTTATAATAAGTAGGTATACAGTAGAAGATTAAGTTACACTGACTAGCGCCCAGCCTTGAAAAATTCCGCACGAAATCCAGGGCTTAGCGTTCTATCTGCACTTATCCCAGCCTACCAGGGGGCGCGAGGCGCTGCGGCCCGGGCCCTCTAATGGATCCCACTTTATCTGGATTATAGGCCACTTTCCAACATAAATAATATTCATTCTTGATCTTAGATGACCTACGCTACGTAATTTCAAAAGAACTTAATAACTATTTCAGAAGTGCAAAAATATCGTTAGGGAAGTTAGGTAGGTATGTCATAGAAAATTTAATCATGAAATACACAGGAAATACTTCAGGTAAGAAAACTTTCATACCCTTCAATATAAAGGTCCGTTCCATAGGCGTGCTGATGTCAATTCGTAGAAGATGAAAGTAGGTCACGCTTCATAAATCCTGAATTTCGCGGCCTAAAACCGTATTCGTTAATTATTACAAAATACCGAGAAACGATCGCAAAGTTTTTCTACGCCCGCCGCTGATTCCAATTAAATTGTGCCAGCCATTCCCATGAAATCGATATCATTGCTTTTTGTAGAAAACCTTCGCGAATAAAAATAAAACGTTCGCGCGATGAATGTAGCAATTAAGCGAAGACCGCTCGCTGGAACCCGACCCAGTAAACACATTGCGCCCCAGACACCCTGATAAGGATTTATGGCTAACACTAACTTAACTTCTAGCATGTGTAGATAAGAGAAAGTTTCCCGCAGTATGTTACATGTAGACAAACTAACCTATTTTTTATAGAAACTAAAGATGCTTTTTCTTGGTAGTAAAAATGTCCTGGTATGGCATGGTAAAAAGATGCCCTTTCAAAAAAAACCTTTTTCTATTTAATTTTACGATGTCTTCATAACCGCCGATTATATCGGCCACCAAATACCTAATAACTGGTCATAGCACCCATGGATACTAAGATATCACTGAGGTGTTGCCCGCCAAGTAAAATACTGTGGAGGCACAAACTTATTGCCTAGTAGCTTTTACACTGGAACCGAAAACGTAAAACAATTTGACACCGTTCATTGTAGAATCATCATGTTCGATGCTCAGACAAGTAGAAACACAGAATATGGTTATCTTGAAATCAAAGGATAGACTGAATTTCTTTTACATATTTCTGTGGCAAAGTTGGAAATTTACCGCTAACTTCTTACTTATACTTGAAAAATAGCACCTGAGGTAAATACCATTAGTGGGCCAGGCTATAGGTATCAATTTCCATACAGTGTAAATATATCGCCGAAAAAACAGAGCCAGCAAAATTATAGGAGCACGTGGGCGTCCGGATGGGGCCGCCCACACAACCGCACGCAGCGGGGAATACATCGTCGTGGCAAGGGCCCGCATAATGTAGCTCTGCGACAGTTTATTTATTTATTTATTTAAACTTTAATGTACCGGGAACGTTGTGGTACAAAAGGCGGACTTAATGCTAAAAGCATTCTCTGCCAGTCAACCTTTGGACTAAGCAGATAGCATCGAAGGCGGTATTAAAATATTAATTAGAGAAAAAAAAATACAAGGACACAAAAATGATGATCGACTCAACTCAGCAGAAATGAAAATCTTAGCAAGTGAACTGACTAAACAATCACGCTCAAGATAATGGGCAGTTACTCTGCACTTGAACAGCTGTCTGCTACTGACTTTCCTAATTTTGTCGGGTAGGGCATTCCAAAGCCGGATGGCTTGGACGGCAAAAGAGCTTGACATGAAACCGGATCGGTGAAGGGGAGTCAGTCATTGAGTATACCGCTTAATGTCCGTTCTAGCTGTGCTTCTAGTCCATTCCTCTACACCTAGTTTCTAGTAACTATTCAGTATAGGTACAGGGCGTCTATCAAACAAAATTTGAACAGTAGGTAGGTATATAATGGTTTTAAGACAAAATGGGGTTGAGTCAATTCAATGGATTTTGCTTGACCAGAAAAATAGAAAACCTGTCATGAGGGCGCTAAAGTTTTCTTTTTTATGGCAACAGCACAAACAACAGTAACTATAGTAACGCTCATGTTATTATTGTCAAATTATTACGTCATTTTAGCACAAAATAGACACTCAAAGTAAAAAGACAAACATGAGACATACTGTGACATTCAAACTCACTGACAAGCAATTTACGATTGACGTCTAGAAAGTAAGCGTTGCCATTATAACAAATTAGTTCCATGAGTTTACCGCCACAGCGCAATATGGCGAGGTTTTTTATATTCCTGGTCAACCTATAATTTACTTTTATAAATACTTCCAAGTTAGTATTAGAATTCTCTGAATTTGTTAATTTGTCTGATTTAATAATAAGATCAAATCGCGGTCAAGTCTTTACAGGATAAAGGAAACGTCTAATTTCATCACAGAAATTCTAAATCAAAAGATCTGTTCCAAAAAATAAGCGATAAGCGTTAGCATTTAAGTTCTGTAGAGATTATTCACTAAACATTTAAAATTGTCAGTTATCTTCTCACCAACTCTCAAACTCAGATCAAATGTTACTTATTTAACAAATTTTCTCTCTTAATAAACTCCACGCGTATGTTATAAATCGCTATTGTAAGCTGCAAATTACGAAAATACACGAATTCAATCCTAATGTACCTACTCAAAAATATTCGCTGCGCAATTAAATTCGACTGTTCTGAAAATGCTTCGTAACCCAGAATGCAACACGTTTTATAGCATTGAACGATTTCAAGTCATTGTATGCAAACTTAGCAAAATTTAGCAGCAAACAAAGGTCATGATAACCATTGATTTACTATGTACTTTAGTACATAATATCTCAATGATGATAACAAGGAATGAAGAAATGTTCATGGAAGTACTTAAATCAATTTGAGACTATTATACGTGGGTATGGGTATCTTCCAGTAAAAATAGGCTTCTGTTAGTGCGCTTTACCGTCCACATCTCGAATGTGCGGTCCCTCCTGATGTTAAGCCTTTATAGCATCGTTTCTTAACCTCGGGTCGCGACCCAAATCCGGGTCGCGGGCGGTATTGGGATGGGTCGCGGGAATTTTGAAAAAGTTGTTGTCATCATCGCCTATGAACACGAGTAACACAAGGGGAGTCACCAGTCCAACGCCGGCCCTGAAGGAGAAAATTTTTTAGTTTTTACACCTTTCTTGAAGAACCCCATGTCATAGCGATCCGGGAATACCTCAGAAGGAAGCCATTCCACATCTTGCACGTTCGTGGCAAAAACGATCGTAAAAAACGGACCGTAGTCGTTCGTCCAAGCGGTGTGGATGAAACTTCAATCTTTGGAGAGTGGTGTGATGATGGAAGGGTGAAGTTGGCACCGAATCGAACAATTCCTCGGAGCACTCACCGTTGTAAAGCCGGTGAAACACGCAGAGGCATCCCATGTCTCTCCTCAGACTTAGGTGTTCTAACCTGTTAGTGACTCGTGGGTCGTTGACAATTCGAATCGCGCGCTTTTGTACGGCCTCAATTGGACTAAGCTGGTATTGTGGCGCCCCTGCCCAGAGATGAGAGCAGTATGTACTCCATGTGAGGCCTGACCTGTGCTTTATAAAGCATCAGTACCTAGGTCTCTCGCAATGAAGTACTGCTTCGCCCGGTCTAGGACACCAAGTTTTTTGGAGGCCAATTAGGCCTTAGCTTTCAGATAACTCCAATACTGCACATCGCTCGGAATGTCAACGCCCAGAATTCCAACACGTTTACCAAAGGTGAGCGCGGTACCCTGGAATTGTCATGACAGATGGAGGTTTCTTAGCGGAAAACGCGCAAACTTGTGTTTTTGTGGGGTTGAACTCAACTAAATTGAGTCGTCCTCATTCCGAGACTTGCTCCAGAGAGTTCTCTTATTCAGACACAAATTTGATTCTGCTATCCTCCACTTGTGACCGAGAAGCTTTTGTAGGGCCTGTATAATAGGCATCTCCCGTGCTGTCATCTGCATAGCAATGAATGCCGTTTGTACGTTTGTAAGCACAGACCCTTGGGGAACACCAGCGTTTATGGGTTTCAAATCTGAGCAACAACCGTCGACTACGACCTTTATATGTCGCTCAGACAGAAAGCTGGCTACCCAACTGCATAACCTCTCAGGGAGACCGTAATGACTTCATCATCATCACCAGCCTTCTAATGTCCCCACTACTGGGGCACAGGCTTACCTGATAGAAACACACAAGGAGAATGAGCAATAACCCACCAAGCGGGCCCAGTGCGGATTGGTGGGTGTTAACGACAGCAAATGCAACCGGGACCAACGGCTTAACGTACCTAACGGAGTAAATATTAAGGATTTCGTTCACCCATCCAGTGAACAGGCTCTGCGAAAGTTGCTTAGCAAACGTAATCGCAAGCTGAGCGCGCTTCCCACTGTGCCACTAAGCTACTCAACGTAATGACATCAATTTGAGCAAACTACGGACTTTTACTCCTATTATTAGGGTTCCGTACCCAAAGGGTAAAACGGGACTCTATTACTGAGACTTCGCTGTCCGCCCGTCTGTCACCAGGCTGTATCTCATGAACCGTAATAGTTACACAGTTGAAATTTTCACAGATGATGTATTTCTGTTACCGCTACAACAACAATACTAAAAAACAGAATAAAATAGATATTTAAGTGAGCACCCATACTTTTGACGCCTCAGCGATAGTTCAGTTACCTTTCGGTCCAAGAGATGGCGTTGTGGCTAACATGGGGCTACAATAAAACAGTATGTATGAGGCTTTCATACAACAGACCAGATTTTTTTGGCGTTTTTATACATAATGGTACGGAACCCTTTGTGCGCGAGTCCGACTCGCACTTGGTCGGTTTTTATTTTATTATCATTGGAAAATCAATAAAATGGCAGGGTCGCGGACTTGAAATATTTTCACATTTTAGGTCGCCAGCCAAAAAGGTTAAGAACCGCTGCTTTATAGTCTAGCATTCATTCTGTTCATTCATTCCTGGTGTACCAAAATACAGGCTTTGGCTTAGTTTGGACACCAGATCTCCCGCAAAACAAATTACCAACATTATACTTATGTACAACTTGTTTGTAATTGTTTGTGTGGAGATGAATAAAAAGTTATTGTATTGTATTGTATTTACTTATGTTAAAACAGTGTTCACGTATTTATATACAAACACAAACGAACTGCAAGTTTTTTGTCTTATTTTTTTCCTTGGACTTCGACTTTATCTTCGTCATCAAATTTGACTTCAGCTTTCTTGCCTGTCCTTTGTAACTGTCGCTTTTGCGTTTCATCGAGTTTCAAATTAGTATAGTTCTAATTTTAATAAAGTTTCACTACAGAAATACAAATTGAACAAACAATATACATTCCAAAACCCCTGAAGTGATACATTACAATAAGGTCAGTGGTTTGAAACCGAAACAGCACGAGTTGCGCTTTGCCGGCTACACGGTTTCAAACCAATCAGTGTTGGTTTGAAACATCAGTGTAAAAAGACCGTCGCGCGACTATCACGTCTCTACGCTCGACCTATATAAGACTAGTAAACCCGCCCTCGCTTCGTTTCGGGGAACCAGTCCCTTCAAAAATCTCTATAAATTTAACAAATTATGTTATTCCGATGTCTACGCTATATTACTGCAAAGTTACATGAAAATCCATTCAGTGGTTTTTGTGTAAAAGAGCAACAAACACACACACACACATACATCATTACAAACTTTCGCATTTATAATATTAGTAGGATAGGACTAGTAGGAAGTAGGATAAGGATAAGGATAGGTTAGGATATCCTTAGATTGTCAATTTTTTTTTGGCAGACGCGGCGTTGGCCCTTGGGTCAATTTCTTTTAATTTGTCGGCTAAAATATTCCACGCATTTTTTTTGAATAGGTACAATCTTTATAGGACTCTGATGTGAGGTCCCAAAGGCAGGGCAAGTCTCTATACAACTCGAGAAATTCAGTCAACACTTCTCGTTCTTTCTGCTCTCGTGACATTTCGTCGTTGTCGTTGATGCGTGCGTCCGCGCTCGCCGCTGCAGTGTGACTGCGTTCGCGTGGTTTGAAACAAACGGCTACACGGTTTCAAACCAACGCTTCTGCCAGTGGTTTGAAACACAAGCCTTTCTACCAAGGGCGTTTGAAGGTCAAGCGAAATTTGGTTTGAAACTACTGTCTACACTGTTTTAAACCTCGGTTTCAAACCACGGTTTGAAACCGTGTAGCACATGCTTTACGTGTTATTTATTTCACTGCGGTACAATCCGTACAATTGAACAATATGTTAATGTGAATTCCGCGGTGAATATTAAGTTAAATCAGAAGCGGGCTCATGTTAAGATTGCGATGTTGTGTCGTTTGTATGTAATTAAAACATTGAAATTTACATAAACATGAACACTATTCTTAGTCCAACTTTTGGTTCGGTAAGGTCAGTCAAAATCAAGTCAAGGTAACTATCGTATGTAATCTATATTAGACTGTTTTAGACTCTTCAGTAAATAATTGTTATAAGTATAAAATAGTAATTATTAAGTACCTATTCCATCCTTATCTTCTTAAATACAGACCACATGAGTTACTTCGCTTCACATACTGCAAGACGCTAAACTGCGACATTGCTAACTCGTTACCGCGTCCACAACGCAGCAGAGAACCTTCCTCTGTATTTATGTACAGCAAAACCAACTTATCTCTGAAAGAAGAGAGGCGCTGTCGGACGCATTGAACCAATCATTGCTCGCAATTCGATAGGTAGTAACTGACAGATGAATGACCACAACGTACTTATGAATGACTTTAACATGGCGGCATTAGTTCCAATTTTTGCCATTTCAGAGATAAGTTGGTGGCACTGTACAATGTACAACTATCATCTGGGAAAATCTACAAACCGTCACATGGAATTATTCAATTACTTTATAGACATCACAGTTGTCATGAACAGCAATGGAAGTAAAGCACGTTCGCTACCTTAACTATTAAGCAAAATTGTTGGACAAATAAGATTTACAGCCACATAAACTGTTTTCCCCAGTTTAGCCGCCAAGTCCCAAACATATAACAATCACCACTAGCGTCTGAGAAAATTAACTCGAGGAAAAGTTTTAATGAGTTTCGGTTCACCAATGTCAAGGATGTACATAAAACGTGGTCGTGACGTCAGGGCCGGCGTGCCTGGTGAACCGCACTTCGCATTTGCGAGCAAACTCTCGACGAATACGTCACCGCCAATAGACGTAGTTTGAAGTAACACGTACGTTTTCAATTACATGGAATCAGTTTAAATGACCCTTTTTGCTATTCAAAGACTAGGTACTAAGTAAAAATACATATTCTACGTAAGACCAAGTTTTTTAAATGAATGAGTAGTTTAAACTGGCCTGGATGGACATAATATCCCTTACCATGATAAGTAAGGTCACTAAAGATTGAGATGCATGGCCGTACAATGCATAAAATAAAACTTCAGTTTCTGGGCTCGTGTCGTCACTTAGAGCAAGTTATAATAGCTCTTATAAGCCACCTAAAGTATGTGCTTACCGTGCCTGGGAACCCCTTAGCGGATTAGTGGCATATCTCACTTGGAGACTAAACAGCAGCTACACGAGAGGTTGTGACAGCCAAATTAATGAACAAAGAACTTCTAACGAAGCTCGCTGCGCCTTTGCCAAGGACGAAATCCGCCTGACGTCACAGAACGGCGCGGCCAAACCAAATATTATTCAGATAAAGCTCTACCGCAGTACTCACATACGGGATGCGAATGCCAACAAAATTTTAATGATACTCCACACTAAACTGCTTAGCATTGGCGTAGAACAAAGATATCGTCGGTTTGGTAATTCAAAGTGTTCAGCATAAAATTATGAAGGATATGACCTTATCCGTGATGTGACTTGTTATTCAAATGAAATTGGACTCGGGGGCAATCGCGAGCTCCCTTTAGACGACATCCTGATTTTGTGTTTTAATATAAAAGAGTGCTATCTATATGCCTATTGAACACCAATTGATTGGCGATGCGTGGGGGCTGCCCTGCCGCCCGCGGCCCTCCCACGGGACGTCGCCAGGATTTATCGCCAACTCCGTTATCCGACGGGACGAGATACTTGCATTCCGATTTATCGCCTTCCAATGGAATTCTGAACGCGTACGTTTGTGTAACATATTTTCGCGAAAAATGGTTTCCAATTTGTCTTTTCTTTTAAGTGAATGCGAACATATTGGAAGTTCAAATAATTTGTAAGATATATTTTTTCCCTTTTTTCCTCAACATGAGTAACAGTAACAGAATAGATATTATGTTAGCAATTGGTTAGGAGTAAAGAAATTTTGATCATAGCTGTAGTATCCTGTAGGTACTTGAATATCCTAACATTCAATAATTACAAAATGGAGAACATTCATAACTTTACTACACTACTGTTAAACAACAATCTACAAATTATCTACAAAGAAAAGATTAGTAAGGCATAAAATCAAGAATTTATTTACACTTATCTACCGGCCATCGCGACGTTGTAGAAAGAAAGAAATTGGCGTCGAGAGCAGTACGGCTATCAGAACTGCGCAAGCGAGCAGCACCACCAGATTGTCCCATCTCGACATGAACTGGATCAGGTTGGCCGCCGGGTCGGTGTCCAGGGGCGAGCAGTTACACGACTTGATCTCTTTATAATCTCTATCATGCCCCAAATCCCTCAGCTCTAAGTTAAGATTTGGACTAGAGCGGGTGACCTTCTTTTTTTTATCCTCCATCTTCTCAGACTTCAACTTCAAATCTTTGGAAGATTCTTCCGGCTTTTTATACCACTTGGTCGATTCCCTATGCTTCTTATCCCCAGGTAAGAGCTGGGCGGACTCTCCCTGCCTACTCATACTGAGTGCCGCCGAGCTGAGCGCAGTGGACTTCGGTGGTTCTATAACATTTATTTTAGTCGTCGAAAAAAGATTCCTGTGGGAAGGTTCGGCGGCCAGGTCTCTGGTAGCAGATTTACTGCGTTGTTTCAGGTTTTGGATACTCCATTTGGTAGAGGATTGGGAGGGACCTGAGGACGGGAGGAAGGAAAAGGTTAGCCAGTATTAATATTTAATTAGGTAGCGTGAGGTTAGGGGTATATGTAAATGTGAATTCCTAATTACTTCATGATAAATATTTAATTATGTAAGAGCCAAATATTTGGCTAAGGTCGGACTGAAGGTCGTACTTAAGCTAAATTTACTTCGATTGGCCATTACCAAGAAAATACGTTACAAGGAGCGGGTCGCAGAATAAGGGGCGACCCTCTGAATTATTAATGATATGAAAGTTAAACAGCGGTTGTCCCGTGTACCCAAATAGGATGTCCGAGTTGTTCGGTGGTAACAAACAACCAGATCGACACGTTCCAGATGATAAGAGCTACGCTTAATATGCAGTAGGGTACAACAACACTAATCAAAATTTCAGTAATACGACCAACTGACAGCAATGTTTATTCGTAAAATAATTCTTAGTCATGTTAAATGTGCGTTATTAATTTTATCAACATGAAAACCCTTAAGAGCTGTAAGGCATTTCAAACACATTCAATTCTAAACATTAAATAAACTTCTGTTACGTCTGTCTAAACATTAGATAAGCTTATGCCTAGTCTACGACTACCTGAAATAATATTTATAATTTGAATAAATTAACGATAAGTACCTATTCACAGAGAGCAATTTCAATGTTTTAACTGGCTACATTTCTCAATTCACAAAGCGACCAATTAGCAGAACAGCAGACATAACGCTGGAATTCATCAATTACTTAATCGCGATGTTGTAACTTATTCCGTTCGCAGTAACCTAATTCAGTGCAAGCGATAATAATTAGCTCAGTGCGAAGTATCCCCGATGGACCTTGCGTAAGCCCCCGCGCTTCGCCCTCAGAGCCGCACGACACCGCCTGCGAACTTGCCCCGGCTGGCTCTATGCGTAACGCACGCATTTATTTTGCAATCCGCACGCACGCATATCTATAATTCGTTCAATGAGCGAGTTTAGCCGTTATATGTATAATCTGATTTGTTAACTTAATTCTGACCTACATAGGTATAATAAAAGACACCATTTTTTATATTAAAAGGTAGAAGATACCAGTCGACGAAGAATGGTCGACACCACCCATGGATGTTCCTTAAAATTGACACACAAGATTTTAACGAACTATCCGGCATTAAGGAAGAATCACAACCGTGCCTTTTTCATCTTTCCAAGCAATTTATGTAAAACGACTAACCAACAACTCATTATAATTGCAGGGTAGCTATCCAGGCAGCTTGCCAGAATGCCGTCATTTATAAAGCCTAGTGACCTTCAGCGGCCGGACCTTGGCGCCATTATCTCGTTTGTCAACCGGCAGGATATACGGCAGAAGAGGTTGGCGTGGATTCAATCTTATAAAGAACGCTATACCGTAAAGAATTGGGAGTTATATCGCGTTTGGATGGCATTGCATCATGATATTCCCATATAGAGCTATCCTACTTTCGTGGAAAAGCAGGGGGTCTGGAGAGACAGACTAAAGGAAGAGTAGAACAATACCACAATGAACGCTTTTACAATACCTCCGTGCATACACGTAGACGACAAAGGTGAACCGTGAATCGATGACGCATCTCGTAGACCACGAGCACGAGATCGGATCGGGCGATAAGGCGTGCGTTGTCGGAAGTCGATCATTGTTTTGCATGCGCCATCGGCGGCGTACATACGGAAACGCGCGCTTCCTGATGCTGGCTGTTGACACTGGCAGCTAATGAAGACCATAGTCAGAGTACTCAGGGCCCTATACACTATACACTATACATTATACTACTACACTATAAAGCGCATTTAGTAAGCACTTGGTTCTTGTATAGATAAACACAGTGATTGATGTGTAAAAGGCAACAAGACAAATTATTCAATTGCAAGACAATTGCTTCAGCAAAACGAAGATGAAACATTGTGAATATACAAATGTCTTGAGAAGAGACCCGTACCTCATAGTGGACCAAGGTGTATTAAGACAAAATGACGAACCTACGCTATGCGACAATGTACTCGTATTTAATAATTTCCTGCTTTTAAAGTCGGTGTAAATTTTCTAGAACTATAACAGTAAAGCAGGCCGGTGCACTATACTATCTGCGTCTTCAGTAGTTTAATTGATAGACCCAAAAGTTCTGTAATAACTAAATTGAATTAATAAACTAAGCCATCCTCCCCGAATCCGATCCCGCACTCCGTCCCGGTGACACCACACAACACCACCTGCCTACATGATGACATGATGTACCTACACAGCTTACGAATTCACCACGCTGAGACATTGCTACGTCAGAACCATGACGGATTAAATACGGGGGATTAGCCAATCGAGTCAGCAAAACATAATAATTTATCACAATCGTTTTTAAAAGAACTCTTTGACAACATTTACATTTTGGCGTAAAGGGTTGAAACAGGTCAAATAGATTTCTTGATTTCGTATGCGAGTAAGTGGGTATTCTTTCGCTTTTATGGATAATGCTTATGAGTAAGAATGCTACTTAAACCCATAAAAGTGTACGACATGAACGTAAATACAGAGAAGGTCGGGTAAAGTGGATAACGCCGTCCCGTAACTAAAACTGGAGCGCCAAGTATCCTTGAACTTGTTACGTAAACAATTGTTCGCTTACTTGGCGAAGAGCAGTGGAGCGCTGAGCTAAAGTTGCGCCACAAATTCCTTCGGCATTAGCGGTGCTCGAGTTTCTCCTGTTTTCACGTCGCCACTAGGAGTATCGGTAACGGTATCAATTTATTTCGGCAGCACGTTTTGTACGTGAGGTATCAACGAACGCTCGACTCAAAGTACATTAAACAAGGAGGTAACAATTCTATGTATTCTTACATAGATACCGGCAAGGATTTTTTCTGTGTGGGGCATTTCGTTGTCATTATGTTCTGATGGTAAATGGTCACCAACGCTTCGCCGTCGCCCAAGACCTTCTTTATTACCGACACTGACACGAAGATTTTACGGTTGATTCTAAGAGAGTGGTAGGAAAACGAAGCTGGTAACATGTACGCTATGTACTTGACTTGAACCGCTACCACGTGTCTAAATAATACCACCAGGAACAGCGGAGGTTGGCTTGGATGGATGGACTCAGGATGCACGGAAGCAACGAAGCCTCCGTTGGTAGGTAGTACCTTTCCAAGAAAACTTCGCTAATTCTTTTCATAATTTTTTTTTCTTATTTGTTTTAGGTATTAATGTCAAGGATAATTCACGTGTTTGCCATTCAATTACGTATTTTACACATAATCTATATCACTATCAGATAATGAAGACATCAATAATAATTATGCTCTTTAATTCTTCATAACAGATATTATCTAGATAATTATCCGAAATTGAGAAACTGCGCCGAATGTTAAAACGCTATTTGAATGCAACTAAATGTGACGTAGACAATATTCGTAATGCTAAATCTCCTCTTACGGTTAACCTCATTCGACGATAACGAGCCAGACGGGATTAGAACACCGGACTTTCGTTGGTCAGCAGGAAGCATTCGTGCTTCCTACTGACCAACGATTCCACGATATACGAACTTGGATTCCAGTACGGATATTATATCGGATAGTATATTATACCGGATGACTATGCTAACTCCACATTTAGCGCCATTAGCAAAAGTAAATCCAATGAAGAGTAATTTTACCAATCACATACGAACGACGTACAATCTTAGCTTATAGCTCCAAGAGTATATCGTATAAATCGCAAAAAAATAACTTAATGCAAAAAAATCTTAAGTTATCAGCTTAGGGAATAGGGGAAGGATTGTAGGAGGCCCACTTCTGTCGTACTCCTACTTATCGACATAGAGGCAGAAATGGGCAAAATGTAATCAAGAAAATCTGGAAACATGGAAATGCCCCCGCCAAGAACGATCTAAGGCTCTTTTCTTGTAAGGCTCGAACTGCATCTTTTCAATGCGCTGCTCAATTCTCTTGGCTCTGACGCAGGCATTTCTGTGCCTCCAGACGTAATCTTACTATGTTTGTTACTCTTTCTCGTAAAAACTACTGGTAACTAAGCTTATACATCAGAATAACACATAGGCTACTTGTATCCCGAGAATCCTACGGAAGCGGGACCTACGCGGCTTATACAGCTCCATACGCATAGCAGCCCCACACGGCGCGAGGGCGGTTCTGTATTTGTAATCTGTAACCATGATCTCCTGGTACCGACAGCGGCACTGACCTGGCTGCGAGTGGCGGCGGGAGTCGGGCGCGGCGCGCGGCGACAGCTTAAAGGGATATGGGGAGGGAGTAGGAGAAGGATTGTAGGAGACAGCCCACTTCTGTCGTCCTCCTACTTATCGACATATTAGAGACAGAAATGAAGAAATGTAATCAAATATATCTAGAAGCATGCAAATGCCCCCGCCAAGAACGATCTAATCACATTCTTGGAAGGGGCTAACTGGCCTAACTGCACCTTCCCAATGCTGGTCTCAATTCTCATGGCGCTGACACAGGCATTTCCGTGCCTCTAGACGTAATGCTTCTATGTTTGTTACCCTTTCACGTTATACATCAGAATAACACATAGGCTACTTGTATCCTGAGATTCCTACAGAAGCGGGACCTATGCGGCTAATACCTAGCGAGGGCGGTTCTGTAGTTGTAATCTGTAACCATGATCTCCTGGTAGTCCTGGTACTGACCTGGCTGCGAGTGTCGGCGCGAGTCGGGCGCGGAGCGCGGCGACAGCGGCTCGGCGCCGCGCGACACCACGCGGCGCAGCTCGCGGTTGCCGGCCGGGTCCGCCGCGTCCCACGGCCGCAGGTCCGTCACGCCGTCCGCGTGCACCTCGCGCATGAACGACTCGATCAGCTCCTTGCCTGCCAGGACATACGACGTGTTGACGTTACTGTCATCTAGTCCTAGGTGTTAGGTACGTGGCGGAAATTGGAGTGAGGTTGTGTCCGAACTATACCGCAGCTGCTAATTTAACGTGAAATGAACGACAATTTTGTACACTATAACGCCATCTCTTGTGGTTTGTGATTGCATGTGGTCTTGTGGTTTTCTTGTGAGTGTTCCTTGTAGTTCAAAAATATTTATACCTATCTTAGTCTCAAAAAGTTATTCCTGTAGCAAGTGTGCCCAGAACCGAAAATAAAAAGTATCTCTAAAATAAAAGGCTAAGATATCAAATGCTTAAATGACCTATATTCCATTTATCCGACCTGATATAAACCTGACCTGAAAAGTTGCTTTCTGAACGTTTTCGTATGCAGGGTACCTATATTAAGTCATTCATATACATTGTTGTAAGCCTTTACGTGTCATAAAAATTGTGCTATTCGAATTAACCATCAATAAACCAGCATTGTAGACCAGCGCAGCGTAGCGTATGAATTTTCGAGGTCATTCTCGTAACTCTTCGTTATATGGAAAACACTCATTGCATTGCATAAGCTGTTATTCTTATCAACCCAAGCCGAAAATACTTCTACACTATTAGGGTGCGGTTCCACTGAGGCGGAGCAGAGCGGAGCTGTGCGCGATTCACCAATCACATGGCTTGAAATCCAAATGTCATTGTGCCTCGCGTGATTTTCAAGGCATGTGATTGGTGAATCGCACACAGCTCCGCCTCAGTGGAACCGCACCCTTAATCGTAGTCCACCGTGGTACTTAATAGGAAACAACTGATAGAGATTTCTAACACCTATCTCATTTTGCAGAATTTCTATGTGCGTGTGACTATTTCCCCAACAGTAAACTTCACAATCATACTATTCAAAATTTTCTCCATCAATTGCACGTACCCTTAGCAATGTTTGAGGCATACTGCTTCATTGCGATCTTCTCTACCGTGTTCTCCAGGCCGAAGAAGTTCTTCACGTCGAGCAGAGCGCTTTGCTCGAAACACGTCCATTCGGGATTCTCCGGATGCACCTGACCACAAAAATTTTAAATTAGTATTCAGGATAAGCTAAGATAGAGGGTGAGGGAATAATTTCAATGCACATTTTATAGTTATTATGCAACTAAACAACTTTGCATGCTAGCTATAACTTTCCTCCTCAGCTTTCCTCAAAGATCAGCCTGTACAAGAAGGATTGATATTTGTAAATCCTAATCGGATCGATTGTCTAAACCGCGATGTCTAATCTAGTAAACTGGCACTGCTGCGTGGTGTTATAAATTTATAATAAGTGTAACACTGTATTCGAATAGCCTACATTTGACAACTTTAAGTATAGTATACTAGCTATAACCAAGTGCATTCGACTCTTCAAACTTTGATAATGGTTTGCAATTGATACAAATCATAAGATGCTAGGGCTGGCAAAACAGTCCTTTTGTCCTCCCAATGTCATTTGCTGCCTACATGCTTTATGCGGGAAAAGACAGATTGGGGCATTAATTTATCTATTTCTCTGTAGTAGCTCATGGAATCACGTGGAACATGTGACTTGTACAATTCTTTCCATTGAATTCTTAAATCATTTAACAGCTATTAAATTACCATTATAGATATATGCAATTATGTAAGGCGGAAGTTTCCTACAAGAAGTCTCGGTGCACTCATAATTGTTGGATCACGAAGACCACTACGACGTAGCAATTACAGAAATAATGTTTATTAAAATATATCAAATTATTAAAATAATAGTCCTCGGTACAGTTCCACATTTAGACAAGATCCGGGTCTAAGTTTTAAAATTAACGCTACATTGTGATATTGTAGTTTGCGGTTATACGTGTCCTAAGTATTTTTAAAACTACTTTTGTGTGACACTGCTTTAAATATCACACAAAAATATTGTTTTAAAAACTGTTGTTTATACCTGCATTATTAGTTTGTAATTATAGCATTTGGATATATTGCAACTGCAATCGATGCCAGGGGCGCGCTGCCCCTAATGGTTGCTCGACAATGACACTTATCACGTTATCTGCTTACGTATCGACGATTAGTTTTACCGTAACAACTTTGACATTGACTTCACTCAACTAATAGTTCGAAGGATCCTTCATTAAATACCTATTGACTACTCAAAACTGATAGCTATTTGACACAATCCCTAATAAACCGCTGGAAGATCTAAAAAACCAAATGCAGGAAGGTATTCGTATAAATGAAACCACTGTTTGAAGAATAAACATCTGAGTCTAGATACACCTCTGTTCCTAAATTTAACCATTCGATGTAAACATCGTACCGTGATCAACCATTTCATAGCGTTCAGTTCAGAACCTCTGTTCTAAAATTTTACCATCCATATAAACAAAATAAATCACTACCCTAGGAACGGTAGTTAGTTAGGTGCATACCTACTAAATAGGTACGTAAGAATGCACGAAAGTTGTTTCATTAGCTACATTGTTGCAGAAAATATCTTGAACGGACCTCATTATTCTATCATTAAGCATTAAATTAAGGTACAAATTAATGACAATATTACGATCTTCAAATTACGAGTCAATTATATTAAAGGAACAATTAAATTTACGGGGAACGCGAGGATGAAAGAGCTTCAAGTGTAATTGGAGGCAGGGCTCGTGACATTACCACCGTTTCACCTTCAGGACCACTTGGCATTTGGACAACAGTTGGCGAACTCAACGATACGATTGACGAGTCATCGGCCGCACTTCTGCTACCATTACAGCCTTTTATGTTAACGTCTACACGCTCGCGCGCTCTAATTAACAAAACCGCTGCGCGTCGGGTGATGCTGACATGAGGAAACATTAAAAGAGTTTGACCCCTGAAGGACGCTAACGTACACAAATCGTTGACCCACATCAATGTCGTCTTCAGGGAAAAACAGATTAATGCTTAATAAAAAATTTGGATCACGTTATGTCATGCCACACATCTTATATATTTTACTAGCTTCCGCGCGCGGTTAAACCCGCGTGGAATTCGTTTAAACTTCACCCACCTATTTCACCCCCTTAGGGGATGAATTTTGAAAAATCCTTTCTTAATGGATGTTTACATCATAGTAGATATCTGCATGCCAAATTTCAGCCCGATCGGTCCAGTAGTTTGGGCTGTGCGTCGATAGATCACTCAGTCAGTCAGACCTTTGAGTTTTATGTATTAAGATAGCCCGAAGGGCTGACGATAAACCAGACGAGTCACCTTATGGTAAACTATGATCGTCACCTACGAATATACATATACAACACCATAAAATCCTCAAAAGATATCCGACCTAATCAGAAGAAGTCTACAACCACAAACCGACAAATCGTCCACATTTTCTGATATCTAAAGTGCCCAAATTGGCTCGTACTGGGGGGCTCTAAGGGTCAACTCACACCGAGACGAAATCGCAGCGCGAAATCACTGGCCTCTTCCAGTATCGTTGCGTCGCGTCGCGTCTCGGTGTGAGCTGACCCTAAAAGTCCTACAGACAACTAGCATTTATATTTATTACGACCCAAGAACATCTGAATCATAAGTGTAGTCAAACATAGTCTCCTACATAATTTGCGTTAGTGGTTCTATACTTTTACCTGGAGGTTACGGTCGATTTAAGATATCCTCGTTAAAACTTAGACAGCTGTTCTAAACGGTAAGGAATTTCAAGCGACCCCAACTCAAACTAACAAGAAAGTGCCGCCGTTATCAAAGCTATTCCAATAAAGAGCTTGCAATATCATATCAAGAGAAGAGTTACATTTTCAGGAATTTAATATCGAAAGATATATCAAATAAAATTATACTGGCTTTCCCCACAGCTTCGCCCGCCTTGAATATTTTTTTCAGTCTTTAGAGGTGGAATTTACAAAAATCTCTTACTACCGTAAACTCCCCACGGAACATGCATGTCAAATATTTTCAGCTTCTTGCGTTTAATAGTAACGGAAGAGTTTTATTTATTTATCTTATTTTATAATTCACGTACACGGAAAAACACACACAATCAGTTAAAAGTAGTAATTTTGTACAACGGTTTTATATTGATAATGATGATTTCAGAGCATATGTATCTCGTTTCCACCAAGAAATGAGGAGCATGTTAGATTTATAGCACCAATCGCGTCATCTACGCGTTGCTGATCAAGAAGGAAACTACAAACAAGCTTCATAACTGTTTTCTCGCTCTTCGCATCAAAAAGTCCTTCATAGAATACATGTTTCATACTAGACAGTAGACACTAGCTACATACTTTTATCTAAAACTCGATGTAGCATTCCAACCAACTGGAGACATTTTATGGAGTTTATCTGCGCATTAAGCGTTTTTACGACATGAGTACGAGTATTTGAAGGCGATCTCTGGATTAGCGAATTCGGTGAATTCAGCTAAAAATACATTCTCACGGTCGTGGCTCGAACGAAGGAAATAACTGTTAGATGTTTAACATGCAACATACCTACGTCTTTACTGTGTTAGCAATTTGTGTATCGTTCTAGGAATAAGTTTGTTTGGAACGTTTAACTAATCCGTGACTAATTTGCTTGAATAAATATGCGACATACGTAAATTACCCCAACAATTAACAATATCAGTCATCAACTTATACGAGAATTTTTGACACTTCAACTTGATTAATTTACTCGCACCTAGAATATCCTCAAAAACCTGCAAAGAAACCGGACCTGCTGCCTAAAATATCTGCACTTTGACCTTCAGGATAATCTTTATTCACCTTTGGGTAAATACAAGGTTATAGTTTTACGAGTGGCGCTGGCCTGGCAACTAAACTAATCGGGGGATTACCTAAACGTCCTAAACCATATAGGTAAGCATAGATACCTACTACTGATAAAACAACTTGGTAGGTACATATTATATCCATATCGCAATTTTCTATCACCCTGGATTGACTGGCAGGCATTAGGGATATTTATGTGATAAAACTTTAGATAGGTAAGAAACATGTGATGAGATGACATTTTTAACCGATTTCCAAAAAAGGAGGAGATTCTAAATTAAATTGTTTTACTGAATACCTACTCAGAAGTCACAACACAACTCACTAAACGAACCGATGCCCATATTTGAAATCTAATGAGTACTTTTTGAGTAATTCTTAAAGCGCATTAAAGTAACTTCCACTACGTTAATGCTGTTCTTATTTTACTACTTGTAGATGCTCAAGTCGGTTTCTTGTTAACAGTTTATGTTTGAAGCAGAACACGAGCCACTGTTACAATGTTACTAGACATTTATTGCGCAGTCATAAACTCGTAACAGCTTAACCACGTGTGGTCCATTAACTCAGCAATAGCAGCAATGGGTGCCCGTCCGGAGGTCGCCCGACATTGGCGGGGGCTGGGACAGCGAAAATTACCATTACGTTACAATTACCATTGTTACCATTTACCAATTACCACACGTTGACGTTTTACCATTTATCTACGGAAATCGATTCCTGTGGGTACCGCCAGCGCCGTAACCTCGGACGACCAACGCATGGAGCAATATACCCGCAGGGTGACACGTTATGTTACGCATTAAAAATGCTATAATAAATCTTTTAGGTACGGCAAAATCTGAATTAACATTAATAAACTGTACAGTACACTTTATGATAATTAACTTACTGTCTACTGTCTATACATATACCTAATAAATCTATACTTAACTGATCGCTCTCTGTTATCGAACATAGGTAGGAAGGTAGGTACAGAGGGTCGCGACTTTATCGATCTTCTTCACTTTTACATTAAAAACTATCCTAGCCAAAAAATTTGCATTTTTTGTATGTTCGTGTAAAAATTACATGTAGGAATCCGGTTTTATAAAGGTTTTATTCGACTGTATTCAATATTCTGCATCGTTAGCCAGCTAACAATATCGTTAAACCTAAAAAGGTGAGGGTATGAACGTGTGAATTCATAAGAAACTCTTAATATGGAATTTTACATGACGTCGTGCAGATAATGCATTCATTTGAGGTAGCCATTGTCGATACGTCCATTTGGAATGCTTCCAAATGCAAGACATCCATATGGAAATACCTTCAAAGAAAATCTTTGAAATTTTGGAGGCCGTTGACGATACGTCCATTTGGAATGCTTCTAAATGTATGGAGGCACTTAGAGGCACACTACGAGAGCTACGTTAAGAGTAATTAATATCCATTAGACTACTACCCGAATGACTTCCACCGCTGCTACTAAAATATGATGTAAATACTCGTAGGTATGTAAAATACTGAAATATTAAAATTAATTTAGACAGAGAGAAGTAAAACTGTGCTACTTACGTAATATCTACATTTCTCCACGACCCCGACCCTGGCGGCGAAGGTCTCGTTGGTGGCCTCGATCTCGAGGAAGCGGCTCTTCAGGTCCAGGTGGTTCTTCTGGATGAAGTAGATGTAATCAACGCCGATCATCTGCAACCAATACAGGTATTTAGCACAACGATTATATTTTTATTGGGTTGTCTATAGCCACGCATGAGCCACTTGATGGTAAGTGGTAAGCTTCATACGTGGACATCACTAAACGGGAAAAACCGGCCAAGTGAGAGTCGGACTCGCGCACTAAGGGTTCCGTACCATTACGTATGTATAAAAACCCCAAAAAAATCTGGTCTGTTGTATGAAAGCTTCACTTAAATATTTAATTGTTTTATTTTAGCCACATATTACGCACAACGCCGAAAGGTAACTAAACTATCGCTGATTCGTCGAAAGTATGGGCGCCCACTTAAATATTTATTTTATTCTGTTTTTTAGTATTTGTTGTTGTAGCGGCAACAGAAATACATCACGTGTGAAAATTCCAACTGTGTAACTATTACGGTTCATGAGATAACAGCCTGGTGACAGACGGACGGACGGACGGACAGCGAAGTCTCAGTAATAGGGTCCCGTTTTACCCTTTGGGTACCTAAAAAGGAAAAAATACCTACATACTCGTAATTGTAATTAAACCACGACAAACTTTAAACGATAAGTCATGTAAGGAGCAATTCGACCGCGCCATAGAAGATGGGCAGACACATCACACACTCAACGCTGTTGGCCAAGCTGAGTCTGAAATCAGTTTGTTGCCAAGGTCTGCGCTCTATAACCTTAGCTTCAAACCCGTGTTCCTTGTGGATTTAAAGAGCAGCTAGGCCATGCAGACAAATCATATCCCCGAATATTATGTACCTACTCCTTCCATTTCTGTTTTAGGGTCGGGCCCCATTGATCGACGGCGATCGACGGTTTGTCCATACAAAAAGAGCGTAAAGTATGGAAAGCCGTTCGGCTCGTCGATGCGAAAGGACGCGTACGGCTTTCCATACTTTACGCTCTTTTTGTATGGGCAAACCGTCGATCGCCGTCGATCAATGTGGCCCGACCCTTAAAGTATGTTATGGATTGCAGGGAGACATCTTAACTGTTACAGCGACTAAACACGAGTAATTAAATCAAGCAACAGGCATGCATTCCTCGTTCACATTCAACACGAACACGCCACATTATTAAACTCAACACTAAAATGTTCTTAAACTCCGTCGACGCGCCGCGCCGTGCGCCTGTGACGAATTGCGAACATACATATTTGTATACCCGTGATAATAAAGCATGTACATAATTAGTTTAAATTATTGAACATCTTATCTGTGTCTAACATTATATACGAGACACTGGCCCAACACCCTCCCGAAGACGTATGTAAGTACAAGGTTGCTTGAAGGATTTTCTTGTGAGAACTTGGCAGATGTTCTGTGAACAAATCCACCTGACTTATTCTCAGGGCGTCTATGAAATAAATCCGACAATCTAGTCATTCAATCGGTACTGTTTTAATCTTCGCCCAAAGAAATACTTCAGTTTTTAGGGACAGGATAACTTTACCATAAAAAAAACATTCAACATCTTACTTAAATAACTAAATGAAAATAATATTTTCAACGTGGTCAAAGACAATTAATTACGCATTATTAGGGTTTACCTACTCAAAAACTATTCGTCATCTCGCTTAAATAGATCCACACAACAAGCACCAGCTTTTGAATACAAACAGAATCATAAACCTAGTGTAAAGTTGTAAACTTGTGGAGATTACGACGAAACTAGGAATACAATCGAATAGAAAACCTCCACCTTTCTCGCACACAGTTAAAAATCTCACCTTCTTCAACAGATAGGGCGCGTCGACGTTGAGCTGGCAGCGGCGCGTGGTGTCCCGCTGCGAGTCGTCCGCCGACCAGCTGTCGTCCGTGATCACGCACTCGATCACCACCGGGATCTGCGGACAGCTCGGGAACCGCCGCTCGTACGCCTGCCAACAAAACACCACTATGAACGCGGCTGCACACTCCCGACGAGACCACGCGAGGAAGAGCGAGTGCGAGAGTGTAGATGGTAAATCTCGCTCGCCTCGGTCTGTCTCGGTGTAACATATGACATGACTCGGCCGAGGCATCTCGGGCGAGACATAGCGAGGTGCTCTCGAGTGAGTGTACAGCCGCTATGAAGTATGAACTCCCTGTCTTCCTGAGTTGATTGCAGGTCTAGATGTAGCAGAATGTCGCTGCGTATTACGTAAGGTCAGTGCAATTATCGCCAAAGAAGTCGTTAAGTCATGTTCAAAGCAAATGTGCAGTTGGGCAGGCATCACTTCAAATAGTCGAGTTGATAACTGGGACAGCGTGAGCAAATATTTTAATAGGAACAGCATTAGTTTCCGGGAAAAAATAATTTTTAGACTCTCTTCTTTCCTATTGATATCAATGGGCCATTAGAACCTTAACCTGATACATTTTTGACCTTTGGCGAATGATCCATCCTAACACACAAACTATCGCAGAATATCAATACAATTTATTAAGGACATTCTTATAACGAAGGGTTATTATAAACTGGATGAATATTTTCAAGATGAAACAGCCTGGACATGAGTTTGAAATATAGCCTTAAGTAGCGATAAGTGTTCTCTGTAACTGTGAGTGGGGAAAAAAAGAAACTCCTTGGGAGTTTCTTGCCGCTTCTTCTACCAAGGCCACTCATCGTAGGGATTTGTGGAAGCGATGGCGTAGTGACATTCGAAAAGTGTTTGTAAAAACCAAGTTCGAAATAAATCATTTCATTTCATTTCAATTGTTCGTTGTAGGAATGTAGTGTCGATGCCCCTTGCGATTTCAAAAAAAATGTGTAAACAGCGTTGTTTATCATGGATCCTGGCACTAACCCTCACCAGACTGCGAGCGACCTCAATTCCACCCATGAAAAACGATTTGTTTTGAACACCTTAAATCACCAGTCTGGGGGCGATAGGGAATCTGTGTACCGATCTAGGTCGAGAGACAAAGAAACGAACCACAAACAAGATCGGTTATCCCGCAGCTTTGTTTTTCACGGGAAAATAAAAAGGATATTACTCGGGATTTATTTACCGGGAATAAACGGTCTGCGATCACGATTTCGGAATGTATGTCAACGAATGTTTGGAGATACATTAATATAGAACGCACGAGTCGTCGCATAAATTTTGCGAAGAGAACGAAAAAAATATTTACTTTTGTATTAAGAAATATTTTTGTCTCATTCGATCCAATTGTTTCATGAAAGTGTTTTTATTGATCATAAATTAAGGAATTCGGAATATGAGCGCGTGTTATCAAGTCAATTGTAATGAAATCACCATCGCCTCAATCCTAACCATCACTTCACCATGGCCACAATAATGTCTTGATCGCATTTTACCTTATATCGCAGGGAAATTCTTCACTTTATCATACCTAAGTTGACTAAAACGTGAACAGTGAGCACGTAAGGAACATTGTACACCAAAGTTATTCATGCTCGCATGACCAATATTTGCAATTCAAATTCAACGTTTATACGGGCTGTATAACCCAAAAGCCTTTCATATAAAAACAATAATAACTTATACATATAGATTTTCATGATTTAATGGCTCTTGGGGAGTATTAAAATATAATATTATTACCTAATGACAAAAATTGATACTCTACGTAACTCCGCCCATTATAACTCTTCCAACTGTTGCATTCTCTTGCATTGCATACGAGTTACGACCCGAATAATGTAATGGATAACACTTCGGATCGCTGTTTCGAGGGTCCTGGTTTCGATTCCCAGCGAGGCGGCAATTTAAATGATGAGTTTAAATTTCCGGTTTAAAGTTCTCGGTCTGGGTGTGTGTTTTGTCTAGTGTGTAGTCCATGGCACATACGACAGAAAATCCTAGTGTGAGGCTATGAGTGTGTAGCATAATTTTTATTATTATTTATTTATTCGTATTGGCAGAGCGAAGATGGATAGCCTACCAGGCAAAGGCAGTCTTACTCCAAAAAAATCATATCACACCGTTTCATCCATTGTGTGGTGTGGCATCAAATTGTCGTACATACTTATACGAATACAGTAATTACACTTGTAAGGTGTTGGAAGGGCAAGCCTTGGCACGCCGCGCGCCGCGCCGCTCGCCAGCGGATATGAAATCGGCCATATTGCACCACGCTCTGCGTAAGGGCATAATACGCATGCGAGCCATTTCCAGTTTTCATTAGCCGTATATATTCATCCAGACAGAAAATCTAGGTATCCAATAACAGTTACCCCAAATGTACGTATAGGTAGGTAGCTGCTTGGCAAAAATAAATATTTTGTGTGTGAAGTAAAAACGGTTTATTTTCTAGTAGTTTGGTCTTGAGGACAGAAGTTGGAGACTGGTAAATATTTGCTCTCAGCACTATAACAAATAATAATAAGATAACAATATTTTTGACGGTTTACGATTGTGTGATCTCCCATATTTTATTGAAGACAAAGTAATAACCTAAACTAGGTAGAACCCAGCCTTACCTAGCCGTTAATAGGTATAGTATTATGTCGTATAGTGTTTTATTTAAAATAAAAAAATATTAAATTCCCGGAGGATAAGCGAGCGTTAAGATAAAATTAACTTTCGTCATTGTTTTGTTTTTGTGGATATTGAAATACATTAATTTAGTAAAGTTACCCTGGACTTCATATCCAAGTTAAATCTTTACATTATATCAAGAAAGTGCTTATCAACATAGACAACACAACTTTTGTGCGGATCTTCTGTAAAGAATAGTAGATTGTATGACAAGGGTGCAAAGGAATATTTTTTCCGCGAGGGCGTTTTTTGAATCCAGAGCGAAGTGAGGGATTCTAGAGTAGAATCCCGAGCGTAGCGAGGGATTCTTTAGTAGAATCCCGAACGTAGCGAGGGATTCAAAGTACGTCGCCCGAGCCAAAAATATACTTGCACCCGAGTGATACACTCTACTTTTCATCACCCGCTATGAGAAAATAATATATATTATATATAATAGAAAATAATAGAAAATAATACGTAAAAATGCACGAAAACTTAATTTTAATTTGAAAACGAAATCTTAATTTTATTTCTTTTTTTATTATTCAGCTGGCGGGGCCCTCGCGTCGTACCAGACATTCTTTATTCAAACAATATTTGCGTTCGATTTCTTTAGCGCAAAATACTAAAATGTTCTAAATTCAAAATAGGACGGAAAAGATCTAGTCGGGCAGGAAAGTTGTATGAAAATCCATTCCCGCCCGCTGAATAGAAAACAGCAACTTTGGAACCCCGTAAGTCCGAACCAAGTCGTCTTTTTCGAATAGGTGTGATGAAAAATGACTTTGTTATACAAAGTAGCAGTAGCGCCTACAAATGGTGTGCAAAGATGAAAATAAAACGTGTCAAAGAGGACGCCTGCGCTGCGGCCTGGCAAGTCGCGGCACGGGTCGCGTCGCGGTGACATTAAACTCATTCTGCAGACAATACAATTCGGACAGCTCACAGCCGCCCGCTTCCGTCGACACTTTCGATTGTCTATTGTCAAGGTTGCCCCGTTAGCCTTAGTGGCCTTACTTTTTGAACTACTTTGTGCTGCATACGCCGCGCCGCTCTCAGGCTCAGCGGTCTCAGCCGACAGTTGTGTCAATGCTCGATCGAGTTGAGCGACATTGAAAGCAATCCTGGGTTAGATGCACGGCAATGCAACTTATGGCACTCATGTTGGTGAATCTTAGGATTGACCGGTAAATCTGTAAAGGATTCACCGTGGTTCTGGCTTTTTCAGTTGATAACATGTGTAATAAAGAAACACTAGAAAAATAGAATATATTGACCATTACAATATTATTGAAAATGAAAAAAATAAAGCTAGTTTAAAAATAGAACTTCAAACCAAAATAATTATCCCATAATAATATGTACCCAATGACGATAAGAAATAAAAAATAAACGACGACGAAATATTGAAACAACGAAAAAGCAATATCGGTAGGCATCTCAAGACGAACTAAGTGGGATAGAAAATTTGGAGTCGTCGGGCAGTTGTCTTATCACCGAAGAGAGAATTGACTATCGAGACATGAGCGATTCATCATTTTTATGACCATCCACCACGAAGACACTCGATGTAGCCGAAAAATGGAATGTTATTATATCCGACGATGGATCTAGGAATACCTATCCTTCTTTTATGATGTAAGTCTCAAAAGGAGAGTAAGACTATTGTAGTGTCAAGATTTTATTGATCCTGATCCTGAAATTTTGTATGGAGACTCAGGAAAGGACATAGGAGTTATTGGATACTTTTTATCCCGGATATCATCACCTAACGAGTTGAAAAGGGAGTGCATGACCTGAACTGGGACATAGAATATTATTTTCCTGGTGATAAATTCCCGTGGGTTCATTTTAATACCACATACATATTTTGTCGTTTATCTCTCACGGGCGAAGTCCCGGGCAGAAACTAGTGTAAATAAATAAAAAACCGTTGCGCCATCCTACGTAGAGAAAAACCTTCAAGCCGGCAGTAATTCCGAAAGCCGGCTATTACTACACTTAAAGGAGGCATTCAGCCGACTAAATTCCGTAACTTTCCGTTATTTCACAAATACTTAGTTTCCAAAGGGATTTCAGTTTATCCCTCAGTCCCCACGTGACTTCGGAACACTTCTCGCAGTTGCCCTGTTTTAATTAAAAGACCTAAGCTACGACTCAGTATAAATTGTTTCAATAATAATCTGTAGTTTATTGTAGATTCAATTCATAGTAGGTAAAAGGAGCGTACCTACATGATGCCTGATGGTAGTTGAAAAACGTACCAAAGGATTCCATTCGTTCCAACTGTGATATCTCAGACAAAAAGAAAAACAAGGTTCTTGAATGCAAGAGGTTCAAAGTCTTTTTCTATTATCTAATCCCTTTTAGCTAAACAGGAAAAAGAATTAATATAATAAAATTTAACTGCATGTAGCAAGCGCGATTCGCACCACTCGTGCGCTCCGCCTGACATTATACTCGTAGGTCGCACTGAAAATCGGCTATTCCACGCCGAGTGTGACCTACTTTTCCACATATGGCACTGCCATCCCACATTCTGATAATACGTTTGTTAATGCTTATTTATATATTATGTCACTGTATTATAAATTGTATACTTACATAATTTTTGTAAACTGTGCCATTAATTATAGTGGGAAATAAAAGGATTTTCTTTCTTTCTTTCTTAATGCGGCGTAGTAATCGCTAGCGTCATGTAACCCTCCCGCCGGTGGTACAGACTATACTGTTTGTCCCCGTCCCCGCCGATCTCTACCATCGATTTCCGATAACAAACCATTGGAGTGTTGAGATGTACGGGAACTTTAATTGTTTCAGTAACCTTCAAATGCTTTTATGTCGTATTGATGACGGTCTTAAGTTCGTCCTTGTCTAAAACATCCGCGAGGGATTAATTTTTGTTATTTCACTAAAATAAATTGTTATTCAATCTCTGCTAATATTCAAAATGCGTAAGTCTGTCTGTTAGGCTTTCTCGTCTGAACCACTCACCAGATTTTAATGAAATTTGGGACAGAGATAGAGATGACTTTGGGGAAGGACAGAGTGTGATTTAAAGGGTTGAAATGGGGCTGAAAATTTGTACGGAAGACATCATTACTAAAGATGAAATCATGAGACTGCGTACGTATTGCAGCACGTCGCCACATCGCAACTCCTCCAGCTATAGGATTTCAATTCAACCTGCCCACACATTCAGCCTGGGCTCGGGCACCCTGATTTATTACATGTAATTCGAATAGGTCAAACTAAAATAAAAAATATACACAAAAATACCATTATATTATAGATAAAGATGTTTGAATTGAATTTAACCTGTATGAGCAATAGGAGAGAATATATTATTATGAATGAGAAAATATATGAATAGATGAATGCCGTAAGCCAATCCAGCAAAGCTTTTATTACAGTATAGTAGAATACCTAAGCATTTATCATAATAAATAAGGCTCAAGGTTTTAATCGGATAACAAGTTGGCACGATTCCTTTGGGTTAATTCCTACGAGGCTTACAAATTGAATTCACAAAACATAAATCTTTACTCAGTACCTATCTTTTTGTTGTAGAAACCCACAGTAAGGTCAATGTTACCATCTCCACCATAATACTAACTCCTCGGTTCGCAAAACATAATTTAATAACCGGCGTACCGGCACTAAAAACAAATCATAGTTATCATGACAAGATATAATATGTAAATGTCTTGTTTACCCTATATCATGAATTAAAGTTTTTAGTCTTTTTCCAATTAGAAGAAAACATAAAAGTCAATCAAAACTCTGAATACCTACCAATATCTCAAACCAAACCTCATCTTCTCGCTGCTTTCTGCAAGAGATATCTCCTGGTAAGGCTTACGGCTTACGGGGCACTTCATAAAGCAGTTCCATTGCGGGTTGGATTGTGAGGATGAACCGAATGCACCAACCTTCCTAGTTGTATTGGAGCCACGCCAATACAACTTGGAACATGTTCCATTAATCAGATTGGCGCGCGTCTCTGATTGTTCAGGATTCGCGTATTCAGGATCAAAATATTGGTGCAACAGAGAAAAACTTTGATTAGATTACTTATGATGCGGTCTGCTGAAACATTAATGTAAACCCCATTAATTTTAAAATCAAGCCTTACGCATAATACATATATAATCGTTATTTAACTAAGTAGGTACTATGACGAAAGATGAATATCAAGATGATATATTTATTAACGATACATTTATGGCTCGGTTCGGTTTCTTCACTGGTTCAATTTGCTTTATTCGTCTTAAATTTATCTATTATTGTAATTGTAACAATGTAAGTCTATAAACTATAAATAACTACTGGTCTGGTGTGTCTCGCCTGACGCTTCAGATTACGCGAAACTTGACACGGGCCTTGAGCGACTTTGCTCCCTAAATTAGCTTAAGTCGAATGCAAATCTGCCTAGGCCGAGCCTTAAGCGGATCGAATGACACGCCACTTGACAATGACGTGGACGTAACACGTGTTCCCGAACCTGGCAAATAAATCAAATTATACTTACAGAAGGTGGAAGAATCTGTTTAGTAGTCCTAAAACCGTATAGTAGTTAGGTAATTGGAAGGTCATCATACCCATCCTATAATAATAATAATAATAGCACTTCACACTCATAGCCCCACACTAGGATTCCCTGTGTTGTGGGTGCCATGGACAACACACAAGACAAGGACACACACCCAGATCGAGAACGGAAATTCAAACTATCATCCAAATTTCCGCCTCGCTGGGAATCGAACCCAGGACCCTCGGAACAGCGATCCGGCGTGTTAACCATTGCGCCATCCGGGCACACCGGGTCTACAGGTTGAGAGGTCTGTGTACCTACATTATTTGTTTGGCACATATTGCGCCTAGTTTCAATACACGTAATAGCTGAGGCGTATTCAATATTTATGTTACACATTGCTACAGCACCGAAAACCAACTTCAAATAATATTATTGATAACTCATAACAGGCACCTGGAACACGAACACTAACAAGATCATTATTTGCAAGTTGATTTCAATACTTCTCGGAACTAGCATAAACATAAACATAAACGTGCTGTACGAGTATTTATACAGGTACCCAGAAAAACATCGTGGTTGCTATAGTGTGCAAGCGAAATGTACGTAGTGTACGTACAAAACTGGATTTTGCCTGTACTGACTGACAGCGTGATTGATTGCGTGATTATTGCTAGTTACTGTGTTAATGACCTTGATCATCTTTAATATAAAATACAATGTGCTTATATCACAGATCTAGAATTTGAGATTAAAGATATAAGCGGCTTACATATTTTATGTAAGTTGTCAATCATTTTGATAATTAAATAACTTTAGTGCTGTAACCTGTAACTCAAGACTTTTATTTAGTTTATCAATAACGATAATTAAATTATGTAAAACTAGGTGACCCGACAGACGCTGTCCTGCAATATTATAGCAGAGGCTTCGTTTCGGAAAACTCTCCGCTCCGCTCCTTGATATTATATAGCCTGTAGCCTTCCTCAGTAAATAGACTATTCAAACAAACTCTTCTGCTTTACCTATATTATTAGTATAGAAGTATATACAACTAGCTTTTGCCCGCGGCTGCGCCCGCGTGGAATTCGTTTATATCGCGAACCGGGGAAGTGGGGAAGAAGGTACGTAGGTACGTCATCAACTATCTTCCTGGGAAAATTCATCGAAATCGGTCAGGCGGTTTAGATTTTTTATACAACCTTTCATCCCCTTTTTTGAAGCCTTTAGGGGTTGATTTTTGAAAAAAAAGTAGCCTATGTGTGACTCCGGGTCTTCAACTATTTCCATTCCGAATTATATCCAAATCGGACCGGTGGTTTAGCCGTGAAAACGTCACAGACAGACAGACAGACTTTCGCATTTATAATATTAGTATGGATAAGCAGTTATGTACAATATTATTAAACTTCGGCGAAATGTAAAGGGATCCTTCACACGCCCCTCGAGTCGACTCGATGGCTCTCGAATAGACTTCTTCGGAACATCTACTATGTCGCCAAACACTCCGGCTCCTTGTATCCTCAACCCACAAGGTATTGGAATATCTATTTTTAGTTCGTTATTTACCTTTTTTAGGGTTCCGTACCCAAAGGGTAAAACGGGACCCTATTGCTGAGACTTCGGCTGTCCGTCCGTCCGTCCGTCCGTCTGTCACCAGGCTGTATCTCATGAACCGTAATAGTTACACAGTTGAAATTTTCACACATGATGTATTTCTGTTGCCGCTACAACAACAAATACTAAAAATCTGAATAAAATAAATATTTAAGTCGTAATATGGCTTCGACGCTCCGGCGATAGATTAGTTACCGTTCGCTCCAAGAGATGGCGTTGCTTGTGGCTAATATGTAGTCCATGCTTTTAGTTACCAGTCGGTCCAAGAGATGACGTTGCTTGCGGCTAATATGTAGTCCATGCTTTTAGTTACTAGGCGGTCCAAGAGATGGCGTTGCTTGTGGCTAATATGTGGTTACAAAAACTCAAGTAAATATTTAAGTGAGGTTTTCATACAAAAGGCCAGATTTTTTTGGCGTTTTATACATAATGGTACGGAACCCTTCGTGCGCGAGTCCAACTCGCACTTGGCCGGTTTTAGTTAATATTACTTTTTGATTTTGCCTTACCCGCGTGGGAGTCGCAAACGACAATACTACGACTGTATTATCGAGATGAAACTATCTTACGTCCTTTCTAATTCTAGGGTGCCGAACAATAATCTCTTTATTTTTTTTTAATTGGTTCAACGGATGAAGCATCAAGCAGATAGACAGACTTTTGCATTTATAATATTGGTAGGTATGGATGGTCGAAGAAATGAGACGCGGTCGATTTAGTGTTGATTAAGTTACTTGAGTCTTGTTATTCTAGTGTAACACGTGTATGTCTACATACAAAGTTACATATTACCTGTAAAATCGTCAGTATTATGTTATTAACGTTGCGCCCAACACGACCTCAATCTATAAGCAGTCCTTCAGCCTGTCCCCCCTCCTCGCCGCTCGCCGCGGAGCCGAGGACCCGTCAATCATGGTTATACGGCTTCTCCTCAACAATATTGGATGACATGGACGAATAATCTCGATATGTTATCATCACTACATAGTATAAAACAAAGTCGCTATTTTTGTCCGTCTGTTTGTTTGTTTGTCTGTTTGTCCGTATGCTTAAATCTTTAAAATTACGCAACGGATTTTGATGCGGTTTTTTGTAATAGGTAGAGTGATTCAAGAGGAAGGTTTTTATGTATAATACATGTATATATTCCCACGAGAACGGGATCCACGCGGGTGAAACCGCGGGCGGGCCGCTAGTATTCGTATAATCGTATCTACCACTTTTATAACATGACCTCCGCTCTCAGAAATAAATATATCTTAAGTACTTATTAGATGAACTTTGGAACGAAAGGACATACTGAACATGAAAAAGACTGACGGTCCAGCCATAAGTTTCTGATATTACTCGAAAAAATTATGTCCTCCCATTTTTTATCGATTTAACGTAGGGCAAACCTCCGCGTACAATTTTTTTTTTATCCTAGTCCTAGGTCTTAGACTAATATAAATAGGTCCATCTTCACAATAAACTCAGTCACACAATGTGACACTACCAATCAATCGAAAATTATTATAAATTGTGAAGACAAACTCGATCGGTTAAGTTTAAGACATTAGAATACAAGACAAATAACGACACATACAGTTACCTTCCTAAACTATAAACATTACGCTAAGAATATAAAAAAACAATAATCCAAAAATTAAGCATCCAAAAAATAGGTACATAATTGTGTAAATTAAGCGGCAATCAACAAAGCTACGACACAAATAGCCGACAGAAATTAATCGATGGTAGACCTCCGACATTTCTGTAGCTATTATAATATTTCTACAGAGAAAGGTCAGGTCACCTAAAAAGAATTGGCTTCGACCTCGTATGCCCAATTAATCCGCCGTACATGGCGACTGCTAGAGAATATGGACTAGGATGAGGCGGTTTGTAGTCGGAAAGTCGAAGCAGCCGTCAACCAAGCGCAAATGAGACCACGTACGCGCATTCAGACTACGTCGCTTATGGATGTGAATGGGGCCTATAATGGATAGTTTGGAGACCATAAGGTAGGGGATTAGGCATATCAGAGAAAGTTCGAAACTATCGCTAATAATAAAAGATGTAATGTTATAATGGGCAAGTGTGAATAGAAACCCGTGTTTAAATACAAAGCTCCACCACAATAAATCTGTTTCAGGATAAACAGACATTCAAACATTAATTGGCTACATGGAAAATCTACCACAACCTACAAACCAATTTCCTTATTTGTAAAAGAAGATGCAATACCTACCTACAACTCACAAACCTATATTCCTTCCGCTACATTGGAACTCAATATTTGAATGACAAGAATTTGCACCAAGCAAAACATGATGGTGCAATCAATAAGAGGAAAACGTGTAATCGAAGGAAGAATGCATCCTATACAATACAGTTGTATAACAGCAACCGTTCAATTAGCGATAATGTGCGCCTGCGCACGGGCACGTGTGAAGTCCGCACCTGTACCGTAATTATTATAGAAACGCTATTACAATATCAATGTCCTAAGATAATTGTTTGTATCACGCGAACCGCCCGTGGCCGTTAGTTACATGCTCCATAGGTACTATAGGTACAAATACCAGTTAATAGACGACGGGTTAAAGAACTGGAAAAATGTTGAAATAATAATAATCAATTCAGCTTTAACATAAGAAAAAATGTACAAGCTGCTTTGAACCTTCTTATCGTATGAATTAAATATTAATATAATATTTTTTAAAACTGTAACTTAAGATTTAAGAATGTTAAACATTATCGAAGACCAAGATACGAACTGACCGATCGACCCCGGAATTTGTTAATACGCAAAAACTACTGATATAGATAATATCTACATTATACTATGTATGCCAAAAAATATTTCTTTTTTAAGATAATTTTAGAACCAAGTTATTATTTCGTCGGTAGGGATGAATTGGACAAGTTAGTTAATGTCGCTGATAGATGTTGTTCGGATGTTAAATTTATAATTATGCCTCTTGTATTGTGTCCGTGTTAGGAAGGTTGAGGAATTATGTTCTAGAAGAAAAAAAAATTAAAAGGTAAATAGATGTTTCTAAATCTTAGTACGATTTTTGAAAGATATTGAAAATTCCGAAATCCAAAATCATATTAATGATTACATATAGGTACAATACACAAGCAGTTCTTCATTGAACCCTGGTGACCCAAACATCATTGATTTTTAAATAAGCAATGACGAGTACAAAGAGAAAATAATTATATTACAATGGCTGGACGGGGTGAACAGTCATGAGATGGCCTTATTACAATTTTTAATAAAATAAAAATATAATAAATTGTTAACGAGTTAAGAATTTTGTCATCTATGATGTATGTAGGTACCTGTATTTCAGAGATTAAAGGATTTCTAATATTTCTATTGTGGATATCTGGCGTCCGCCATGTTCTACGTCTCGAAACACAGATTGGAATCAGTGCGCACACCCGGCGCGGTCAAGTCTCGATTGTCTAGTGTGTCATCTCATGCCACTGCATCCAATCCACCTTGTCATTTTGACATATCTGCCAAACATCACAGTGACACGCGACATCTCTAAGACAAATTTGACTAGAACTACTGACTCAATGAATAGGCTGAATCGATAACAGATGGCGTTACCAGTACGTAAACATAAACAAGTCCATTATTTATTTTACTTCTCCGACACGGCCATACTGACAAACAACGCGCTCTCGCGTTGAGCACTATGACTTAATAAAACGCCGAACTGTCAGTAATACACCAGACAAAGCGATATAGCTTTCAGACTACACGTGTACAAAGCGTTAAGCTTTCGGCAATACACCACACAAAGCGATAGAGCTTTCAGTTTACAGGTTTACAAAGCGTCAAGCTTTCAGTAACACCACACAAAGCGTTAAAGCTTTCAGTTTACAGGTTTACAAAGCGTCAAGCTTTCAGTAACACCACACAAAGCGTAAAAGCTTTCAGTTTACAGGTTTACAAAGCGTCAAGCTTTCAGTAACACCACACAAAGCGTAAAAGCTTTCAGTTTACAGGTTTACAAAGCGTCAAGCTTTCAGTAACACCACACAAAGCGTAAAAGCTTTCAGTTTACAGGTTTACAAAGCGTCAAGCTTTCAGTAACACCACACAAAGCGTAAAAGCTTTCAGTTTACAGGTTTACAAAGCGTCAAGCTTTCAGTAACACCACACAAAGCGTTAAAGCTTTCAGTTCACAAGTTTACAAAGCGTTAAGCTTTCAGTAACACACTACACAAAGCGAAAAAGCTTTCAGTGTCCAGGCGTCAGAAGTACAAAGCGCGGAGCTTTCAATACTCAAGCGTTGGGAGCACAAAGCGCGGAGCTTTCAATGTCCAGTTATCACCAGAGCTTGCTCGTCCATCCTGGTCTACCTAAAATCACTCTCAAAAATCTCGTCTCCGTCCGACCCGGTCTAGTTTCTTACCCTGTCAACCAGTATTCCAAAACAATGAGCCACTACCAAACCAGCACTTACACCGCTTTAAAGCTGTAATCCAAACCCAAATCCAACACCAAATTGTCACAGTTTACCCATGAACTGAAATGGCTGAAGGTCATTAACTCAACATCATCATCATATAACTTTTCAAATCATAAACATCATTACTTTGCTTAGTACCCAAAATAAATTAACTGATCGCCAAAGTTTAATCCAAAACAAATTTTACATTTCTCAGAAAAGTTATTTTTCTCAAACAAGTTATCACTACTCAAAACAAGTTCACTGAAATTTAATAAATCTCTCAATAAAATTATGAAGTTTTATTAGTTAATCACTATATAACTAGATATAATGCTGTCTATACCGTCAACTGACATTAATTATTCAGTGCATAAAAGCAAATCAGTAATTTAAGCCATTTATCAAAAGTGAATTTGGTACCGCGTAAATTTTTACTTACAACTTTTTACATGAAGTTTGTATCAAATTTCATTTAGTGCGTCATTATCAATTAGTCCAAAAATAACTTACATCTGCAAAGCATGAGAGCAAAAACCGATCTGACAATACCATAGATAGGTACCTTAAATGTTAAATACCTAGTAACTTATTGTTTCAAAATCATGAAAACAAATAGTAACTTTCTAATCTTAATACTACGATCTGAATAATAAGATAATAATAATCAGACTTAAACAATTCAAAAATCTCAATAATTAACAAAATAATGGTAACCAGATTATCTCATTATTAAATTGACTGCATATTCACTACTTTTGTTTAGTAACACAATATTTCTTTTATGTTCCAACAATGGGTCCTTTACCTAATGAAGACTCGAGTAATAACTTAATGAAGTATTTTAGTTGCAATCCTACCATGTGTTATTATAACAAACTTTTAAAACTCTAATTCAGTTTATGTGTTGTCCCGCAGACATTCCATCAAACGAATAGTGTTCATAAATCTTTCCAGTGTCTTTTCTCAACCTAAATGCATTATTGACTCATGTTTGTGTATTGCTATTAAGTTCATGGTATTCCACACATATCTTATCGGAACTATTACGTTTCTTGACTAACAAAATAGGACTAGCAAATGGGGAATAACTGATGATAATAATCGCTGATGGACAGTCTCATGTGGATCGACAAGACGTACCTATCCTTAAGTTCACCTATTATTAACTCGGGTATAAATTATGGTAATTCCCTTCACAAAGGCATGACAATAATATTGCTCAAGGAGTTCTATTAATTGTGGTTCGAATTCAGATGGAATATCAGTAGTATTGAATAAAGTCCACTGTCTCAGTTATTTTAATTTTCTAAATACTGAAACTACTTTCGGTTATAAGAACACTAAATCCTAGACTTAAAATCTCACGGCAAATCATAATAATTGCAACTAAAAACTCATCCGGTATTACAATATGAAAAATACTTATCTCTAAGTGGTAACCGTCAATCAAACTTAAAATTTATTTGGTGTATATCACATTAGAATTATGCAAATTCAAGAATAAAAAGTAATAAATTCGGGCAATCGTATTACAGGCGCAGGGATATTAGGCGTACTAATAATCTCGACTAATTGAGCCATATTACGGTTTTGAAAATCTAATATTGCACGCCATGAATCCTCACCCTGTTTCATGTTACCAAAACAAGGCGATGTCACCCTTGGTTCCAGACAGGTACCAGACAAGGTCCCGGTCTCCAGCCCCTTAAAACCCAGAATCGCTTCCCAAACGCAGCTCAAATCCGACGTAAACGCCCACGCCGACCTCATTCACTTCGAAAATATAGCGACTAAAGCGGGCAAGAACCCAACCAATTCGTCCGTAATAACTCCAATAACAATGCTTTGAATCATTAGATAACGCTTAGACAATATTCAAAATTAACAATGAACCACGCGGGCATTTAGAATACTATACAAAACAATAAAATGTGCTTTACTTCATTATTACGTTCCAGTTCAATAATTGCAGCATATTTCTTCATTTATATCCATCCTGTCAGTAGTGACATTTCAGATTAGAATTTAAGCCAAGAACTTTGTTTGTAAATTAAATCGCTGTAATATTAATAGTCATTAAAAATTTGATGACCTATCTTGACATAAGTTGGCAAATGTGCAACAACATTAGAGTGATTATTCTTTACTGAACATAACATTATCTCATACTGAATACTCTTTACCAGAATTATAAGCAAGTTCAACCAAACCGCAAGACGTCATTATAGTGAGACCACTCGAAAACACCCTGTCACATAATAAATAAAACCTATGAAAATTGTATTGTGTTTCACTTTTAAAACAACGTGAACTAATGAGTAACCAATGAGGGTAACCACGTGTGAATTCCCCGCTAGAGGCGCCAGTGAAAAGTGAGGTGCTCACTTTTCGCTTGTCTGAAAGTCATTTGTCACTGTTTATGTATGGGCGGGCTTCGACAGCAAGACCTCACCTCGACGGTGGCGCCAACCGGTGAGCACAAAAACGGCGACCCTCATTCGATCGACGTCGCCAATGAAAAACCAAACCGTTCACTTTTTAAAAGCGTAAGCCAATTATTGTTGTAGGTACTAGACAAATGGAATACTTCGCCAAGTTGAGCACAAATAAAGCAACCCCCTTTGTGTGTGTCTTTCTTTTTTAATTAATCCTTTTAGCTATAAGCGGAGTACCAAATCACCAAACACCAAGACAATTAAAAGAATACCTTCGTTATTCACCGCTACCTGACCTTTACTTTCAGTATCAGTGGTGTCAGTTACTGCATACAAATAAAAAGTATTCAAGAAATAATTTTAAAAATTTAACATGCGACAAAATAAAACACTTGTCGAAAAGGTCACTGCACTATACGTCATATTATCTCGTTATCAATTTAAAAATGTATCAACATTGAATGCATAACCAAATACCTCACATCGAATTATTTTATTTTCTTTTTAGGTACGACCTTATAGTAAACTACCTCCATTATCTTTAACAATTTTGTAAACGTAGATTTTTAATTTTAAATCGAAAACATTTTCATTTAATTAACAGTGTGATGTATGAGGTATGGCCACTTACAAGAACGGCCATTCGATGAGCAAGTATGTTGTAAGAAGTGACATTGTCATTCTAATAATAAATTATTGGAAGATTAATATGCCTCTTTGTTAATATCCCGAAATTAGCCCAAACCAGGAATATTACACCAACAAACCTTACGGACGGACTCTTCCACGGTCTCTTCAAGACCCGACCAGCTTAACTAAGATTCATCACTTCTTATATCACAATACTTCAAATGGTACTTGGCCCATTTTTCTGCACAATCCTTAAGTTATACCAAAATTCTACGCCAGATTCCATCTTACATAGTATCATAGCAACTCACTGTTTACGCCTCATTATAATTATCACCACAAAAATATTCACTTTCCGTTGCCACAGGAGGTTGGGTAAGCACGTTGGGTAAATGCTGTGCCGATCCCACCGCTGCTTTCAGAGATTAAAGGATTTCTAATATTTCTATTGTGGATATCTGGCGTCCGCCATGTTCTACGTCTCGAAACACAGATTGGAATCAGTGCGCACACCCGGCGCGGTCAAGTCTCGATTGTCTAGTGTGTCATCTCATGCCACTGCATCCAATCCACCTTGTCATTTTGACATATCTGCCAAACATCACAGTGACACGCGACATCTCTAAGACAAATTTGACTAGAACTACTGACTCAATGAATAGGCTGAATCGATAACAGATGGCGTTACCAGTACGTAAACATAAACAAGTCCATTATTTATTTTACTTCTCCGACATGTATTATAGTATTTTAGAAGTTCTATCACAATATCGCAATAACACTATGGAAATCCTATTGTAATATTGTAATCACGACTTGAATTACACCAACTTCGGCCCAGGATTACTTAAGGTAGCCATTGACGATGCGTCCATTTGGAGTGCTTCTGAATGGAAGATTTCCATTCCATTTGGAAGTGCCTCTATACATTTAGAAGCATTCCAAAATGGACGTATCGTCAACGGCTTCCAAAATTTCAACGATTTCCTTATGGAGGTACTTCCATTTATGGAAGTCTTGCGTTTGGAGGCATTCCGAATGGACGTGTCGTCAATGGCTACCTTAAGGTAGGTACGTCCGCAATTAGTGCCAAGACTTGTTACTTGCTACACTAAATCTCTTAATGGCAATACAGTAAAGGAGTTACGACTGCTACGAGTGTCCAACTGTCCAATCAAATTACCTTATTGGATACAAAGGCCGCCGGGGCGTGTCATTGTCTTCAGCCGGCCTCCGTCTGTCTATTTACATAAACATGCAGCAATCTTCAACTTCAACTGACTGACAGTTGAACTTCTTTGTACGAGCTGTAAACCGACCGACTATAGCCACTTAGATACATACATACGAGTATGCTATGTACGATGCTACTACAAAATAAAATGTATTTTTCAGAGATGCGCTGATTCTCGGGAGAATTCCAATTTCGTCATGATAAAATTAAATTTATTTCTCACCAAGTTCTATGCTTTTCAATAAATTCTCAATCGTTGTCGTAACTATAGTTCTTACATAACTAAAATAAGACCACTGAATGATGTCTTGCAAAAGAACTAGCATTTGACGAGTAATCCGCGAAACTAGTTTTAATTTATTTGATTTTTTTATTTGACTATAATAACAAATAACAATTCAAACATCTCTATACAATACTGGCATGATATTTTAGTGTTAAATCTAGTTACGCCATAGTTACGCCCTGTTCTGTACTCAGTGACATGTGTGGTGGGCGGAGTGGTGAAATATGATTAACAATGTGTTGTTTATGGCATCACCGATGCGTTCTCCATAAAGGGAAGAATAAAAATAAAATAAGATTTTTAGTTTTTAGCAAGTTAATGTGCCAAACATATTTCCGGTTGATGGCCACTTATTGTGGACTACCATAACAAAATATTTAGGAGCAAATAATAACTTTTACGACCACAAACGTCATAACTTATCAAATCACTACAAAGGTCATAAACGTTGACATTTGACCGCATCGCATGAAATATTATCACAATACCTATTTGTGAAGATCTATTTTCAATCAGTTAATGTGGATATTCAGTTAATGGATGTGATTAATTTATCGGTTACACATTAAATGTGCGCGTGTATGTTTATTTATCTAATTAAATATATTAGCATCTACCACGTTGGGCATGTTGCACGCTCCAGTTTACCTTACTACTTGAGTCATCGGAATGGAATCTGTTCGATACCATCACTGGTTACTGTCGATAATGAGTTATGCAGAAATCTTTACCAAACGATCAAAATGTAATACGATAATATGTACGATACGATACAATGTTCTTGCATCAAATAAGGATATCCATTTATTGTGCAAGTCCACGTCGCCTCACTTACGCACTTATGTGGTCCAAGCGTAAGCTAGGCGGACTTTTTCAATAGTAAAAAAATACTAAAAATAGGCTATAACTATAAACGCTCATAATCCGGTGGCTTGCGTTGCGTGGATCTTAGATGATCGACGACGAGCAATGGTGGGTGTTTTAACTATTTTGGATGGGTGAGCAGATGAGGCAAAATTTCTTGGGGGCTTCGGTGTTTCGAAGGGTATACATACATAGATAGCTGTCGGTCGCAGTTAGGTATTACCGACAGATGATAGCACAGAGGTTTCGTTCGGCATGAATACTTCCGATAATGGAGTTTGCCAGTTACTTTTCCACCGAACCAGCGTGGTGTTGTATGCTCTAGGCCTCTTCGATGATGAGGAAAGACCCATGCTAGTAGTAGTGGGCCGATAGTATCTAATGCATCTATTTCACAATGTATCATAACCTAACCTCACCGCCCCTCATGTCCTCAACGGAATACATTAAGGAGCACTACACACACCGCATTACGTATGTATGTTAAACAAGTTCGTGACAATCGATCGTAACGCGGCAGTCTCGATTGGATCGTAATTCTTTAACTGGATACGGCGACCAGCTCTACATAAACCTGCTTATTCAATCTAATTTGAAGGCGACTTTCAGTAACCTATCTATCTTATGCTGGTCGTGTATGATCCGTTTCATTCTTTCACCTCGGGATAACGAAGTCTGACTTTTGATTCGAGGATGGAGACACTGCCTCATCTTAAGATCAGCAGAAAATACCACGACCAGAGTCGAAGTTGACATTGACCAGAGAACTTTCAATAACCTCAAAATCCCAATAGTCCCAAAAATTTTTGTATTTTTTTTAAATCTCATCACGCTTAAAGTACCAAAGATACACAATATTTTTAACAGAAATGAAAGCAATTCTTGTCTGCTCTTAAATGTTTATGACGTATAACGTATTCGTTTAAGTAAAAATAACTCCGGACTTCACCGCAAATATGAATATCCCAGCCTAGTGTTATTATTTGCATCACTTTCGTTAACTACGGCCGTCGTACCGCATTCCAGGGCCAGACTCGTCTCACCTGTCTGCTGGAACTGGAACCAGAGGCAATGTAACGCACCGACTGCCCGCAGGTTGCGCAAACTCTAATTAGCTCACCGCGCGCCAGCCGCGCCACAGATTGCTAACGCGATTATATTCGCCAATACCACGTTTTGGTAACAGTACAGCGAACCTTGAGATCCTATCAGCTCCGAGCAGCATCGCGTTGGGAAACTGAGCTTGCTGTTTGTAAAATATCAACTTGTATACTTCCACAAACTTTTGTGCTGTTCCTATCTGTAACACCGGGTTGCCTGGAAGAAACCGCTTTAAAGCGATAAGGCCCCCATTGTTTTACACTCCTTGATTGACCTTATGTATGTAATATTTTTATGGTGTAAAAACAATAAAGTGTTAAATAAAATAAATAAATAATAAATATTTAACGTAAACAACATTTTGTATTCTGTCTACTGCCTTGGTTTGAGTAGGTATAGATGTACGTATCTTCAACTTTCAGATATTGATGGGAGAACAAGATAAACTTTTCTATAAACTGATATTCTTGTTGAGTTAATTAACGGAAAAGACCCTCCAGCCTGAACGTTCTTCTAAGCATAATAACATGTTTATTATTAATTAGGTAGGTACTTGCTCAAAATACGAGTCGGCAAAGCTTGGTTACTGCTCATAACAACTGTAAGCACATACGCGAAAATTACGACAAGCCATAACTTGGATCTGAATTACATCTATAAAACCGCGGCAGTTAGGTATAATAATATATTTCCAAATGGAATGACCGCAAATCGCTTAACTTGCGGCATCAATAACAAATTACTCTCAAGCGAATTTAATCATGAAGAAATAAGCTATGAATTCTACGGTATAACAGCTCATCTGAATTGGATAATAAAACGATTATATTGGATCATTTGGAGTCTGGCCGTAGTATGCTTTCACTCTTTACTTAAAATCTGCAAGACAAACCTCGCGCTCCGAGCACTGTTATCTAACGCCGTAACTCCTCAAACCCAATCGGTCGATTTGTATTCAAGAGTCGTGCAAACATGAACATCAATTTGAAAATACTTACTTACTTACTTACTAATATTATAAATGTGAAAGTGTGTTTGTTTGTTTGTGGCTCCTTCACGTCGCAACATGGCTATTATATGATATGGTTTATATGTGTAGAGATAGTTGAGAGGGTGGAGAGTGACATAGGCTACTTTTTACCGTGGAATAACATCTCATTCCCATGGGAAGATCGATGTTTTGTTAATTGCTAGATATTTAGTTCCGGATGCTGTTAATAGATGGCGTTAGTAAAATTCATTTGCAAGTTCTGAATCACGCTATCAAATACTACATGTATAATAAATTTACTTAAGTCATAGGCAAATGTTTTAGCCTAAGTTCCAGTATGACATATAGGCTACTTTTTATCCCAAGAATCCTACGGGAGCGGGACTTACGCGGCTGTTACCTACGGGTCCCGAAGCAAAGCGAGGGCGGTTCTGTAGTTTGAAAATAAGTAATTTCAAGATATTTTTATGCAAAGTAACTACTTATATCCGTCGGTTTAGTACAAGACGGACTCTAATAAATTGTGAATTGATGAAAATATTTAATGTTAAAGAGTATTCTAAAATCTGACAGCGTATTTACTGTGTGAATCATTCAATACGTTACACGGCAGCAATATTTTATTCCCTACGTATGGATATACGTAGGGAATAAAATATTGCTTCGTCAAAAGTAGCTTCTACTATGTACAATACAATTTCACTTATTTTACTTACTCCTGAGATATGAAGAGCGACAATCTTAACGCCATCTGGGACCCTCTCACGAAGGCTCTTTTATAAGTGCGAGGCACTCTAAAATACAGATATTATGTATAGGATACTTAAATAATAAATTCGTTTTAAACGACGCGGAAGATTCTACTCGTATTTGCGACAATTTATAAGAACCCAACCTTGGGCCTAAGTCTGCTAATTTATAATTGTTGCAATTGCATCGCGTGGACGACAACACCAAATATTTATAAATTAATAGGTACTCAATACTCACTTGCAGCCAAGCTTTAACTTATAATTTGTAAAAAAAATTATGCCACAGTTAAAACCTGGACTATAATATAACCAACGACATATATGACATGTGACATATACCTACTCTTGCTGATTAACGAGTATTTCGGCAATAAACAACCCTGTCATGAAGGGCAGTACAAGGATAGATTCTTTCACCGATAAACCCAGGTAACTAATATAGGTATCAAAGTGCGTCAGAGCTCCTAAACTAAAACGGTTCATTATGTATTCTGGCACCCACACACTTCGCTGAATCAGAGGCTATTGCTATCTTGCATGTAAATATAACGAAACCACGAATAAGTTTATGTGAATTAAATGTAAAATAACGTCATTTCGCAAAATGCTGGCGTTTTCTTTTCTTCTTTTCAAGTATATTAATAATAGTAGCGATAAAATCTGTAAATCGTTTAGGTCCAGCAACACTTGGAAAATAAATCTTCCACTGTCTTAGAGGAGTAGTAATTCTAAGTTTACTGAGAATCTCAAATCAATCAATCCATATGCAGTAATAACCTAACCACTCCTATAATATCGAGTTAAATAATGTGAAGAGAGAACAGGGATCTACCTTGAAAGTATTTTCATGTAAGCGCGTATGATCTAATTAGTAAGTGTCGAAGTAATTTTATTAACACAGGCAAAATCAATATCACGCGACTTCTTTCAGCAAACAATTTGGGTGAGGTTTAGGTGACGAAGAGGCACGTCACTGCTGTGTATGAACATCCACCTTATACCTGTTAAATGGTGCGTGTGGAATTCAAATTCTGGTGTCCAAGACAGAATCCAAACATCCCACCATAGGACTCATTCCCTTGATCACGCTAAACATTGATGACGTACGAATTGTTTAGTTCCTTTACAAATTAGTACAATTTGTAACAGTCACGACGGTATTTACATTTACCTTATCCTTATCACCATGTAGTGCACGTGACATGTTCGGTGTCGTTTTCACGCGAATCACGTCAGTCAATACGTCGCGGCGACGCACCACCCGCCCACCTGCTCTACGTGGAGGTTTCACACCATTAGCGGCACATTGTTGCACTTGGCCTTTTTGAGGGTGCAAGAAAGCCTACCACAGTAATAATTTGAGGATTTGTGGGCATCTGCGGCGCGTGTACCTACTGGCCGAATGCCCCGGGCATACGGCATGGTTAAATTAAAGCAACATAAAATAGCATTCATATTTTTTTCAATTTCTCGCTAAAACTCGCCAATGCTAAGCGAGCATTGATGGCGCATCGCGTACATAATTATGGACAAAGTTTAAAACAAAGTCACCATAATTATGCTACTTGAGACGGAATTAAGTAGCCTCCCTTCAACCCCCTACCATTCCAGCGCCCTTTATCTGTCGCTCAATCTATTTGACACATTCTCTTGGTTAACGAAGGTGGTGTCGTCAAGCAAGAGCAGCTGCCTACCTGTTATAGTAGGTATAGGTAGTATCCTTGTAAATCTGATTTACAAGCTGCTATAGTAGCTTTGCTCACCTGGACTAGCATCTGGTTGCCCATGCTTGCGTGACAGACCGGCTTTCCACCAGGTAGGTAGTGATACGAACGCCAACTATGTACAGTAACAAATTAGGTATTACCAAATTAGTTACCAAGCCAGGACCAAGATGTGATGTAGGTAGGTAGGTACTTATAATTTGTGTGTCTACAGCACGTGGGAGACTGGCGAGTGTGTGAGCAACTGAGCAAAACGTGTATAACCACAGAACCGGTCCGAAACCAGCTCGGCCCGTCTGCGTCATTGCTATTGCTACAGACCTTCGTAAACAAACACTGAGGTTAATTATTAACCCTGCCGTAAATGCCGATTCATTCTCATTAATGGATGTGGTATACTGATTGATGTTTGCACGTGTGTTGGTGTCACAGGGCGAAACGAAACACAATGCTCGCGCTACATACGATCGACAAATATATTTGTATATGAAACCAAATATAATATGAAGCGAGTAACAGCTGTATAACAACATGGTCGTAGTCAATTCTGAACAGGATAATTGACTAAAGCTCTACAATGTAAACACGTGTTTTCTTCGTACCTACGAGATCTATTGAAAAGGTAATAAAGGCGTGGAGAAGCCAAAGAGAAGCACAAGTTTACTGCCACAAGGTCATAAAATATTACGACAAATCTTGAATTTTCTTCACTGATAAGAAAACAACAATAAGATAATGAAAAAGTTTCACTGTTAATAATTCAAATGTAATGTAAAAATGGTAACATAATTCATTTACATACAAAAGTATTAGAATATCGTATTTTATGTTACAGTCCCTGCGTATTAAATGAAATTAAAAATGACAGACCATCATTAAAAAGTTATGATCAATACACTGTGGAGTGTCGACAGCTGTTGTGTGTGAATAAATAATGACCGCGGGAACGGACTGCGGAATTAATAGTTAATCCAATATTAAGTAGCAATTCATTGTTATTGATCAGTTTCCATGTAGGTCCAGCCGGCGCGGCGGCGGCGACGCCGTGTCTTTCTACACCTGACAATGTTTTGGCTTCAGGAAGTTTACAGATTGTTAGTGATGCTACTTTAGCCAAAGGTTTGGAAAGGTAGTGTTTCATTTTCATTCTAGGTGTTGCGTTGCATTTAACTTGTTTACGTCCGTTCGTACTGCGTATGAGACATATTCAGAGAAAGCAGTGGTAGCCTACTAGGGATATGAACGTTGGATTCCGGCAAAGGTGGCCTGAGCTCGATTCCTATGCACGCCTCGAATTTGAAAAAGATATGTATTAAAAATTATTTATTCACTGGCTTTGGTTAAGGAAAACATCGTGAGGGAACCTGAACACCATATAAGCTTATAAGTCTCCAATTGTGCTTTAAGAGTTTGAGAAGTCTACCAATGCACTTGGTTGACATGGTCAGCTATGGTTTGTAATTATAACCCCATGAGAATAAAAACGTAGATGTCTTTGAAGAGATATAAATGAAAGCAACTTTGACCATCAGATGGGAATCTTCATGAACGAATAACTTATTTTATGTAAAAAGAAAGATTAGTCACAAATATGCCAAGACAAAAAATATATTGTTTGGGACATTTTTCTGTCCCCAAATCAGAACGAAATGTCATTGCAAAATGTTCGATACAGAGATTGGGCTTCGTCACGGTTTTATTTTTAGCGTGAATTTCGACAGTAGTTACGATTAGTAGCCAGTCTCCAAGTACATGAGTAAGAGACGCGAGATCAACGTTTTGCGAACAAAAATCCACTTGGCACCAGCCCCGGCGCCGCTAGCGGATACTTTCACAGTCCCGGCGACCTCCAAAAAACTCGACACTTGCTTCTAAGAATTATTTTAGTGAGATTTACTAGTAAGCTCACGAATCTCACGATACAGACGTTTTGACAACATACACTAAATCAATTTTATGTGTTTGTTTAGTTTTTTGGCTACTTCAGTGTGTACAAGGAAAACGAGGGCGAATCAGAACATCAATTTTGACTCGACTACAATTTCCTTGTTGCCTACATACATCACACATACATAGATCACTATTTTAGGTAGACTGGATACAAATGTCAATGACCTAAGAATGTACATACCTAATGGTAGGGGAAATATTCACCTTTCCCAAAAAAAAACGAGGAACCCATTTTCGTACCAACGCTCTGACACTGCGATCAAAAAATTATAACATGTAACATTTAATCCTAAAATGCTGGTAAAAAGCAGGCAAATAACTCGAGCACTACATTTCTATAACCCAATTACCCAATAGCTCAATTACGACATGGATGTAACGGGCACAATGGTCTCGTCCAACTATGTTCATGAATAGGGTAGATTGGCTAGGACTTATGGAATGGATCATAATTTTCGCGTATCGGCAAACCGTGAGAACATTCAAGCGAGGACGTGTGCAAACGACACATACACCGAATACAGTCCTACAACGATCTTTTGGCGTGTAGCTGACGTGTGGGTGACAGAGACAGTACCTTACACGGAAGGCAAACTGTAAGGCGCTGTCTCTGTCACCCTCACGTAAGCCAAGTGCCAAAAGATCGTCGTAGGACTATATAATACAATCAATGACGCTGTCCCTTCCGTTCGCTTTAGTTTAGAGAAATATTTCATTGAAGAAACCCATTGTTCGTAGAATGTATATCGTTTTTAAAAGGTCTGCTTTAACTTTCCTCAGCTATCTTCCTATCTATCACGATAAAGCACGTTTTTGAGATTGTACCACCTACACAGAAGACAATATTGCTTCACAAATAAGCCTTGTTTAGTACGCGACTGCGCCAGTTTACCGAACATTGTTTAGTTTTTAAGATTTATTAGTAGAAACCGGTGAATCGCGAGGCAGCCAGAACCGATGAGAAGCGGCCGAGTCGATCATATGCTCCAGTGATTGCCATAATGACGGAAAAACAACTTCGAGCTACAATTGTACGAGAGGAAATGACCAGATATCCGGCATCCGGGGATTTGAGCAATCATCCCGGCAATGTGAACCTTTTACCCTGCAACATTCCCTGGAGAGCGTACCGCACTGTAGATATTCGTCGTTCATTCTCGTCAAATGTATATACAATTATATGTAAGTTTTCATCTTAAATTTTCCTAATACCGAAGATTGATTAAATGATTGGTCACAATTGCAATTTCGTTTGCTAGCTTAATTCCATAAAAAAGTTCTTCTCAAGCCAATGGAACGAACGTTTTAAATCTATGAGATGGACTACATGCAAATAGGCTACTAGAAAAGATACAGATTTTGAAACTAAGCAAATTGTGGTATAAATGGTGGTACTTCATTGCGCTGGCCGCCAGCCTTCGCGTGCGCGGTGCAGACGCAAGCCGCCATTATGCAAGCTACCGGTAACTCGTTGCCTCATTTCCGCCGCACTGCAATACCTACGGTACCTACTTAGTCGTGACAAATTGTGTATATTGCAAGGCACTGTATCTTAATAAGCTTTCAGCACCCAAAAGCTATCAAACTGGTGATTTAACGTGTCTCATAAATAAGCGATAACCACATCTCACTCCTAGTGTAACGGTAAAAGTGTCGAACTACCTTTATTCACGAGATGTCCTTATCTGATGCAACTGATCATAAAATTAAAAATACAAACTAAAATATAACCTGGGATCGAGATGAGGAAATGAAATGTTAAGCTTATCCATCCTGTAACATCAGCAAAGCCAATTACAGGCAAAATCAGTAGGAGTAAAACATATAAACATCCATATCCAACAATTTGTTCAGTGGCCGAACATATATATTTACAGAGTCAAAGCACGCACATAATAATATCTTATCCTAAATCATGGAGCCAAGCTAAACATGAGCAGGAACTGACCATTAAATCCTGGCGATTGCGACACTACTGCTGGAACTGATCAGAATGTGAATGAGATTATGCAACAATCATTCTTACTCGTAGCGTCTGTAGTGTTGAATGGCAACAATGAAATGGATATCATGGCGGTATGAAATAATTTAGGTTCGAAGAGTTTTCTAAAGTTTTATTTTTATGAAAATTTGGGAAGAATAAGTATCATTCGAAGACTGCGAACAAAATCAATATTTCTGACAGTTAGTCTCTGCGAATTTTGAGTATTCTCAACATGGTTTAACCCTTTTTAAGTACTCAAGAAATCATAATTTTATATCAATCGACGAAGGCCGAAAATTTAACCCTTTAGTAACCTAAATACGTGCTTCAACTACTACGGGGCGTGTAGTGTCAACAACTCATTCGAAACACCCAGAAAACTTCTGAAACAGTACAAAATATAACTGATTTAGGCTTTATATCCAAAGACTAGCGAACCGCCCTCGCTTCGCTTCGGGACCCGTAAGTATCAACCGCGTAGGTCCCGCTCCCCTAGGAATTTCGGGAAGATAATAAACTATCACCAAAATTAATTCAGGTTAAATTAAATTAAACTTAGAAATAAAGCTTACGACAAAATAATAGCAAAGTAGCAAAGGATCACAGCAAGATTAATTCAGATTAAACTTGGAAACGCGGCAAGTTTCGTATGGCAGTGGGTTCGACCAAATTTGATTACCATAAAAACGGTTCTAGTGTGTTAATCTTAAAAGATAGACATATACTGTCGTGGACATTTTTTTAGATCATTTCAAGAGGAATAATTCTTTCATACATATATTTTTGGTATCTTGAATCGTTTTCGCAACGCATGCAACGAAAGCCCTCGAGAATGAATAATTTTCCCCGTTTTTTCCACATTTTCCATTATTTCTTCGCTCCTAATTGTTGCAGCGTGATGTTATATAGCCTAAAGCCTTCCTCGATAAAAGGTCTATTCAACACAAAAAAAAATTTCAATTCGAACCAGTAGTTCCTGAGATTAGCGCGTTCAACCAAACAAACAAACAAACTCTTCAGCTTTATAATATTATAGTATAGATACGTTATGCCTACACCAAGTCATTTGCAAGCACAATAAAACTTCATCACTGTAACCACAAGGGGACATAAAAACAACGTTTTACGACGAAAAGTTATTAAAGCAAGTCAATTTAATTATCTCATAAACCAACAGCACTTTTTATATACGATACCTACCGCATTTTTACTTCTCATAACAGCAGTCTAAAAAAGTTTTATTTAAGCTGTTGTCTCGTTAGGGTCGCTTCGCTCCGGATGAAACCTTTATGCTGCGGTTGTGAAAACATAAAACCGCTGTGATTATTTCATGTTTTGGACAAAAAAAATATGTTTAACTCCAACGAAAAAGACGGCCACGGAATGATAAATGTTTCGCATAATTATTAGATACAGGCACTTCAAAACGGGAGCCAACATTCCTACGATTCTACCATGGAGCAAATATAGAGAGGAGACGTTGTATGTATATTTTTCTATGAAAGATCGCGTGAGGATTTGCGGGGCGAGGGGGATAAAAAATGGGCGGGATATCAACTTTACTACGTAGTTCAACTATCTCACACTAGATGGATTCTAAATACGGCCTTGGTTTTTGTTGTTGTAAGGAGTTGTCGATAGATGGCGCTGTTTACAAAATGATTATAAAAACTAGAAAAATAATATTTTGGTGGAAAAAAATTCTTTAGGAATTAATGTAGGACGAATTTCAGTACGTATGATTATCAAGATATTTATAGTAATTGTTAGCTCTACGCAGCTATGCATTTTTATTTCCCTTGATACAAAGTGTCGCCATCTAACGTCAAGTAGAAATTTATTTGGTGAGCACCGTCAGTAGACTGACTTAAGGCCACGCCCACTGTGATGACGTCAGGACCTAGTTGAGTTACAGTGCACAGTTGCTTATGCCGTCTCCTCTCTATATTTGCTCCATGGATTCTACTATAGAAACATTTGACAGTTAGTTAACTTTAAACCTGTAAATAAGGAAGAAAGTAAACATCTTTACCACGACCTCTTTCGCGATTAAAGTTACAGTAACTTACAGATTAGGTAATTGTAACCTACAAAAAGAGAGATCTTGTGCCTGTCACTTGTCCATCAGCTAGCAAAGTACACAATTATAAAGAAAATAAATTTACCCCACACCCCACTTTCTAGCTAAAGTTAGGATCTACTCAGCAAATGACTAAGAGACATTAATCAAGGGTGATAAATCTGTCACAAGAAGCACTCCCTTCAATATGAATTTAATTAATGAAAAATTTAATGAGCTTAGATGCTTTAGTATCGCGTAGGCAGTAAGAACTATTTTTGTCTGCGCCTGATTCATTTGTGACTGTGGAGTATTTAAGGCTATTCGGTATTTCTTTGTGCTCGAATGTCACATGGAGTCATGTCGAAGAAATAGACGGGAACATTCGAGAAAATATCAGGATCTATAAAGCTTTGACTTTGGTAATACCATTACAAGATGGTAAAAGTAAAATTCCGTTCGACTATGTAAGTATACCACTTCCAACCAAAATTGAATACAAACTGCAAGATTATGACATACCTGCAATTTAGTCATTTTTGAAACGGTTTTCTACGAAGATTATCTATGAACTTATTTATTTAATAATAAGGTATATACAATATTTTTGGTTAGCTAACTTTCAGCGCAACAGTCCCATATTGATCAATTTATTTAGCATTCATCATATCTATGGGGGCCATGCATATCTCGATAGTGTTGCCTATTGCCAATTGCACTGCAGTACATCGACAGCCCCCTACATCTTTTGTTTTTACCATTTAATATTTAAATAGCCCATTATACCTACCTGTACGTCATACGTGTCAACACGTGACGTAACACAACACTGGGTGCGGACCCGTGCTCCACCTAGGTTCTCCACCTGGGTGGAGCACGGGACCTTATAAGGTCCCGTGCTCCAACTGATGGCGTTAGTACAGTGAAACAGTAAATTGTTTTCCTTAAATGATTCAAAAGATCTAAACAATTATAATAGGCTAATTATGGCTAAATGTAACCTCTGTGTGTCTCTTTTTGTCAGCGATTTAAAGAAATAAAAGTTGAAAAGCAGAAAGCAGACGCGTTGAATTTATTTTTAATTAAAAATTGTGCACCAAGAAGGTTTGTAAATAATACTTAAACTCCGTTCTGTGCACCACATTAGCTAGCCTATTATAATTGTTTAGATCTTTTGAATCATTTAAGGAAAACAATTTACTGTTTCACTGTACTAACGCCATCAGTTGGAGCACGGGACCTTATAAGGTCCCGTGCTCCACCCAGGTGGAGAACCTAGGTGGAGCACGGGTCCGCACCCACAACACTGTTCAATTGCGATCGATACATTAAACGATATAAGTAATCCTCCGATTATCTTTGAATACTTCCAGTTAACTGGAATTGTTTATGTTAATCCGATGGCTTATGTCACGACACGACACGAGTATCACGACATAAGCAATGGTTTCAATTAACGAGAGTTAGTCGAGATTTAGATGGGGATCCCCGTATCGTTCAATGGATTGTAAACGATCTCTTGTTATATAAAGCATGGAGCATAACTGCTTAATACCTAGTAATTAAAATGACTGGCTTCCTCGCATCTTCGTTTAGTATTAGTAATGGCAGGAGCTGAGCTCCAAGCCCTTCACGTCACCTACCCCTTTGTGTGGGAAGTGGGAACCTCCTCAGTTCTTATTTCTGTGAAAGAGAACGCTAGAAGGCTAGAAGATTCAAAACGACCATGCAACATTTGGGACTACACATTTATTTTCTTTTTATGTAAATTGATAATTTACAAACGTTGCCTTATTAACGTCCCTGGACGACGATGATTACTTATCATCAGGTGGCTCGTCTACTCGGTTGTCGAATAGTCGGAGCATAAAAGATCGTTCTTTTTATATTTTTAACCGACTTCAAAAAAGAAGAAGGTTCTCAATTCGACCGTATATATGCTTTTTTATATTTGTTCAGCGATTTTTTCATCGTTTATGGGCCGATTTTGATAATTCTTTTTTTGTTGTAAAGTAGATATGCGCAGTGGGGTCCTTTTAAAAGGATCACCAGGATCTGATGATGTCATCTTGGAGAAATCGAGGGCAACTTTCGAAAATTGTAGGAACGACTAGTGTGTTTGTTAATGTTTTCATAAGTACATGAAAGCGCTACAATTTCATGAAGGTCTGGAGTCGATCTGATGAAGCCGAAAGACAGTCAAGGGAACTCCTCAACGATTTACTGTAGTTATCTAGTGTTTGGGATTGATTAATTTGTAGTGACGAGAACTTTACACCTACATATTGAATTAAGCGCCATCTGGCGAGTAGTTTTTGAGTTGTCTCTGCTTATCGAGGTTGAAGTCGGTTATTTTTTTGTAAAAAGCAATAATGATAAAGAAAATCAATCAAATCAATATATTTATGTACTTTTTATGAAAGCAGCCTAAGTAACTCGCATTCTTTAAAATTTTGAGGTATCTTTCTTCAAGAATTAAGTGTTCTATGGCAAACACGGACGGATAAAGTTTCAATTTTGTGACGTTAAACGATGAAATTTCTCCCTCGCGAGACTTCTGAACAATGTTAAGGACGAAAAATGTAATAAAATAAAAAGTTTTGGTAAATATAAAAATATTGCTTTAATTTTTGGTCGCAATGTTGACATTCTGTACACACATGAGTTCGTGGAAGGCTTCTTTTAAAATGTTTTCAATATGACAAACATCAACAATATCGTAATATATAATCGCAAAGAGATTCAAAATTATACATTGCTCGCCAACACATGAGTACTATCTTGTACTACGAAAGTGATTACGCAATGTATTGCAAAGTATTGCTTTCATTGCGAAAGTCGCGCGCATCCAAAGGAAGCTTGAATTTTGGTATATCGGTGGAACGAGTTTACGTGGCGTTAGTGATGACTGATGTACCATGTATAAATATGTCGGCAAATTATTTTAAACAAATTTATAATTAAAACAACTTTATTTATTACCACTAATTATTGTTTATTATTTTATTATTTAACAACCAAACAAACAAACAAATTCTTCCGCTTTATATTATTAAGTATAGATAGATAATATATTATGTATTTGGAAAGTCCACAATATTCGTGCCCTCTCGAATTAATGAAAGTATTGCAAAACTTTAAGAAACAAAGTTACAGTAATTTTACCGATATTTATCGATAGGTATAGATTATCGACCTTTGCAAGCCGTAACATAGATTTATATTTAGTATGATACTATGATTGCATTCATTTATTATATAAACGCTGTTTTATTTGTTGTCCAAATATCCCCCTGAGATATAAAAATTAGGTTCCCAATGTTTTTGGGTTATATTTATAGTAATTTTTAAAACAATAAGTATGAAGAAAATCAGTATCGATATCAATATCGATCGACTATCACTATCCCATCACCATCCTTTGTGCGAGTTTTAACTACACTGGCGATCGAACCAATCACAGCCCTGAGATTCGTTTCGATTGTTTGAGTGGTGGGAGGCAAGCGGCGACAGCGGTTTTCATACAAAATATGAGTTAGGGCCGTTCTAATCTCCTTTATCTGTTCTGTGATTTAGACGAAACTCCAAGAAGTACAACAAAATGTAAATGTGTGCGTGACAAAAATACCTATTAAGGAAACGCCCGCGAAAATCCACGTTTCTGTATTAAACAACAATCAGTGGATTTTATAGTATGATTTTGTGCGATACATATACTTAATAGCATAATACCATTCCATGTACGCATTAAATGAACCATTCTGTGTTGAAAAGTTATTTATCCCTGTAAAATTACAGGAGCATTGAAGTAAATAATTATAATGATGAATAGTTACTGGAATTGGAAATATTGATTACGAGAAATTATTCCCAAAAAAATCCATTAAAAAATATGTCGGAGACGGAAATAAAATTAGATTAAAATCAAACTAAATAAATCATTAAACTTTGAATAAAACGTAAATCCGGAACTGTAATTTAAATGGCAACACTGTACGAATTGTAAACGTGTCTCGATGGGATATCGGAGGGGGAACCCAACAGAGGGCACCTGTGGAGTCGGCTACGAACAGCGGGGACTTCTCGAGCAGACGTCGAGCTGAACGGTCGCATTAAGTTAACTAGAGTACTTTGTAATAAAATCCTATACTGCGTCGTACCTATGCCCGACGGCATAACGTTTCTCTAAGTGTATTTCAGTTGTATCACGTTTTAACATAACCCAAAAGCTTTAATCAAATTAAGTTAAACTGTGTAACCTGAAAACTAATTTAAATCATGAAGAAACGTATTGAACGCCCACTGTGTTTTATTTTCCACCTTACAACCTGATAATCGGAGCATTATACCACCATCCTGACAAGTGTCTCCGAGATCAGAAGTTGGGATAAAGGACTCACTGTGGGTTTTCAAGTACAGTTTTCAGGTTTACAGGTTGCGATTTTCAGGTGATAACTGGATCCATAAATGGCAAGTGAGTTGCCATGTGCCATTACATCTCACATGGCATGGATGGAATGTGGCGTCGAACTTTGGTAAAGCTTTGAAGTAAGACAGCGAGTATGGGTATGGCATTATTTTTATTCCATTACGTCTGAGGTGATACAATTTCATTTCTTAAATTTTAATTTTTGTGTAAACTATATTGTGTGTGTAGTTTTTTTTGATAATCGTGAGTGAAAATAAAGACATCAATTTCCGGTGATAAAATCATTTAACGTAGCTCCGTAATTAAAACAAATCGCTCCTCATTGTAATCTTATTTTGATGTTTAATCGCTGAAAAACAAAAGAAATCGTTTTTATTATGACCTCTGTTTTTATTATGAAGGGAAAGTTACACCCTTGGATTTTAGTGTAATTTAACCAAGTACAACATCGGAACACACTTTTATCATACGATCATTTTGTTGAAGTTTAATGTGGGTAGATTTGTGGTTAGTTTGTTAGAATGCCCAAGGGCTAAGTACCATTTGAAGTGTTGTGATATAAAAAGTGAATTTGAGTCGAGTAATGGTGATGAATTCTGAGTTCGGTTGGTCGGGTCCAGGTTAGACCACGGAAAATCCGTGCGACCCGTGAATGACTCTATCGGCCGTATTCGACCGTACCAGTAGTTATTTCGTAGTCTTAGCCCGGTAGAAATCGGTGTCTCTCGGGGAAACTCGAGTAGTCCGTGGGTGCGCGGTGTGCGTTTAACTCTGGCCGAGGTCGTGGTCTATTTAGACCGTATCGTGTAGCAGCAGGGGTGCTGTACACGTGCTATCCACGAGATGGATATGCGTACTGTTCGGCGGGAGAGCCGTGGCGATAGAGGTCATTCGTACTCGGAAGTTTCAGTTTCAATAAACTTAATTGTAACTTGTTATTTTGGTAGAGTATGCGTACAGTTTTGGTTATGATAACGACGATGGTACTTGGCTCACGGCTGTAGAATTTACGTGTAATGAATTAGTGGCGATTTTGTTATCAATGTTGTTTTGCAATCCATTTGTGATTTGGTTACAATAATAATTAATCTACGTTCATAAAATTGTTAAAGATAAAGGGGGTACATAAATTAGATTTTGTAGTCTGGTCAAAAAGAAAAACAAACGTTTTAAAGTCAGGCATTTTATTATGCATTCCGTGTTGGTACAATTTTTAATTGATAACGAGATATGACGCACAGTCCAGTGACTTTTATCAAACGTGTAATGTTCGTGATAGTTATTTTGGTTTTCGGTTATTTGGTGCGCCGCTTAACGCTGAAAAGGATTAATTGGAGAAAGATAAACACACACAAAATAGTTTTTGTGCTCAACTTGACGAAGTATTTATTCCATTTATCGAGTACCTACAACGATAATAAAAGCCTACAACAATAATAACAATAAAGGCGTAAGCTAGTTTTTGAAAAGTGAACGGTTTGGTTTTTCATTAGTGACGTCGATCGAATTAGTTACTCATTAGTTCACTTTGTTTTAAAAGTGAAACACAATACAATTTTCAAAGTTTTATTTACTATGTGACAAAATAATTTCGATATTCTAAATACCCGCGTAGTTCATTGTTAATTTTAAATATTGTGTAAGCGTTATCTAATGATCCAAAACATTGTTGTTAGAGTTATTACAGACGAATTAGTTGGATTCTTACCCGCTTTAGTCACTATATTTTCGAAATAAATAAAGTCGGCGTAAGTGTTTACGTCGGATTTATGATGCGTTTGGGAAGCGTTTCTAGGTTATAAGGAACTGGAGACCAAGACCTTGTCTGGTACCTGTCTGGAACCAAGGGTGACATCACCTAGTTGTGGTAACATGAAACGGGGTAAAAGTGAAACGGCGTTTTTGGTATGACTTTTATTTTATTACACCTGGTGTGTTGGAGTTTTATAACTTCCATTTTATTTTCGTTCCTTGTGAAAATATGACCTTTTGTTGTGTCTTGTAATTAATGAACAATGACAAAAGATAACAATTAAGATATCGGAAGTTCAGTGAAATTTTTAATTAAAGTAGCAGTTGGGTACAATCAGTTCCCCAATTATTTTTACAAGTGCAGCACACTTCGATTGGTTTTGATTTACCTTGTGAAACCAATGAGTTTTGAAGTAATCTCACATGTGACGATGCAATGTGCATCGTTCTGTTTTCAGATAAGTTTTCGAGGATGCACTGGCAGCAGCACACGCAGGTTACACATGTGTTGTCTGGAGCCGAATCGACGGTTGCGTGCATGCACTCGTGGGCTTCCTGGAGTTCATTCGTGTGACATTGAAGGAGGAAGCTCTGGCAACTGGCAGCCGCAGATCGGACGCAACATAACAGGTGATCTGTATCGTTCAGTCTATTTTCTGATAGCTTAAAGGAGAAATGAATTAAAATTTGTTTTCAAGACGTAAATTTCATTCAATTTCAAAGATTTCTTTATTTTTGAGAGATTTAGTTTTCGGTCAACTTGTCGAACGGAACTTTTAAAATTGTAATTGAATGGTTTTGTTACTTTGAAAAAATGTATAGCCCTTAGCTATGTATACGGTTTAAATGTTATTTCTGGACAGAAATACTGATTGTACTTGAGTACCGTTCGATAAGTCACCTTGTTTGAAAAATGATAACTTTTGAGAAAAGTAACTTTTATGAGAAATCTAAAGTTTGTTGTGGATTAATCTGTAATGTGATAGGCTAAATAAAGCGACATGTTGAACAAACCTTTTTAAGATTATTTTTGATAAAAGTTCGAAATAATCATCTGGGTGGTGTAGTATTTTAACCGGATGAAGGTTACATGCGGAGGTGACTGGATAAAGGTTGCCTATTGGGTTGATGCTTATGACCGGATGGAGGTTATAAGTGTGATGATCAGGACCGGATGGAGGTTAGGGTACGAGCACTGCAATATTTCAATGAGTTTCCTATTATTTGAATGAGTATGGGTGTTGATCGACATGTCAGCTTTGGCCTTTGAGAGAAATAATCTGTTATGATCTTCAAAATTTCTAATGATTTGATAAGGTTGTTTTTATTCCCTGCCCACTTACGTCAGGAAGGGCCGAGCTTTAAGAGATACTTTCGTTTGTGTTTATTGTTACAGGTAAATTCCGACACCACAGCCGATCGAGTCATCCAGTTTTACGACGATTGTACGACGACGTATTGCGTTAAACGTTAAAAACAAACCCGCGTTAATAATAAATTTGGTAATTTTGCTCTAAACAAGTGTCATGTTATGGAGTTTGTTTAGCCGCTTTCTTCTCCATAGCGACACCGGAAACGGCGCAGCGGGAGTGTAGGTAGTTAGGGGTAAAAATAAATGCAAAAAAAACTTTAAACAAAAACTTGGCGTTCAATCAAAGAAATTTTAAGTAATCTAAAAACTTGTTGTTCAAATTAAATTTGTAGTCTCGTTTAAAATTAGTAGCTTTTGCTGAATAAAATAAAATTAGAGCTTTGTTGTAACCTAAAGTAAAAGGCATCACACGAGGACGTGTGCTTGTCAGAATGGCCGTGTCGGAGACGGAAATAAAATTAGATTAAAATCAAACTAAATAAATCATTAAACTTTGAATAAAACGTAAATCCGGAACTGTAATTTAAATGGCAACACTGTACGAATTGTAAACGTGTCTCGATGGGATATCGGAGGGGGAACCCAACAGAGGGCACCTGTGGAGTCGGCTACGAACAGCGGGGACTTCTCGAGCAGACGTCGAGCTGAACGGTCGCATTAAGTTAACTAGAGTACTTTGTAATAAAATCCTATACTGCGTCGTACCTATGCCCGACGGCATAACGTTTCTCTAAGTGTATTTCAGTTGTATCACGTTTTAACATAACCCAAAAGCTTTAATCAAATTAAGTTAAACTGTGTAACCTGAAAACTAATTTAAATCATGAAGAAACGTATTGAACGCCCACTGTGTTTTATTTTCCACCTTACAACCTGATAATCGGAGCATTATACCACCATCCTGACAAGTGTCTCCGAGAAATATATATTTCCGAGGTCGCATTGGCGTTTATTTCCTGACTTCGCGTCATTAAATCGAGTCCACCCGCTTCTTTGATCTTGTCTTATAGGTACTTCTTACCTATTTTTCTTTATAGATAAATAAACAGAACATCCAATTCGTCGTTCAGATCGTTCTAACAACGTAGCACTCATTGATCCTTGTTCCCAGGCTCCATTCGGCACTAGTCCCAGCAACCGGCGCGGCCGGGCATTCACGTGCTAACAAGGATGTCGTTTGTGGCGCTCGGATCAACGCCATTGAGCCAACGAGTGGACATTATCTGCTGATAATACCACAACATTGTCCCTTGTGACTCTTTGACTTGTGACTCTCACATTGAGCTATTTATTATTATTAATAGCATTTTATTGGATATGAAATAACCCGTGGAAATAACTTACATAGTATGGAATAATTTACACTCATATACATTAGTATGTAAAACAAAAAACATCATTGATCCTTTCGCTATATTTACAGTCTTTTTCTTCTTACCCTAAGGTTGTCTGGAAGAAATCGCTTTTTAGCGATAAGACCGCCTTTTGTATCACATTTTGTACAACTGTCTTATTCTGTAATGTTATGTTGCTTTGGTGTACAATAAAGCGTATATTATTATTATTATTTTCTTTTACTTTGTTTTTCACAGTACATAAGACTGGTTTATCTACATTTACGGGCCGTAACCAAGTAAAATGTAGCGTGTGGTGAATTTATTTAATTTTCTGGTGTATATTGATGTTGGTGTTCGTTTTCATCAACTTGTAAAAATTTTCTAACGATTCTACAGGTGTTTAGGATAGCGGCTTTCTGAAGTGCAATGTAGATGTTTTCTTTTAAATCTATTTGTTTCAGACTGTGGTGGAGATGTTTTGGTATTACACCGGTAGTGGAGAGAACTATGGGCACTATGTAAACTTTCTTTTGCTTCCAAATTCTTGTGACTTCTTCTTTAAGTTCTGTATATTTGCTTATTTTTTCTGATATAGTCTTCTGTATATTATGCGTATTGGGTACAGCAATGTCTATAAGGTAAGTGATTTTATTGATTTTATCTTGTAGGGTTATGTCCGGTCTATTGCAGTAGATGGTCTTGTCCGTAAGTATGGCGCGGTCATAATAAAGTTTATATGAGGAATTTTCAAGTACAGTCACTGGAGTATATTTATAATATGGAGTTTTTGTGTCTTGCATGAGTTTGTGTTTTATTGCAAGTTTTTGGTGGATAATGTTCACTATTTGATTATGTCGGTGTGTATAGTCTGTTTGTGTGAGAGTGGTGCACGCGCCTGTAATATGTTGGATAGTTTCTGGCTGTGTATGACATCGGCGGCATTTGTCACTTGAAATTGAGGTATCTTTTATTATGAACTTTCTGTAGTTCTTGGTGTTTATTATCTGATCTTGTATGGCGATAATAAATCCTTCTGTTTCTGGAAATATATTTCCTACTTGGAGCCATTTATTCGATGCTATTGAGTCTATATGCGTTTGTTCTAGGTCATGGGGATGTCGCCGATGAAGTGTTTTCTTTTTCCAATTCTCAATTTTGTGTGTTTGCGAGTCTCTGCTATTAGGGTTAAATGAGTTTTCATATTCGTTCAGGTTTAAAGGTGTATAGTTAAGGTCGTTTTTTGATATTGCCTGATGTATATTACTTACAAGAGATTTAGAATGAAAGAAATATTTTAGACTATTTATTTGTTTTAGCCAGAGTTGGTGAATGTCAGTTAATCCTCTTCCACCATGATGTCTTTTAATGGTTAATCTTTCTATTGCGGATTTTGGATGTAGGTAATTATGTTTTGTTAGTGTTGTTCGTGTGGTTCTTTCAATTTGTTCTATGTCTGATTTAGACCACTTAATAATTCCAAATGAATATGTTAATATAGGTATCGCGTAAGTGTTTAGTCCTTTTATCAAATTTCTGCCAGAAAGTTGTGTATTACAAATTGAATTAACTCTTCTTTTATATTCAGTAGTAAGTGTGTGTTTAATGTTTGTATGATCTAAACCTCTCAATTGCTTATATCCTAAATATTTGTACATGTCACTTACCTCCATTGCTTTTATTGTATTACTGTCGTCTATCGTATAGTCTCCTGGTTGAATCTTTCCTCTTATTATATGTAATGTTCTACACTTATCTAACCCAAACTCCATGTTAATATCTTTGCTAAACTTCGTTGTCTTTTCTACTAGTACTTCCATTTCCTTATGCGTCTTTGAATACAGCTTAATGTCATCCATGTACATGAGATGAGAGATAACTGTTTCTTCCGTTGTGTGCTTAAGGCTGTATCCTGCGCGACACTGATGTAGCAGATGTGACAAAGGGTTAAGTGCGAGGCAAAACCACAAGGGACTCAAGGAATCTCCTTGATAAATACCTTTTTTTATAAAAATAGTGCGGGTTGTGATTGTTTGGTGGTGGCTATTTAATTGTAGGGATGTTTTCCAATTAGGTATAGTATTACGCAAGAAAGTAATTATTTTAGTATTGATTTTATATACTCGTAAAATTTGTAAAAGCCAAGAATGTGGGATACTATCAAAAGCTTTTTTATAGTCAATATAAGTACAATGTAAATTTCTATTTTTAGTTGTAGCATGTTTATGAATAGTTGAGTCTATAATCAGTTGTTCCTTGCATCCCATGTGACCTCTTCTGCATCCCTTTTGTTCCTCTGCTATTATGTTATTATGTTCAATATGTACATTAATTTTTGTAGCTATTACTGACGTAAGAATCTTATATAAAGTGGGCAGGCAAGTGATCGGTCTATATTGAGATGGGTCTGAAGAGTGTGTAGATTTTGGAAGCATGTACGTTATTCCTGTAGTGATAAATTCTGGCATAACCTGTTTATCGAAGATTACATCTGTTAGATTTTTAGCTAAGCATTTATGTAATGATGTTAACTTTTTGTACCAAAAATTATGTATCTTATCTATTCCAGGCGCTTTCCAGCTGTGTAGTTTATTTATTATATTTGTTATATCAGACTCTGTAATTTCTTCAAATTTCATTTCCTCTATCATACTCCATCTATTTTCTTCCTGTTTTATCCACTCCGCTTTTTCGTTATGTTGTGTATGATTTTCCCATATTCCACTCCAGAACGTTTCTAATTGCACTTTGGTCGGTATTTCTATATTTTTAGATGTGGGAGAGTGGTTTTGTAGCTTTCTGTAAAATACTTTCTCGTTTGATGTAAATAAACTATTGTCATTTTTCCGCTGTTGTGCTTTATTGTATCTTTTTAGTCTATTGGCTTTCAACGTTAATTTCTGTTTCAAAGTATCTAGATATTCTTCAGGCTTATGATTATGATTTTCATGTCTGGTGTGTATCATCCTTCTCTTAAATATTTCTTCCACTTTTTTAACTACTTTGTTCGATCTATTGTTATTGATATATTGAGTAAGTCGACCAATGTCTGTTCTGAGTTTATCTATGTCTTTTTGTAGTCTTATTTGCCATGGTGGTTTACTGTGTATTTTTGGCCTAGCCTCATCAGTGTTTTCAGTTATTTTGTATTTCAGTTCTTCAGCTATAACTACTGCTATACAATAAATTAAAGTGTGAATATCTGTTATATGAGAGTCATTTGATATAAATTGATTAGCAATCTTTTGGTTAAATAGATGAATTAAGTGAAACAGTTGGTAGCTGTATTTAAGTTTGGGCAACTTTGGACGAATTGTTGGATCCATTCCGGAGTATTTTATTAATGTCGTCCTTAATTTATTATGTAATGCATTTATTTCTCCTTCATTGGGAGTCCTACTTTCTATCAGAATGTCTATGTCATTGACAAGTGTTAAAGTTATATTTTCAGTTTGTGTAGATGAATGTGAGGTTTGAGTGTGTTCTTGGGACACTACTTGTAATGAGGATGGGATGTGATTTATTGGAGGTTCTGTACAATTAAGATCATCTTCCAAGTTATTATTAGAGTTTAATGAGGCATCTGTATAGTTTGTATTTTCTTGTAAGCTTATTCGAACTTCTTCTTTTATTTGGTTTATAACGTTTAGCGGCAATAATTTATTTCTTATGATTGTTCTCCTTTGGTCTGAAACTCTCTGTTCGGTTACTTTTACATTAGGATACTGTTGTGAGAAAAGTTGATGAAGCTGTTTTCTGTATGTGGTCATATCTGTCTCTAATTTAGTGATGTGGTAATATGTGCGCATGATAAATATGTTTGCTTCCTTACTCCAGCTCATGCGCACTCTCGGTTTCCCAGCCTTAGTGGACGCAGGTAGAAAGGCATTTACCCCCTGCGCAACACTTAAGGTTGGGTTAGGTGCTTCACACGAATTTTCATCTGCGGAAGTCACCGGTGATGGGATGTATGATGCAGTTGATGGACTATAGGGTTCGACTATTGTGATTGGTGAGTTTATGTTACTGTCGTTGTCAGTTTGGTTGGCTTATTATTATTATTATTATTATTGATTTGTCATTAATGAGGAAAGCTGGGGAACTGCTAACAAACACGACATTTGACATTTAATTAGATTCCAGGACAGTGATAGGTAGCCAGTCAGAAAAACTAGGCTGTTTCTAATAAAATTATCATACTTTCAATAATATCTTCCTACCGGCTCCCAAGATTTCGTGCATGCAAGATTTTTCCCTAATTTTTCTAATCCTGTGGGAATCCTGAGATAAAAAGTAGCCTATATGTTATAAGAGCCTTGCCTGAGAACGTACCACTGCTTGCCACGGTACTTAGTGCTCACGGTACTTATTTTTAATATTGTGTAAATAACTATTAGCAGTTAAGAAAACATAGTTTCAAATCACAGACAGACACTTCAATGTTAAATATAATTATTATGTATCATAGATGGTGAAGTTGCTTGTTAGATATAAATTTTAATGAGGTCATACATATTATAATTAATATTTTGTCTCTACATTCACATTATATTTGAATGTCAATATTTCCTGTTTGTTTGTCCACAACAGCAAATAATTCTGATACTCCTACATAGTTAATACAGTGTATCCATCTGTTTACAATAGATAATGTGATTCACAAGGAGAATGTGTATGTTTGTTTGCAGTGAAATTTAGAAATGGTTTGAATGCCATAAAAACAAGTTACAATTGTTTTTGTTGCACTTTGTATTATTTTGTTAATATGTATCAATCCTACTTCCTACTAATATTATAAATGCGAAAGTTTGTAAGGATGTATGTGAGTGAGTGAGTGAGTGAGTGTGTGTGTGTGTTTGTTGCTCTTTCACGCAAAAACTACTGAACAGATTTTCATGAAACTTTGCAGTAATATAGCTTAGAAATCGGAATAACATAATTTGTTAAAATTTATAGAATTTTTTTAAGGGACTGGTTTCCCGAAGCGAAGCGAGGGCGGATTTACTAGTAATTTCATAATCTGAAGCAAGGGTAACCTGAGATTTAACTTTATTTCATTATAAACTAACTAAAAGTAAGTTAATGTGGTTAGTAATACTGGCTGATTGACAGCAAACAGGACATATATCTTAATTCCTTTTTAAAAATTACGAAGCATAGGTATAGTTGGGTTTAGCCTACTATTTATCATATATTATTATACTAACACCAAAGGAAATATTACTGTGTAAGACCATTATCCATTTCATAAACATGAATAAAACTTAACTTAAACTAGCGGCACGCTATGATGGCCGGTTTGACGTTTGTCCGCTCATGAAGTTCCGTATTAATTGATAACGACTTTGAAGGAAATAATTGTATTACTTTATTGACGATAGTGATGTGCAGAGATTCATAAATTTTATCGAATGTAGTTTTAGGTTTAGGACTCAAAATTTATTTATTAAATTGATTTCTAAAATGTATACAAGTGTAGAAAAATCAGTTTGCACCATTTAAGGGGTGAATGTACTTGTGAATATGAACAATTACAATTACAACAACAACAAATATGAACAACAAGCTTGTGAACATGTGACTAAAGGAGACTGGGAAAAGGTTGTGAATAGAACTGTTAAATTAATAAGGGAAGATTATGAAAGAGATGTGAAAATAGATAATATTATAGAAAACGAACATATAATTATTAATGTAGGTGATGATAGCAGTGACGACAGTGAAAATAGTAGTATGGACGAATCTGATTAATTATGGCCTTTTGTGGCACCTTTTTTGGTATCTTTTGTATTCATATGTTTCTTGTGTGCATATAAAGTATGTATATTCATTTTCATTCAAATATTCAGTTCGTTCAAATAAATTAAATAAACATTTACATTTTTGTTTTATTAAACCTATTTAATCAGGTACAAAAACAAAACTTAATTGTTTTTTGTTCGAGAATAAATTGACATTCCACATCACTGTTGTAATGTGTCAAACCGGCCATCATAGCGTGCCGCTAGTGTAGCCTACTTTATAATCAAATATTACTGTATTAAACGTCCTACAAAAATGTTGACTACCCCTGAAATGTCAGTGACAATGTCATTATTTTGTTTACATTAATGAACATGAAATTCTTCATTATGACAGTATTTGGAGATTTTCAATCAAAATGTTTGTCAATGTCAATAGATACAAAATAAATACAATACAACAATGTGAGATTCCCATAAAGCGGAATCTCAAACAATGGGCTCTGTTTATCATAATCCACTATTTATAAAATATATTATATTATATATTAATAGCATTGTATTTTTCCCTCCTATAATGATTATTAGATAATCATAATCATGATACCGATACTCGTCGTTGTAAAGTATAAAACAATACAAGTTCAGAATTAATTGATCAAAATTACAAAATCATACTAAAACTTGTGTCCAACAAGAATACAGCTGTTATTATCATTGAAAAGAGATAGGCGTTGACCTTATGCAGCAAGAACAATGAAACATACAGTTGCAGCGGCTTTCATCGACAAACGATCACTCTTCTAATATCTAATACGTGTCAATAAAAGAAAACAAAACAATTATCGTGTGACAGCAGCCTTGTTGCAATTGTAAACAAGTAAATAAAATGATTTACTTACAGCCATCACCATCTCGAACGGATACTTGTGGACCCTGACGGGGGATACGTATTCTTGGACCATGATTACGGTATACAAAACTCTCACTAAGTCTGACACAAAAAGGATATGGAATCCTCTATTTAAACAAACGATTCACACTACAGTCATTATGCTAACCAAACGTTTGTGTGATCAACTATGTTGGCGCATTCGTTTAGTTCATTTATAGTTTCTTCACCTGCGATAACACATGACAACAAAATAAACGAGCGTCAAATGAAAATGCACGACATACGACGAGCAAACACGCCAAACGAGGCCTCGAACTGAACCACAACTGAACTGACTGACTGATGAGACATGAATGAAAGTGATGGATGCCATAATTAATGAATGATAAGGAATGAACTGTTTGCAAAATAGATTTACAGTGAAGTTAGCAACGGAATTCTCCATCTATTCTAGTCTGTGCAATCAAATAATCATAGAAATAATAAATTGCCCCAGTATAAAACAAAAATATTTATCCCACTGTTCTGACCAAGGCTCGCTTTTACTATCCACATAGGCACCATTAAAGCCACCAGCTACCACTGTTTGAGTACCCCCGGTGTGCAATAACATTTTGCATACCTTACGTGACTTTTAAAGATACTGGCCGCTAAAGGAGACCAGCAACTTTCTAAACCTCTGGACCTGGACCTTGGGCCTGGAATATGAACATGCATGAGACATCGCTTTTTAGATCGAGGATATTGCTACCACATTGTGCATATTCCGTTTTTGCGGAAAATAGGTACTATTATTTTATATTATTTTATAATGAAATATATAGTAGGGCCATTTTAATAGGCCACATTTGACAGTTCGTCAAAATTTTACAAAGTAACCTTGTAAGGGAGGCACCCCATAGTATCTAATACATTCCATACTAGATATTGTTAAACTTTTTACACTTAAAAGTAAGGAACTGACGTCGTTACAAAGTTACGTCACTGAACTCTTTTTTAACCGACTTCAAAAAAGAAGGAGGTTCTCAATTCGACCGTATATATGCTTTTTTTTTTATGTTTGTTCAGCGATTTTTTCGTCGTTTATGGGCCGATTTTGATAATTCTTTTTTTGTTGTAAAGTAGATATGCGCAGTGGGGTCCTTTTAAAAGGATCACCAGGATCTGATGATGGCATCTCGGAGAAATCGAGGGCAACTTTCGAAAATTGTATGGACGACTAGTGTGTTTGTTCATGTTATCATAAGTACATTAAAGCGCTACCATTTCAAGAAGGTCTGGAGTCGATCTGATGAAGCCGAAAGACAGTCGAGGGAACTCCTCAACGATTTACTGTAGTTATCTAGTGTTTGGGCTTAATTAATTTGTAGTGACGAGAACTTTACACGTACATGTTGAATTCAGCGCCATCTGGCGAGTAGTTTTTGAGTTATATCTACTTATCAAGGTTGAAGTCGGTTATTTTTTTTGTAAAAAGCAATTATCTTTTTAAATATCAGGGATGGTAGCGAAAGAAAATGATGAGTAGATAAGTTGAATTCGAGAAGTCGAACTAATCGTCAAAAAGTATTTTACGATTACAAAATAAAATGTATTTTAATACAAACAAAATTTATTTTATTACATTTTAGGCCAAAAAATATGTAATCATTCATTTATATAATAACGTCTGGCTTACAAGTCAGTATCTAGAAGCGTGAAATGTTACAAAAAGTCATGATTTCATTCCCGCCATTATTTGACGCATTATTTTTGTCATTTTTTTTTAGTCGTTGTGTGAACTGTGCGCTTAATAATACTTTTTATAAAAATCGCATCCAATTTACAGATGTTTGAAGTCCAGCAAGTCCTTATCGATTAATTAAATTAATCGATGTTTTTCAGCAGGTTACCCTCACTATAAAGCAAAGACAAACAGTTGTCAAATGTGGCCTATTAAAATGGCCCTACTTTAGTCGTCCTCACCGCGCACACATAGTGTCTACTTTAGTCGTTTAATATTTTAATGATATGATGTAACTAGATTTTTAATTAAGAAATGGATGTATTAAAATATAGAGATAAGTTGGGCGAACTGTAAAAATAATTTTCAATAACACTATTTTACTTACACCACAAAGTCCACATGTCCACAGACAACGTATTAACGTAGGCGTCAGCGTTGGCGTTGCGTTCGACGTCATTGATATGTAAAATCTATGGTCCACACCGCTTCTAACTAACTTCAAGACAGTGAGTAAGCGGGCCTTCTACCGAAAAAAAGAATTACTTACTCTATGTACGACGAAGCGAAGCGCGAATGAATGTCGTTCGCAATTATTTGAAGATTATTTCTTGATTGTGTGGGAAAACGCAAAGCAAAATTCTGTCAAAATTGTGCGCGTTCGTGCCCGATGTCTAGTGCTGAAGTCGCCGATAATTCCGTTGACCCCCCGGCAAAAAAGCGGAAGCTAAACACAGGAGATCCCCGTTGCAAATCTGCAGCAATGGCGAACAATGGAGCGCGTGTGGAAGATGAAATAGACGAGAGTTTGTACTCCAGGCAGCTCTATGTTCTGGGTCACGATGCTATGCGTCGGATGGCGAACTCCGACGTGCTCATTTCGGGTTTGGGGGGCTTAGGAGTAGAAATCGCTAAGAATGTGATTCTCGGCGGTGTCAAGTCTGTCACTTTGCACGACGAACGAACGTGTACCGTGGCCGATTTATCATCACAGTTTTACCTGTCGGAGGCTTCGGTGGGCCAGAATAGGGCGCTGGCGTCTTGCGAACAGCTCTCCGAACTGAATCATTACGTGCCGACTACGGCGCACACTGGTCCTCTGACGGAGGAATTTTTGAAGAAGTTCAGCGTCGTGGTGCTGACCGGGGCGTCATGGGCTGAGCAGGAGCGAGTGGCGGCGGTGACCCGCGCCAACAACATAGCGCTGATCGTGGCGGACACGCGGGGGCTGTTCTCCCAGGTGTTCTGCGACTTCGGCCCAGAGTTCACCGTGGTGGACGTGACCGGTGAGAACCCAGTGTCCGCCATGGTGGCCGACGTCACCCACGAGTACGAGGCGGTCGTCACATGCCTGGACGACACCCGCCATGGCCTCGAAGACGGCGATTATGTTACATTTAGTGAGGTTAGTATGTAATTACATTTGCTTTTTTATTTAGAGGTTATTATTGATGATTCGTAGTTTCAACTGCCAATAGCCACTTGAAGTTATCAGATGGAAGTCATTGGTTACAATATAATTATTATCATAAAAACAAGGATCTTTGACAATTACAATTTCATAAGTTTGTAAGTTACATTTTTAGGTTGTAGTTTTTGAAAAGATAGTTTATCACTTTTTAGAAGAGATGCTGGGCTAACAGGTCACCAACCATAAGCATAATTATAAATTTCTATGATCAAACAGGAAGCATTTCCAATATATTATACCAGAGCATTGAACCAATTTCATCAGACAATAAAATAATAATGTAACTACCCACATGTCAGGAGACTTTATGTTTCATTGATGATTAACTCATTAGGAACCTGCAGCTCACTTCATATCAATATGTGATGACTCAGTGCATGGTGAGCTCCTCTGAGTACAATGACTTTATACAAATCAATGAACTTGGCTTTTTATCTCTACCTTACTTGATACTAAGTAAAAACATAATGAAACATTATATCCAATTAGAACATAATTTGAATTTGAAAATTAAAAATGGTTCCTGAAAAGATTTTTCAACTGTACCTTCTGCCTTAAGTAAATGTTTAAAATCAAGTAATGTGAGAAGTAAACAATGATTAGGCATAAATAAGAAATCATTGTTTCTTTAAAGAGAACTAAATTGTTCTCTAAAGAGAACTAAATTCTTTCTCCAGCTATCAACGCATATTATGTGTTATTGGATTTCTAATGTTCAATATGTTAGTATTCTAAACTATTTACTTTGACATAGAAATGAAGAATGCTAACAAATATTTTCATTTGAACTGCAGATTTTACCAACAAATCTGAAATCAGCATTTAAAATTTTTCTTTGCCTCCATCAGCCATTAATGATATGTCAACATATTCCTAGATTAACTTCAAGATATTCACAGACAATTATAAATTTAAGCTTGACCTGGAAGTATTAAAATGAATGTAATATGTAGTTTTAACTCAACAACCAAATCAACAACCTTTCTACTAAAGTGATAATTACTTCAATCATTCAATGGTTTACTAACTTTATTTACTTGTACAGAATTTGTGGTTAGTGATGAGCTTTTTTTTACAAAATTTACATGGGTAGAAAAATTATAATCAAACAAACTAAAATTAATAAGAGAATGCGTTCTAAAGCATTTGTTATTGTTATCTATACTTATAATAAATCTGTAGAGAGGTCAATTCTGTACATTAAATATATTTCCAAAATAACTATCAGGGGGTGATTAGGGATCGATACTGATGCCAAAAATGCAATCAGTAAAATTTTTGTCTGTCTGTCTGTCTGTCTGTCTGTCTGTCTGATGTATAACCGTTATAGAAACAAAAACTACTCGGCGGATTTTAACGAAACTTGGTACAATTATTTTTCATACTCCCGCGCTGGTTATAGTATACTTTTCATCACGCTACAATCAATAGGAGCAGAGCAGTGAAGGGAAATGTTGGGGAAACGGGAGAAGTTACTCCATTTTTTAAGCTTCCATATCGTGTGTGCAACCTTAATGGTTAAAGCTACACAGAAATCATGTATGACGGAAATGTTCTCCTTAAAATTATATAAAAAATATTCCACAACAGCATATGTCTATCTTTTATGGTTGACTCACAATAACACGTGTAACTCCCGATAGCTTAGCAGTTTGAAGCTTTCTGATTAAGTATACCTATATTTTATCTACTCTTACGTTTATGACACTTAAGTGGGTGAAATAAAGGGGTGAAGTTTAAACGAAATTCACGCGGGCGAAGCCGCTGGCAAAAGCTAGTCACATATAATTGGTTTACATTTAATATTTATTTCAAATTATATAGCATTAGAACATGTACTCAAAAAAAAATATTAATCGATATTGATTGACAAGAACAAAACACAAAATGAAATTCAGTATAAATATGTTGTTTATGAATATAATCTTATTAAACCACAGTGTGGCCTCATATTGTGTAATAATGATATCATACTAGGGACATGGATGTTACAAGTTCAAACAAAAAATATAATGTATACTGCTGATAAATATGAAATCTTTCTTGCAACTGGCTCAATTACAAAGCTGTCCTGATGTTTGTTACCAGAGTTTTTCAGTAGTTACAGTTTCTATTTGAAATTCATCACATAGTTTCCTATTTTTGAGGCTCCAGAAGATAACACAGATTTTGTATAGAAGCAAGTTATAGTTTATTTTATAATGATTGTCATATTATTGAAAAGATAAGATATTAGATGAGACATCATGAGACATGAGACAGAACACATCCTATTGATCCTATTGCATATTACATTTTAAGATATTTTACTTACCTAATTATCATATCATTGATTATGAAAATGTAACATATTCTAGTGCAATAAGTACTAATTACTATTTTTATGATTTTTTTTATTAGTTCTTACAAGAACCTGATCAATGCTGATCCTAATAATAATCCTGATCTATTAAGTAATTGTATAAACATTTTTTTTTTCTTTATATCATTCCAAACTATAAATATTGTATGTTAGAGCATTGAGCAGGCTTTATCCATTGAAAATTTATCATTCTATTATGGGTAGGTATGCCCCTGACCCAATGTCAGCAGCTCTACCTATGGTGTGCCTCGTACATATCTAATGCTAATGTGCTGGACTATTGTTAATCAATACTGCTATGTATTTGTTTTCTGGAATTTTTCCTATTGTGAAGGTATGAGAAAGTATGAGTAATTTTGTTATCAATCAGTAAAAAATTAAAATGTCTTAACATTTTGTGTATAATTTGCACATGCCAGTGTAATGAAAGGAGATGTTTCAAAATGTATGGAGCCCCGGCCACCACTTTGTACACCATACTCAAAAATGGAGAAACACAATTAAAACAGTTTTCAATCATCCAATTCCTTTAAATTGCTTTAGTTTTGTGGTATAACACAAAAATGTACACTTAAAATTGCAACACAAAAACAAAAGTCTGTCATGGCGGTAAGCTGTCATCACACGTCATGTTGGTTAATTTGATAGAAGTTTGACATATGTACCTACAATTCTGTCATTTAAAGTGACAGTAGACAGTTCGCGATCTATGATCAATGACAACTTGGCAAGACGCCATGTTGAAAATTGATAAAAATGAATTATAAATACAAAATTTGTACCAGAAAAGTATGCATTTAAGCAATTTATCTTTATTTTTCCCAAATTCCATGAATTTTTCTCGATTTTTCGAGGTACTGTACATATTGTGGGCCGGATTTGAAATTTTTTTCGTGAATTCTCAATCAAATAGTATGTTTTAAAACTTGATCTATATTGTTTTTACAGGTACAAGGCATGACAGAACTCAATGGGTGCCAGCCACGTAAAATTAAGGTACTGGGCCCATACACATTCAGCATTGGAGACACGACGAACTTCTCGAAATACGAGCGGGGAGGCATCGTTACCCAAGTGAAAATGCCCAAGAAAGTGCATTTCAAGCCGTTGAAGGAGTCTCTCAAGAATCCCGAATTCCTGATCACTGACTTCGGGAAAATGGACTACCCTCAGCAGTTGCACGTCGCGTTTGCCGCTCTGCACAAGTTCGAAGCGGCCGAGGGCCGTCCCCCGAAGCCCTGGTCTGATGCTGATGCCGCCGTGTTCATGGATTACGTGAAGCAGATCATGAAAGACGAGGAATTGTTCAAGGGAGGTGAAATGGAGGTCAACAGTGAGCTGCTGACGACGTTTTGCAAGGTAAATTCTTAGGTTAAGGTAATTTAACCGGCCATACATCTGTATCAAGACAGTAAAGACAATTAGCAAAGTGACTGTAATAATGTAAATCAAGTTTGGTGTTGATTAGTGACTTTTTATCAACTAATATCTTTGATTTATTGACTTTATCTTTTGATGGCCATCATGAGATGAGTATTTTTTATGGGAATTTACCTTATGGCTATACAAAACATTTGTCATCCAGGTGGCCTCTGGCAACTTGAACCCCATGAACGCGGCGATCGGAGGCGTGGTCGCGCAGGAGGTGATGAAGGCTTGCTCGGGCAAGTTCCACCCGATAGTGCAGTGGCTGTACCTGGACGCGGTGGAGTGCCTGCCCAAGGACCGCTCGGCTCTCACCGAGGAGAGCTGCAAGCCGGTGGGCTCCAGGTACGACGGCCAGATCGCCGTCTTCGGGCAGGACTTCCAGAAGAAGATGGAACAGCAGAAGTATTTCATTGTTGGTGAGTAATGTTTGAAATAACGTCCTTTTTTATGTTTTGTTTAACATATCATCTGTTATCTAGAAGGACATTTTGAATTCTAAGAAGGTAGGAGAGAAGGTAAAAGTACATTATAAAGAGCTGATAAACAGAAGGAACCATGTTACATAATTTGTGTCTACCTTCGTCCATAGACATCAGTAGCGCTAGCGTCAAAGGTATAGCCGGAAAAGAAGGCGGAAGGAAGCCCTACGTCATCTTTATTCATAACTCATATTTTATCATCTGCATTTACGCGTATCACCTTTCACAAGCCACGTAATGTAGCTCGGACAGCCAGCGGGCGGCGTGACGTCAGAGCAGCTAGCAACAAGTTAATGTCTCGCAGCGATCGATACGCGAGAGGTAATGGGATCGTGACGAATACCCGCAGCTCATACCGAACTATCTTCGGTCATTAATCTGCTTTGTATGACACCCATCGCTGAAGAAGTATTAAGGCTTTCGCCTGTCACGTTATACTTAATTCTAGTGAGCATTACGTTACTATAGTACCTACCTGACTGACAAATATTCGGCTGTATTGTAACAATTAATCCTTAGACTGTCGTGTACATTCTCCGACAGAATGTCTGCGGAAAAACCGCCAAAACTTGCATTGTTTTGTATCGTTTCCGTATTGAAAAGTTACAAAATGTACCCAGTAAAAAATGCTTGTAAGAAAATATCAAGTGGATTGCATTCGTCAATGTATCTGTTTATTGTGTTGAACTAGTTTTTCCGCGGCTCGGTAACAATTGTAATAGCTCTGCCGCTGCGTTGGCTGGAAGGTTGTCGTTAGATAAGGAAAACTTGGAGCAATTTGCAACATTATTTATTTTAGTATCGGTCTGATTCACTTCAGCTACGCAATATTTTTTTCTGATTAGTCAACGACTAATACAAGTTACAAACTAATGTGACTCGACGTTATGTATCGGAAGTATTATTTTTTGTGTCCATACCCGACAAATGAGTGGTACGATGTGGCGCAAGGACACAATATATTATTGATGTTATACCAAGGGTGTCAAGAGTGTCAGACCCACTTATTTATGACATATTTATCAAGGAAAGTTTTTATTTGATATTCTAGTAACACTAATAGATCGACAATATTTTTTACTCCACTACATATCGGATCTAATCCGAGGCTCATTACTGTAGTTGCCCTAACCATACTTTGGAATCTTTTGTCTGGCAACATGATGATGATGTGTTTAGTGTCGCTGAGGGATCACTTCCCATTAGGTGCTTCGGCTTTTATTAAATAAAGGCAACAAACAGCAAGCAAACCACTCAATATGGTCGTCGTCGCTCGTGGGAGGATTAGCAGATCAGTTGTTCAGTTGTCTGTCAGAGTTATTCGTTACCTAAGTTAGCTTGCAAATATAGTCATGGTTTGTGTTAATGATGAAGGTCATAATATAAAGTGGGAGTCTTCTTCAGTGGGCTTCTATTAAGCCAGTACACTTCATCACCAAGCACTATGTCACATTTTTTTTTTACTTTATATAAGTTAATGCTTGACTACACCTACTACCTGATGCAACCAGCAACGTAGTCATGGGTGGTAAAGCGCACTAACTTAGAAGCCTATTCACTCTTTTCTTGAAGACACTTAAATCATAATCGGACGGGAACACCGACGCAGGCAATTTGTTCCAGTCTCTTGCCGTGCGTATAATAAATGAGGACGCAAAACGTGACGTCCGCACAGGAGGGACGTCGACGAGCATTATTTATAGTGAAGCAGTAACTGGTACGTTATAACGCTGTTTCCAGGCGCGGGCGCTATCGGCTGCGAGCTGCTGAAGAACTTCGCGATGATCGGCGTGGGCGCGGGCGGCGGCTGCGTCACCGTCACCGACATGGACCTCATCGAGAAGTCCAACCTCAACCGCCAGTTCCTCTTCCGCCCCTACGACGTGCAGAAGCCCAAGTCTAGCACCGCTGCCAAGGTATGTGGTGATGCCAAAGTATATTTTGTGGGTTTTATTGCTTTGTGATTCTGAAATTGATGAAAATGATGTTGTGTAGGTTTTAGTTAAGTTCTTTGTTAGATGGATGCCCTTTACGCAAAAGACAGATTAGAGGAGTATCATTGTATAGCATGTATGTGACAGAACAATTGTTCTTAGAGGATGTGATCTATGGACACAGGAATTTCTATGTGGGCGTTTGAGTGTTTCAAGGTTTTTTAATTGGATTTCTGTGTCGAAAAGCCTCACTCACTCACTCAGCCACACATACATGATTTTAATTATTTGGTATTGTTATATTGTATCTTGCAGGTGATCAAGCGCATGAACCCAGCGATGAACGTGGTGGCGCAGGAGAACCGCGTGTGCCCCGAGACGGAGGCGGTGTACGACGACGCGTTCTTCGAGCCGCTGGACGGCGTGGCCAACGCGCTGGACAACGTGGACGCGCGCATCTACATGGACCGCCGCTGCGTCTACTACCGCAAGCCGCTGCTCGAGAGCGGCACGCTCGGGACCAAGGGGAACACGCAGGTTGGTTTGTGGTTGATGGATTGGTACTCTGGGTGGACCGCTGGACGGCGTGGCCAACGCGCTCGACAACGTGGACGCGCGCATCTACATGGACCGCCGCTGCGTCTACTACCGCAAGCCGCTGCTCGAGAGCGGCACGCTCGGGACCAAGGGGAACACGCAGGTTGGTTTGTGCTCGATGGATTGGTACTCTGGGTGGACCGCTGGACGGCGTGGCCAACGCGCTCGACAACGTGGACGCGCGCATCTACATGGACCGCCGCTGCGTCTACTACCGCAAGCCGCTGCTCGAGAGCGGCACGCTCGGGACCAAGGGGAACACGCAGGTTGGTTTGTGGTTGATGGATTGGTACTCTGGGTGGACCGCTGGACGGCGTGGCCAACGCGCTGGACAGCGTGGACGCGCGCATCTACATGGACCGCCGCTGCGTCTACTACCGCAAGCCGCTGCTCGAGAGCGGCACGCTCGGGACCAAGGGGAACACGCAGGTTGGTTTGTGGTTGATGGATTGGTACTCTGGGTGGACCGCTGGACGGCGTGGCCAACGCGCTGGACAACGTGGACGCGCGCATCTACATGGACCGCCGCTGCGTCTACTACCGCAAGCCGCTGCTCGAGAGCGGCACGCTCGGGACCAAGGGGAACACGCAGGTGGTTTGTGGTTGATGGATTGGTACTCTGGGTGGACCGCTGGACGGCGTGGCCAACGCGCTGGACAACGTGGACGCGCGCATCTACATGGACCGCCGCTGCGTCTACTACCGCAAGCCGCTGCTCGAGAGCGGCACGCTCGGGACCAAGGGGAACACGCAGGTTGGTTTGTGGTTGATGGATTGGTACTCTGGGTGGACCGCTGGACGGCGTGGCCAACGCGCTGGACAACGTGGACGCGCGCATCTACATGGACCGCCGCTGCGTCTACTACCGCAAGCCGCTGCTCGAGAGCGGCACGCTCGGGACCAAGGGGAACACGCAGGTTGGTTTGTGGTTGATGGATTGGTACTCTGGGTGGACCGCTGGACGGCGTGGCCAACGCGCTGGACAACGTGGACGCGCGCATCTACATGGACCGCCGCTGCGTCTACTACCGCAAGCCGCTGCTCGAGAGCGGCACGCTCGGGACCAAGGGGAACACGCAGGTTGGTCCAGTGGTAGACTGAGTCGAGGGTCGAGGGGTTAGAGGTTAACTACCTTAAATAAATTAGCTTAAATCCTCTTTATTGCCAAGCCATTTTAGAGATAGAAGAATTCAGAGGAATGAACACTTGTATTACTTGTACTCATACCGAAATATCTTACTTTATTCACGCGTTCTTTGAAACTATTTTGCTATATCTATATCGTGGATGTACAATATTTAACAGTATGTTTCTACAAGCTAACACCGCCCGCGGCTTTGCCCGCGGGAGTTTGCTTTTATCCCCTCTTTCTGGCCTTTTGGGGTTGGCTTTTGATAAAATAAGTAGCGTAAAGTAACATTGGTTATACAATTATTATCATTTCGAATTTCATCCAAATTGGGCTGGTGTTTTAGTCGTGAAAGCATCACAGACATAATGCTTCCTATTTTAACGTGTAATAAGATATTTTATCGAGCGTCTCCCGCCCACAGGTGGTGGTCCCGTTCCTGACGGAGTCGTACAGCTCGTCGCAGGACCCGCCGGAGAAGAGCATCCCGATCTGCACGCTGAAGAACTTCCCGAACGCGATCGAGCACACGCTGCAGTGGGCGCGCGACGAGTTCGAGGGCCTGTTCCGGCAGGCGGCCGAGCACGCGGCGCAGTACCTGCACGAGCCGCGCTTCCTCGAGCGCACCATGAAGCTGCCCGGCAACCAGCCGCTCGAGGCGCTCGAGAGTGTGCGGGTAGGTGGCCGAGTGTAACGTTTGTTGGTATAGTTGGGTCTGACAGTGTCAGTTCGAGGGCCTGTTCCGGCAGGCGGCCGAGCACGCGGCGCAGTACCTGCACGAGCCGCGCTTCCTCGAGCGCACCATGAAGCTGCCCGGCAACCAGCCGCTCGAGGCGCTCGAGAGTGTGCGGGTAGGTGGCCGAGTGTAACGGTTGTTGGTATAGTTGGGTCTGACAGTGTCAGTTCGAGGGCCTGTTCCGGCAGGCGGCCGAGCACGCGGCGCAGTACCTGCACGAGCCGCGCTTCCTCGAGCGCACCATGAAGCTGCCCGGCAACCAGCCGCTCGAGGCGCTCGAGAGTGTGCGGGTAGGTGGCCGAGTGTAACGGTTGTTGGTATAGTTGGGTCTGACAGTGTCAGTTCGAGGGCCTGTTCCGGCAGGCGGCCGAGCACGCGGCGCAGTACCTGCACGAGCCGCGCTTCCTCGAGCGCACCATGAAGCTGCCCGGCAACCAGCCGCTCGAGGCGCTCGAGAGTGTGCGGGTAGGTGGCCGAGTGTAACGGTTGTTGGTATAGTTGGGTCTGACAGTGTCAGTTCGAGGGCCTGTTCCGGCAGGCGGCCGAGCACGCGGCGCAGTACCTGCACGAGCCGCGCTTCCTCGAGCGCACCATGAAGCTGCCCGGCAACCAGCCGCTCGAGGCGCTCGAGAGTGTGCGGGTAGGTGGCCGAGTGTAACGCTTGTTGGTATAGTTGGGTCTGACAGTGTTTAGGGGTTGTTTGGTCTTTATAGGTAGTTATCTGGTGAATATTTTGACAATACGCGAGAAGCGAGACTATAGCGTTAGTATGTTGTAATAAATGAAGACAGTTCTTTAAGGATAACTTTGGTTCTACACCAATGCTAATAACTTTGTTGTTTGTATAACCTACAGAACGCAATCAACGACCGTCCGCTGAGCTTCGACGACTGCGTGACGTGGGCGCGGCTGCACTGGGAGGCGCAGTACGCCAACCAGATCAAGCAGCTGCTGTACAACTTCCCGCCCGACCAGCAGACCACGTCGGGCGCGCCCTTCTGGTCCGGGCCCAAGCGGTGCCCGGAGCCGTTACAGTTTGATCCAGAGGATGAGCTGCACGTAGACTACATAGTGGCTGCTGCGAACCTCCGCGCTCAGGTGTACGGGATTAGAACCAATACGGACAGAGAACGGATCGCGAAGATTGCCGCTGCTGTGCCGGTAAGGGTTTATGATTGTTACGGGTACTAATATTTTGGCAGTTGCTGGGCAACTCAGGGCTATTGATCAATGGAATATTGAAAACAGTTGATAGAGCTTGAGGCTAAATTTAGTGACTGATTCATAACATTGTCAATATTTTCATAAAACATTTTCTGTTATGTAAACACGATACCGTCATCCATTTGATGACAAACTATGTCAACCTATACTGAATCATGTGTAATATCAGTTTTACAATAAAGAGTGCCTTTGTTTTACAGGTGACGCAATTCAGCCCGCGGTCGGGCATCAGGATAGCGGTGACGGACGCGCAGCTGCAGCAGCACAACGACGAGCTGGACCAGGACCGCGTGAAGAACATCATCGCGGACCTGCCGCCGCCCGGCACGCTCGGCGACCTGCGCATCACGCCGCTCGACTTCGAGAAGGACGACGACTCCAACTTCCACATGGACTTCATCGTCGCCGCGTCCAACCTGCGCGCCGCCAACTACAAGATCCCGCCCGCCGACCGCCACCGCTCCAAGCTGATCGCCGGCAAGATCATCCCCGCCATCGCCACCACCACCTCCGTGGTCGCCGGCCTCGTCTGCCTCGAGCTCTACAAGCTCGTCCAGGGCTTCAACACCCTCGACGTCTTCAAGAACGGCTTCGTCAACCTCGCGATCCCCTTCTTCGGCTTCTCCGAGCCCATCGCCGCCCCCACCAACACGTACTACGACAACAAGTGGACCCTCTGGGACCGGTTCGAGGTCCAGGGCGAGATCACCCTGCAGGAGTTCCTCGACTACTTCAAGAACCAGCACAAGCTCGAGATCACGATGCTGTCGCAGGGCGTGTGCATGCTGTACTCGTTCTTCATGCCCAAGGCCAAGTGCCAGGAGCGGCTGAACCTGCCCATGTCGGAGGTGGTCACCAAGGTGTCCAAGAAGCGGCTCGAGCCGCACATCAAGGCGCTCGTGTTCGAGCTGTGCTGCAACGACGAGGACGGCAACGACGTCGAGGTGCCCTACGTCAAGTACACCCTGCCCTAGGGCCGCCGGCGGACAGAAAATTAAAAAAAAACATCGTCGGGAACATCACGAGCCAAAATTGTTGATGGAGGCCGCCGCGGCGGGGGCGGTGCGACGTCGTGGCATTTAAAGGAATATTAGCGATGTTTCATCACGAATTTCACTGAGGGTATTTTTAATATGTTGTCGAAGTGGATAAATTATATTGTAAGTGTTTTATAAGGTCGTGAGTGACCGCCTCCAGCCGGCGGCGCATCGGACGAGACTGTACAGTGATGATAGTGTTAACTGTGTGAAGATTTTTTTTTATTTTGTGCTTTAAGACACGCTTTTATTGTCTACTGATATGATATCTTTACTATATTTATGGTAGTATAATCGTTCGCTCACTCGCGGTCGCGCGGTCGGTTCCTCACCCTACATTGATTTTACATCAAAATTATCGGATATTTTAAATTTTAAATCAGATGGGTCTGTGTAAGCAAGGAAAATAAATAAAATTCGAGCACGCCTTCTTTTTATTGAAACTCCTTTATTTCAAAATTTATTTGGACATAAAATATTATGGTATCAGTTTTGCTTATGGGGTTACATAGTATTGTCGTAATATAAAATTTTGTTTGAAGTAACATCTAAACAAGCGTAAAGGGTACATGAAAATAATGTCTTCTACACTAAGGATATAAGAATAATTTTGTGACAAATAGAAATTACAAGATACCTAAAGCAAGCGTTAGTAACATAATGTAGAAATATTTCGGCGGGAAATAAACAAGCGCTTGCATAGTATTATGTTACAGTGTAAGAATGTTGCCAATAGTACAATGACTAGAAAATAATATTTGATATCGTCAAAGTAGACAGTTATAATTCTAAAACAATATTTTTACTGCATAGAGTACAAAGTTCTGTTGCAGCGTTTGGCAAAATCTTATTAGATTGGGAGTAGCATACAGTCTCCGTGGTTATGATAAAATGTTATGTTTACACCATTTAAAAACATTTTAAAACGAATAAATAAGTTACAGAGCTTATCTTAAAATTGCCATCCACCAGTTAAAAGCGGCAACTTAGCATTGCAGTACAACCTTAATTTATCACTTACATGCTAGAAATGCGTTAATTGTATCTTGAACCTTGTTCCGTAAATATTAAGGACTAATCTTGGCTAACATTTTATTATGATTTGCGGGTAAATAACGCAAAATATAGGTACTACGATTACAACCTTGAACATTCATGTCATGTCACATCGACCAGACTTAATAAAATACGTTTATAAAAGTAAAAAACCGTTACACAATTTATTAAAGCATTGAAAACTATAAATATAGAAAAGCTTTTATAAAAGTCTTACGGAATGTCATGTTTGCGGAGTGATTAGTCATACGATAGTTCTATATAGGCACCATATATTGCTTCAAGTCCATACCTGTTCCGCTATTATCATCTCGGAGTCAATACCTACATAAACATAGCTGTAGTTCATCTTGTACAATATAAATTCTACCAAGGATTTATACTATACTTTTAACATTTTCTTATTTTTGAGATTAGTTTTGAGCCCGACGTTGTTCGGATAAATAAATGTGGAACTAATCTAATGGGAGTCATCATTACATTCGTCTGAAAATCCACTAATGTAATATTGTATATAATTTAGGTAGATAGATATTCGAAGTGCTTGTAAAAACCAAGTCCGAATAAACGTCATTTGCAGTACGTGTTTTACGTTTGATTTTTTCTGCATCTGTACAGGAATTAAAGCCTCAAATTCTTTTAAAAGCTACAAGCAGTTATAAAAGTTATTTTTTATAGAAATAATAAAATAGCCAAATATTACCTATATAGTGATATTAAATCCATTGGAAAATATTATTTCGGTGCACATGACACCATAGTTTTGTCAAACAAAAGTTTTTTTTTTTAATTATGTATATCTCTTTTTGAACTTATTTACAATGGAAACGCTGAACTAATTATTAAAATGGCGCCCAACGTGGAACTAACCAAGCGTGGAATCTTTTCAAATTTTCTTCTAATTTATGTGGACAAGATGGTCTAGAGCCCGCGGGCTATAAGTCGGGGGCTCGCGGCGAGTGCGGCGGGGGCGGGGGCGGCGGTCAGCGCCACGGGCGGCGCCGCGGGCTGGGCAGGTAGCGAGCGCGCGCGCCCGCGCCGCACTTCTCGCCGCTAAACGTCTCTGCAAACGGATATCATCATACCATACAATCAATCCTTATTTTCTTAACGTATCAAAAGTTTGAACAATCTATGTAGTAGATAGATATCTATTGGTGGAATCTTTAGGGTGTTAGTGTTACCAGACCAATCGGTTGATCGTCAATCAACGACAGTAAACTTTACTTCTGTTCAGTTCATTGTTTCATGGTAATTATAGGTCACCTAAGTAAAGGTAGGTAACTGAGTGCGTATAATGGACTAAACTTATAAGACGGAAGACTTATAACAAGGAAGCAAGTTAGAAATATAAGCAGATTAAAGTCAAATATATTGCTAACGAATACAACAGGATGACACAAACAGAATATTAAAGACGAAACACGTGCAAACATAACAAAGCTAATAATATGAAACGGAATAAGTACTTAACGTAACCTGAAATGTGCTATAATTTCGGCCAAGTTTATGGCATTCTCGCGCGGCGTACTGTCTCAGTACGCAAATGTTGGATATTATGAGAATGAGGTGTCCAAACCGTGCTCAACCGAACATGTATGCCTACAAGTTTGAATTTTGATGGGAACGTAAAGTTTGGTCAGAAATGCCATAAACTTTGGCGCGAGTTAGGTATGCCAAGACTATGACTGCAAACAGTATGAATCTGATGGTATAAAATCGTTTTTTGAACGAGCAGCCAAACATAACAACAAGCTAGGGCCATGCCGCAGCAAGCCGGTAAGGTCGTCACTGTCGTCAGGCTGGGCAGAGGGCTAGGCTGGCGTTACCGTAGTTGGACTGCGTCATCAGCGACGTCGGCGGGCGCTTGGCGCGCGCCGGAAACGCGCCGCTGTGGCTTTGCGACATTATGTCCCTGTACGGGATTGTCAACATACATAAATAACTATTAGCTAACGGTTGTACATTTTACACAGGTTTATATAGAGTTATTTAGGGATCTAGATTGACGAATTCGAATTACTTAAATTAAGTGTAATTTATGTCAATTCCATTCAGATGTGAGTAGTTTTTACGCCATGGAATAGCTTATATTTGAAAAGATGATATGTGGTAGATCACCAGCAGGATCACTTTTTGGATTAGGTACTTATGCTTGTACATTGTACGGCATAATATCAACAGAAATTTCTGTCTTCTTTCTCGGTCGGCGACGTATTCCTGTTCACCTGCACTACTCATGTGCAAGGACATCGGTGAACATTTACAACAAGATGGTTCGCCTGCTCATTCGTTAACTATTCACATTCGCAAAGCGCGTCAACTCACGTGGGCTTGTAGTGTCTGGGCGAGGGCCGGGGCTCCGCGCGCGCGGCCAGCGAGCGCCGGCGGCCGCGGTCCGCCGCGATCATGGCGCAGCGCTCCGCCGCCGAGCTGGCCACGAACGTGTCGTGCAGCGCGTAGCACGCCGCCGTGATCTACACCACACGACACCGACACGTTACAATGACTAAATACACACGTTACACGCGCATACACTCAGGGATAGCCAGATGATAGGTCGTTCTCGTGGACCTACTCCAAAATTAACGTGATTTGGCAGTAGGACCACGAGGACGACCTATTCCTCGAGGTCCTACTGTGACGTCATAGTAGGACAAAAAGTAGGACCACGAGGAATCAGCCGAAATTAGGATTACGGGCGATTACATCTTAGAACATCGAATATCAACATTTGAAAAAATCGTGAGGGAACTGCATGCCAGAGAGATCGCAAAACTCATAGGTGTGTGAAGTCCGCTAATCCGCACTTGACTACGTGGGGGAGTATAACCTTAACCTTCTCATTCTGAGAAGAGACCCGTGTGCAGCATTATGTTATGAGTGTTATGGGTTGCGTTGATGATGATGATGACATCTTTAGACGCTGAAATGCCATTAGTTTTTTTATATATGTAACTACTGAAAACGCATCGACGGTGACGCCTTTTTCTAAAGTGCATCTCACGGAACAGTTTTTGTGTCCCAGAAGTAAACTAATTTAAAATGAATTCGGGTTAATTATCATTTATCATACATACTTTATATAAATCAAGTTGATGAGATCATCAGTTTATTATCTGCCCATCGTCTTATTCACGATTGGCTGAGAGTCGGACTAATTGCTTTTCCTTACAAACCTTGGACAACTACTCAACTAATTAAATATACATAGCCCGATCTAACGCTAGCGGAATGAATCACTATGCAGCAGTAATTACGCCTACCTTATGAACCTTCATTACGTTAATGTCACTTACTTCGCTTCTATACAGATAAGGGACGCTAATGGAGTATTTGACTAAACAACTTTATCTATATTCTTTTTTACAGTTACTTGAATTACAATAAGTACCTGGTTGACCGAGCTTTGCTCGGTTGAAAATTATATTTAGTATGAATCGCATACTGATAAAATATGAATAATGTTCTTCGATCTTTCCGACATAATATGAGTTTAAAAAGAATTGCGTGTACTTATGTACGCACGTAAGAAGTTATACTTCTTTGGCATCATTAATAATAAATATTCACCTTTAATAATTTTGACAGCTGTCATCCGAAATGTAGGTCTCAACCAGACCTACAACTTTCCCAAAGACACCAGTGCTCCAGGAGCAGCCGTTGCCGGGATATCTCGGTTCGAAGTTTGACAGCTGTCATTGGAAATGTAGGTCTCAACCAGACCTACAACTTTCCCAAAGACACCAGTGCTCCAGGAGCAGCCGTTGCCGGGATATCTCGGTTCGAAGTTTGACAGCTGTCATTGGAAATGTAGGTCTCAACCAGACCTACAACTTTCCCAAAGACACCAGTGCTCCAGGAGCAGCCGTTGCCGGGATATCTCGGTTCGAAGTTTGACAGCTGTCATTGGAAATGTAGGTCTCAACCAGACCTACAACTTTCCCAAAGACACCAGTGCTCCAGGAGCAGCCGTTGCCGGGATATCTCGGTTCGAAGTTTGACAGCTGTCATTGGAAATGTAGGTCTTGACGAGACCTACAACTTTCCCAAAGACACCAGTGCTCCAGGAGCAGCCGTTGCCGGGATATCTCGGTTCGAAGTTTGACAGCTGTCATTGGAAATGTAGGTCTCAACCAGACCTACAACTTTCCCAAAGACACCAGTGCTCCAGGAGCAGCCGTTGCCGGGATATCTCGGTTCGAAGTTTGACAGCTGTCATTGGAAATGTAGGTCTCAACCAGACCTACAACTTTCCCAAAGACACCAGTGCTCCAGGAGCAGCCGTTGCCGGGATATCTCGGTTCGAAGTTTGACAGCTGTCATTGGAAATGTAGGTCTCAACCAGACCTACAACTTTCCCAAAGACACCAGTGCTCCAGGAGCAGCCGTTGCCGGGATATCTCGGTTCGAAGTTTGACAGCTGTCATTGGAAATGTAGATCTCAACCAGACCTACAACTTTCCCAAAGACACCAGTGCTCCAGGAGCAGCCGTTGCCGGGATATCTCGGTTCGAAGTTTGACAGCTGTCATTGGAAATGTAGGTCTTGACGAGACCTACAACTTTCCCAAAGACACCAGTGCTCCAGGAGCAGCCGTTGCCGGGATATCTCGGTTCGAAGTTTGACAGCTGTCATCCGAAATGTAGGTCTCAACCAGACCTACAACTTTCCCAAAGACACCAGTGCTCCAGGAGCAGCCGTTGCCGGGATATCTCGGTTCGAAGTTTGACAGCTGTCATTGGAAATGTAGGTCTCAACCAGACCTACAACTTTCCCAAAGACACCAGTGCTCCAGGAGCAGCCGTTGCCGGGATATCTCGGTTCGAAGTTTGACAGCTGTCATTGGAAATAAAGGTCTTGACGAGACCTACAACTTTCCCAAAGACACCAGTGCTCCAGGAGCAGCCGTTGCCGGGATATCTCGGTTCGAAGTTTGACAGCTGTCATTGGAAATGTAGATCTTGACGAGACCTACAACTTTCCCAAAGACACCAGTGCTCCAGGAGCAGCCGTTGCCGGGATATCTCGGTTCGAAGTTTGACAGCTGTCATTGGAAATGTAGGTCTTGACGAGACCTACAACTTTCCCAAATCGAAATGATACATTAAAAAATATCGATATTTCTTGGGTGATATATATCGATACATTTGAAAAATATCGATACGATAAATATCCATTTGCCCACATAGAGATTACAGCGCCATCTAGTTTCATACTACTGAAATTTCAACACGTTACAAACAGTACACTCATAGAAGTTATCCTAATGTTTCATAGATGGCGTCAGTATGATGTTTTTAAAACATCGGGAATCGGGAAAAAACGGGAACCGAGCTTTTCTCGAACCTGGGACCTTGATAAATCGATTCCTTGAACCGAAAACCCCCTAATCTGTAACTTTCATGAAAATCTTTGCAGCCGTTTCCGAGATCGTGATTATATATATACATATAAATAAATATACAAGAATTGCTCGTTTAAAGATATTAGATTACTCCATATAATACAATTACATCCTACGCAACCACTCTACTCCAGTGTGCCACAACTACGAATATAAAAGATACAATTGAAGCCAATTTTCAAATCTTGTCTGGATCATCCTGACGTCACAACAAGAAAATTACGGAGTTAAGAGCACCTGTCATCCCTGATTGACATAAATGACCTGGTATTTGGGTTAGACAAATAATAAAAAATCCGGTATTACATTTCAATTGTTTTAAGAATATAAGATTATCTTAGATAATTGTGCGATATTCCCTAATTCCTATTTAAAGTAGCATTATTTTATTACATTATCAGAAGTGGGATCGAATACGAATTAATCTTAAAATGCCAAATAAATTAATCGCTGATTAGCTGCAAATGTCGGGGGTATGTTCTGATGTACCTGCTGTATCAAGCGTCGGTGCAGGTCCACATCAGCTCCCCGGATGCCCTCCCGCTCCTGGTGCAGCTGCAGCGCGCACAGCAGCGCGTCCTTGATGGTCTGCACCGTGGACTGCACCCGCTCGGTCCGCATCAGCCGCCGGACCAGGTACCCCTTGGCATACGCCACTATAATCGTCGCCGCGGCGCACTATAATGTGGTGCTTACATAAAATTGTGTGTCCAGACGAAGTTTGAAACTTAACAATTTATAATTCGTACTATCGTCGAAGAATAAGACGATGAACATACGATGTAGTTACCAATAACCAGCAACCAGAAGAAAAAATACAGGATTTTAAATATATAAAAAAATCTCAGTAGATAAAAGGTAGTAAGAGAAGATCACGAAACAAAAACTGACGTTAGGAGTTTAGGACATCGACTAAAGAATAAAAGACAAGTATAGAACCTTTGTAATGAATAGGAAGAAAGGAAACGGATACACAATTTTTAGCAAAATCTAAATACAACTACAGTATGGTATAATACTATCGTAATCATTACATGAATTAAAAAAATACAGTTTGTATAAATACACCGATTGATTTTACTTACCTCCTGTGCAGTCGGCGGCCTGAATATACTTTGCCTAGATGCGCGATTGGAAAACCTGTTCATAGAATTTTGTTTACTATCCTCCACACTTCTAACAGATCTTTCGTTTGGCCGGCCTGTCGGTGCTCTGTTCACAGAGCTCTGACAGATCAAGGCATCTTTAGGAGATACATTACTCATGCCTGGGTGATGAGCATAAAGCTGACCATCTTCGCTGTGGTCGGAAGGAAAAGTAACGTTTAAATCTGCCATCGTATCGTTCGTTCGATCGGTGAGTATCGGGTCATAATCTCGATCTGAAGACAGGCTCGTCTCATATGTTAGTTTTCTAGATGCATTTCTTTGACTCGGCGAATGAGTCCGCGTTCTGCTACCTTCGGAGATAGATTTCGGGGAAGGGACCTTCTCCCTAGACTGTGAGACGTTTGGTTTCGGCTGTGGTTTCTTGATGCCTCCGGTTATATCCCGACTTTTCTTTAGCACACTATCGCATTGATTAATATAATTGTGGGTTTCAGTCAAAGTCGACGAAACTGGACTATTGTAAGCTGTTACGTCTGGTGTCTTTTGATTTATCAACTGACTTAGACTGACCGGTCCCTGATCTGCAGAATCCTTCATATTCTCATTCCAAGCCTCTTTAATTTCGTTAGGTGATTTGGGGCAAATCGTTTTAAGCTGGGTGAATAGCAAATTATTTTGCTCTTCAAAGACTTGCTGCAGGAGCATTTGCTCGCGTTTTTGCTTTTCAACTAAATTTGCCATTTGTATTAATTGTTGTTTTTGTATCTTTTCATATAATTCTCGCACGCGCGTTGCAGGATCGTCTGATTCGGAAATTAATGGCGTTTTTTTACACGAATCACTCTTGTGACTGGTCAGCTTGGGTGATGTAGACGATTTTGATAAACTATGATTAGTAGGCGTGTTTCTAACAGGGCTGGATGGTTTTTTAGGCTTTTGTATTGGTTCGGACTTATTTAAGGCTTTAGGAGTTGGGATAATACGTTTTGGTCTTTCTTGCATAACTGATCTCGCTCTCGGAGGAGTTACCTGTGGCGTCTTTGCTGCAGCAGATTTATTTCCTTGATCTTTGATTACTCCATTTGGTTTTGTATTTTTTGTTATATTTTTCTGCTTTAGCTCTAACGCCATAGATGACCACTTAACTTTAGCCGTCTCCAAATCCCAACTTCTACGTTTTTTATTCACCGAACTAAGATTAGATAGTGATTCACTCATAGAGATTGACGTCATTTCTACGCCAGTGTTCAGGGATTGAACTTCTAGATGGGCCAGCAGTAGAGGACTAGGTTTTAAAACAGTGTACGATCTTTGTCGTGTTAATGGTATTGTTTTCAAATCCTTCACACTCTCGGTGTGAATATCATTAAGTGATCCTGTAAAACTTTTCGAACTTAAAGATGATGGGCCATCGTGCTTTAAACTTAAATTTGTGATAGGATCTGTTATGGTATCTCCACTAATACTGAAATTAAAACTAAGTTTATCCTTCATAGTATCTTTCGTCACGCCTTTTGCATTGAGGTCAATACTGTTTGGTCTTTGCTGATCTGCTTTTGGAAGGCTGTCGTAGTCTCGTTCTGGTATTTCTACTGGAGATTTTTGATGGCTTCTGACATCATCCAGAATACTTCTTCCAGTTTCGTTAATGCTTAAACTCAAATCAATGACAAATTTAGAGGTATTTTTAGATGAACTATCACTATCAACAGTAATGTTTGATACTTTTGTAATTTCTGTGCAATCAGGAGAAAGCTTTGGTGATTCCACATGTCCATTGTCTGTTGCAACTGCTGTAACTTTTTCAATGTTTATATTGAAATTGGTTTTGATTTCCTCAGCTGCCAATTCATAACTTTGTTCCGATTCTGGAAGCTCTGGAGCATCAGTCTTATCTTCGCTGGATTCAGATTCACTTTCAATGACGTAGGGTTTAAGCTGTGAAATACGTTTCTCAACCTCCTTAGCCAAAAGCTTGTAGTACTGCATTTCTTTACGGCATTCTTTAGATAGCTGCAACAGATATAACTAGCATGATTCTCCTAAACCATATTCAGGAAATATAAGCTCAAAGGTACTTAAATGAAATAAATTCAATGTATGTACTAAAGTAAATTCCTAAGACAAAGTGAATTTTACAGCTAGTAGTTTACAGTTTGTATGTCATAACATTCCTTATTAGGCAAATCTTTAATAGCATTCAGAGATAAATAGTGCCCCTACTCTACATCATTTATTTTGAAGATATAAAATTGTTTGAATAAATTGGAAAGAGTACAAATCAGACTTAAGCTTATAACAATAAATACAAGGTGTTTGTGCTTAAGTAAATCAGATTTTCAAGGCAGATTTTTTAAAGAATACTACAAACATAGGTACTTTATCCAAAATCCCATTGGTCTCTACCTGCATACACCAAGGTCAGTTTGTCTTTGCCTTTGTATATCCTAATCACAGAAACACCTTTATTTGGGTACAGTTTTTACTGACTTTCAGTAGTCAGCCTCACTAATCATTTAGTATTGGTTTTATTTCAGTTACTCCATAAATAAAAAGTGGTCAGTTTAAATTAAATAATCCATACTAATATTATAAATGCGAAAGTCTGTCTGTCTGTCTGTCTGTGACGTTTTCACGGCTAAACCACTGGTCCGATTTGGATGAAATTCGGAATGGAAATAGTTGAAGACCCAGAGTCACACATAGGCTACTTTTTTTTTTCAAAAATCAACCCCTAAAGGCTTGAAATAGGGGATGAAAGTTTGTATGAAAAATCTAAACCACCTGACCGATTTCGATGAATTTTCCCAGGAAGATAGTTGATGACGTACCTTCTTCCCAACTTCCCCGGTTCGCGATATAAACGAATTCCACGCGGGCGAAGCCGCGGGCAAAAGCTAGTAATGCATAAATCATACTCAAGCGTGGGTTATCATGGACAAGTTTCCTGAAGATAAGGGAGGGTGGGTATACTAGTGAAAATAAAATTATGTTTGTGTATAATTTGAAGCAAATAAACACAGTTCCTTTTTTACTAATTGAAAAAATTCTTATTAGTTCTTTGTATACAGTTTCATCTGTAATTTTCAATATTTTAGACAACTGGGTCCCATCAGTGTGTGGCTTAAAATAATTCATAAAAATAAACTTACTAAACCATACAATATACTCACAGCAATATAATCAGACTTCTTCTCCGCACCCAGTCGCCTCAGTGATACATTGTTGATAAAATGTTGAATTTTTACATTATAAAGTTGAATCAGTGAAGAGGAGACTTACCACAGGTGGTAGGAGCGGTACGCCGTTTATCTTCATGCAGGATATGTACTGATCCGACTGCCTCACCGACTTCACGTCCCAGGGGTCGTTCATATCTGTAGGTCTCCTCCGCCGACACGCCTTCACACACACTGCCCGGACAACTCTGATCCTACACTTTCAAAAGCCGCAAACTCATCTTCGTTAGGCGGTTCGAGGAAATTGCGAGTAGCGTGACTATCACAAAATTTTCACCGGATACTAAGCCCTATTGTTGAGATACAATTAATTTCAAGTTTTATATGAAGCGATGTTGTCACGGAATGATTACGTCAGTTAGATACCTAATCAAACCGTTAAATAAATGTAAGTAAACAATTATTTTCAATTAACCATAACATTTGATGCACTGTATTTATTATTTTTTGTCGAATACGGTCAATTATTCAATTCGTAAATTTTATTTGAATTCTGTGAAGTCAATGTTTTCTTTTGGTACATTTTGGCTGTAATTGGCGAATAGTTGGATATTTTGTCAATAAAATTCAATGTACTCTTTGTTATAAGCCAATAGTTTTATTCCTGACAATCCCAAACAACCAATAAAATAGTCCACTGTAACAAACAATAATGATGATTGATCGATGCGAAACTTGGCACTCCAATTCATCTATTCATTGGTCATTGGTTAAAATTTATAAACAAAATGTGTTGCCATGACTACAAAATCGGATAGTTGTACCTCTTCGATGAGATTTATTTAAATTTATCAAAATTCTGTACAATTATAGGTACTTTGCACTGGATATTACATACGAATAAACTTTTTAAATACATATTTTCACTTTACAACAAAAATTAACTTAAAAGTAGCACAATCGTTTTGATTGATCAATAAAATAAACATGTCAAAAGAATCACCGTTGTCAATACTGTCAAACCGACAGCATCAAAATATGTCATTAAATTTTTGTCAGTCATTCATAACGAAAAAATCTTTATAGTGTTGTGAATCACTCTTTAAAATTGCATTTTTGAAATTTTTTGTATAATATTGTGGGTTTTCTTGATAGAATACAGTGATAACCTGTTGGTTTTATCTTGACCCAAATAAAAACCTTAAAAAATGGATGGTATTCTTTTAAAAAACGTGTGTCCGGCGGGCAAACAAGCTATTGTGTGTTTCTTGTTATCATTTTTCATATTTACGACGTCTTATTTCTCTGGAAACTTCCTGGGTTACTCTGAAGAGTTGTGGATGCTCACGTACTGGGGCCCGGCGTTCTACTTTTGCCTATTGAACTTTATTTTAAGATATTGTTACGAGGGATTTACATACGATGTAAGTTATCCAATTAGTTGGTCATTATAAATTCTCAATATGTTGCGACCTTCGGTTTACTCGTGTTACCTATGAGATTTCAATGGACAGTGGGCAATCTGTCGAAACATAATTTGAAAAATAAATTAGCATCCAAAGATTATATTATTTGGGCATAAAATTGAAATGTCTTAAAGCAAAAGGTTTCACAGTGTTATGAATTAGACCTTATTAACAATACCTCTTTTTATAGTCTCTGATATACATCAATCTACCAGCTTCTACTAGCCATGTAAGTTATGGTGTGGCAACTGTGACGTAAACACTATTCCATGGTGTAAGCTGTAGCTATTTAACCTAGAGATGTTTAGCTAGTTCTTTTCGAAATATAGACTCATGTATCTGCTAGTTGCACAAGTAAATTAATAATTTAAATAAAATTTTACAGCTGCACATTGGGATATGACTGTAATGACACATGACCATAAATTACGTATTTGTTTGTTTTCTAAATGGTTTATTGGGCAAGTTGCAAGCTGTTAAAATAGCAGATCAATTTATCTGGCCAGATTGGAAGCTTTTAAAACATCAGATCAAATATCTATTGGTATTTTTAAATATTTTCAGGTATCCGTAAGATCTGCCTTCCTAGGTGCAGCATTTGCGACTGGCCTGCATCTATCGACATTTGATAATGGTTGGAGAGTGTTTGGACTGTACACCATGGTGCTCTCTTTCTTCCACTTCTCGGAGTTTCTAGCGGTGGCCCTGACCAACCCAAGGTCTTTGTCAATAGACTCCTTCATACTAAACCACAGCATTCAGTATGGTGTGGCCGCAGTCAGCAGTTGGATAGAGTGGGCCGTGGAGTACTTCTTCTTCCCAAGTAGGTTGAAGTTCAGTGCTAATTCTGACATATATTTACATATAAACTTTGGCAATTGATTGTACAGCATGAGTGCTTTTAATATTTTAGACTAAGAATTGAAATAGATTTAACACATGAATGAAAAAAACAAGTGCAATAATTTTTTTTAAAAGTCTTTGTTTACACAAATCCCAATAAGACACTTTGTGTTTTAGCCTGAGTATTTTGATACCATGATGCGTAATCAAATGTCCTGAAAAAAAATCCCATTACATTTCTATTTGCTAGCTGTTATAAAAGCAATATTCTTTTAGAACTTAGGTATATTTAAGTTCATATCTAAATATTTTAAACTTCATAATTTCTTTGTTTCTATTTTGCAGATATGAAGACATTGTATTGGCTATCAGCAATAGGAGTAGTAATTTGTATTCACGGTGAAATACTACGAAAATATGCAATGTATACAGCCAAAACTAATTTCAATCACACTGTAAGTCTTTTTTAAAGTTACAGCTGTTTGTTAAGTTTCTTTGGTGCACCATATAGTGTATTTGTATTGTAATGAAACATTGGTTCTGGTGTGCAGGTGCAGTTTGTGAAGCGGTCGGACCACAAGCTGGTGACGCACGGCGTGTACTCCGTGTGCCGCCACCCCAGCTACGTGGGCTGGTTCTACTGGTCCATCGGCACACAGGTAAGACAACAATACTCAATAACAAGTGATAAATTGTCCCTACAACTTATTACTCAAAGTCACCACTTTATCTATCCTTGATTTGAAGTGAACCTAATATGAACAATCTCTTATATAAAAAAAGAGCCTGTGTCCCATTGCTTACCTTGCTGGCTATATATGTGACTCTTTATAAGATTCTGTCTTATCAACATATACATAAAGAAAAACAAGAAATTACGAACTTTATATTCATATCTCGAGGAACATCATCGCCCTCCTATTCCAATTATCGCAAGTTATACAGAAGTTTTACAATAAGATAAAAATAAAATGAATATCGCATTGACTCTCCAGATAACGTTGCTGAACCCGGTGTGCGTGATAATCTACGCGCTGGCGTCGTGGACGTTTTTCCGGGAGCGGGTGTACGCGGAGGAGCTGACGCTGCTGTCGTTCTTCGGCGCGCAGTACGCCGACTACCAGCGCGCCGTGCCCACCGGCCTGCCCTTCATCAAGGGCTGCGTGCCCGAGAACACCGAACAGGACCTGAAAGACGATCACTGGAGCTACTGAGCTTTTGAGCTGTTGAGCTGGTTCTATTGGCTCCGATGTGGATCTACATTCGTTTAGCTTCTATGTGGCTAGCACAAGTGGGCATCTTTGATGTGACCGATACGCTGATATTTAAACTAGTAAAATGTCGTGGGTACCACTGACAACACACAGACAAGAAAATAAATTTAAAACCGTCACTCAAATTTGCGCTAGTTGGAATTGAATCCAAAATCCTTCCAATGGCATGTACCATGGTACCCATTTTGGCGTTTGTTTTTATTATTACTTATCATAAAATGCAGGCAACAAGTTGACGTACACGCGCTCTTCTAACATCAACTAGCAGAACTAGCAGAGTTATTTCATAAGAAAAGATTTATAATATAGAACAAAGAAGCTATCATAACATTTATTAAAAAAATGTAACATTTTTACTTAATATTGAATTAAATTAAAAATTATATGTTAACATATTAACTGGTGAAGAGGACTCACCCAAAGTGACCCAAGTACTAAATAAACTAGTCTATTTTGAAGAACGGAACTGTGTACATAGTCAATTAGTAGGAAAGCATTTTCGCAGCAACATCTGTACAGTTATGTATATAAATGTTATTGTTATAATTTTTGTTTAATTAAATCTTTATCAATATTTATTGCTTTTAAATTATAATGTTGCAATTCCTAATTATTGATTAAAATTGGCCAATTACATCCAAATACTCAAGGCATATTAAAAAATTATACTAAGGTGAATTAATAAAATAAATTAACTTAAATTAAAAATACAATTTTACTGTCAGGGTAAATACAGGAATGAAGTGGGTCTTAATGACCCGATACGACTAAACGTACCAACCAGCCTAGTAAAAAATAATGTAACTAAAGTGTAAACATATCTCTCGAATTAAGTATTTTGAAATTAATTTACAATATCAAATACCGTATTAGAGAACATAACTTTCAAGCGAGTACTTCTTTTGTAATGACTAATAAATGAATTGCAAGTACTTATATATTTTGTTTTTACTAAACAATGAGACTGATATGTATTCTACAAATTTTAATTGTGAGTGATTAGTTATATTTAAAAAAAATATTTTGATTTGTTACTATATTTTTATGCGGTAGTAATTATGACTCGGCTTCTCGTTGCTATGTAATAATTTGATGGAGTTACTTAACTACTGAATACAAGCCAACGCTAACAGTTGCTGAATATTACATGACTCACTATTATATTTACATGTATCTAATGTGTTGATTCATCCAAAGTGAAAGGTTAAATTGAATCATGTATTTTGCCTTCACGCCACTCAGTTATATGGGTCCCCGAGACGATCAAGCGCACTTGACAAGTCTACGTGATTGAAGCGAATATTGATCGTTTATAGTAAACCCAACTTAAGACTGAAACGAAAGAGGCGCTGTCGGACGCATTTGACATTCATTTGACCAATCATTGCACACTAGTAACTGACAGATGAATGACCACAACGTAATTATGAATGACTTTTCGTTAGTTCCAATTTTTGCCATTTCAGAGATAAGTTGGGCGCACTGTACCGCGTTGACTTGACACATTCCTTCAAGCGGTCTACGGCTTGACCATAATTGACAGAAATTTTGATTGACGCCGCTTGATGCACCTGCGCTTGATACGACTTGACAGGACTTGACAAGCTTTTTTCATTAGCAGCCGAAACATCGAAGATGGCGGATGACGAAAAGGACCGAGACGTGGCCTTGGCAACAAACGCTGACATAATTACCGAGCGCGATTTTGTGCTATTGCTAATATCCCTCTACAGGGATTATCCTGTACTTTGGAAAATTAAAAGTAAGGAGTATGCTGACAAAAATAAACCTATAAAAAAATAAGCAAGGAATATTATAGCTAGGAATGCCATATCTGCGTAAAAAACCATTTTTGTTTTTGCGACCACAACTTTCATGGGCACAGGGCTGCAAGGCACACGCACTTGACTGGACTTGATGGCACCTTCAATAGGCGTCAAGTCCCTCGTCAAGGGAAACCGTCAATCACGTGAGACTTGTCCAGTGCGCTTGATCGTCTCGGGGACCCAATAGTGAAGGACGTCGGTGTATTTTCAGTGCGTATTGCTCCTTTTAATCGATGGTGAACGCACGTATCGTAAATATAGTCTGGCATATAGTTATCGACACAACATTGATGTTGACAAAAATTAAGAATTGACCAACAAAGTGGAATATGTGCGTATTTTTTAGTTTATAGTGTGCATATGGCGAATAACGTATATATATATAAGTTGCAATACGCATTGAGTATTCTTAATATTTAATTAGGTACTACACTAATAATGTATTAAGTAGATACCATTTTATAACAGAGTATTTAAATATTTAACTATATTACTTGCGTAAGTTACTATATTTCCAGACACCTAAAAAGCTATAATTTTTTATAATAATGTAATACGAGTATGCACGTATTGATCAAGATGGTGTATGTTATCTCTAGGAAAATCTCGACAACTGGATGCATTTTGTAAATATGGTATACATGAAGGTTGTGAATGGACACCTAACTCATTGAAAATTCTATTGATTGATGATAAAATAATGAATCACTTTACATTGCTGGAGTTTCATTAAACTAATTGTCCCATTAGGGTGCGGTTCCACTGAGGCGGAGCGGAGCGGAGCTGTGCGCGATTCACCAATCACATGGCTTGGAATCCACATCTCATTGTGCCTGGTGGTGAACCGCACCCTTATTCTGGCGAAGGGCCACACAAGGTACACTTTTCGGGCCAAGGGCTATACAGGCCACACTAAAGACGCTGTTATATTCTGTATGAACACCCGCATGCAAATGCCCTTTGCCAAACCTTTCCACCCTCGTCGCTTCAAAGACACCGATACTGGCCGCGGGTCGCATTTTGATGGTCATGGCTATAAACGCTATTCGATTATAGCAGAATCAGTAGCCTCAAATCAACTTGTCAATGCCCACGGTGGTGTCGGGGTAATTTTTTTGAAAAATTCCTCTAAAGGCGAAGCTAAGAAAATAAAATTATTTCAACACCATAATCTGGCCGAATATCTAAATATAGCACTGATGAAGACCAACTCGGTGGTTGCAGTGCGCCCGTTAAAATTAAGTTAACGGTTAAATAATTTTTCGATTAATTATGATTTGAAATTCATTTTTAACTTAGATCGATGGTGTATAATTTGAAATTCGCGCATACCCTTCCAATTTGTTTGGGTTCTACTCGCCACTAGATGGCGCTACTAGTCTCTACTTGTTGGTAGAATGGATAGAATTTAGCCACCGAGGTTCGGGGTTCGAATCCTAAGGCACGCCATTTTGACTTTAAGAAACTTTTTGCGTTTTAAGCATTTCAATAGCACTTGCCATAGCAGCGAAGGAAAACGTCGTGACGAACCTGCATTCCGGGAGTTCGCAAAAACTTAAAAGTGTGGTGAAGTCCAAAAAGTCCGTGCTTGGTTCGCGTGGTATAGCTTTAGGCTTCTCATTCAGAGAAGAGACCTGTGCCCAGCTGTGGGAAGGTTATGGGTTGCGATTTGCGATGATGACTAGATAGCGCTAGTTTGTAGTTGAAATAAATTAAAATTATCTTATGAGAAAGCTTATCAAGTAAAGTCCTACTATTTGTACAATAATTTACCAAATTTTAGCTACAGAAATGAATGTCTGTTGCAAATGAATAAAAATGATTTGTTGGAAAATAATAGCAATTACTTAGACCTAGTTCCCAAGTCAGAAGTGACTCAATCTTGCGGTAGAAATGCGAGAGAGTATTTTCTGATGGATATTTAATATTTTTTGGTAATAATTGTTTACATTTTATTTATACCAAAATTAATGGGAAAATGGCATTCCGTTTCCGTTGGCGAAGCTTTCCAATAATAATTATGTATAATTAATATGCTTAGTTTTTTTAGTACCTACATGGGAGTTCCACATGTGAAGTCACGAAGTTTACAACCCTCTCTTGTCACACGAAGTCACACATCGTTAACCCTCTCCCTCCTCACTCGTTTAGTGACGTCATTTACGAGTGGCCGCTAAACAATTCCCTTTCTCTAAATTCATATGAATGAATCCGCGCTCGATTAATCATTAATTGTTAGTGTACACAATAGAATGACTTACACAGTAGACCAGTGGTACAATACACCGCATTCTTTGCTACTGTAAACTATACAATATGTACCTATTTGAAACTAGAGTTTCTGCGTTCGCTTTAAGCCTTTGCCATTTTTTTAACGTTAAGGCCCAATTGCCCATGGTCATCAGAGTCATCAGTAAAAATAATACAGAAGTAATTGAGAATTAGAGAAGGTTTATGACCAGCAATGAACCTCAAATATTGTAGGTAAATGGGAATGAGATGTCAATTCAATGAGGGTCGCCGTTTTTGTGCTCACCAGCTGGCGCCACCGTCGAGGTGAGGTCTTGCTGTCAAAGCCCGCCCATACATAAACAGTGACAAATGAAATTCAGACCATTCAGACAAGCGAAAAGTGACAGACAGACCTCCCTTCTCACTAGCGCCTCTAGCGGAAAATTCACACGCGGTTACCCTCATTATAGTTTAAATCACCCTTAGTTATCGTGTCGCCGCGTCGCTCGTATAGGTAACTAGCGGCCCGCCCGCGGTTTCACCCGCGTGGATCCCGTTCTCGTGGGAATATATGCATGTATTATACATAAAAACCTTCCTCTTGAATCACTCTACCTATTACAAAAAACCGCATCAAAATCCGTTGCGTAATTTTAAAGATTTAAGCATACAGACAAACAAACAAACAGACGGACAAAAATAGCGACTTTGTTTTATACTATGTAGTGATGAATTTGTGAGTAGCAGTGGAGAAGGATAGAGAGAGGACTGAGCATATAATACAATATACTCACAGCCTCATCATAGAAATCTCTGTGTCATGGGTTCCTTGGCAATCACTCACACCTCACATAGAGAACAGAAATTTGAATTCCAATATTTCCAATCATTCAGATTTCAAGCTCGCTGGGAATCGAACCTAGGACCCTTCGCGCGGCACCATAACATCTGAACGAAGTTAGGTACTTAATAATATCGAAATTCTATATCTAGCAGAGTTAGTGTTTAGAATGGTCACTAGGTGTAGGACTACTCAACAGGACAAGTGGGAATAAACGGTTTGTAAAGCGTGCAATTGCAGGCAAGTCTCCTTAATAACACAAATAACCTTTGTCCAGTCGTTAGCTATTAGATTGAATTGTAAGTCAATTGCTTCCACAATAATATTTTCAGCAGTTCTTAATTACAGATCACCTTCTGTAACCCGTATTTTAGCGATGGGGCAAAGTATTGACAACTTAATAAGTTTAAGGTAACGGCCATCCCTGCAAATATGACGGACTGAAAATATAATTTAAAATAACTAATTAATATGTACTCTGTTTCTCTTTATTAAATTCTTGTGATTAGTAACTAATCTGACATAGCCGAAAACTAGGAAATAAAACTTCAATTACAATTAGGTAAATACGCACCATGGCATGTCCGCGAGGAATGGACATGTTTAAATAATTAATAGGATTTAAAAAAATCCATACCTACTTACATAGTAAGTTTGCAGTACAAAGTTAGATACTTAATATGATAATTTAATTATTAGGTATAGGCATAATAACCTTCCTTACAGCTTTGTAATTATATCTTACAGTTAGTCATTAATTACAGAAAAAATGTAATTAAGTAGTTATTAATATTATTTAAGTTCAGAATTCACCTAATTGCATTAACTAAAGTCATATTATTACATTACGTAGTCATGCTTGCTATATTGGTCTAAACAAATGATGTCCTCCGATAGCATTCTCTAATGACTTTCACCTCCGGTGATCGCGTCAAATTCAAATTCAAATTCAAATATTTATTTCTTCGAAGTAGGTTTTTACAAACACTTATCGAACGTCAAGTTACGCCATCGCTTCAACAAATCCCTACGGCGAGTGGACTTGGAAGAAGAAGAATAATTAAATAAGTCATAATTACTCTCTAATAATGTAACCACATTCACTAATCAGCTGACTGGTGGTGGGCTGGCGGGTGGCTCACCAAGTCACTACACTGCATCTACCGCTAACGATCGGAGTTACTCAATGAACTTGTACTACATTGATGACGACGTCACATTTGACTAATATTTTTATGTAAATTCCTGACAAACAGAGAGATACGCCATCAGCCTTATTATTCAACACATATCGCCAAAACTGCGAACGATTATGCAATTACCTACCTCGTAAGAAACCTTGTTTTGAATCTAGAACGATGGTGGTAGCTAGACAGGCTGATAAGTAACACATAATCGTGTATGCGTTACGAAACGCGGGATTCGAATCTGGGGCCTTTTGCGCAGCTGACGAGGTCATGAGAAGATCTTATTACTTTCGGTACGTCTATGGGTAACGTCGTCATTATCTAGGAAATAAAATCTTTAAAAAAAAGTTAGCAGTGTCTGTGTTAAATTAAAATGTGATTTAAGTAGGTACCTACCTGGCGTAGAATAAAAATAAACTCCGAACCAAACTCCTAAGCTATAGTGTCCGTGTCAGAAGTCCTGCATCGACACGGAACCAGTGCAGTGCGGGCCCACGCCCACGACAGTTCCTGGTTAGCATCGCGGTAACTTCCTCATGAATTTTCAAGCAAGCGTGGTATTGCTGCTCACAACTCGCCGGGTGAAATCCACTCCGTCAGACCTGACGTCACGAGCGAAGAAAGTGGCGGAGCGTCGCAGTAGCCACGCCACGAGCCGGCGGGCGGCGGTAGACGGTAGACTCGGCGGACAGTCCGCGACGGAGAGCCGGGCCGAGCGCGCGTCATGGACGAGGCGTGAGACGATCATGTCGTTCCGAAGACTGTTGAGTGCGGTGCGCGCCGCGCGCGAGGCCCTCGCCCGCGGGGCGCCCATGGCGGATGGACTTCTGAAATCGTTGCTATCTATATTCGTGATATGCTGCATAGCGGTGTCGTCGCCGCCGTCGGCGTCGGCCAAGCCGTTCGTGTTCAGCTTCCCGGCGAGCTGGTCGCTGGCGGGGCTGGTGGGCAGTGCTGGCGCGCGCGAGGCGGCGGCGCGCAGCGAGCCCGCGGCCGGCGTGAAACCCTACACGGGCCGCCGCGTGGGCAACGACACGCTCCGCATGATCTACTACCACGACCAGACGGTCGCGGTGGTCGAGCTGGGCCCCGACAAGCTGCTCCTCAACTGTGAACTCATCGAGACCTAGTGAGTGCCGCATTTTAATACTCGGTTTCTGTCAGTACTTTTATTTAAAAGAAAGTAAGTACGTTACACGTTACATTCAAGCTATATTTAAGTAGATACTTACGCTACACATTCGTACATACGAGTATTATCTAACATATAATATGTTTACCCTGTAGTAAAGAAAGTAAAATATGAACTGTTCAGTGGGTAGAGCTTATAAACTGTACCTAATTTAAAGTTTCGTTATCTAATCGAAGCTAGCACGCAATTACTTACTGAACTGAACTGTAGGTATTCTGTAAAAGTTGACGAAAAGTTTACAAAGTTTCCGCACAAACAACAACGTGACTACCGGCGACTCGCCAACCAATCTCAATACAATACATCTCTGCGCTCTACGTTGTACCTAAGTATATCTTGTACCTATATCTCTGCTATTGTAACAGTGTCGGCAAAATCAGCCTCTTTTTTTTAAGGAAGCTATAACCAAAACATACCTGAAGGACCCTGGGTAAAAATGTTTTGGTTTACATACTGGAGCACAAGGATGTGCGTACATATATGTACATATGTATGTGTCCTCCCCTCACAATTCCGAAAGCATGGATTTGACGGCTTCTTCCGATGTAGTATGATTTTATAAAATAAGTAACCCCTCAGATCGCGGTACCTTAATAGATCTATACTTAATTTTATCAAATTTGAGGTAAGCATGTCGGAGATTTTTGGTTTAATCCACATTGGAGCAGCGTGGTAGAGTAAAGGAGAGAGGAGCAGTTGCAAGCAAATCACAAATTAAAGTTGTTTAAATTTAATTTATGCAGAAGTTTAAAAGTGTTTAGTTGTTATTTCAACTTTGCAGTGTACTTGTCAAGTTTTCAATAAACTTTAATATGTTGGCAAACAACCACCACAATAGATTTCCCATCCTTCAACTTGCGCCAAGAATCGATGCTCCCAACTGAAACTAGGCTTGTGGTCGCAGTTTCAATAGTTTCAGTCTTGAACTGTCCTACTAATATTATAAATGCGAAAGTTTGTAAGGATATGTATGTGTGTTTGTTGCTCTTTCACGCAAAAACTACTGAACGGATTTTCATGAAACTTTGAAGTAATATAGCTTAGACATCGGAGTAACATAATTTGTTAAAATTTATAGAGATTTTTGAAGGGACTCGTTCCCCGAAGCGAAGCGAGGGCGGGTTACTAGTAATTTATAATTTAACTAGCGGACCGCCCGCGGTTTCACCCGCGTGGATCCCGTTCTCGTGGGATATATATGCATGTATTATACATAAAAACCTTCCTCTTGAATCACTCTACCTATTACAAAAAACCGCATCAAAATCCGTTGCGTAATTTTAAAGATTTAAGCATACAGACAAACAGACAAACAGACAAACAAACAAACAGACGGACAAAAATAGCGACTTTGTTTTATACTATGTAGTGATGTAAGTAACATTACTTACGGGTAACTTACGACGGGTAAGTCTCAGCGCTAATTGTTTCCTTGTTTACGAGGGGTTTATAGGAATTTCTTTGAATAATAACTTGCATATTTTATAAATACTTATTCGTGTAATGGAATACGTATTGATATCAACATTATTATTAATATTACAAATAAAATATATCAATTTATGCTTGTTTCATACGCGTCCTTGCTTGGGACTTGGGGCAGTCACCAAACGAAGTTTTTCTTGTTAATTGTACATTTTTGACAAATTGGTATTTTCGACAACGATACTCATACTTGTTGTGTGATATGCATCTTAAATGTTCAATCGAAATAATAAAATTATGCGAGAAACCTATATTAATAATTATCGTATTCCAAAATATAAAAATATTTAATGATACCCCACTTAAATTATTTTTGTAGAGTTTCTTTCTTTTCCTTTTCACGATATGGTGTCTGAAGTGTCTGGTCGTCGTCATGTTAGACTTTTAGAATAGACGATTAAGTACTATCTATCATGTTTTAGTGATAACCGCATATTAATACAAATCTTAAGATCATCAAAATTGACCGCCGCGTTTTATCTCTAGAATGGCGAAAGTGAACAAACATACGTACAATGTACACGTACATAAACACTATTAAACACACTACTTTCTGTGCGTCATGCAGTCCGGTAAAAAGTTAGTAGTTACTAGATTGTTACACATCATAGGTGTTACATTGTTTCGGTAGAGCACGCATTGCAGAGACGAGACGAGGGGAGAGGAGAGGAGACACTGCACTCTGCAGTCCGCTCACACCACAATACTTTAATGTGTGTTTACTTTTAACATGTTTTTAGGGCTGCCAAATTTTAGAAACGAGAATACGTTCGATTTCAGAAGTTATATTAAACTCAAAGTAAATTTAGTTCGCAGGACGAAAATATAGAGTTAAAATCATTGTAATTATAGTAAGAAAACAAATTGCAAAAGATGCCAATTATCCGTATTTGCAAAAATAAAGGATCTATCCCTGCTCTCTGAAAGCTCTACCAACCCTGTCTGTTCATGGGGCCTTTCGCGGCCAACAGATTGTGTAAACGTATCTACTTATTAGGTCACTGGACTCTACCAACTCTATAAGAGTAAGGAATGGAATAACTTTCTACTGCGTTTATTAGTAACACAATTAGTGTGTATATTAATTCAATTGGTTCATCAATAGAATACCTAGCTATGTTACTTTTAAGAATTGCATCTATCAATTTCCGAATGTGGGTAGTAATAATAGATATAGGTTTCCCGAAGTGGGGGCAGTTTAATTGCCGTTTTATAAACCTGGAAACACGAAGTACGTTCTTTTTGCGTCAGGGGTTGAAAATAGGTATTAGTATTTTAACATAATTGCGAATAAAAGTGACTTTAACCCAAGATACTTTAATTATTTAAATTAGTGTTGGCAACTCGCCCCGAGTCCTCTGCAGAGCTTTTCCAGGGAGCTTAAAGTCTCAGAGCTTTCCGCTCTCGGCATTGTGATGTAATCCGACATTGTAATACGGCTTCGACTGCTCGTTACATAGCATATTTAGACCTTTGGTGAGAACCAACGTGTGTAAAGAATGGTAGGTTCTCTTCACAGAGACGAGGTTTGATTGTGCGCGTGTCATTTTCGTACGCGCCGTGAAACGTACGAGCAACGAAATCGTCCTCGTAGAGTCGCAAGCCATTGATGAAAATTTTTGTTTGCGTATCAACTGCGCAGGAAGGAGTAGCGGAGACCTCGGAGTGCACATTTATTATGCACCTTTCTTCGAGGATAATCTCCTTGTTTAAATGTTATGTGGCTTTTTAATGACGGAATTTGGTCCTGGCTGCTTTATTTCGTTGGTAGGTCCGACAAGAAATGTCTCTTCGGTACCTAACATAAGTACCTAATCTACGCCACATATCGGAGTTACTGGCAATACCATCACGATCACGAATGTCGTAAAACAAAACTTAAATTTGTTTTAAAACAACAGTATTTATACCTACACTGATTAGATTTTGATAGTTGAAGATATTTGTTACGTCAATGGATATTGTCCAGCGAACATGATTTTTCCATTTTTCAGCTCTGTAATGGAAGATGACAAATTTTGTTAATTGAAGGATTCGATCCATTCAATAGCCGCAGTTTTAACTGTAAGGAAAATTATGGGCATCCTGCTCATTTTCAATAGTTTTTCTCGGCAGTTCGCCACTCGGAAGTCAACCTTATAATTGTTTATTTTAGAATACTTAGTTTCTTTATTATACAAATTGTACTTCGTATAATAGTGCGCGTTTGACTACCATCATATTTGTAAAAACTTTTTTATACGGGACTTTTAATCCTAGATATGGCAGAAGATTTTTAAGGAGTGTCAGCAGTTCGTCGTTCATCAAATTAGCTTCCGAGGCGAGGGTTAACTAAGTTCAATACAAATTTTATATAACAAAACAAATTTTCTGAAAAATGTTTTTCAGTATTCTAAAAATCTCGATATTTACAACGTACGATGATAACAAATGCAACAAAAACAAAACAATAAAACTTCACATACCTACGTCGGTTATAAATAATTTTAATGGCTATGTTAACTGCATAATGTTTGCACGTTCCTGCAGCCTGCCTGTTGTACTGGCGCAGGACTTTCACTGCAACGGCTTTTTTTATAGCCTGAAGGGCTGACTTAAAAGCAGACGAGCCACGATGGTAAGTGGTCATCGTCGCCTATCGACACGAGCAACACCAGGGGAGTCACCAGTGTAACGCCGGCCCTGAAGGAGAACTCGTTTTACACCTTTCTTGAAGAACCCCATGTCATAGCGCTCCGGGAATACCTCAGAAGGAAGCTCATTCCACATCTTCCATGTTCGCGGCAAAAACGATCGTGAAAAACGGACCGTAGTCGTTCGCCACGAGTCCAAGTGATGTGGATGGAACTTCAATCTTCGGCGAGTGGTGTGATGATGGAAGGGTGAAGTTGGCACCAAATCTAACAATTCCTCGGAGCACTCACCGTTGTAAAGCCGGTAGAACACGCAGAGGCATCCTATGTCTCTCCTCAGACTTAGGTGTTCGAATCGTGGGTCGGTGACAACTCGAACCGCGCGCTTTTGTACGGCGTCAAATGGACTAAGCTGGTATTGTGGCGCCCCTGCCCAGAGATGAGAGCAGTACTCCATGTGAGGCCTGACCTGTGCTTTATAAAGCATCAGTAGGTCCCTCGCAGTGAAGTACTGCTTCGCCCGGTTTAGGACACCAAGCCTTTTGGAGGCCAATTTTCTGTTTATAAAATCACACATAATTTCAAAATTAAACTCTGATCCTTTTTAACCGACTTCAGAAAAGGGGTGCTAAATTTGAAAGATTTTTTTTGTATGTTACTTCATAAATTTTTCATATAAACCGACAATTTTGACAACTCTTTTTATATTCTACGGAGACATCTGACGGGAATATTTCGACTTCTAATGAGTATTTAATTAACGATGTTGAAGTTGGCATTTGTTTTGTTAAGTTAACTTCCTCAAAACCCTTAAGCATCCTTGTTTAAGAAGACAAATCATTAATTTGCCGTTGAGTAAGGATACTTTTGCAATCCCAATTTCTATCTATTTTCTTAGAAGTTTCATGGATGCACTTTCCACTAATAATAAGACAACATAATGAACATACTAAACGTTATCATATCACTAAGGAATAACATCTCAGATTTATAGTGGTCCGAAGCGGTTAAATCAAGTATTGTCAACTAATGGTTACCCAAGTATTGAAAGTATGAAAAATTCAGGCGTTAAAGACTGGTAGGTACCTACATAATATATTATGCACCGACAATTAAATCGTTTTTACCTGTCCAATACCGACGGATCTACGGTGTACGGTGTAGTTAAGACGGTAGTTAGATCCGTTAGCGAACAGTCCCTGATTGCATAGTACGTACTACGTAACTCATCCTCACGGCGGTCGGGCGCCGGGCGTCAGTACTTGGGTTGTGCAATGGCCCGCGAGCGGTGACTGGCTACACGTGCAGCTTAATGCGATTTAATTATGTAGTAGTAGTTTTATATTATTTTGATACCTTCCTTTTTTGAAACAATAACTCGTCGGTCCGAATATTTAACATTATTTGTAGAATATTAAGCCGGTACTGGCCGGTAGAGCCACGAGGTACGCGGGTTGGCGCAGGACATCGGATAAAAACGACCTATGGTTGATGTCCCCTTTGAAAAATCAGCCTCTTGCAGATTTGTCTTCTCCCTAGATCAGAAATTCAGGGCTCCTGTCCCATCCTGGGTCAGGAGTTGGATACCTACGTCCATAGGTAGAGCACCCCGGCAGCTGTTCTGCCTGTATGATAAGATGCAAGACCTCATAGAACCTCTTCACCGATGTCTATCCTGAAATATATGTCTATACTAAAAGGGTGTATAAAACGGTTCACATCTATAGGATAATATAAATAATATTATCTACATATTTAATATTCTAAGAGCATACTACGAAGTGTTTTTTCGTCTGGTTGTCGTACATTATTTTAATACTTTAGACCTTAGTTAGACAAACCAGGTTCGTAAGATACGTGTGTCTTAATGTCTGCAATTTACAATCAGTTCCGACATCTGAAGGTCTTCGCTGAAGCGATCAGTAATCGCCGAACCACGTAGAACCACGGGCAATATCCGGCCATGGTGCCAGTACGTCACCTATAGAAAGTGAGAGTGCTCAGCGTTCTTAAGTTGACCGATATGACCACAGATGGTGGAAAGTGGTAGGTGATCGTTGGTAAATTACTTAGCAGTCGGATCGCGAAAGGCCCGCGGTACAAGGCCGCTCTGAATAATGTAGTAGCGGTAATGGTGTACCACCGCGCCACCACCGCCGTGCATTCGTAATAAGATGACCAGTTACCGACCACTAGTTTTGGCGGTCTACATTGTTATATTTAGCCTTCGTTACGCGGCTGACACTAGTTCAGAGTCCTATTTGAAACAATACCAGGTTCTTAAAAGTTTTTTGTACCAAATTTTAAAGTACCTATTCCTAAAAAGAAAGTTTGGTATACTTTGCATGGTAACAATGGAAACTAAGAAAATAAGGTTGTTCCGTGAAAATTTTAGGAGACTAAGTACCATTTCCGTCAGATAGAGCTCTGTGACGGACAAATAGACTGACAGCAAAGGCATAAAAATAGGGTTCCGTTTGTCACGCTTTAAGTACAGAAGCTAAATAAATTCTAGAGGTAGCGTTATAATGTATTATCGTTGTCCCATCTTTTGTCCATAATAACTGAGTAGGCAGCGTATGATAAAAATAAACATGACCTACGGCTGGATTTATGCCTTAAATAGACAGGGTGAAAGGTTACGGTAATATGATTGAAGCACACTGTCCAATACATGTTGGTCCAGTTAACGGTTAATTGCCTTCGAATCGATAGTTTTGTTAGCAATGGCACATGGTGCGGTACCTAGTTCTCATGGCCACCGTCCATTATCGTGACTAAGTTATAGATAGCAGTTGCACAAAATTACACTGAAGTGTGACGCAGTGCCTGTGTGACTATTATAGTGTGAGTGTGAGCCATTGAGGCAAGCTCAAGGCCATAAAGGAAAGGATACCTGAGGATAAAAATCGGTTATATACCGGACGCCAATGTTGTGTCAAATTATTTTAACATACAATGTACAATAATGATTATTTTTTGTAGAAACGTCCTATTTATGGAAACATAGGTTTAGATTTTTCTTTTTAGCACAACATCGTCGCCCCGAAATGTCCGGCAATGGGCAAAAAATGACACGAAAACATTCGTTAACAAAGCTTTAAGAAAAGCTCTTTTGAGATGCAAGCGTTTAGTATGAAATATTCGTCTGCACAAAGCTGAATAAACCTAGAATATTTTTGGTGCGTTTTTGTGAACGGGGTTCAAGGGAGGTCTTGTATCAGTTGTGGCACTTTCTCTCTGGTCCTCTGCTAATAATAGCTTACCGTTAGTTATTAGTTTCAACATCCATCCCTGACCACTTCTATGTGATATTGTTATTAACGTCAGTTGTTAAGAACTCGTAGGATTTCTGCATTTCCTAGAGACCATCAGTCCCTCAACGAATTCACATTTCGAGTAGAGCGACTGACTCGCTAGTAACTTTGTTCTGTGGCTCCGATATCAGGTTAGAAAATCAATTCTTAAAATTCGCATAAAAGAACCTTATCCATGTGTAAATCCTACCAGCTCCAATCATATCCAAATCTATTACTAAGAACACCCTGTATGTATTGTATAAAAATAATATCAAACAATAGCATTGTTAGTGACAAACAATAACAGATAAACAAGACAACGCTACCGGCCGGCCGCGCCGCTGCGCCCGCGCCGCCCGCGCCGCGCCGGAGCAATGTCAAGCGCAGAGCATTTGTCCGTCACGCGATCTTCGCCGTAATCATTGTAATTTGATAATGAAACAATCGCTGATGGCCGTCGGCGCGCCGTGCGTGCTCCGTCGTACAGCTCAGATTGGCTTGGTACCACGTACGAACCCGTAACAATGATCGTTATCATGTAACACAATTTTACTTTCATCCGCGAATGCGAAGGCGGTGGCTGCGGCGATACCGAATGGCTCATTTGCTCCTTTCAGGGTATACCCAAAAAATAAACATAGATACTTATCTATTATTCTCACTCGTTATCCATTCGATGTAGGTACTACCCATACCAGACCAATACAATACGGTGGGAAGAGAGCAATCTGGTGGTCACATCCGTTTTTTGCACACTCAGAGTGAGAAGGTTAAGGCCTAGTCCACCACGCCAGCCAAATGCGGATTAGCAGACTCATAGCAGTGATATTTAAATATTTTAAACGCACTTATATCTTGATAAGTCAGAAGTACGCCGCGTTCCCTGTGGTTTGAAGTCGGACCCTTGCAGTAGAAGGTCTAGGCTATCATTAAAATAGTTCTTCTTTAAAAACCGTAGCAATAAATAGCTACTTCATACTATCAATATTGGCGCAGCAGAATTGGCAAGTAGTATTCTCGGTGACGGCACATTGGTCCGTCCGTAGTCTCGTGCGGGCGCGTGATAGGCGAACAATCGGCTGCCGTCACCCGACCCGCCATTGTGTGCATTGTATGAGCCATTACGGCCAGCCCCGAGGATCTTCCGCTCCGGCACCGGCAGACACCGGCTGACTGTGTATTCACCGTTTCGATGCATTCCTTCCTCGTTGTAGCTATGCCAATTTCAATTCTGGGCCTTCATCAGCTTCAACAATACCCATTACCTACCAGAGTAATGGGCTATGTACGGTTTGGAAACTCACAAGAGAAGGGAATCATCTTCAAAAAGTTGATCAACTTCTTCTTTTTCTTCTTGTTGAGCCCGCGTTGATATCTGCTGGCGCTGGTCAGCTGGTGTCGCCGGATCTAGTGACCGTAATCATTGTGGTCCGTCTGTTCGATTACTAATTCATCATTAGGTTAAAGAACTACAATGATTTCATTTTCTGCTTTGCATCCAATATTCAAATTCAGACTATTCAATTGGAGGTTGAATTACTCATAGTCAAAAATTATATATAGGTAAACGATTGAAAAGTCACACGAACACAATGTAAATCTGATCTCGAAGGCTACATGCCACACGGCACACGGCACAGTAGGCTTTCGTGCATGTGCAGCGGAATGGTTTTGTGTGGCGTTTGTTAGGCTTCGGCTCGCGGTGCACTCGGACTGGGTGAGTAGGGCGGCAGGGCGGACAGGGCGGGCGGGAGGTCACTTTATTTTAAATGCTGCTGTCGTGTTAGGATCGTTATGGGTCCTGTTCTTTCTTTTGGTCGAAGAAGACACTTATGAAAACACATGGAAGTAGCTAATAGACAAAATTACCTAATGGTTGTTTCTCAATCATGACCCTGTGATGACTCATTTTATGTTCATAGGAAGTGAATATTAGTAAGAGGTTTATAACCTGGGAGTGCTATTTATATTTTGAGATTATTTTATAACTTAAGTTATCAAACACTTAGCAGATTTTTTATCAAATTTATATTTAGGTTTTATGTTCTTACTTATAGGCTGCTTATAGGTTATTTGCTAGTATAACTCAAAAGGGCAGGTTTATCCACTATTGGTATAGATAGATTTAATATGTGAAAATTATTAGAACCTAAACATTATAGCCTCACATTAGAAACAGGTTTTAATACTTTTAATTGATTACAACTTACAACATAATTATGTAACATCCGTGTGAAAACTGGCTGATTTGTGCTGAGAAACCCGGAAGATATATTTGGATACAAGACAGCCCTAGTGACGTGTCAAGGGCGCGCGGACAAAGGCACTGCGCTGCGTCCGCCCAGCATCAGCCGCCACCCGCCCAGCCTCACTATCTGGGACGACGTAGGCTTTCTTATTTAACGCCAGCCGTAAATATTTAAACCTCACTCGAGTGGCTCGGCATCGCCACTGGCATAAAGATGTTGAATAGTGATGTCAAGTCTCATAATTTACAAGACGTTATAGTCGTACTAGGTAAACAATGATGTTTTAAATATCTAGATTGAGCGTCGCCCTACAATGAAAACAAAAAAAACAAGGCAACATTATCAAGCATGTGTGCGTGTAGGCGATGTTTTTCGCGTTCATTTATTGTCTATGTGTGCGTAATCTGTGCGTAATGATATAAAAGTTGTGGCCAACAGTTGGCCACAACTTTTTGACACGTTTTCGCGGATTCGATGTTCCATCTAGATATTTAATACATCTTTGTAGGTAAAATATAAAAGATCCTGTCAAGTGGCCTGGTGATTATGCTCTAGGTACATCTGGACGCCTAAATAAATTACTTACTGCGGGGTTTATTTAATAATAACAATAAATTGGACACCGTACAAAATCATGCAATGCAAACAGAATTATTAACTACCCACGAATGACTCAGAGGCTGGAAGTCGTAAATCTTACAACGAGCACCGGTTGTCTCTGTGTGTGTTGATCCTGTAAGGAAACTCTCCCAGGTCCCAGGCACCGCTTGACTTGGTGTTGGCGACAAAAATTTTATTTGTGACAAATCTCCTCGATTCGTTTTTCTCGATTGTCTTCGTGGCACATAGTAGTGTGGCACATACCAAGAGTGAGAGCGGTTTACACCCAGAATCATCTGGTGCTGATTGTGTCCATTAGGGATCATGAGCGCTACCACTAGATGGTCAATACCTTTCTTTTGCTCTTTAATTTATCAAAACTACAATTAGCGAGAGATGAAAGAAAACTTGAACTTAACGAGAATAATGAAAAAGAAACACCATAATATCATCTTCTTGTCTTTATCAACACAATCATAACGATTCCAATTGTAAACCATTGTGGCGTGTAATCGACGTTCATGTAACGATCTTATTTAATACTAGCTTTTGCCAGCGGCTTCGCCCGCGTGAATTTCGTTTAAACTTCACCCCTTTATTTCACCCACTTAAGTGTCATAAACGTAAGAGTAGATAAAATATAGGTATACTTGATCAGAAAGCTTCGAACTGCTAAGCTATCGGGAGTTACACGTGTTATTGTGAGTCAACCATAAAAGATAGACATTATGCTGTCGTGGAATATTTTTTATATAATTTTAAGGAGAACATTTCCGTCATACATGATTTCTGTGTAGCTTTAACCATTAAGATTGCACACGCGACGGAAGCTTAAAAAATGCAGTAACTTCTCCCGTTTCCCCAACATTTCCCTTCACTGCTCTGCTCCTATTGATTGTAGCGTGATGAAAAGTATACTATAACCAGCGCGGGAGTATGAAAAATAATTGTACCAAGTTTCGTTAAAATCCGTCGAGTAGTTTTTGTTTCTATAACGGTTATACATCAGACAGACAGACAGACAGACAGACAGACAAAAATTTTACTGATTGCATTTTTGGCATCGGTATCGATCCCTAATCACCCCCTGATAGTTATTTTGGAAATATATTTAATGTACAGAATTGACCTCTCTACAGATTTATTATAAGTATAGAAGATAGATAGATAATGCAAGAAGCATCATTACGATGCATCAGCCGCAACGTTACCCAACTCGACCACGTCGGTAATGGTCTTCTTGCAGCCGCTGAGACTCGGGAGCGGACCGCCGCGCCGCTGTCATTAATTCATTATGCTCATAGCTTTCACTGATGATGCTGCACTACAACATTGTTTCACTGCCACTTTACACCAGATAATTCATTTTCATATGAATATGCATTACGCTAATGATTTTATGGTAAATCTGCGCAGCCCAGCGGTAAGGTCGTACGCCGAGCAACTTTGCATGAGTCCTACTGATGATGAAGTTGCGCAAGCATTAAGATAATGTGGCATGATAGGATGCCAATATTACGGCACGGAATATTTGCCGTATAAGTGTGTGGCAATATATCGTTTTTAGGGTTCCGTAAAACCCTACTTGTCCCTAACCTATTACTATTAACCCTCATAATATGCCTCCGCTCTCTGGCTGTCTGTTACAGGGCTTTGTCTCTTGAGCGGAAATAGGTAAACACCCTAACACATTTTGGGTTATTGTGCCGCTATCTAAAATAGAGATAGATTACAAATGGCACTATGACAGTGTTGTTGTGTCATCTATTTTGTTTTTAACCAAATAACCAAATAATTAGGGTTAATATCCCTTAATGCTACGGAACCCTAAGGTTGCGAATCAGAGGCGCCTTTGAACGGTTTTGTTAATTGTTAAAGAACAAACACATTGCATTATAGTAAAGATATCGAAAGAAAGCTTTCTTCGGTAGCCCAGATTAACGATGAGACCTATGATGGGAGGTAAATTCGGTAATATTCCACTCATATTCTAGAAGTGTTAGGTCCGAGTCGGAGGAGGGCCGAGGGGCGCGCGCGCGTCACTGATTGGATCATTGAACAATTGCCGCATCGGGTCCAGCGCGCGTTATGCAACACCTGCCCAGCATCGAGCCATCTGATGACACACGTTACGCTTACGCCGCGCCGGCGACGATTGTTCAAACCGGACTTTTGATTACATTCAGCGAAAGCGCTTTATAATCTGTCAGCTGAGATCGGTGTCGCTGATGTCGTGGCGCGGCAAACTCGGTTAAGGCATTCGTTTATGAAATACATAATAAAAAAGTAAAAAGTAGCAATTTGGGCAACCATTTTATCTGGTATGTTTAATGTAATTATATTTATAGATGAATTATAAATGATGTAAATGAAATAATCACTGAAAATGTAGATAAATTTGGTTAGCAGTGGTAGGGCCTAGAGCTCACCCGGGGAAGTACCACCGCCCGCCACGGTACTTAGTACCATTCCTACCGTGTAATAATTGTTTTAAGTACAATTGTATTCCGGATAGGAAGGTGTGGAGCCGGTTACACTTTTTTAGAGGCGACCATCTCAGTCCTCAGGGGTAGCAACGCATCTGTGGCCGAATTGGAACGAGAATCATGAGTCTAGTTCTGGGTCGGTCACAGTTGTCATGGGCGGCAGCGGAAGGTGGTGCTGCATCCTCGTTTGCTATCTTAATTCCATAAAAAAAATACCCATTGATATAAAATTAAATTGAAATGTTATTGGAAATCGTTTTTTATCACTTCTGGAAAGACACAATTTAACATTATATTGTTATTAATTAAATATGCTCGCTATGTTAATTATGAAGTACTAACGTACATTGTACATACTAATCTGGATATAGGTACGGCACCATTTGTAATACTGGAGTTTCTAGTAGTTTGATTCCCAACGACTTTGTATTTGGTTCCGTAGAGTCCCAGAGCTGCGGCGTTACGGCATAACCCGGTCCCAAATTGCGGTGTTGCGATGTGCTTATTCTGCTGGCGGCCACGTGAACGCCTTGCCTTGCACGCCGCTACACACGGACACACGGACACTCGGACACACCACACTCTCTGTAAACGTTTCTTAGAATAACGCGCTCGCCCGACATACGTACTCGTGTTAAATTGACTTGCTATTTTGATGTGGGACATCTATAGGGGCGGGTCAAACCGCCTAGCGACTGTTGGCGTAGCGACGCTTCGCCAGGCTATGTAGGTTTATTTGTGGGTAGAATGAAATTTAATGAATTTACAAGGGCTACAACTATTAATGCGGAATTTAAACCTGTCATTTGATTTTTTTTGAAAGTTAGTATTTACTTATCCTTGTTATTAACAAAGAAAGTATTTTTTTCAATATTGTCTGTCAACCTATCTATCCATCCATTCTGTTTAGGTGGAAGTCACTTAAGAGGGAGTATAAAGGAAAAACTATCAACGGTCTTACTAATAAACTATGTATTAGCTTTAACATAGAAGAGTTAAAAAAATGACGAAAATATTTGATTTTTGTTTATTCCCCTACAACTGAAGAATTAAAAATAGTTTCATAGTGCGGGATGTAGCGGTATCAAACAATATGTTTGCAATATTATGTGCCTATCGTATAGTTGAGAGGTACCTACAGCACAGCACTGGCCGTCAGCTGTGAAAGGCTAACTGGCACAAGGATGCTGGGTCATCGAGCCAGCCGTTGCTAAACTTCAATTGCTCACACGCTGCATGGCTACGGTAATGATATAACTGTTAGTACCTACTACAATTATTTTTTTATTTACATTATGTTTATTTGCTAGCAGTAGGCCACCTGACGACAGGTGTGAGCCACCAGCCAAGAAGCGAGAGACCAGCTCTGTGCCTCACCTCAAATACATTGTATTGGGTGTATTATATCACGTGGACGATTGAGTTGCAAATATGTCCAATAACAAACAGCCAATGTCATGGTGGTTGTATGCCTTCGCCTATTTCGTGCGAAATTGCCTCACCCATAATAAGAAGCTCCGTAGATCTCTCCAGGCTTAGGCAGGTGTCCAACCGCCAACCGAGTAGCTAATGGGTATTTTGTTATTTTGTAGTGTGGTCAGGGGGAGATGAAGAGAAACGATTTTATGTTCCGCTAAACTGCACTTTATTGTCTTTTGGTACACATTACAATAAAAGACAACGTCCGGTCGCAGACTGCCCGCAAGGCACTCCTGCACCGATGCATCGCGTATACGACGCGCTTAGTCAGCACCATTACAATTTTATGAGCCGAGCTTTACTCGCCGACTCACTGGCGGTGGAACTCCTGCCTTAGATACGGGTTGAACGTGCACAAACTACACATAATTAAGTAGAAACTAAGTACGAGTAGTTAACTTTCTAGAGGCCGTGTCGCATTTCCTTACAACGTCGCCACGCGCCGGCGCCGGCGCATCCACGCCCGGGCCTCACCCCTCATTACACCTACCTGCCGTCATTGCTAAAAATTACCTTTTAAATTATAGTCATAACGTAGGATATGACTGAATCTGAAAAAACCTACAACTTTGCCATACAACTTTTTTTCATGGGACTTGTAATTTTTCCGGAAATGGCGATATACCATTTTTTACACTTAAAACCCTGCCTCAACCCCTTCCCGTCTTCATATCGCCCGTAAATTAATTTTCCTTTTATGTTTGGCATATTTTTTTCCTATTCCAACGGGTTTCATCTTGTTACGATTTTTGCGTTTCACTGGTCTGCTCACCTTTCGCGTGTTTTTCCTTTACAAGTGTGACATTTCCTTGTTCACACTCGAGCGAGTAATTGGAAAGAAGATGGAGATAAAAAAACTTGCACGAGAATGTTTGTTTTATTATTACCAGTAGTTATTAACACCTTTCCGCTATAACATAGATTAGTTGTTCTTAATTGCAAATAGACATCTACCATGATGCTAGAGCCTGCGCATAATAAGAGATACATCCACTAAAATGAATGTCCACTGAGTCCTAATCGACTAAAGCCTCTGCTCTTTATCAAACTAACGCGCAGTTTACAAAACTTTACTTCCAAAACTTTAAGTGCTCACAATACCTAGCTCTATAAATTCGGCTCTACCTACTCTAAAACATATCGAATTTCCAGATAGGTGAAATTGAATGAATAAATTTTCTGTAAAGCCAATAAATGTTCATTTCACTGTCGTCCCTAGATTGCCCCGCTGTCTCCGCTCTGCAGTGCTGTTATTCACATAGAGATATTACACTAGAGTGGGTGAGCCACAGAACACTATTACTCCTAGCGGAGGGGTGAGCCATACTGTGGCCATACGGCTGCCCATACATTGCAATCGCCCCCGGTTAGAAAGAGAAACAACGATAACGGTAATTACCTATCTCTCTCCGATCCCGATGAGCCAGAAAGAGAAAGGTGATTACTAAAGATTTTGTCTCTTTTTATCCTAGGGACGCTCTGAAGCCTCGCCAGAAAGAGAAAGGTGATTACTAAAGATTTCGTCTCTTTTTATCCGAGGTACGCTCTGAAGCCTGGCTTCTGCCCTCTAGGGTAATATCTCTATGGTTATTCACCTTGCAACGGCCTTGACATTTTGGTTCACTGTCATCGCACAGTCTCTTCGTTTGTAATTTATTTTAGTAGAGTGCCAATTAATTCCCTCACAATATGCGCTGGAATAAGGGCGAACTACGCCGCTATCACACCTGCATATGCAGCATATGGCAATATCAGACGAGGTTATCGTTTAAGATTATACGCGGTTCAATAATATTTTAATTGTTTACCATAAATAAACTAATTATTATTATGAATTAATTGGTCGGGATTAAATTAATTAGCTTATTTTGTAGCATGTCCGTTTTAGTTGTCATTTCATAGTTTATTATTTGTTTCGCCTTATTAGCTTCGAACGACGCTCATTAACTACGACTTAGAGAAAAACGATGCGATTTTATACTAGAACTAGCATACTACTATATCTGCCCGCAACTTCGCCGGCGTGAAATTAGTTTTTTTTATTTAAATTTTTTTTAAAAACTCAGTAGCCTATGTTTGACCTTCATCAATTTATATATCTTCCTATCAAAATTAATTAAAATCGGTAAAGCGTGTTAGATTTTTCACACAAACTTTAACTACTTATTTTAAGCCTTTAGGGGTTGAATTCTAAAAAAAGTAGCTCATGTGAGACCCTGGGACTTCAATAATTTTCATTTTGAATTTCATCTAAAAAAATCGGCCGGTGGTTTAGCCGTGAAACTTGAAAGCGTCTTGAAATTCTATCTTTTGGTAATCGAAATCTTCCATACCATACCATAATGAGGTCAATCACGATGCAGTGGGACGGTAATGGCAGTACCAATCAACAGTTTAATCGCAGCACCACCACGCTGGCCAAACTGTTTGCCAATTTAAACGAATTGCTCGAGATTGCCGATTGCTCCAGCAGTCGGTGGCTCACGTCTATCAACCTCCGAGCACACAACAGGTGACTTGCTGCATCTTTGTCTGTTCAATCATTTCTACATTTAATGCCTATAAAAATAATAACGATTATGCGCGCGCGAAACATTTTTTTTTCAAAAACAGACAAAAATCCGAATAAGTTTGTTTACAATTTATTTGTCGGCTGTTGGTTCACCAAACTATCCATGTGTAGGTACCAATTTCCCGTACGTTCAAAGAAAATCGATCTATTGACAAGTGCGTGACGTGACCGACGGTCATACTCATAAATATTAATAAGATTTGTAGTATCAAGAGCTAGCTACATTGTTTAAAACGTAATGTTTTCAACTTTTCGTCCTTTGTGGATTGTCAAGTAATACCTAGCTATAGCGGAACACAACATAAAACACTTAGTATACCTTATTGTGTTTTTAATGAGCTGTACTCAATGGCTCGTAGGCTCCGCTCTTAAAGACGTAACTACTGGAGCCGGTCCCGCGGCCCGGCAGCGGGCCCGGCCCGGCGGCCCGGCGGCCGGGGAGAAAGTGATGTGGTGGAGGTCAATGCCCATTACCTCACTCCGCCTGACCCTGAGCGCGAGCCGCGAGCCGCGAGACACGTTTATAGGTCATGTCGCTCTAGTACTCTACAACACTTTGCTCAAGTTATTTTAGCTTCTACGAGTACCACGCTCCCCCGTAACAATACGTAGAACGTAGCCGTGAATTTTACAACGGAGTGAAAAAAGATTGTCGTTGTAGGTAGATACCTACATGAAAGTAACCTTATGGATTTTAAACAAATTTTTATATTAAGCACATTAAATGATGTACCTATAATTTTCAAACTCTACCTATTCTTGTGATATAATCACAATTAGGGCCCCAGTACAATTTCACCATGAGGTCAATGTCGAAAGATAAATCTAATGTATGCGTAATCTCTGTTATCGTTAGCCTCATTATCGACCAATAACAAGATGCAGTTTGGAACCAATTTGTGAGTGACCCTTGTAAGTTCAAGGGCGGCGACCGTAACGCTTCCTACGGCCTCGGCTCCTATTGTCCAGGATATAGGTCAGTGGGCACCGTACTGCAGGGCAATCAGTTTCCTGGTCTCATCATCGTCTCGTGATCGATGGACTCGCTGGGAGCTGGACATATTAACTTATCGTACGATACTCAGCTGAAACCTCTCCTAGTAGACTAGTGGAATTATCTTAATGTTTTCTCATTGCCTGGTTTTAAATAAACAAAAAGATAGGTTATACTAACATTATAAATGCAGAAGTCTGACTGTCTGCCTATCTATGACGCTTTCACGACTAAACCACTGGCCTGATTTGGATGAAACTTGGAATGAAAATATGTAGTTTATTTTTTTTCAAAAATCATTCCCTAAGGAGTTGAAATAGGGGATAAAAATAAAAAAGAATCAACTATACGCAGGCGAAGCCGCGGGCAGATAGCTAGTATTGAATATGTAGCGTAGCACCCGGTCAGATACCCGTGACGTCAGATAGACATTAGACACACTTATCTATTGATCTGTTGTTCGTTTAAACTTGGCACCACATGAAGACACTCCATCAAGATCCACCACCACGACGTACTTACTTTACGTTTTATAAAACGCTGGATCAGAACTTAGAAAATAATTCTTCTTCCAAGACCACTCACCATAGGGATTTGTTGAAGCGATGGCGTAACTTGACATTCGAAATGAGTTTGTAAAAACCTACTTCGAAGAAATAAAGATTTGAATTTGAATTTACATTTTGCTTTTAATCAACTTCAAATAATTTAACTTTTAGGAAAAAAATACTGACTTCAAAATTCAAAAGTACCCGTCGCATGACTCGCATGTCACATAAATGTATATATATGGGACTAGATGAAAAGCTTAAGAATAAAAAAAATGTTGGATAAACCAGTAAATTTTATTTAAATCTCAGCGAGATGTGGTGAATAGAACGATGCTGAAGTTGTTTTTTTTTTTGTAAAACGCTAAGTTATTATTAAAGTTTTATGCGTACTCATATCTAACTTAATTTTATTAGAAATATGTGAAAGGCCTATGGGTAGAGCTCAATAAATTAATATTGATCAATTATTTAAACTTTAAAATATCAGAAATTATGAAAAGTCTAACCTAATCTATTTATATCAGTAAAAAAAACATGTTTAAAATCACATTCTTGTTACAAAACCTTTGTATGTAAAAAAAATTTACACAAGCGAAAAATTCTCAGGTCAACAAAACAGAGGAAACCGGCCGATTGTGAGTCAACTGCCGTCTTGACCTGCCACTTACATCTGAATTCCATTAAATTTAATACTTCTTTGATAGCACATAAAAATTATTTATATTAATTATAACAAAAACTCTTCCGTTACTGAGTGACTGACAGACAACGCACAGCCAAAACGACTGAACATGAACACAAGAAGCTGACATATTTGGCATACCTACAACTACATGTTTCTGGAGTACCGAACGTAAGAAATGATTCTTCACATTGAATAAAAATGAGACAAACTGAAAAAGATTCTACGCGGACAAAGCTGTCAAGGGAAATTATACCGTAAGCTAATTGTTACACCTTTTGTTTTCCAGTGATGAGGAAGACACAAGCCGGCTGGTCCGGCAGCTCAGCCGCATCAACCGGCCGCTGGGCGTCACGTTCCCACAGATGATCAAGCTGATGGGCCAGTGCCAGCAGGTAACATCACGTCTCCGCGATCAGGTACTAACCAATTGCACTTATTTCATATTAGTCCGGCTCGAAGGACCATTTGATCCTTCGAGCCGGGTAGGTAACAAAATAATTTGCACGCGAAATTAATTTAGGGTTTAGGATGCTTTATAATTACTAACCAAGTTATATAAAAAATTATTTAAATATAACTATTTTAAAAGGTGTAGAATGCAAAGTGCTTCACCCATTTCGATTCAGTCCCAGACAGCCTCTTGCCCTTCTATTACCTCTTTGCTGCAAAGAAAGCTTTCTACAATTTTAGGTTGTGTTCCGAGATTGAAGCCTTTATTAAAACCACCTTACAAAGCAACTTATAGAAGTCAATGTTCGAGAAAATGTATGTACGTCTTCGCGTCGTTCGCCGATGACAGAAGCCGTAGTAGAATAATAGACATAACACATAATCTGCTCCCTTTTGTTGACATCTACTGAAACAACATGCACTACAGTTCTGTACACAAACACAATATCCGTATGATGATCGCATTTGCTCTGATTCAATCTTCGGGTATGCAACAATCGTTCTGTGTTTATTATAGTCTGCTATATTGCACCCAGTAAGATATCTGGTTGAGAATATCTAGGTACAAAACTAATACCTAGCCGTTTGAAGAAATTCTTGAAGCCGTCCCGTTTGACCTAGTCTGTCTGTCCTGTGACCAAGTTGGGACATTTATTGTTTAGCCAAGAGAGGCGACTGTAAACTTCCACAACTTTATGCGGATCTACATTTGAAGCTTAGCCAAATGATTTGCGAATACAATCACAATTAAAAAATATCAGCCTCCGAATGCGCGTTTTGAGGTAAAGATAGTGGTGACTCCGATCGAAAATCAATAAATGAAATTAAATGGATAGCCTAGTAGTCATTAAGGCAATAATCTTTTTAGCTCACGCATAGTGTATCGTTAACTGGTTTGAAATCGATTGTAAGAATGCCGCGTCAACAAATTTTCTTGACATGCAGGTGAGAAATTCGAAAGTCGGTAGTAAAATATCTCTTGTTACAACTGTAGTATCTATGTAGGTATTTGATTAGAGTAATAATTTAGAAATCAAAACTGTGGTTGGCTTCAATCCATCAATAGACCACTACGGAGCATGGGTCTCCGTCTCCCCTCATCATTAAGGAGACTTGGTAGGTACATACTCTAACACCACCTCTTTTTTCATGACAACCGAAGGCCTTCGACGTTGCTTAACGACTTTTATCTATCTATTACAAATTTACAACTGGGACCGACGGTTTTACGTGCACGAAAGCATTGAAAAAAAATTTTGTCACTACCGTCACGTGGTTAAAAGCAAAATAAATTAAAGCCTAATATAACGATCATCGCATAATTATAGGTTAGTAGAATATGTGTGTAGATGTTGGTTTTATTATAATCATGTATTCTTTAAGTTCTTAAAGAATACCTACGTCAATAGATCGAATTATGCCAGTTATGCAAATCTGAATAGGTATTATCTAACCAGGATTTGCCCATCGCAATATCGGCGGCTCGGCCCCGCGACATTACCATAAATACCTAAGTTCGATACACATTATAATACTGAGCTGACCATGACAGCACAATCTACAGATACTTATCGCAATGCGAAATAATTTAAATAAGTTCGATACACATTATAATACGAAGCTGACAATGGCAGCACAATCTACAGATAGGTACTTATTGCAATGCGAAATAATTTTGTACGAGTTTTAGATTCAGCTGACAAAATCAAACTACATTAAAATTGGCCAGGGTTAACAAATATACACGCAGCCTTAGACTTATCTATAGCATTGTACTACGAATAAAATTATATAGTTATTTTATATTTTGGTTTTGATAAACACTGATCCTTATCGTGTGCGCCCTTGGAAGAAGAAGCGGCAAGAGCTCCCGAGGAGTTTTTTCTACACACAGTTAGGTACAGACAATAATCATAATAAAAACTTAATTACACTTAATAATAACCCTTCATCCTATGAATGCCTAATTACATGAATTTTTAATTTACCCATTAACAAGACATCAGTTTTCCTAATTTCATCAGTTTAACTTTACTATGTAAAATGTATTAAGAATTTATTGATACCACAGGTAGGGTGTTTATTTCTTCAAATACTTACTTCTGTGATAATGAAATGAAAGTAATTAATCTACAAAATCACTTTGGCCTTTAATGCTTTCAAGCCACCTGGATACCTGGCGTTCGTCCAGTTCGCTTTTCACGTCATTTTCTGCCGCGTACGTGTAAACTGTGGAACGAACTTCATCCCTCAGTATTCCCACAGTGCTATGACATGGGGTCCTTCAAGAAGCGGGTCTCTTGCTTCCTTCGAGGCCGGCAACGCGTTGGTGGCGCCCCTGGTGTTGCCAATGTCCATGGGCGACGGTGATCACTTACCATCAGGTGACCCGTCTGCTCGTTTGCCTGCTTAGGCTATAAAAAAAAGCCGAAATGTTACCAATAACCCCGTATACATACTTCAAATTTAAAGAGGAAATAAGCAATCAGAATGTTATTACTGATGGTCCAGTGCAGGCGAGATACCTCAGCATCCCGCCCGGGACAGCCGCTATCTTATCTAGTTAAGACCAAGTTGCTAACTTTCTTGGCACACTTTCCATTCCGAGTGCACTTGAAGAGCTCGCACGGCCCTCTCGACTATATTTTATATCGTAAATTTGATAAAAATTGATGTTTTAACGCCAATTTTTATTGGGCGCAGCAACTGTTTCTATACTTTCCAACGATCAAGCAGTTTCGCTATCTTTTTTATATCATTAAAAAGTACATAAATGAGTACTTATCATAATGTAGCATATCGATAGGTAGGTATATCTATTTACAAATCCGTCGTTAAATGTTTTCAATTTCATTACTAGAGAGCATTTATGACACCTTTTTCTCTTTAGCTGGTTTTAACCCTGTAAATTATAGCTTAAAAAGCACCGGAGCATTCATAAATACAAGAAGAGACCTAAGTAATTATATAATGTAAAACCAAGTTGAAATTATTCCTGTCCGTCGTGTTATGTTTGAATTAAAACTCCAACACATACATCATTAGTTAAGCCCCGACACGGGTATCCGACATTTGAAATTAGAGGATACTTTACGTTTATTTTTACATAATTAGATTAATTAGTAATTTTGGCAATTGAGCTTTAAATACACCATAAGTACATGATATTCTTGTCAACCGCAACTCTGGCAACCCTTTAAAATATAGCAATGCAACTTCGGCGCGCGCTGTCATTCTAAGTAGACACGTAACACTACGCTCCTAAGAAAATAATTAATAAAAGGTGTCCAAAGTACTTATTTGCAGTGTAAAAGTTGTTAATTTTTTGGAAGTGCCCATATATAAACTGTGTTTATCAAAATCTGTGACTTTCGGTGCTTATTTTGTGAGATATTTAATAAAAAACATTCATCTCAAGTGGAGTAACAAAAGTTTAAAGTGGGTAGCATAACATTTAAACAGACAATCACCCTAAGCGGAATTAGACTAATCTACTACTTGCTTCATTGGATCACAAAATTCGCCTCAACTACTTAACTATCAAGTGGCGCAAAGTGCAAAGAAGCGACTAGCAACGCGACTGAGCCTGGGTTCGATCCGCACCATCCGATCGGCAAATTTTTTCTCGGCCTTATAAAATTTCTTAAAACATGAAATTTCAATGTTGCAAAGATAATACAGATGGCGCTGGCAGTGCCCTCATATGTAATAAATGCAAACTTTTCTATCATGCTCAATGTTTGTATTTTGTATCCATCTGACAAGAAACCAATAACACCGGATTTAAAGAAATCTTGGATATGCCCAGAATGCTCAAGTAAACAACCCAAGCAACCTAAACAAGATAACACACCGATTAGAAGCATCTCAAAACCATCGCTAGGTTCGGATAACATAACGCGTCACCGTGGCGGTGGGTCTAGCGCTATATCACCACCTTCCCCAGTCTCCTGTGCTGAAGGAACGTTAACAGCCGAACTTATACAACAAATCATGGCATCAGAAATTGGTAAACTAAGGAATGACATGAGATCCATGGTACACGAAGTGATATCGGACGAAATTAAACCCTTAAGAGACGAAATTGCTACCATGAAAGTGTCTCTGAGTACTTTTAACCATCATTTGAGTGATCTAACGAGGCGCATTGAAAGGGTCGAGTCAGATATGAACAACTGCAAAACAGTAACGTCTGACTTAGGTCATCTGAAATCGTCTTTTGCGAAGTTGGAAAGTGAAAAAGAAAAACTTTTATCAACACTTAGCCCAGATAAATTTCCAAGTACATCAACACATATCAACTATGAAGATCTCGCCACTGAACTCCATGACCGTGTATTAAGGTCTAAAAATATTGTCATTGTTGGTATACCAGAAGACTCAACATCTGATATATCCAAAATGCAAGAGAATGATAGTCAGAAAGTACTAGAGATTCTACATACAATATATCCGAACTGCCCTATGCCGTTAAAAAACTACCGCTTGGGGAAACACAACACAGGGAAGTCTCGACCTATAAAAATATGTTTTGAATCTGAAATCGTAGTTAAACACATACTCCGAAACAAAACAAAATTAAAGTCTGACAATTTGCGTATATACTCAGATCAAACACCATTACAAAAACAATACATGATCGACTTACGAAAACAACTAGCAATACGTACTGAAAATGGAGAAACAAACTTAATAATTAAATATATAAAAGGTATCCCAAAAATTATTAAAGATGTCTCAAAAAACTAAGACCAACGCATTCACCGGACTCTACAGCAAATAACCCGAACATCGCTTACCAACTGACAAATAACTACCAAAATATTATAACCAGCTCTTCATCTCTTAAATGTTTCTACGCTAATGTGCGAAGTATACATACCTCAGGAAAAATGGAAGAATTAACTTGCATACTAAAATATATACCTGCTACTGTGCACGTTATTTTACTGACAGAAACATGGCTCTCATCAGAATATGAAGCACAAGCAATACAGTTACCAAACTATACACATGCTTATAACATCCGAACTGATACGATAGGAGGTGGAGTATCTATGTTTATACATAAAAACTTTTCGTTTGAAATAACGGATTCACTGTATAGTGACAGAAATAACTACTTATGGATCTACATACATAAGCTGGCTTTAAATATAGGACTGGTATACAAACCCCCTGATACTAAAATAGACACATTTTTAGAGAGATTTACAACATATTTGGAACAGCGAAAGCGATGCATTGTGTTTGGAGACTTTAATATTAATCTTCTTTCTGATGATTATCGATCAAAGGAATACCGAAGCTGTATAAAGGAATCTGGATACATTCTACTGAATAAAATCGATAATCATAATCATAATCATAATCATAATCATAATCATTTATTAATTTGCTGAGTTATTGCTGCTTTATTAATGATACTGAATACTGTACGCGAGTGACGAGCTACACCAATACAATACTAGACCATATCTGCTCTAATGTGAAAGATCACCCATTTCAATTCAGTTTAATCGAATCCAGCATGTCGGATCACAAACAGATCTATTTTGAATTGAAAAAACGTATAGTTTTGCCAAGACCGAAAATGCAATATGAAGCCGTTAATTATAAAGCTCTTTGTTCTTATATGTCTCAAACAACATTTATTAACGAAACCCACGAATACAACAAACTGGAAAAATTTATTAAAGACAGTATAAGCATGAATAAAACATTAAAGACGAAGATTCAAAACTTACCACAAGAGGACTGGGTTACACAAGATGTGATTAAAGGCATAAACTTACGAAATGAAACATGGGCGAAATTTAAAAAGAATCCACAAGATGATAAATTAAAAGAGTCATTCACTATAGAGCAAAATAAAGTAAGCACTTTGATCAAACGGTTGAGACGAGAATATTATCAAAATGCTTTCGAGAACTGCAGGAACAAACCTAAGAAAATGTGGGATTTAATATCAAGCTTAGCAAACAACAAATTAATTAACTATAGTATTCCTACTAAACTTGTTGTACAGACTGAAACGATCACTGACCATACAAAAATATGCGACACTTTTAACAACTTTTTCTCAACGATTGGATCAGTTCTAGCAAACAATATACCCATACAGTACCACTACTATAACACTTGCTCCGTCACACAACAAAAATCAATAAAATTAAATAAATTTAAACCATGTTCACCATCTGAAGTAGGTAAAATTATAGACAATTTAGATAACAATACAAGTTCTGGGATAGATGGAATAAACACTAAAACACTAAAATGTGTAAAAAACTTAATTGTAGATAACTTAGCAGCTTGTATTAACAATTGTTTAAGTGAAGGATATTTTCCTGATAGCTTGAAAATAGCAAAAGTAAGCCCAATATATAAGTCTGGCACAAAAACCGACCCCAGCAACTACAGACCAATATCGGTGTTACCAATCATATCTAAAATATTTGAAAAAGTACTCTATACTCGAATGTATGAACTACTTAATGGCTGTAACTTCTTCTTTAAAAAACAGTATGGTTTCAGACCGAAGTCAAATACATTAGCAGCAACCATCGATTTAGTTACCAATATTAAAACCGCTATTGATGAAAAAAAAGTGGCCTTAGGCCTTTTCATTGATATTAAAAAAGCATTTGACGCCGTTAGCCACTCAATGCTGCTCAATAAGCTTAAATTTTTATTTACAGACACTGCATATAAAATTTTAGAGTCATATTTACAAAACCGCTATCAAAAAGTTAAAATTGCTGAACATGAAAGCACTCTAGCCAAGATAACCTATGGAGTCCCACAAGGATCCATACTAGGGCCCTTATTGTTTCTAATTTACATCAACGACATAAGCGAGCTCAATCTAGCTGGTGATTTAATTCTGTATGCAGATGATACTTCTTTATTCTACTACGGTAAAAATATTAACGAACTTATGCATAAATCTCAAGAAGATCTTAACGTCTTAGACAAATGGTTTAAACATAACCTTCTCACTATCAATACAAGTAAAACGTCTTACATGATTTTTGCTGCTAAAAACAAAAAAACTGCTACAAATCTCACACTCAAAATCGACAATGACATAATAAAAAAATCTGAACAAGAAAAATATCTCGGACTCTTACTAGATAATAAATTAACATGGAAACCTCATATAAACAAAATTCGGGCAAAACTTATTTCCTTGCTTGGTTATTTAAGAAATGTGTCTAAATGCATACCAACTAAATTGCGTCTAGTTATATACAATGCCTTAATAAAACCACACATTGAATACCTTACAGAAATATGGGGCAGCTCAGCTATGACAAACATACAACCTCTGCAAAGAACGCAGAATAAACTAATAAAAGTAATATACAAAATGGACTTCTTGACACCTACCAAAGATATATACAAAATAACAAAGCTATTAAATATAAAACAAACGTACACTTACAACACATGTATGCTTATAAGAAAAATACTAAAAGGAACAGTACACACACAATTACAGCTCAACATGATACCACCCAGCAAATATTTAAAACGTAGGAAACATACGAATTTACTTCAGCTACCGAAAACTCGAACACAATACGGGCTAACAAGTATTAAACATGAAGGAGCTAGAATATATAACAAATTACCCGAATATATCACTAATGTAAACTCTACAGCTAAATTTAAAACACTCTTAAAACATTACATACTTAAAAACATATAGAATCAACATAATTACGTAAACACACACACAAATTATACATATTAATATACATTTACACATACACATACTTAGGTTATAATTTAACTAAACTTACAACTTCGCCGAACAAAACCTTACTCCACAAAAAAAAAGTTTCTCATTTTAAGTGACTTTGTACTAGCTATAAGTATTTAGATTAGTAAGTCTTATGAGAAATAAAGATTCTTTAAACCGAATGTGTGAACGTGTGACATGAGGTGACGTGTGCGTGGTTGCAGGTGGAGGGCGTGGAGTGGGAGGCGCGGCGCGAGGGCTGGCGGGAGCGCGGCGCGGCGCAGGCGCGGCTGCGCGCCGGCGGCACGCACGCCGGCCTGCTGGGCGGCAGCCCGCTCTCGCTGCTGCAGGGGATCATCCCCGGTAACTACCGCGTGCTACCTAACAGACGTACATGACCACACGGGCGGCTTTATTAGCGGTCACAACACTAGGGTCTGGTATCTGACCGCCGCGTGACTACACGGGCTGATCTATTAACGGTCACAACACTGGGTCGACGTTACCACTCAATGATAATGTGACATACGAAACGGAAACCCCATAGAGTCCATAGACCGTTGCCTTGCTCTACTGTATTATTAACACCGCTATAGTGCTAAGTCCCTCTAACGACTGTTGGTGGATGTCGAATTCTCTACAGTGTCATAGGACGTGTCTAGGCTTATTTGCTACTAGTAAATCCGCCCTCGCTTCGCTTCGGGAAACCAGTCCCTTCAAAAATATCTATAAATTTTAACAAATTAAGTTATTCCGATGTCTAAGCTATATTACTGCAAAGTTTCATGAAAATCCGTTCAGTAGTTTTTGCGTGAAAGAGCAACAAACACACACACACACACTCACATACATCCTTACAAACTTTCGCATTTATAATATTAGTAGGAAGTAGGATTTAGCAGTAACGAAAAACATGTCACAGATGTCAGCAAGAAAATGACCATTGATTGAAATAAATGTACGATGGAAAAGTATCAAATAAAAAAGAATCACAAAGTATTTGTTACATAATGTCGGATACATGCATCGGATGCACCCATTATAAATTGTATACCTATGACTAGACCATTTCATGGACTAGACACTTTAACTTCATAATAATTACTAATGTACTTAAATGTTTCCAGGAACAAAATGGTGCGGTACCGGCGACATCGCGGCCGACTACCACGACCTGGGCGCCGACCGCTCGCTGGACCGCTGCTGCCGCACCCACGATCTCTGCCCCACCAAAGTCAGGGCCTTCACGCGAAGATACAACCTCACCAACAACTCTCTATACAGCAAATCGCATTGCAAGTGCGACGACATGCTGTTCGATTGCCTCAAGGCGACGAATACCTCCGCCTCGCATCTCATGGGTCACATTTACTTTAATTTAGTGCAGGTTCCGTGCCTAGAAGATCTTCCTTTGGGCAGGCGGTTCAGGGACGCTAAACCGGGCTTTTAGCGACATCTTGTGATGAATAGCAGAATTATTCGCATTTGTAGCAGCGCCATCTGATTAGGTCGCACAGAAGTTGTACTGTATGTTTAGATTTATAAGCATATATATCTGTATCGTTATCACTGAATCTTTGTAAATAATGTTGTAATTACACATATTTTATTAAATAATTATTAGATTTTAAACCTGTGATATGTCTGTGCCTTGAGATGTCCTAATTTACGAGTATTGTTACACGATGGCGCTGATTAACAAATAATGATTATAAAATTAGTCAAAATGTAATTAACGTTAAGATAATAATTATAATTATTTATTGCTCATTTTTAAGTTTACCGTACCTATGTGCAATATAATATAAAAATGAAAAAGGTTATAATTTCTATTTCATATTTTAAATTAAATTGTTTTGCCATCATTTTGTTATGAACGCTACATTATCATATTTTGTGGGCCTACACCTATCTATGATTGTTGTATAAATATGGAACCAAATAAATATCTATTTATTTTAATAAAAATATGTTTTATATTTTGGCTTATTCATTGTTGACCTTAAATGCAAAGAATTGTCCTTTAATTACCTACTAGACTTGTCCTAATACTATACATATGTAGGTACTTAAAAATATGGCAATCGAAATAATTATGGTGAATATTACGATTATCTAGACTAGAATCTAGGATAATCTAGTTTATACCCGAGTTGCCGAGAAAACAGATTTTATATTCCGCGCCGCGCTAAAAACAAAATTATTACTTAATACCTGTTTTCATAGTTCAATAATTTGGCTTAAAAGTTTCTACTTACAGCATTTTGAAATCTCGCCCTTAATCTGCAATGTATCTTTTAATATTTAATTTAGAGGCGAAAAGCTATTTGCTTCTCCTTAAATTTATTTGTGGATAATTCTAAAGGCTTGAATTTATAACAAACCAACAATTAACAAGATCTCCAAATTACGAATGGTTTTTTACGTTGGTTTACGAATTATTATTTTTTTTGTCAAAGTGAATTTTTAATTCCTAATAATAATTCACTGTCGAATTCGCTTTCATTCTGAGGAGAGTACTTTTTTTTTAGTTCTAGCTCACTCACGATAGTGACGAGCACGACCCACAAACCTCACTTACCTTTTATTATAGTTTAGTTTAGACAAAGTAAAAACTATGACGATATGATAGTGTCTGATGTGTATGTACAGAGGAAGTAAAAACTGAAACTACAAATAATAGGTACTATCCTTATTTTGTGCTGAAACATGGTACAGTGCCACAAACTTATGTGACCCGGTGGACAAAATTGGAACTAATGGAAATGTTATGTATAATATACTGTTGTCAGACAAAAATAAAGACAGTAGCGCCTGCCTTACCAGGTCAGATAAGTTTGTGGCACTGTAATTAGCGACGGCGATTCAAAATATTTTCTAGATTGAGAAATTCTTATTGATATCGGTTCTGTTTATTGAGGCAAAGAGTATAATTCATATCCACTGGGTGGGGTTCGGGTATATGGAAACAACTGAGCAGTCTCAGCTCTTCAAGTACTCCTACTTTATTTGATAGAAGTCTTGTCTTTGTAGCAATCATTTTAAAAAGTGCATCAAGATCAGTTTATCATTTTTCATTAACATGATAAAAATTTAATTTGTGATAATAATACGAATAGGCTAAAAGAATGTTATCCAGGACGAAGAAATAATAACAGATACCATAAACGTGAGCTGTCTTCTGACATCTTGCCTGGCAATCAAATGTCAAAACTGTCAAAGACATATTTGACGCTTGACGCTCAAACGTCAACGTTGTCAAATTGGTGAAACAATTTTCGTTGTTTCGGAAATCTTTCCATATAATTGCTTATTTTATTATGAGTCAACAATAAAAGTTACAAAAATTATGTTTAAAACGGCCCATTTACAGTGACCTAAGCTTCGAATAGGGTCACAATGGAGGAGACTTCGACGATGACGGGCGAAGCGGCCGTCACCAAAGGTGTGTTGTTGAACTGGTGATCCTTTTGATGTAACCATCTGCAGGAAGTTGAGAAGTATTTCTGTTTTCAAGTGGAGGGCGGGGGCGAAGGCGGCGGCTCGCCCGAGCGCACGCGCCGAGACTTGGAGTCGGAGTTTAACATGCAGCGGGCCAAAATGAAAGAGCTATTTTTACAGAAGGAAGGTTCGTAAGTGTCCAGCATAACATAGGCTCGGGCTGGCCGGGTTGTGGTGGGGACCGTCATTGTATGAGGAGGCTGCTCATTGTACTGCTAGTGGAATGTTTCACTAACTTTCTATGAAGGAAATTGAGTTACAAAAAACTTTTATTCTCACGTTCTAATTAACTTTCAATTGTATTTGATATTCTACTTTGTGTGTGTCGACTATGTTTATGTTGCTCAATTTTCTTTTAAATTTGTGGCAATGGAGGGCAAAGGATTAGCTTCTAATAAAAAAAATAAGTTTCGGCTTTCATTAAATTTAACCATGCATATGGTGGTTATGAAGGTAAAGTTATCAATCCATTTCAATGTGATTCCTTCAACTTGTTCTATAAATTTTGTCATACAACTTTGTTTTTTTTATTATTGATTGTTGCGATTGCAATAATTGCAATTATCCAAAAAAAGAAAACCAATCATCCAAAAAAATACTATTTGGTATTCTTTTTCATCTAACTAAAACTGAATAACACCCATATTAAATATTTAATTATATTACAATTCAAATATTTAATTATATTGATTCAAAACAACAGAAATAAGAAGGAAATATTCACATGCATTTTTTGTATGTATAATTTATATACCATTTTATTCTGGCTAACCAAGAAGGATGATAGAAAAGTTGTCTTTCCATTGTCAGGATGCATGAATACTGAATTGAGTTTTTCACACTTTAATATAATTTTTTTTTACATATTAAATTTCATATAAATTATGGTAATGTTTGTGCAGCCTGTCTGATTGGCCGATGTAGCTTTGTGACTAGTGCTAGTTAACTTTTGATCAATATGTATCTTAGTTTTGAGTAATAGCAAGTGAATCTTGCTTTATTCCAGCAGCGGCTAGGTAGTCTTTATTTTAGTATTAAAGATACCATCTAGACAGAATCAACCTCATCAAGAGTTCTGGTGTTGTTTGTAAATGTTGATAATAGTTTTTCTTAAGGGATTGTGATGTCTTGTGTTTGTCCATTTCAATAAAATAAAATGAAAATTTGAAATAAATCTTCTCAACAAAGTAAATAAAAAACAGCATTGCCCTAGGACGTTGCTGCCAAAACATGGCTCTGCAAATAACAGCAATGATTACTCTTATCTACTATTTACTTCCAAACTTTACTAACCTGCGAGTACCATCAGAATTAACAAAAGTTATACATAACCTTTGAACACAAACATTACCGTGCGCTGTAGTAACCAAAGTGGCGATGACCAACAGAGGACATGCGGCGCATGGTGCAGGAGCGGGAGCAGCTACAGTCGGAGGTGGCCGGGCTGCGCGCCGAGCTGCAGCAGCTGCAGACCCTCAGCGAGAACCAGAAGTCCGAGATACAGAGCTTGCAGATGCTAGTTAGTGGTATGTTATTTATTAATTTGTAAGTAGTTTATGATCTTATATTTTCACCTGGTGTGAATGGTAATTTCCTTCCATGGACAAAATTGAAATTGACCATATTTAGTTATAAGAGGGAAGTCATCATAATATAAATATGTGTTAGTTTTTCTAAACGACCAACACATACAATACATAATTATAAGAGTTGTTAATTGTGTTACATTTAATCCAAGCCCCTAATTTCCAGTTCTCCATAGGAAGTCCAGAAGAAACTGGAGTATAATTTTAAAATTTGAGTGTTTTGTGTACCTACATTATATATTACTAAACCTAGAAATCACAGTGTAAATGTAGACTAACCTTGTCTCTGCAAATTAGATTAAAATGTAATGTGTGTCTTACATTACTGATCCTACATATGTAGCAAAGTGAATGTATATGGAAAAGTCACTTTAAATAAATATGTGATAACTGTATTGATAATGATGGGGTACTCACACATTCAGTAGTGTCAAGTGGGATGGACGCTCGTCAAATAGATAATGACATCGACAATTTGGTTAAAAATAAACTTTCGGACTTCCGAACCAGAAGCCCTCTATTGTTTAATGACGTATTGAGTTTAGCAATAAAATGTGGTCATTACTTTTGATTACTTGAATTAATTAAAATGCGAAAATTGATAAAGCTAACGTTTTCGATACAATTAACATAAACTAGAAAGTGAGCCGGCTTTGACTGTTATCATTATGTCACTGTCTTTTTTTTAGAAAATACAAACTTTGTACAGTAATTACAATACTTTAACTTAGGGAATATGAAAGACATATTTGATTTAACTCAATTCAGTTTATACATTTCACAATATGAATATTATGTATGCATAAGGGTCAGGCTTAAGTATTTATGTTAATATGGGCTATGGATATGGTGCCAAAATATGAAAAATTAGGCCATTTCTATTCATATTTTATAAGTAAAGTAAGTTAGTAACTATACTTGAACGTACATACATACATAATTATATAAACTAAACAAACAGACATACATAAAGTATTTAATTATATAAGCAGCATATTCCATCATTATTCAGATTACACACTGTAAACTGGCCGAAAGCGATTTACTTTACAGTGGCGTGTTGTAGTTTCCAACAGATGTTCTTATTTAGTGTTTACACAATAGTCTTGAAGTTTCGAGATGTTACAGTTCTGTGCGTGGGGCACTGAAGGTTAGTGCTACGTCACAGTGCCCGCTTCGCTTTGTTATGCTCATTGTTACACTTAATGCTAATACCGACGTTGTACGAAATTACATGCGAATAGATAAACTTTTCTGAGAAGGAAACTGAAGGACAACAACGCTAGTACAATGTAAATTTAATAATCTTAACAGCTAACAATTTGTGTAAACATTTTAAATGCAAACGGGTACTCGCGATCTTGAATTGTTGTGAAACAATAATTTAGTGTTTGCGATAACGAACGACGGAACGACACAAATAAAAAAATGTACATAAATATTTTGTATATGAAGGCAAGGAATGTCGATAAAATCAAGGCATAAGATCGCTATGAAGAATACTATCGGCTTAACTTAACAACAATGCAATTTAAAGTTTGAATTTGTGTACTTGGTCTGGGTGTGTTCTTGATTTTTAACACCCTAAGAAAAAGAGAGGCCTTGATTTCCATGGCACCATGCTAGCGAGGGTCTATAATAATAAATAAATAAATAACGCTTCACAGCGTCTATCAGCGTAACGTTATTAATTGGATTTGAAAACTCCGTGCAGAGACGGTGGAGGCGTCGTCGTCCGGGTCGGAGGAGGTGCGGCGACTACGAGCCAAGAACCTGGAGTTGGAGCAGCAACTGGCGCAGCTGCGGCAGCAGCAGCAGGTATGCACCAGTACACTCACTTATCAACGCTGGACGTATGTTCACCATAAAGTGGTTCACCATAATCTGTACAATGTTATTCCTAACATTTAGGGTTTTTTATGTTACACATGCCTTGAATAATTATGTTGTTATTTCGGCTACGTTGCGGGTTATTTTATTAAAAGAGACATTATTTTCCGTTTTTTTTTTGCAATTATTTCAATTTAATGATTAAAAGATAATACCTATATGATTTCTTTTTAGCTGTTATCTGTCCAATCGTAATTAAAAATTTGTTATTCATTTTTGGACTTTACCGCTTGTTCTATTTTATTTAGTTGTTATCGCAAAATATGTATTCAATACTCGTCAGAACACTTGGAAAAAACTGTGTCTATCTTACCGGCGTCAAGCCCACCACGCGTCTAGAACCGTTATCGTCAGCGGCTACTATCGCGCAGTTAAAAGCCTCGTAGTTAATATAACTACCGGTGTACTATCTCAGGAACTGTTGCACCGACATTTTGTAAAATATAACGATTACATAAGTGGGTTTCTATAATTAAAGAAAAAGGCTCGATTGCACTGGGAGTCCATGTGGCGCGATTGATGAGGTGGTAACCGTGAACATACATCTGGCACATAAACTACTGTCTCGTCAGAATCGAACTAAAATCTATCGGTAAACTGACAGGGTCACTAACCCCATTGAATTACGGGGTCATTCTAATGTACACTTAATTTGATTATTCTTCATATTGATATATTTCAGTCAAATGTGACTACTACCACCACCGCCGCCTACTACCATGTTTGTAACAATAAGCGAAATTGCCGATGCGTTGCAGGACACTTCCTGTACGGCAGACGACGTTCTAACGGTCGAACCACTAAGTTCCGAGTAAACGTTCAACTGGTATAATGTGTCACGCGCCTAACGTTATCGGTGACAGTCGACAGGAACCTATTACCGTATCGCTCGCCCGCACCGCCACCGCACAGCGCCGCGCGCCGCGTCCGCGATATCACACGCAAACCTACCAACTTTCACTACTGTTTTATTTTACAAAAAATCAACAGATTAAACTATTCATTTAACATGTTTATATCACATTTAATTGTTGTAGTAAATGAACAAAGATACATGAATTCTTATTGAGTGAGTTGCTACTTCTAATTTCCACAACATAGTTTGAACAAATGTAAGGTGACTTAGTGGTAGCGAGCGGCGGGTGTAGGGAGTAAGGTGTGGGTAGGATGGTGATGCAAGTGTGGGGTGTGTGGCAGGAGGTGTCGTTGGCGCCGGCCACGTTCGTGCGCACGCTGGCGCGCCGGCTCGGCGCCGACACCGACAGCGACCAGCCCGCTAAGAAGGTAAGCTACGTACTGTCAGACGAACAGTAAGACATGGTTACTATTATCATGGGCGCTGAAGCTACGTACTGTCAGATGAACAGTAAAAAATGGTTATTATTGTCATGGGTGTCTCTAGCTCCGCATTCAGAGGTTAACAAAACGGATTTTCGAAGCAGATTTTTGAAAAAAAAAACTACACCCGCGGGTACATTATTCGAGGTCTAAGCAGGGCAACTGCCCCCCTTCCCTACCTGAGTACACCCATGATTATAATTCAATATTAAATTTTCTTATAATATCGAAAAAATATTTTCGTAAAATATTAGTGTTGTACAAAATATAATAAGTTCAATATTTTTTGTTACTCAACTACGTTCCTTTTATAATTAAAATAAAATAAAATGCATTCGCAATTCAATGTATTCCATAAAACAGCTTTGTACACATTTTGGTTGAAACTTGAAGTTGCCGCGAACTAGAGTAGCATAGAGTCCCGAGTGAATGCACCGACTTACCTTGAAGCTTTGACATGTAGTTGCTAGTGGTAGGGTCTTGAACCCGGCTGGCTTGCTACCACCACCCTCCTGCTTGAGTCAGCCGTCAAACGTTTTTAGTGTTCCGCTTTATGCCTTCAGCCCTTCTGGCTATAAAATAAAACCGGCCAAGTGCGAGTCGGGGTCGCGCACGAAGGGTTCCGTACCATTATGTATAAAAACGCCAAAAAAATCTGTCTGTTGTATGAAAGCCTCATATTGGTTTATTGTAGCCACATATTAGCCACAACGCCATCTCTTGTACCGAAAGGTAACTAAACTATCGCATCTAAGTATCGTATGGGCGCCCACTTAAATGTTTATTTTATTATGTTTTTTAGTATTTGTTGTTGTAGCGGCAACAGAAATACATCATCTGTAAAAATTTGAAAATACAGCCTGGTGACAGACGGACGGACGGACGGACAGCGAAGTCTCAGTAATAGGGTCTCGTTTTACCGTTTGGGTACGGAACCGTAAAAAGTGAAGTTAGTATTGACATTGACCCGTGTGGTTGTGTGGGTGGTTGGTGTGTGCAGAGTGCGGAGGAGGGCGAGGTGCGGTCGCTGCTGCAGCCGCTGGAGCAGGAGGTCGCCGCGCTCAAGGCCAAGCTGCGGGACACCGACGCGCAGCTGCAGGAAGCGGTCTGGACTGGTTTTCTTATGCCTTGTGTTTCAGCTGTGTTGGGACGTCTGGGACGGTCTAATATAGGTACTGACTAGAGATGGGCCGAGTACTCGGTTGATACTCGGTATTCGGCGTACTCGGCGGGTTTTTTGATACTCGTATTCGGCCGAATAACTCGGTTTGAATGCCGAGTATACTTTGTTTAAGAAAAGCGTATTTAGGTAGCTATAATTAAGACAACAGCGTTAATCAAAAAATATTTATTACTAATTTAGGAAATCTTTCACAATCTCAATTAATAAAATCAAAATTATGCTAATAAATGAGTTGTTAGTGGGATAAAATTAAGAGAACAGTAATAAAAATAATCAATATTTGCAGGAACATTGAACAAGACTCTCTGTATGTTCTGGTAACGGCCGGCCGACTAGCGCGAACCTGTTTTTGTACTTGCTTACGCCCGTGAAATGGGAATTTGATAGAACCGAGTTACTCGGCCGAGTACTCGGTTGAAAAAAAATTGAGCCGAGTAAAACTCGGTACTCGTTACTCGGCAAAAGTGTTACTCGGCGCATCTCTAGTACTGACCCATAATTCTATGTGAGTAGAAGAAGGTCACGACGTCACGTAAGAAGCAATTAAAGCCGGTCCCTGCCTCGTGATAGGACTTAAATATTATGTTTTATATTGTCAATATCAGGAGGTCTTCTACTTTAGTCCACAGTATTGCCTTGGCGTTACTGATGTTCGTTGGCGACGGTGACATCTTAATGTCAGACATCGGCTAGTTACATAAACCACTTATCACATAATAAAGCCCAGCTCGTAAAATAGTGAACTTGTATTTTATGTTTCCAGAAAGCCAAAGCGGCCAGCACAGCTGGGTCAGCCGGAGATGTAAAAACGGAGCCAGGTGAGTTTATGATTGTAATTGGAGCTTTAAACATATCTCTTTGCATTCTTCAATATAGGAAAATATTTAAAAATATCCTATATCCTGAAATATTACAAAATATACGAGTCTACCGTTTACATGGCGAGGGCTTTTGATCCGTGCTAAAACGGACTGGTGAAAATATGCGCTCACTCGGTTAGCCTGCGCGGGCTAAACGTCCAATTATGATTTGCATCTGTCGTATTCTTAGTTCAATATAATTATAGGGTGCGTTTCCACCAGAGATGTGTTGTGCTATGTTCCCAAGGATGCCATTGACATCCTGGTGGATGCCCGGAGACCTCCAGGCCAATGAATGTAATTGCTGGATATCAAATGCATGTCTATCAACGTACATGACTAGGGAACGGGTACTCACAGCTCGTTGTCCCGGCAGCGGCGGCGGGTGCGGCGGGAGCGGCGGCGGGTGCGGCAGCGGGGGCGGGGGGTGTGGCGGGCGAGGGCGCGGCGCGCGCGTGCGACATGTGCGCCAACTACGAGCGGCAGCTGGTGGCCGAGCAGGCGGCCGCCGGCGCCGCGCGCGACCGCGCCGCCAAGCTCGACCACGCGCTCAAGCTGGTCAGTGCAGTCTCGAGGGGCTACGGCCTTCTTAACCTCAGTACGTTGTCTCGGGTGGTGACGGGCGTCCTAACCTAACTTTGGTTCATTTTTGGGAACCTGTTGATCTGTTTTATAAGCAATTCTGCCAAATTGTATATTAATTATATTTAGATACTGGAAAAAACTTGTGCGTTTCGGCACGCCCGACACAAGCGATAACTTAAAGTAATCGAAATTTAATTATGTACATTATATTAAAATTGTTTTACTTGAAAAAAGCTTAGGTTATTACTTAAATTCTATTGTTCGAAATCGGCTAGCGTTGTGAATCAAAGTAAGCTAGGGGGAGCCTGCCTTTTACTGCCGTATGCATAAGGGTAATATAAAACTGACTGGTTAAAGTGAGAGAGGAGAAGTCTACCTTCCACTCTAGTATGCGTGAGAGAAAGAGAAGCCAAACAGACTGGCGTTATAATTTGTAACGTAACGAAGTGGTTTACCCTCCCTTAAGAAGTTATCACTTCAAAAAATACCACCCATAATGACGCTACAGCCTGCTAGTGACTGTCCCGCATAACAATATTTGACACACTTAAACACTTTTAGTATGCTATTTTTGTACGTGTGTGTATTATGTGTTGCAGGCGACGGAGGAGCTGGAGGGCGTGCAAGCGGTGCACGACGAGACGGTGCGCGCGTGGGCGGGCGAGCGCGCGGCGGCGGGCGCGCGCCTGGCCGCGCTGGCGGACGCGCTCGCCGCCGGCCGCGAGGCGCTGGCTGCGCGCGCGCACGCCGCGCAGCAGGCCGAGCAGCGCGCGCTCGACCGCGTCACCATGCTCACCGTCGACCGGGAGATGCTGCAGAAGAAGCTTGATTGGTATGTACGGCTGTGTCGGGCGCTCGGTGGGTCTTCAGTCGACTTAGACTGCGCACATTACAACGACCTAGCTCTGGGCCAACTAAAACAATAGTATTATACCATGATGTCCGTTGTTGACGTGGCAATTTATCAACTTGAAAAATTGAGTAGATTTCTATCAATTCAGTTTGCTCATCATCAGACCATCGGGTGGACTTATGTTCAAACGTGTTATTTTATATAATTCACTAGCGGCCCGTCCGCGGTTTCACCCGCGTGGATCCCGTTCTCGTGGGAATATATGCATGTATTAGACATAAAAACCTTCCTCTTGAATCACTCTACCTATTACAAAAAACCGCATCAAAATCCGTTGCGTAATTTTAAAGATTTAAGCATACAGACAAACAGACAAACAAACAGACGGACAAAAATAGCGACTTTGTTTTATACTATGTAGTGATAATTGTTTATTGCTGATCATGCTTACGAACTAGGTGGTACAATATTTCACTGTGTGTGCATGAACAACCCCGTTAGGGCATTGCAAAGTCAAGGAGGACAGATTTGATTAATACCATGCATCCATGTCATTACATAAAAGCTAATTACATGTCTACAGTTTTTTAAATTATATTAAACAAAATAATTAAATTAGATTAAAATTATTGTTATTAAGATTAAAAATTACATTAAATTCAATTAAATAAGGTCAAGAATTAATAAATTACATTGCCATCGTCATAAATAAAATTAACATTAAAATTAAATAAAAATTAGATTAAAATTAAATTAAATTAAAATTACAACATAATCATTTTATATAATTCAATAGTCATTTTTAAAGCCATGTCGTCATTTCGTCGAATCCAGGTACTCTTTTATTGTATAGTAGCATTTCATTAATAAAAATTTTTTTAGGGAGTTAGTAAATGCCGTGTTCGAGTCTTTTTCTAGGATTTCTTTAGGGAGTTTATTATATATCTTAATGCACATACAATATGGCCCAGAACTATGCATGGTCATTGTTGATTTAGGGAAGGCCAGTTTATTAGGACGTCGTTGACTATAGTTGTTAAGGTCTTTCGAGTAGGCGAATAGATGGTTATGTTTTCTTACAAATTTGCAAGTTTCCAGAATATACAAAGATGTCAAGGTGGGTATTTTCAGTTGCGCAAAGTGCTTTCTACAGCTTTCTCTGGGGCCAATGTTAGCTAGTATCCTGATACACTTTTTTTGGAGGACGAATAGTTTACCCGCGTCCGTGCTATTGCCCCATAACACAATGCCGTACTGTAACCATGCGTGCGCATAAGCATAATAAGCGGGTTTTGCTGTTTTTGTGTCTGTTGACTTTTTTAGTTCATAGAGTGCGTATGTAAATCTGGAGAGCTTTTTTGTAATCTCTTGTATGTGGGTTTTCCAGTTTATATTAGTGTCGATATTCAATCCTAGCATTTTAATGGCATCTACGCATTCAATTTGTGAATTGTTTACTATTAAATTAACATTAAGGGGGCGTTTTTGGTGCGGTCTGAATTGTATGATTTTGGTTTTAGTGTAATTTATTTCCAGGCCGTGATCTAATATCCATTTATTTACATTGTCAAAGATTTTGATACAATTTTTATTGAGTTGGAATTCGCTCACAGTGGGATATACAAGGGAGATGTCGTCAGCAAATAATACGCATGGGGTATTAACAATTTTTGGTAGGTCATTTATGTATACGAGGAATAAAATATAAATAAAATGTTGTCTTTCCAGTTTAGAACAAGACAACGCGTACCTGATCGGACAATACCTCAAGACGGCAGCCGACATGCAGAACGAGATCATCAATTTACCCGACAACGTTGAGGTAAATTGATTTTAGATTTTTTTTATTTTGGACTTTTTTGACGTGTTTAAAAAAACGGTTAAGGTTGTTAGCGTCTGACGCTACTCGTAGAGTGAAGACGTTTTTGTATGAGTGAGAGCAGGTTGTGATGCTGTGACCACAAATCATATGTTAGTACAGATACTACAGATGTAAATCTTCATATTATTGTGTGCACTCAAGCAACCATATACGGACATTAAACTTGCTCAAAACATTGTTTAATAGTGGTTCAAAGTGGTTCTATATTTGTTGTCCGTGAATGTCTATGTGTGCGACGCTCGACGTACATCTGTATTAGTGTACGCTGTGTTGTGACCATGTGACGTTGGTTTGGTGGTGGTCTATGTGTGAATTGCTCGAGCACGCAATGAATGAAGCTTTAAATCTGTACCAATGTATGATGTGTGGTGGTGGTGGTGGTGGTGTAAATAAATAAACAAATAAACGCTAACACACTCATACCCCCGCAGTAGGTTACTAGGTACCTGTGTCGCGGGTGGCATGGACTACACATATAACACATTAAAATTACACCCATGACCCGAGTACAAATATTTATCTGCCACACTTGCCACTGTGTGTGCAGGAGCTGCAGGTGCACGCGCTGCAGCTGCGCGAGGCGCTGATCGCGGCGCGGCTGGGCGGCGAGCGCGCGGCGGCCGGCGAGCGGGATGCGCGCGCGCAGCTCGCCGCGCACGCCGCGCAGCTGCACCGCCAGGACGACGAGCTGGCTGCCGTCCGCACAGAGCTGCAGCGCGCGAGAGAGGAGCTCGACCGCCTGCAGACCGAGCGCGAGCAGATGAAGGAGCTGGCCGACAAGCTGCGCTCCTCCAACGACATGATCGAGCGCCTGCTCGACGACAAGGTACAACGGTACATTTGTGATGATTTTATTGTGCTATCTTGGCCCCTTTCCAGCGATGGAAAATGACACTGATAAGGACTCTTTTACGATAGAATATCGTATGTTTTCGGCGCTTTAATCGAAAGTGTTGGAAGGTGCCCTTTAGGATTTGATGGTATTACTTGAATATTAAGTAAGTCCGTGTAACACTTCGATAGATGAGGATAATTAAACCGCTTTCAAAGTTTGCTGATTTGACTTTAAACAGAAACTTTTACTAACGCCGAGGGGTTTTATTTGATGTTCGCTCATTATGACCCCATTGAGAGGATAATATATGCGTGACAAAGACTAAACTGTTCACTTAGCTTCAATCATCAGACTACTTTTACGATGACCTTTTCATTAAGATTTAAGTTTATATGGGAGCAATGTACAAATCTTCGACAGCGTGATTTAGATTTTCTTGACGTCATCATCCTTGAATCCAAGTAGCGCGCAGGGCGCGGTGAATGACTGTGAAAGACAGTCGCAGGTGTACATGTAGGATGTGCGTGTGTTTGCAGAAGCGGCTGCAGACGGAGGTGGCGGAGGTGCGCGCGCGCGTGCTGGTGCTGCAGCAGGAGCTGGACAACAGCGAGAAGGTGCAGCAGGACTTCGTGCGCCTCTCGCAGTCGCTGCAGGTACCCACACTACCCGCCCCACACACAACACTAGCACTTATACGATAACTTTGATCAATGTATACATTACTGTTCTAATATTATTTCTGATTATTGCAACTAATTCGTTGGAGTAAACCGTTCATTTATCTAAAACACCTAAGGGTGATTGCATAGTTAAGCTTATCGCCAGCGCGGTTGACCAGCGCCGATGAATCGCGCTAAAATGTGCGTCATGTGTAGTGCGTCATGTGTAAGACCTAATCTAATAAAAGTAAGAAGGCGGTTACTGGTGCGAGTGTAGGATTTGATGGGCGATGTGTTGCGCAGGTGCAACTGCAGCGCATCCGCGAGGCGGACACGGAGGTGCGGTGGCAGCACGACGAGGACGTCAGCGAGTGCCCCAGCTGCCACGCGCCGCTGCACACCAACAAGAAGAAGGTACGCCTTATACACTGCTGCTTATCGTTAACAATGTGCTACGTCAGCCACGTATTAATTTAATTAAACGTAGCATGACGATTTCCATGGATTGCAAGGCACATGGTATTGAAATTTTCAGTCTCCCAATATAAGGAGGTGTGTGATGTATCGATTGATCGAGGTTTTAGGGGCCTTCCGAAATTCTTAAACCACCCAACAAGAATAAACTTCGACTTCCAGAGACGAAATGGGCAGTTGATCAGGAACGTTTCGCCCGGACTCCTAACTCTCCAACTACCGTTTGGCCTTCAATATTTTCAAACATTCAAGGCTTAAGCGTTTCAGTGGTCGCGGCGATATCTCTAAACTGTAGCGTGATGTCTGTCCGTAGATCCACTGCCGGCACTGCGGGCGCATCTTCTGCGCGGCGTGCGTGGCGCACACGGTGGCGAGCGGGCCGCGCGGCGCGCCCGCGCGCGTGTGCTCCGTGTGCCGCACGCTGCTGCAGCCGCACACCGCGCCCTACTTCAGCACCGCGCCGCCGCACTCGCCCGACTAGCATAGCCCCCCGCCCCGCCCCGCCCCGCCACCTAGCGGCCGCACCGCGGACCGACTCGCATAAGCAATGTCCTCTTCGCGCGAGCGTTGAAACATAAACGGTTAACCTCAGACCAATAAACTATAGACGGCGTGCCGTGAACGAAAGCGTGAAGCCGGCAAAAAGTACGCCTCGCCTTGTAATACACACGGCGGCACTCACACCAAAACGACTTTTGTGTTCTAAATAATAAAAAATTAACGAAGCTTTGTGTTCCAAAAAATAAAGTTTAAATTTGTTCTAGTTCAAACTGTCAACATAGGGCACTCTATTGGTTCCGATGTGTGTTTTAGGCACACTTTTGCCGGCTTCACGCTTTTGTTCACGGCACGCCGTCTATAGTTTATTGGTCTGAGCGGTTAACTATCTAGTTCATTCAAAACACTTACGTAATGGAAGTAACTTTGTTACAACCAGCTCTCGGAATCAACCATTAAACGCTCGCCAGTAATTATAGTCGATTCGTGGACCGCGACGTTCGTGGTCGTTGCGAGTCGCTCCGCGTCCCAGCATATAACCTCGACCCGCGGGCGGCCCGCGCTCGTTTCCGACGTATAGCTCTTGACGGTAATAGGAAAGTCGCTTACGTGTGTATCCTTCCCATATGTGTTCAGTCAGTAGTCTTGGTTCGTTGTCCGAGACTGTCCCGTGGTCCCGTGGGCTGCATCCTCGGTTGTTAGTAGTGCGCAGTAAAACAAAAGTTGGGCATACTTTATAAGTGTCGTCCAAATATGATGTATAGTGTTATATACGAATACTGCAAGTTTATGTTTCCTATGTGGATAACGCATGTCTGTCGTTCCGAAGTATATTGATACTTCGAAATAAAAAGAGAAAAATAAGGGCCGCCCCGGGTGAAATGTGAACCAGTGGCCCTCACGTGTCCCTTCGACTTGTCGAAGGCCGCTGGGGCCCCTCGCCCCTTCCGTCCCAACCCGAAAATGAAATATGTACGACGTAGGGGCCGCTCGCTGCGAGTAATTTAACTATTGGTGAAGGTTTATTGTCATCCACTAATTAACCACGATAGTACAAAAGTGGTGTAGGATCTCCGTTGGATTATTCCCACTGGACAAATTGATTGACTAATATGACCGGATTTTTTCCCGTTTGTTGAGATTTACTTGACATCTGAATAATCTCAGATTCTAAAAATGGTCCTCGTCGTATCATGTGTGATGTTGAATTTATCAATTCTCCTTTTTCCTTGTATCACTGAATGGTTGTTTTGCTTTGTTGTCTACGATACGTTCAATACGACTGTAGCGCAAAGTGTGAGTGTGGGTGCGCGTGCATGTGTTGTACGCGGGGCTTATGTGTGTGCGCGCACACGTCTGTAAGTGCGTTTAGTATGTATAAACGAATGTCTTATGTTTATATATGGTAAAATAAAACAGATGTAGCACGATAGTAACGTGTAACATATGAGATTGTGCGTGAGTATGTTTGACCAACGGGAAAAATATATGCCCGTTGGTCAGACTAGTCTGACCATTATATTTGACCAGTGGAAATAACCCACTCCATGTAATATAATATTATCATTCGTCCGTCGTAACAGACGTGTCCCCATGTGACCTTAGTTATATTGTTACGTACGTGCAGTTAAATATGGATGGATTGATTAGAAATGACACCATCAGACGCTAGAATCGAGAAGCATGTTTTACTGCGAGACAAAACTTCTCGGTTGTCAACGATTGCTCGGTTTGCATTCGATAACAATTTCTAAATACAGAGCAACGCTAACGTTCGGTTATTTATATATTATTATTATTGTTATTTTAATTTTGAGGTATCGTAGGGCAAAGGACATAGAAAAGAGCACAATTCCCATAATATCTGCTTATTATCCTTGATTGTTTAGCAATCTCGATGCATGATGTGCGATTCTATTTCACGATACTTTCATTGGATGCAGATCGCAGCCGCTGATAACGATGTATTATAATTATATAGACGAGTAGCTAGCGCTATAGAGATGTTATTTAATTTTATTGTTAACGTACGGGCGGGCGCCGTCGGAGGGACGAACGGTCGGCTACATATTTCGGACAACACTATGGTCATGTAAACAATAAAATTTGTCAAACTAGTTTAAGCTAACGTTACAATGCAAGGCAAATATTATTTACCGTTAATCGCTCGTCCCTCGGTCGGTCCCCGCGGTGTAAATACTTGAACATAACATAGGTTTTGTTAAATTAGCATCTCATGTAGATAGTATCAATTATACGGGCTGAATTCTTCCTACGCTGATATCGGTCGGCGTCCGCGGTACAAAAATGTGCAACGTTGTCTATAAAGCCAACATCCGCGACGCGTGCGTGGCTACGCCTCGATTGTGACGCTAGCCACTAACCTATTTAACCGATTCCTTGCCACCTTTATTTCTAGAGCCTTTACGCCCCGGCCCCATACAAAATTCAATGACGCGCCAGGCCGGTTGTCGACTCCTGACAATTTAATTTTCCAAAAAAAATCTAGTGGCCACAGTTATTACTGTCTCTAAAGTGTTCATTTTTATATACTTAAAATATAAGGATTTTTTGTTTAAATTGAATAAAAATGTGTATTTCGATAATTTTCTAATGACGCGCCTATCGCGTCATGGGCCTCCCTGAAGGTTTCTTCATGACGCGCTAAGTGCGTCACGGGCCATGCATCGGTTAACTGTAGAGATAGCAGTATGGGTAATTGTTATTCCCACTGACACGTCTGCGAGCGCGCAACCGCCATTAGCGGAGACAGAATTGAAGCCTCAACGTTAACCTCAAGAGGAGTGGGAGCTTCCCGCTGTTGTTGCTTTGTTGGTGCATTCTATTGTTGAATAAGTTTTACCCTGTTACATCATTACACGAGTGAACGTGAGTTACGGTGGCAGATCATTGATACATTTACAGTAGTGCATACGTTGTATTTGTATGCGCTAATAATAAAATGCTGTTATAGTTATGTTAGTAGGTACAGTACAGGTACTCACGAAAACTTTATTTCGTTTGACCTCGTAACTTTATAGCATTATTTAATTGGGGCGTGTTCACCTCAAATCTACGGATTCCCTATAGAAATTTCCATGGTAAAAGTTATTGAATACCAAATTACCTTGAGTACCTGGGTTGTATTAAGAGACAAAATGTTGAAATTATAAAAATAACAATGATCACCAGTTATTTTTCATTTGTTAAGTCTCAGTTTTGATGTGTACTAAGGACCAAAATTAAATTAATGAAATGCGAACATAATAATTATTATTTGAATGAAGGAAGCCGCACTAGTTGCCGGCCGCGGCGCTCCTCGCTACATCTTACGAAGGTTATTCCGTATTGTAATGTAATATAGATTATATTTTATTGTAAATAAAGAGGTCGGTATAAAATATTACTAAATTGGATTTGGTTTTATTCTCTTTACATCTATCTAAAAACCTTTGATAAGTGGAAACGGGAAACCAGTCTCTAATTAGCCACATTCGGAAATTTTCAGTCTAACTCCAGCGGGCCACGCCTCCAACGACCAACTAACTGCTGGACAATTTAACGAGTTTCTGTATCGTATATATCAGGAAAAACTATTTGTATACACAAGCTTATACAAAAATAAAACAACTTGATAGAAATGGAATAAATTTAACAGTTAAGTGATATGAATTAAAATGTAATATAGAACTATATTGATGTCGCGGGGCAGCGACCGTCGCGCTAGTCGTTGTAGGTCTCCAGGCTCAGTGTGATCACGTCGCTCACCAGGCAGTCCGCCGGCTGCGGGCAATAACACGAGTTATACCATGAAGAAAATATAGAGAGGATATGTTGTATGTAGATTTCTCTATGAAAGATCGCGTGACGCTTTGCGGGGCGAGGGGGATAAAGAAATGGGCGGGATATAACAAGATCCCGCCCATTTCTTACCAAATACGGCCCCGTGTTTCACAGTGGGCGTGGCCTTAGGGCGCATTCAAAAAGAACGCTGGTTCCCGGCGCCGATCTGCCAGTAGGTTTGGGCCGTTTGGGTAAAAAATATCGATATATCAAAATATCGATATTTTTTCAGATTTAATATTTATTTATTTAAAGCTCTGCTGTCTGCTCATGGATCGCATCATGTACCTATTTGACCGATCCGATTTCTTAAATTTAGAAAAAGAGTAGGTATGCAGTAGGCTATATGGGTTTAGTTTCTTTGCTTCAAACACAAACAAAAATTACAGTCTATGACCTACTTGTCTATGACAATGACACTGCTGCTTGTTGGTTTGGTTGGTAAAGTGCCACAAACTAATCTGACCCGGTAAGAGGGGCATAATAATTGCATATTGGGAAAAATATCGATATATCGAAATATCATATACATTTTAATTTAATTTCAGATACATTTGGAAAATATCGATACGATAAAATATGTTTTTCCCATTTGCCCATCCCTGTCCATATCTGTCAGCACTTATCGGTATAGTCTATGATCCGAATCTAAATTTCGACATTCATTCATCGGGTTGATAAGAGAATCAAAATAATTTTATAATAAATTTCGTAATTAGAAAATATATTAAAAATGGGTAGACAACAAAAATCCTGGACAGAATATAAGTAGGTATTAGTTTATACCACTCTTTAGTATTAAACAAATATTTCTTAGTATTTTAAATGATTTTTTTGTGTTTAATAAATCTGATACTTATTAATTTATTACATATTAATAAATCTTTTTAAATACTAAGAAATATTTATTAAGCACTAAAAAGTGGTCTCTAATAAATTATTTGTTAAATATTAACAAATATTTTTAACTATCAAAAAAGTTTCTATCAGTGTGTTTGATTTTTTTATCAACCCGATGAATGTCGATTTAGATTTGGATCTTAGACTATACCGATAAGCGCTGGCAGATCAGCGCCGGTAACCAGCGTTCTACATGAATGCGCCCATAGTCAGTCTACTGACGGCTCTCACCAAATAAATTTTTACTCGACGTTAGATGGCGACACTTTGTATCAGAGGAAATAAAAATGCAACGGCTCTCACCAAATAAATTTTTACTCGACGTTAGATGGCGACACTTTGTATCAGAGGAAATAAAAATGCAACGGCTCTCACCAAATAAATTTTTACTCGACGTTAGATGGCGACACTTTGTATCAGAGGAAATAAAAATGCAACGGCTCTCACCAAATAAATTTTTACTCGACGTTAGATGGCGACACTTTGTATCAGAGGAAATAAAAATGCAACGGCTCTCACCAAATAAATTTTTACTCGACGTTAGATGGCGACACTTTGTATCAGAGGAAATAAAAATGCAACGGCTCTCACCAAATAAATTTTTACTCGACGTTAGATGGCGACACTTTGTATCAGAGGAAATAAAAATGCAACGGCTCTCACCAAATAAATTTTTACTCGACGTTAGATGGCGACACTTTGTATCAGAGGAAATAAAAATGCATAGGTGCGTAGAGCTAACACTTACTATATCTTGAAAAATCATACGTACTGAAATTCGTTCTACATTAATTCCTAAAGAATTTTTTTACCACCAAATATAATTTTTCTAGTTTTTATAATCATTTTGTAAACACCGCCATCTATTGACAACTACTTACAACAACAAAAACACAGGGCCGTATTTGGTAAGAAATAGGTGGGATCTTGTTAGATCCCGCCCATTTCTTTATCCCCCTCGCCCCGCAAAGCGTCACGCAATCTTTCATAGGGAAATCTACATACAACGTCTTCTCTCTATATTTGCTTCATGAGTTATACATCATAATATCCAAGCAGACATTTTACTGCTCTTTGAAACTTAGCTAGTTAAAAATTTAAATTACTTCGGCGTGGTTATGTGTATGTTGTGTCACACAGGGAGCTAATATAAAATTGAGATCCCTTCTACTACAAGTAACATACACGATAAATTATAAGCCTTGTCTTATTCTCAGCGAACTATCTATGTTACATTCGCAACTTCTAAATGAGCTACGAGGGTATTATAAAAAGAAATAAAAGTAACAAGTGACGTACCTCCGAGCAGATGCCGATGAGCGCGTCGGCGCAGCCGTAGAACTCCTCCTTGAGCGAGATGACGATGGTCTGCAGGCTGCCCTTCTTGGAGCGGATGTAGGACGCCACCTTGCCGATGTTGGTGTTGTCCAGCGCCGCGTCGATCTCGTCCAGCAGGAAGAACGGCGCCGGCTGGTAGCTGCGCCACATACACATACATTAGTACCAGCTCCCGACTTTGCTACTATTGAAGGGATCTACACTTTGAGGGGAGTACACACTCCTACTCGTACACTCTCATCTTCCTATATGGAAAGGTGGAAAGATTATTTAATCCGAATATACTTCTCAAAGACCTCCCCTCAACGATTTGGGTCATTAGTACCTCTTCCAACCATCAAAGCCTTGCTCGGGCTGTAGCTGTAGCTTGCTTCGTCATTCGTAGTAACTATTGCACTAGCATTGTCGTAAATGCCCGTAGAGTCGTCGTGGAGTACCTGTGTATGGCGAAGAGCAGCGCGAGCGCAGCCACGGTCTTCTCCCCGCCGGACAGGTTGGACATGGGCTGGAAGCGCTTGCCGGGCGCCACGCAGTTGTAGTTGATGCCGTCCAGGTACGGCTCCTCCGGGTTCTCCGGGCCCAGGAATGCCTGCGCCGACTGGTTCATCGCCAGCGCCTGCAACACGCATGTACTATGAACTCCGGGGCTCCAACAATGTCACAGTTTTTATTCTTGTCAGTACAGCTTTGAGGTAAGTACACTGTTACGGTCAACAATAGTAAAAGCTTACCTTATAAATAGCATCGATTTCATTGGCCACGTGTTCGAAACAGTCCATGAACTTGTCGTGGCGTTCCTTCTTCACCTGCCAACAATAACGTGTTCATTTAAAAAACTAATTAATGATATCGACATATTTAGTGAGTCAGATGTAACCCGACGGAGCATACCTTTTCGAAGGCGAGCTTGGCCTTGTGCGCCCGCTTGCGCGCCGCCACGAACGCCTCGTTGGTCGCGTTCACCTTCTCCCGCACCTCGTTCAGCTTCTGCATCGCCTGCGTATTCACAACACCGAAAATCACTTGTCAAACCCAATATTAAGATAATACACAGAAATATAATTATTGTTTATAGCTAGGGAGCCCAAGAGGGGATTTTTGGATTTACTCGAGCGCGTCAGATTAAGGTACAGGGGGTACCTGGTATCCAGTTAAGTAGCTCCACCAAATATGAGGCTCATATATAAGTTCGAATTTTTTTTGCACATTATAATAACGTAGCGAGCGGTAGCGAGTTTGCGTCACATCGAAATCGTCAGATTATTGAATGAGAGCTTTTTTTAGGTTCACTTAACACCCCCTTAGAAAATCTGACGTGCTCGATTTGATTTTTTCTCTCTCATTTTCAACCCTTACGTACGGTCACCCCCATCAAACAAACGATCAGATTAACATAGTACATTATTAAAAATACGTAGAACATTGATGCTTACAATATCTGAAGCGCTCGAGTATGTACACATGGACATTATTTTTTTACATATTCAAAAGTCTATAGCCGCTTCCCCCACCGATGAAAAGGTATACATTATATAACATTTTTTTCTTCTTATCGTCTAAGCTTTGCAACCCAATAGGTCTCTATGACGCTCGAGTAAATCCACATTTAGCATCGTCGGCTCCCGTACCATTACTTGAGGACATCCACTCTACATAAATCTGTCTACGGTCAATAAGTGAAATCGACGTTAAACACGAATATATATCAATGAAAATTTCTCAATTGACAACCGACCGTATCGTCTCGACATGAGCATTTGTGGTACTTACCCGCATGTTAGGCGCCTGGATCTTGTCGACGGTGTTCTGCAGGGAGTTGATGGCCTTCTGCAGCTTGTCGGCCTTGCGCTTGACCTCGTCGGGCTCGTCGAGCTCCTTGAGGGCGTCGGGCAGCGCGCGGTAGTCCACGCGCAGGCGCGCCGCGCGTGCCGTGCTGCTGCCCTGCGACGACGGCTCCGACTCGCCCTCCGCCGTGTCCTCCAGGCTGCCCTCCAGCAGCGGGATCATTATGTCGTCGATCTGCGAGTGGCCCCATGACATTCGTTATTGGATTGATGCTGCAATTGTCCTGAACTTTATACTTTATTACAGTTACAGTAAGGTCATTATAACTCGGCCGCTCTGAATTTAGCTACGAGTGGCTGTGCAGATGTCGATTTTAAGGCCAAAATGGTGGTAGGAGTTGGGCGATGCGGGCGGTAGGATAGGTACGCCAATACGAAGTAGCACATCGCAAAAACACTGCCATGCCGTGTTTTTATTGGTCAGTTACTGTATCTGCGCAGACATCTCAGAAAACGAAGTACAGAGCGGCCGAGTTATAATGCCCTTACTGTACAACATACAATAATAGTTATAATTCATTAATCCCCAACGACATGAATTCCTGTCATGAAACTCATAGTACGTTCACTTCGCTGGAATCCAAAGGGATTGTCTAGCTATTGGATAATGTAGATATGTACTGACGACCCGGATGGCGCAATGGTTAACACGCCGATCGCTGTTCCGAGGGTCCTGGGTTCGATTCCCAGCGAGGCGGAAATTTGGATGATGAGTTTGAATTTCCGTTCTCGGTCTGGGTGTGTGTCCTTGTCTAGTGTGTTGTCCATGGCACCCACGTCACAGGGTATCCTAATGTGGGGCTATGAGTGTGTAGCGTTATTTATTTATTTAATGTAGCGGTAGGAGGCAGACCTTGCACTGGCGCAGGATGTTGTGCCGGTCGGAGCGGCGGCTCTCGATGCGCGCCTCGATGCTGGCGATCTGCTTCTGCACCGACTGGATGTCCTTCTGGATGCTCGCCACCTCCTTGCGCGCCTGCGCACACACACACACAATACATTGTAACATTTTATTCATGTTAATGTTACTTACACTTTGACTGACCAAAAAATAATACTTATTTAATATAACATTAAAATAGACTGAATTCAAAAAACACATCCATTTTATAGACATTCAGACAGACTCGAATATTTAAACACAATATATGTGACATGGACCATAGTACAGTTGGAAACTGTACGCCAGTCTACCATTATACACAAAGCATGCATTGGAAACTAAAAAAATTATAGTATGTAGTGGACAAAATGGTCCTTCGAGCCGGCATGTAAGTACGGGTGCTCACGTTGGCGACGGCGGCGTCGGCCTGGTCGAGGCGCGCGCGCGCGGCCGTGCGCTCGGCCTTGAGCGCCTCCGCGCGGCGCAGCTCGCGGTCCACGTCCTGGCGCTGCTTGGCCTCCGCCTGCCGCCCCGCCTCCAGCTCGTCCTCGCCGTCCTGCACCGTGCGCTCCCAGCGCGTCACGTTCTCTGCCACACACCAACCATTGCTTTATAACGCTCGAACACAAGTGAGACAATACGAACAGTAGGCTGTTCCCTTGAACAAACACAACTTACAATCTGATACCTGCCACTGTACGAAATCGAAATCTCTACAGGTCATATTGATATACATATTAAGATCAGGTATGTTAATGACAGAAATCCGCAGCTACATAATGCTCTGCCCGTCAATAATATGAGACACAATATGTAAACGAAGACCAGAGGCAGATGCAAATGTAACATTTCATTATATTTAACAGAATCACTTCAACTGAAGCGGCTCGAACAAAGTCAGAAAGTGTTCATATTCTTCGTAATAATATCGTATGAAAGTGGGCTCACTCTGCGTGTCGCGCGAGCGCTCGAACTCGAGGTTGGAGGCGATGCGGTCGATCTGCGCCTCGAACTCCATGCGCCGCTTGGCGCGCTCCTGCTGCGCGCGCAGCTCGCGCTCCTCGTACTGCCTGCACACACACACACACACCACGCACGATCATACAACGTGACAACGCCATTGACACAGTGATGTAACGAGAATATGTAGTTAGTGATCAACTTCATGTTTATAAAATTATTGCTATTCGTATTTGTAATATTTCCATGTTTATATTTTCATATCCCTGCGTCGAACGTTTTTTACATGCCTTGAATAAATTCAGTATAGAGCACAAGGAACTTTGTTCTGACCACTTAACTTCATGACAATTGATACCTTTTTTTTTAAATAAAACAAGTGTGACTGTTACCTGATGTTGGCGACGCCGATGTCCCGGCAGAAGCCGCGGAAGACCACGTCCTCCACGTTGTTCATGTTCTCCTTGATCTCCTGGATCTTCAGGTCGCGCGCGTGGATGGTGCGCTCGATCTCCTCCACTTGCGGCTGCGCAACACACACACACACACCGTGATACTTCATTTGTTTTGCTACGAAGGACGATACTACACTATCGTAGTATTACGAGAATTCAAAAAATGTATAATTTAAGATTTAAGTAAGAAATGAAAATTTGCAACAATGAAAACTCACCCCAAACATCTCAATCTTGCGCTCCAACTCTGCAAGTTCAGCGTCGAGCGCCTTGATTTGCTTCATCTGGAAAATATTTTAACAAATTAAAATTCCTTTGCCGTTGAAGACACTATGGAGCTAACTACAAGGGTTGAAGCTAGTTCGAAGCACCCCTAAATTTATCCTGATGTTGTGAAGCGGTCATTATAGCCTAAGCATGATATTAAGAGTATATTGTGTAGTCACCGTGGTGTCCCGGTCGGTGAGCGCGTACTTGAGCCTGGACTCCAGGCCGCGGATCTGCGAGTCCACCGTCGTCAGCTCCGACTCCTTGCGCGACTTCTTCATCGACTCCCGCAGCTCCTCCGTCAGTTTCTCCTGCAATCATCACATTCACTCGTTTAATCGTCGTTTAAGCGCTACACTGATAAGTTTCTAATACTATTGCGACTGAAATGGTATGTACCTTCTTGGCTTTAAGTTGCGAGAGATGCTTCTCGTCCCAGCGCTTGGCCTTGCGCGCCAGGTCCAGCGAGCCGCCCGATATGATGCCGGACTTCTGGTAGAACGTGCCGTCCAACGCTAGAGCCTGGAAATGAGATGATACACATTGCACTAATACATATTCATTCCATGATTTAGTCTTACCACCACCATGGTTTACGTGGTGAAATTCGTTCTCAAACTTATCTCCTCAACTATACGTGAATCAGTTATAAGCAACAAGAAGGGTACCTGAGATTAAGTACTAGAAGTGTGTGTGCATGTGTGTGTGTGTGTGTGTGTGTGCGTGTGTGTGCGTGTGTGTGTGTGCGTGCGCGTGTGTGCGTGCGCGTGTGTGCATGTTCGTGTGTGTGTGTGTGTGCACTAACGTCGTAGCGGCTGTTCTTGGTGCGGTCGAGGTCGTAGGCGACGCGCGAGGCGTCCTCGGGCGTCTCGCAGACCAGCGCGTTGTTGGTGTGTGTGTGTGTGTGTGCACTAACGTCGTAGCGGCTGTTCTTGGTGCGGTCGAGGTCGTAGGCGACGCGCGAGGCGTCCTCGGGCGTCTCGCAGACCAGCGCGTTGTTGGTGTGTGTGTGTGTGTGTGCACTAACGTCGTAGCGGCTGTTCTTGGTGCGGTCGAGGTCGTAGGCGACGCGCGAGGCGTCCTCGGGCGTCTCGCAGACCAGCGCGTTGTTGGTGTGTGTGTGTGTGTGTGCACTAACGTCGTAGCGGCTGTTCTTGGTGCGGTCGAGGTCGTAGGCGACGCGCGAGGCGTCCTCGGGCGTCTCGCAGACCAGCGCGTTGTTGGTGTGTGTGTGTGTGTGCACTAACGTCGTAGCGGCTGTTCTTGGTGCGGTCGAGGTCGTAGGCGACGCGCGAGGCGTCCTCGGGCGTCTCGCAGACCAGCGCGTTGTTGGTGTGTGTGTGTGTGTGCACTAACGTCGTAGCGGCTGTTCTTGGTGCGGTCGAGGTCGTAGGCGACGCGCGAGGCGTCCTCGGGCGTCTCGCAGACCAGCGCGTTGTTGGTGTGTGTGTGTGTGTGCACTAACGTCGTAGCGGCTGTTCTTGGTGCGGTCGAGGTCGTAGGCGACGCGCGAGGCGTCCTCGGGCGTCTCGCAGACCAGCGCGTTGTTGGTGTGTGTGTGTGTGTGCACTAACGTCGTAGCGGCTGTTCTTGGTGCGGTCGAGGTCGTAGGCGACGCGCGAGGCGTCCTCGGGCGTCTCGCAGACCAGCGCGTTGTTGGTGTGTGTGTGTGTGTGCACTAACGTCGTAGCGGCTGTTCTTGGTGCGGTCGAGGTCGTAGGCGACGCGCGAGGCGTCCTCGGGCGTCTCGCAGACCAGCGCGTTGTTGGTGTGTGTGTGTGTGTGTGTGCACTAACGTCGTAGCGGCTGTTCTTGGTGCGGTCGAGGTCGTAGGCGACGCGCGAGGCGTCCTCGGGCGTCTCGCAGACCAGCGCGTTGTTGGTGTGTGTGTGTGTGTGTGTGCACTAACGTCGTAGCGGCTGTTCTTGGTGCGGTCGAGGTCGTAGGCGACGCGCGAGGCGTCCTCGGGCGTCTCGCAGACCAGCGCGTTGTTGGTGACGAACAGCACGGCGCGGTGGATGGCGGCCGGCTCGAAGCGCAGCACGTCGAACAGCAGCTTCACGTTCTTCGGCTCCTTGATGTCGCTGCGCACCATGTACATCAGTCATCATTAGTAAAACCACTCATCATTACCAAAAATACATAATATGTACAAACATTGCCATGTTAAAATCTTGCAAAAATAACATAATATAACAATATCCAAAACTCACCGCAGGCGCTCGCGCAGCGGCTTGGCCTGGATGTAGTCCAACGGCAGGAACGTCTCCGGCTCCAGCATGCGCTCCTTCAGCACCTGCCCACGTAGTTCCGTAACAACAACATATCCCAACTATACCTTTATTGATTATCCAAATAGCTAATCCCTTTGAACATTGGAAAACGCTGTAGCTTGCTTCATTGCAAAAAAAAATGTTATAAGGAACTCTTGATGATATTTTAAGATTATTCGGAATTTTCTTTGAACTTCAGTCTGCAAATCCGCACTTCTTTAGCATAATGAACTACGGCTCGTCTACCCTATCGTGTTAGACAGTACAACAACAACAACAACAAGTAAACTAGCTGACCTGAATGCAGCGTCTTGCCGTGCGCTCGGTGTCGACGACGATGGCCTCCATGTACTTGCCGAGCACCTTGGTGATGGCGACGTTGTACCGCTTGTGCGTGGGCTGGCACATGTTGATCATGCGGTCGTACACGCCGGGGATCTCGCGCTTGAAGTTCTCCACGATCTCCTGCTTCTTGCGGCGGCGCGCCTCCTCGTGCTTGTCGACGCGCGCGTCGCCCAGCTGCGCGGCCACGTCCTCCAGCGCGGCCTGCAGCGCCGCCGCGCGCCCGCGGCACGAGCCCACGTCCGCCTGCAGCTCCGCGCGCAGCCGCTTCTGCTCCTCCAGCGACTGCTCCGAGCTCTTGATGTGCTCGTTCAGCTTCTCCACGCGCTTCATCGCCTCGTTGCGCTCGTGACCCTGGGGAACATCGCCATGGTTATTGTTCTGTGTCGCCGATACCTGGAGTTAACCCCTCTCGCGCCTTGAGATTGATAACATTAAATTTATGTGTTTCAATTGTCATAACTGATAACTTTCAGTACTCCCGCTGCAACAAACCAGCCCAACCAAAGAAGTGTTTATCGAGGGAGCGGAAGAGTGAAGGTATTGGGTAGGGTGGCGTACCTTCTGTCGGTGCTTGTTCTCGAGCTCGCCCTTGCGGCGCAGCTCGTTGTCCAGGCGGTCCTGGTCGGCCTTCTGCTCGCGGTTCACGGAGTCCAGCTCCTGCAGGTAGCGCGCCGCCTGCCGCGACGCCTCCATCTTCAGCTCCTCGTACTCGCGGATCTGACACACACACTCACTTTATGCTCCATAAAAGATGCCACTGACAAATATTATGTGCCCCAGATAGCCTACATGTTTGAAGTATATTGCAACGATACTTAGGTCGTATTCGTATGATACTAGAAAAAATAACAACATGTTTCATACACATAAAACTCGGCAAAAAGCATATGGCAATACACACTAGAGTCTGTCTAAAGGTAGCCATGATGCCCTGGGTTACCTGAGCCTCCTCGAGATGCACGTCGGCGCGCGTGTGGCTGGTGCCCACCACGGTCTGCTCCCACGCCGCCTTCTGCTCCTCCACCTGCCGGAGCTCGTCCTCCAGTTTCCTGGCCACACATAACAATCAGGTAGCTATTACTTCTTGTAAACGTACTACCATGGTAATGGTATATCTTAGAACAGTCATACCTGATGTCTGCCTGATGCGCTTCGTGAGCCTTCCGAGCCTGTTCCAATGTTTTGATTGCACTCTCCAGTTTCTTCTGTGTGTGGGTCACCCGCTCCTTAGCTTTGATAAATGTTGGTCGCTTCTTTGATATCTCCGCTTCCTGTGATTGACAACACATTTAAATTGCACATACATGTGACAACTTATTCACACAACCCTGATGAATGGAAAAAAATATGATATTCAATTTATTTTTCAATGTGACCACAACACTCACCACTTCCCTAATTTCTTGTTCTATCTTAGCCACTTCTCTTTGAGCAGTGCCAGCTTCCTTCTTCTTCTCTTTCAGAGCATCCTCAGCTTTCTGCCGCTTCTTTTCAACTTTTGCGAGCTCCTGTTGCTTGTGCAGCAGGTCCTCCTCGCAGGCCTGGATTTCCTTTTCGTTGTGGTATAGATGGAACAACTGCAGCTCTACTTTTTGTTGTTGCTGAAAAAAATTATTTCATAAGTGATGCAATTGACAACATGACAAAGTAAATTGATACAAAAATTACAAAATGTGACGTTATTGGAAGAGAAGCAATTTTTTTTGCCTCACAACCTTGCCAATAATGGATAAAATATATTGGAGGTCTGTTGGAGAGCTGCAACACTTATATAATCATGTAGAAGTAAAGTAGATTATTATGACATAACGGGAGAGAACTTTAAAGGGATATTGGACAGTAGAATTACCAGTTCCTCCTTCAATCTTGTATATTTCTCAGCTTCTTCTTTCTCAAACTTGGCCTCCTTGCGCTCGGCGGCCACTCCCTTCTTCTTCTGGTAGGAGAACTGAGCCTCCTCGTCGGCGCGGTTCACTTCCGCTCGACAGGCCTCGTAGGCCTCCTTCAGCACACCAGAACTAAGGAGATATCATGGCCACTAATCAAGTTACGTTACATGATTAGCATGTAATGATACTTATTACTTTTGGGATACTTTTATTATTGTATAAACATGGTATTATTTCAATTCAACATTTTGCTTTACTCTATTGTGGACTAAACTGTTGTACTATCGCAATATACTGACCCACTTATTTCTTCAAACAGGGCAGTCCTTTCTTTAGGGTTTTTCATAGCAATACTTTCTACGGCACCCTGGAAGACCAGGAAATTCTTGGCTTTGACATTGATACCCAACTTCTCCAGCTCTGCTAGGTATGTGCTGGATGATACTGTCTGGAACAAAAAAATATACCACTTACTCAGATGAGATTGTAGTCATAATAAAATGAGATTTCCTGTCAATAGTTAAAGTATCAATATTGACAGTTAACTTCCAGAATTAGACAGTATAATAATCTCTAATTCTTATAGTATTCAACTATCACTGCTTTTAAATTATCTTTTATATTATTTTCCACACAATAGGTTAAATAAAATATATTAGTATTATATTATACCTTATTTAATTGACTTCCTAATGGTTTATGTAAAAAACATAAAAATATTTATACCTGTCCATCAATTTTGTGATCCGACGACTGTCCAATGACTGACCTTTGGAACTGCTTCTCAGTCATATCTTCCAGTATAAATGTAGCTGTGACTGATGCACTGTAAACCAATACTCACACAAATAAACATTGAACTACAATTAACCTAATAGCCTAATCATTTTAACAATCTTGTATTGGCTAGATTTCATATATTACATGTTAGGATTTTTTCTGCATGGTAGGTTACAATTCTCTATTCTAATACAATAACTTTTAGTAAACATGTACCTAACTTATACAGGTATGATTTGTGACTCTAAATTGGAGATTGATAGCATTGTTTATGAAAATAATGTAATTATATGCAAACAAGAAGGTAGGTTATACCTTCTAGACACAGGTTTGTTGATAGAAGCACCATGGATCAAGTCACTGAGACGCTTCACTCGGAGCAATGATGTCTTTTCACCCATCACAAAACTCACTGCATCCATGAAGTTAGACTTGCCTGGAATAAGCGGAAGACACTTTAGAATCCAAAAAATCATCTCAATCCATTAAATGAAGGAGCATCACGGTAGCAAATATGTATGACGCGGCAACCGAATTTAAACTTCTCAAGATACTTGTTGGACTCCACGATAGATGCATTGAAAATACAAACAAAATTTGTGAAAAATTATTCATTACAAATAAGTAAACAGTAAACAATCAAGCCTATACCTGAACCATTAGGTCCCACTACAGCAGTGAATGACTTCAGAGGTCCTATCCGATGCTGCCCCTGATAGGACTTAAAGTTTTCCATGTCAATATATTTTAAAAACGCAGGCATTTTGACTTTGTTATCTTCAGATTTTAGCTTCACACACAATTATTATTCACAAAATACATTTCAGTGCGTTAGCGCCAAACATTGTATTCATTCATTTATTGTATTTTGTAATTGTCAATGTCAATATTTCTATAGTATACTCTGTGATGGTGATGTCAATGTCACAGATCACAATATCGTTTATTAGTCCCACAGATAGACCTACACATAATACACATATTATGTGGACCTCGCTGATAACACAAATTATAGCATAGAGATAGTAGGAATATATCCTATAGATCAATGAATTATAGTCCTACGACAAGCATTTTTTGGAGCGTGGGTGATAGTGACAGAGACAGCGCCTTACAGTTTGCCTTACCTGTAAGGCGCTGTCTCTGTCACCCACACGCCAAAAGATCCTTGTAGGACTATAGCTGATAGGTATTATGTGCTGATATGCTGATTAGATATTCATTGTGTACAGAATTTTCTTATAAATTTTATGTAGAGAAATAAACTGAAAACAAATGAACTTATGTCCATCGGTGTCTGGAATGCGCATGCTCTCTATTTAGTCTGTGGGGTGGGCGATGTATCAAAAAACCTACATCGTCTGTGCTTTGGCGGCTTTGGCGCTGTCGGAAATGTCAAAAAAGGTATGATTCACAAATCACAATCACAAAGGACACAAAGATATTTTCATATTTTGTTATTGTGTCATTTTCATAAAGCCGTGAAGTATCAAATCAAAGAAAATAAATTAAATTCTTCTCTGTTTTAGGTATATCAAACATTCCGCTATATCTTATACTGTTAGTACATTGCACTGTAGTGAAATATTAAGTGTGACTGAATCAAAAAAATAGACAAACTTATTTGAAAGAAACATGTTTTCATCATTCTTTGGCAAACGCAAATCATCTCCAGTGGAGGACGAGGCGCCTCCGATACCCGGGCCGAAACCGGATGACGGGTTTGTGATTGTCGACCAAACCAACAGCGGAGGGCCGCTGTATCCGAACATTAGCGGCGTCCCGTACCCGCTGCGGCTGCGGCCTGCCCCCAGAACGCCCGCTCAACACCAGAACTCGATAGAGCAGACATTTCATTACCTTCAAGGAGTGCCGTTCACCATGTCGCGGGAGCTGCTGATGTCCAAAAACAAAGACGCCTACGCAACGGAGATTGGCGATTTGCTTGCGTTTCTCACCAACAGGATTAATATGAGTAGCTATGATTACGATTTTTCTGTTGAAAAGAGTGTTGTAAGTGAAATATAAATAACTTTATAGTTATAACCATGATCACAGGCTGTTCTCACACACGTGCGCCTAGGATCTTGTCCAGGTATGCTATGCGTAGCTTGTGCGTCAACACCCTACATATTTAGCAAGTTCCCCACACGAGGCGACGCGTCTACGATGCGATCCTCTCAGTAAACAGTGTCAGTGTCGGCGTACTGTGGAATGCATCAGAGTCGAGCGAGTAAATAGAGTTGTGTGAGAAGGGCCTTACAGTTTACTTTGTATATTGTATGTTTTATAAAATTATGTTTGTCTATTTGTTTATGTAATTGCACACTTTATACAATTACAATGTAAGTTATTATAATGTCATAGGTGATAAACATTAGAGATGAAATGAATGTCTGGTAATGGATACTGGATAGATTTAGTATCCGGCCAGATGCTGATAGTAGAATTTAAAAAATCCTCATTATTTTATAAAAGGCTAATCATACCACTACAAGTTTACAAAAAAGTGTTTTGTTAATTTGTTCAGTAGGTACACAAAATTAACAAGTAGTAAATTGTAGTGATTGAATATGAACCTGCAATTATTGGTAAAAGGTACCTCTGCTTAGCTTCATATACCAGACCAGCTTCTGAAAATAGCCTTTCGCTGTAAAAACAACTACCAGGTACAGAAAGAATAATTCTACCAACCATCAGTGTATGCTAAATCTATTCTAATTCAAATTAAGTGACCACCAAATGTATAGGTTGTGATTGGGATCAATTAAGGATGTCTCTGATAAGTCAGTATCACTAGTAATTGGATTTTGTTTTTTTTTTTATAATGATAAAGGGCTGAATATCCGGGCGCTGGATATCCCGCGCTTCGGCGTCGTAGCAGGCCAAATTTCCGGTAACCGGCCAAACCACTATCTGTTTCATCTCTAATAAACATGGATATTGTTATCATGAAGTATATTTCTATTCCCTTCTATTTCTACTGTTTTGTATTATCATCATATTGTTAGTGGTTGGTAATTTTGGCATAATGTTTGTTATGGTAAGTAATACATATACATATAGGTCTTTACAGTAAGTCCTGGATCTATTATATTATGTGCTTTAACCGTATCAATGAACACATCAGCATGAGAATAACTAATTAAAACACACTGGTTCACATCAATAGTATAATATACACTGCTACATAAATTAATGTTAACCGATAAAACAAATGTTACTATTTTAAGTTTAAGATGTAAAAAAAAATAATTTAGAATAGTGTGAAACTCCATTTTTTTTTAATGTATGTGAGTTATAGGTATAATGAAAAAGTATATAACTAGAAAATATTTTTTGTAGGTATCACTTAGCTATTATTGTGTAATTTTATTGAAAATTATCTTATACCAAATTAACAATGCTTTTTCTGAAATATATATTGTTAAAGAGTTAGTGAAAAATGCCAAAAAAAACTTGTTTGTCTAACTGAGCTTTGTCTGTAATTACAAATTAAAGATACCTATAATGTAGACACACTGTCATCTGTGTACCTGTTTGATAATGTGTATAGCAATGAAATAAATGATTATGATTATTATGATTATATATAATTATGTAGTTGGAAATTACATACTTCAAGAATATGAGAATCAGAATATCAAACGCAATTTTGTGTAAATCTAACTGAATTATGCTAAAATTTGTAAGTGAATATGACACATTTTGATATCTAATCATGAAAGAAAATAATTATTGTAAATGGAGGAAGAGATCCATAAAATAAAATAGTGATGATGTTTTGTTTAAGCAAATAAATTACATGGAATAAAGTAATACAATTTTTTCTATAACTTACTTTTATTAATTACACTACATGTATTATGTAAACACAACAATATAAAATAAAACATAACAAAGTCTCATTCTTCATATCAGTCATAAGATGATCTACTAATGTGTATCAATTTGAAATATTGACTGTTATCATGACACTTGCACTACACAACAATCAATGAAGTTGGTACCGTTATAAACAACGCTACCTACATAATGGAATGCAATAATTGCTATGAAGATCCTTTCCTTCTTGCTTCTAATAATACAATACAAAAATAGATGACAGGTTTTTCGAAATATCCTATATTGATAGTATGAAGTAATGAATGCAATATCTAAAGTAGATTTTATGATCCGTGTAGGGTAAGAAAAATATTTGCCTCCATCTTAAAAATCTGTGTAAAATACGTAACTCTAACAAATACAAAGATAGAGGCAATCAGCTCCTTGTTGCCCTCCATTTACCATGAGAACTTATTATTTTGTCCATTGTTGAGATCCATAACAGTTACGTTGCCTGCACCACCAAGCCCATAGAAGGAGATAATAACTGTAAGATACTTTCAATATCAAGTACTAAAACAGTTTCATTCATTCTCATCAAATTTATACACAATTCATTCCACGAAGATTTAGATGATGGCTGCCAGGCCACACAGAAAAGCGACAATTATGACAAACGGCAACCATGTCTTTAAGAAAGCTCCAAATCTGAAAAAAATACAAAGTCCGTTATAAAGCATTGCTATATGTTTGCAAATTTTTAACAACTTATCACTAATTGTTTGTCAATGCAAGAATTTTTTATTAAAGTTCATCAAATCTAATTAGTGAACTCACCCAACATATTTAGAGTAGGGTATCATGTAGAGGGCAAGTTTCACCATGTTCCAGTTTTTGCAGCCCTTGTAGCTCATGATGTTCAGGGCCTTGGCCACATGCGAGTGACAGTTGTCATAGAAAATTATGTGCTGGAATAAAATATACTTTTAATCCATAAACTATTGTTAAATGAGTTTCTTCTGGATGCCTACAGTAAGAGTAGTTGAATGATGTCTGTAAGGTATTTCTGAATAACTACTAAACAGAATTAAATTTTTTCATAAAGCATTATTTGATACCATGACCAGGCATGACAAACTAACAAGACTTTGATTGAGATTGTTTGTTAGGGACGTGAAATGAAATGCCATTAAGTTGTTAATGAAGGTAAACAAGATGTTTGTATAATGCCTGAAATAAATTAAAAGCAATGTTTCTGATGTGTTTATAAAACGAACAGTTTTATGATGTAAAGCTATTATAATGAATCACAGTTAAAATTTCTTACTATGTTCGCCTACTTTCAAAATTTTTTAAAAACTTTAAACATTTGTTAGCATATTCTAAGCCCAACACCAATTTACACTATACACACCATTCGTTTCTTATATATTTCAGAAGCCTCGGCCACTGCTGCATCCCACCCAGCTTGCCCATTGTTGGCTTTTTGTGGAGATAATTGCCAGTATTTTGTTGGATTACCAAATGCCATTAGATCTTCAGAAACAAAATATGGGCCTGCAAAGTCTCTGATCACTCCACTTGAAGTGCAGATGCCCATATGTCCAAGAAATGGAAATATCCAGCTATAATAAAGATGTAGATCAGTTAAAAAAATGTTGATTAACAAAGGCAATCTAACAAATCTATAATGATAGATCATTTCTCAATAAATAAAATCAGTTAATGAATACTTCTTGACCATCACCACCTATACGTCTTATGTAGCAAGTTATTAATTATATCAACTTGAAACATTAGAAATGCATACAAACATGTGTTGACTGCAAGCCAATTATATGAGATTTATGACTTACGTCAATACGGGGATCGGTGTCCAGACGATACAATAGGGGTATCGGGCACGCTCGTGGTCAATCGGATCCATCAGAACAGCTTGTTCACGATCAGTGAGGTCCAAGGGACTGCCGGGACTTTGGTCACCGTTCATGCTGGCTAACCTTTACAACACTGACCTATCCATATCTACTAGAATCAAGTCACAGTCACAACTCTCAAATTATATAATTATGCAAATCAATGGATAGGTATACTAAATTTTATTCAAAACGTGATTCGAAGTTAGAACATTTGCATTTTCTGCCAAGCGACAAACAGGTAAATGTCAGTCAGCTGTCATATTAATTGTCAATGTCAATAGGCCACAGAAAAAAAATGGAATCGTATCATTTTGATTTTGAATAGTAGTGTGACAGCCCTGGCGTATCACCTCGCAAAACAATAAACAATAGGGGCCATAAACATGTCGAGTCAACAATAGAACAATAGCGCGCTTGCCCGTACGCACGACGCTTCGACCATTACGGCAATAGTCATACGGGCGAAACTCGGTTGCAAGGAACGTTCTCGAATTTTATACGAATCGGGTCCGTCCGGAATTAGCGAGAAAGTTCTGGATTGGCGTGAATGGTGCGTGAGTGGTATAAAAAGGGGCGATCGATCAAGTGCGGACATTCTAGTTTCGGAAGCGAGACCAGAAAGATACCAGCGATACCTACGAGCGATACAGTGTTCGACGAGTGTGTTTACGAGTACCTACGTGCATAGTGTTGTGGTGTGTACTGTGTACAGTGTGTAATTGTGTATCTACGAGTACAATAAAGTCTTTGTGGTACATTTTGGCATTTTCTCGAACCCCATACTCCTGACACGTAACAGTAGATTATAAATATTATGCACAGACAAGATAGACCAGGATAGACTTTGAATATTATATTATATTATAAAAAAGTGATGAAATTACAGCTTAAACACATTTTTGTAGTGGTGAAAACAATGTTGTCTGCTTTTATGTTTATTTTATAGCCTACGATATTACATTACGTTGTAACGTAATATTTATGGCAACTAATACACATTATGAAAATTTTATTATGAATTATGACTTATAATGTATTAGATTTTTGACACAATATTAACACAACTATATATACAATTTATTTTGTGATATTAATGCACATTAATGTGCGAGATTGAGACACAGGCAACATCACAAATTCATTTTCACTTGACATTTCGACATAACCGTGTTCGTATAGTCTATGGTCACTATTGTCATTAATTATGTCATTCTTTGTTTTCATTGCGTGGAAAAAAATTGCACTGTTATCATTGGTGTTTAAGAGCAGAAACACGCGTATAAATTTTGCCAGCCAATCACGGCACTGAGAATTAGGTCGTTTGCAACGTATGATATACTCATGGGCTGGCATATTATTTTCCGACGTACGAATACAAAATTGAATAGACGTCAAAAATCAGGCCAAAACATACATTTCATGTTGTATTTGCAATTTTGCACATAATTTCGTATATTATAAGCAGTGTTTGTTGTTGAATGTGCAGTCTTATGTTAAATTTGATATAATGGTGCCACTAATGTCGTGTTATTCACTGTAATTAGCGCAGTTTGTGGAAATCTTGCTGTGAAGTTCCTGGAAGTCCAGCTGGACTAGAAACAGGTTAATAGTATTTTTTTGTATGTTTACTGATAGGAAAATTTTACAGATCCATGTTTTTAATATTGGATCGCGTTGTTATTGGATTCAGTGTGTTTGTTTTAAGAAAAGTGTAACTTCCCACTTCTAGGCAATATCTTAGAAATTGATGCCTTTTCATCAAAACAAAACATGACCTTTACCCCGCTTTATAAGCTTATTTTGATGTTATGCGCTTTTGTGCGCAAGTAGAGCTATCTCCAGCTTCGTCGTCACATGACTGGGAATCGGAATTATTGGAATCCTATTGGCATGGCACAATAAGTTTTATATTAACATTAATATTGTAGAGGTGTTCATGAACTGACTTACAGTGTGATTGTGTAATATATAATATATCTTTAAAATATTGATGTACAAAAAAAAATATAAAGCATTGCAATGTTTGTTGGTACAACACAACCAGGATGATAAGAAACAACAACATTTGGTTGGTGCTGCAGGACGCTTTCCCTGAGACTTAGAGGTTTCGTTATTGTTTTAGGTCTAACAAGGTTTTTTTAATAAAAATATTAGCCATCTCAGGAGTTGCGAACCATTCATTGTTGAACTTAACAATTTCTCATGGTTACTGCTATTACTTATATTCCTCAACAGTGGCTTTTGATTTATTTAAATCAATATCCCTTTTCGACCATTATCTGCAAATGTGTAAACAAATAATTCAAATTAATTAGAATCAATATAAAGTGACCTAACAAGTATGGCTGTTATTGTATATGTTTTTCTAGAAATGAGGATTAGTGAATTAGCTTCTTGGCTTAGTGAATGTTGGTGCGAACTGTCATCAACTATTTGATAATTATTTTGGCCTGGTAATTAATATGGGAATGTTTGCTTAGCCTACTGCTGTAACTAAATTACATGCAAAGATGCTTAGTAATTCTCCTCTAATGAAGACCACATTTTCATTAAAGAATGATGATGAACTTAATGAGTAAAGACCAAAAGAAGATGCAGGTAGATACCTGCATCTTCTTTGGTTTCATAGTGCTCAGTCAGGAGCAGTCAGTGTTAATAATAATAACGCTAACACACTCATACCTCCGCAGTAGGTTACTAGGTACCTGTGTCGCGGGTGCCATGGACTACACATATAACACATTACAATTACACCCATGACCCAAGTACAAATATTTATCTGTCACATAAACATGTCACATATCGCGTCGCAGGCAGGGTCGCTACCAACTAGGCTACAGGGAAGAAGACTGTGTGCATGCAGGACTTTTGGTTATTTACATCCTGAGATTAGGTTATACGCAGGCAGACTGGCATTCTCCACCAGTCAACATACATAGAGCAATGTTAATTGTTAACAACATAATATATGGTAGGTGAAATGAAATATATCAATGAAATGATTTATTGAATTTTGATACTTGGAAAATATTAAAGCAATAATATTACATACTGTTTTATGGTATAGCACTTACTTAATGGGACCCGTAAAAGCTGTTGTTGAATGGATGTGTAGAAAACAAAACAGTAGTAATAATGTTTTTATTTTAATTGTGTGAGTCTCTTTATCTCCCCAAACTTAGCAGTATGTATAACACCATACACTTGGGATATTCCAAGGTATTATAATCATTGTCAATTATCATTAAGATACAGGCATGTCCTTACAGTGTTATATTGTTGATTTTTTAAAAAGTATAAATAAATATGTGTGATGAATTTGTTTATTTATCCATAAATTGTTTCAGGACTGGCTGTCACCTGAACATGGCTGATGATCCAGGGCAGTCTTCACACGCAGGTCAGTGTAGCTTAGTATTGATTCAGGTTTTTTTTTCTACAACTATAATACAAACATGTACACCTTTTAAAATAATTCTTATGTAATAAAGACAGACAGTGATAGCCTGTATTTTAAATGTTGGGTGTTACTAAAGTTATGTCTATATCATGAAAACATTTAAGATTTTTCCATAAGTTTTGGACATTCTGGGAATTTACTAATCAGCATTATAAAAGTAAAGCTTGTGCCCCCATTAAGGTGCCCATATTAAGGAATGTTTTCTTATGAGTTGAATGGACTGCAGTAGGTGTTAAGTTGACATAATGTGGGCAGTCCTATGTATGTTATGAGGGTAAACTTGAGCCGAACTGTAAATAGGTAAGATACATAGATACAACTATGATGTTTATGTCTAGTTATGTTCACAATGAGTTTTTTATTGTGAGTGATAAAAGCCTAGAGTTTACCACGGGGTTACCGCCCTATACTTGTAACATTTTTATCGTGTACGAATTACCGTAACATCTTGACAGTGTAAATTTCAACAGCAATTATATTCCGCGTAGAAGGATGTAGAGCCATAGTAAAACATGGTAGAGCCGGTCACACTTTTAGAGGTGACGATCTCAGTCCTTAAGGCTAGCAAACTTATCTGTGACCGAACTAGAACCAGGCTGTTCTCTATTATTATGTGACTATTACATAGTCACAGCAACTAATAGGACCAACTGTCACTTACTCGTCGACTACACCTGCGTCTTAATGCGTTAATTAAGGCATTGAATTAGACATTACGCAGATGTGGCCAAAATGTTAACGGGTTAATTACGTGTATACGGCATTATTTAAATGATGCAAGTCATTTATTGTTTCAATTTTATTGTATGCAACAAGCAAGAAACTGGCATCGTGAAAATGTGGCCTTAACCAAGGCCCGGGAAGCCCATGAAGACGCGAGACTTTGAAGTGTTTGTATCATGAAGCAATAGATTTGCTTCATGTTTTGTATACCGACGTACTCTTAAATTGCAACGTGTACATGGCACGAAAGATGCAAAATTTGTGTTAAAGAAAGTACGGAACGTTCTGATAAGTTAGGTTACAACAGCGGCACGGCACAGTGCAGCAATATTCAGTTGCAAATTCCTGCAAGCTCCGACGAAAGGGTCCTTTGTCTCCTCGCCTCGTTCGCTATGCGGTAAAGTGCACAGCAGTAGTAAGTAGTGGAGTTAGACGATTGGAGTTCCTTTCACCCCAAACTATCATTTTACCAGGGACTGATGTATATTAACATTCATTTAATCAATAAAGCGTTCCTAGCCTTTATGGTACGGGAGCCGACGATGCTAAATGTGTACTTGCTCGAGCGTCATAGAGACCTATTGGGTTGCAAAGGTTAGATGATAAGGAGAAAAAAATGTTATATAATGTATACCTTTTCATCGGTGGGGGAAGCGGCTATAGATCTTTAAATATGTAAAAAAAAACTGCCGCATGGACATACTCGAGCGCGTCAGATATTGATACCATCAATGGCCTACGTATTTTTAATAATGTATGTATGTTAATCTGACCGTTTGCATGGTGGGGGTGATCGTACGTAAGGGTTGAAAATGAAAAAAAAAAAAATTTAATCGAGCGCGTCAGATTTTCTAAGGGGGTGTTAAGTGCACCAAAAAAAAGCTCTAATTCAATAATCTGACGATTTGGATGTGACCCAAACTCGCAGTCATTATACTATTATGCAAAAAAAAATCGCCATTTTGAAATACTCAAGCGCGTCAGATTAAGATATATATGGTTCATCTTTATGTCCTAGACTTGCTGTCTCTTAATCTGACGATTATCTAGAGGGATTTCCCTAATCTGCCAAAAAAAAAAATTAAATCATTGAACTTAATTAATAGAAAAGCTCAGGAAATAGCATGCAAATAAAAAAGTGTATGTTTTTAAGTAGAATACTTGTATTTACATAATATAAGGGCCGTAATATCAATCATAGTTTAAACTATGCTTCAGAGTTTAGTCACTAATTATATTTTCTTAAGATCAACGGTAGATAATCGATCAAGTCCAGTTTAAATTATTTAAACTCTCCCGAAGGTTGGTTAAAAACCTCCTTGTGAGATTAACCTTTCGTTTAATTTGACGTTTCTTCAAGATAGTTTTTGAGTTATTCATAATCATAATAATGTGTATTGAATTTATGGTAGTTGCCTCATAACTTTTGACTGGGTATTCCGATTTTTATAATTTTTTTTTATTCGGAAGCTGGTGCTTGTCTTGTGATATTGTATAAATTTGAGCAACCTCTAATGGGCAGTTTTTGAGTTATTTTTAATAATGTGTGTTTATGGTCGCTACCTCATAACTTTTTACTGAGAATTTAAATTTTCATCCTTTCATCCTTTTTTTTAATCGAAAGCTCGTCGTATGTTTTCGTATAAATTTGAGCGAAATCTGACGGGTACTTTTTGATTTATCTCTACTTATCGATTTTGAACATTAAACTTTAATGACGAATTTTTGTTATTTCGGCTCTTATAAATCGTCAGATTATATATTTTTCGTTATCCTTGAATCATTTCCTTCAAAATAAATAAAAAATTAGCCACGCTCGAGAATGTCAAGATGGCGTTTTTTTTAACAACTTTGTAGCCCTCCCCTTTCATTGCGTCATTCTCAAATTGTCAGATTAGTGGAATACACACTTTTTAGCATGTAATTAACTCACCGTACCTTAATCTGACGCGCTCGAGAATGTCTGATGATCAATTTTTTTTTACTAATCTGATCCTTTATTCTTGAGGCGCGGCCTCATATATGGGGCTCATATTTGGTGGAGCTACTTAACTGGGTGCCAGATACCTCCTGTACCTTAATCTGACGCGCTCGAGTAAGTACAAAAATCCCCTCTTGGGCTCCCCAGCTATTATAGTTGCTTGGGTGACCGCTGGAACAAATTTTTTTTGAGGTTTCCGTGCTTTGGACGTCTCATAAAAGCGTTGGTCGTTAGTTGGCGTTCGTAAAGCCATGTCATAGGGAAAGCGTGGTGGAGTACGCTCTAGACTTCATTAGTTATGAGGAGAGACCTGTGTCCTGTAGTGGGTCATCAATGGGCTACTGCCAATAAAACGTTAGATTATCAAAATCGTCTTCGTGCATCTTATACATGCACTAATATCGGACATTCAGAGTTACTTAGTCGCAAAATATAATAATGGATTTATAGCTATGTACAATTTATGTATGCCCCAGGTGAGAGTGATTTGAAATGCCAACGTGACTCAGTTTATCAGCAAGGTATCCAATAACAAATGGAGGGTTGCCGTCGCTCGGGGCTCGAGGCTCGCCTCTGGGAGGCTCGTCTCCCAACGGCCGCGTGGATCGATGCGCGCCAAGGCCACGGCCGGGCGGCTATCGATTATATATAAATAGCGGCAGCCCTACGCCTCGGTGTGCCGCCCCCGCACCCTCACCCCCCAGGACTCGCTACCAGTTCGAGGCTCGGTTAACCTTGTTCCACGCGGGGAAAGGATTTTTGCTCCGCGCGGAGCGTATGAGTCTAACGTAGGTCATAATAAATAATTATAGTAACCTGCGCATTACAAATTATACTAAGGGTTAGATGTCGAACGTAATATACAAAGGTTACGTCGCCGACACCACTTGAATAATTTTCATATTTACTACAGACTAGATGTGTCCGCGACTTTGTTTGTTTGGAACATTTTACCCATGAGACCGTGGGAATTCCACGATAAACAGTAGCCGATTTGATGCTTTATAATGTTTTGGGCCCGTGGCCGTATAACACCCTATAGATACGGCAGTGGTACAGCCGTTCCAAAGACATAAAAGCATAAAGCTCGGATAAGACTTATAATATTTATATCTGTTAAATGTCTTTTAGTCATTTAAAAGCACTCGAAAAAACAATAGTTTGGTAATCACAAACACACTTATTTCTTTGTATAAATCTGTTGGTTAACTGGGGCTTTAAATCCTCTTATTGTGAGTTCTGTCGGGACAAAAGGTTATAGGGCGGTAACCAAGGGCTGACTCATTACTATTGAAGCAGTTGTCGTATCGTAAGAGTTCCATGAATATGATAAAATCACGCGAAACTACTTCGGGTACTTAATTAATATCAATTCTGTGTACCTAATCTGGCGACAAAATTAGTCATTTTAATTTTTTAATGTTATCAGAGTAACTCGTCGTTCGACATATTAATATCGAAGACTTTAAGTCGCAAACAAAATCATATTTTATCCAGCGGGGGCGGAGATTGGGAGATCCATACTAATAATAACATTGATACGGTATGGTAATGTGCAAATATTATAACACTGTTTCGACGTGTTGATGCATTTAATGCTCCGGTCGAGCCACCTGATGTTAGGTGATCACCGTAGCCATGGACATCAGTAACAACGAAGGCCATCTTATGCATTGTCAGCCAAGAAAGTAGGAACGAAAGAATATACTGCTACTTAAGTTCCCAACTGAAATACGACACGTCGTTTGGCGAATGAGTTAAGCAAGAGGGTGGTAACTAGCTTAGCTAGACTTGAACCATACCACCATTTTTTTACTTCAGAGAATCCCTACCACCATTTTTTATTACTTCAGGAAATGCAATACGCATACCATCCGCTCAGGGGGATTCGTCCCGCCTACCCCTGATTATGTGGGACTCTCACTACCGTAACGAGGCTGCCGCACAGTGCCCTGCCCGGACTGGGTGCTACTCTCTTCCATGGTCCCGGCGTGGCAGCCACTGCCTAGGCGGCGGCATCAGCATGGGCGCTCAACCAAGTGGAACGTTCCGTCCCCTCCGTATTTTTTTAAGATCTCCCTCAATGCGAGTTCATTTCATGTGTCATGCTGCTGGTTTACACCTATCACATATTTGAAGTAGCCGTACTGCCCAGAACCGGAAACTTAACATCGTTCAGCGTGACTGGACGAGTACCGAATACCCGTAGGTACACTAAATTACGCTACTAGTTTTAGTTTATTCTGGTCTGTCGGCTTTTGGGGTCGAGAAGTATGGACCAATTTGAATTTTTATGTTATATCTATTATATCTACTTAAGGTAAGTCCCGCTTTTAGCGGAATTGCCTCGTTTTCAGATCGTTTTGTCGATCCCGCTGTCCCCGTCAGGAACTAAAGGTCCCGCTTTGACATAGGAAGCAAAGAACAATTTAATAGCGGATTATCCGTAATGCCAAGGAGGCAGACTAGAGGGAAAGCAATATGTTACGAATTCCGTAGACGTTCTCATTGGCGTTCCGCTTGCACACGTGATGGCCACCTTAGTTATATCGCTTTATCGTTAATCTAATCGCAAAAGACAATTAATGTGGCAGTAGAGTTCTTAAGAAAACATAATTTAGGCATGTAAATTTCGTCACGTCGGGTACCTACGTATAATATTCTTAAAGACTTTTCTTATTATATTATTTGACTCACAGTGAGTCGGTTGAGTCACTGAACTAAATAAGTAGTTACGTATTACCTATAGAAACTTTATTGAAAACTATGCCGTAACTTTCGTTCTGCTTTCCTTTATTAAAATTATGAATATGATCATTTGGTTTTTAACCATTATAGTTCTTGAACCTAATTTAAATATTTCAATGAATTTCAATAAAAAAACTCGACGGTGGCGATGGCGTTATTCAAAGTTATATTTAAAATGATCGCAATTTTAAAAGATATTGACAGTTTCTTCCACTAAAGTTACGTAATCGTAACACCTACACACTGATGCGATGGGTTATAAGTCATCATTATAGGAGTAACTGCACCCATTGCTGAACCAGCATCCGAACCTCAGGGTGTGTTAGGTCCGCTACGAGGGCGGCTCGACCACAGCTCCTTCGACAGAATCGAGTTACGGACGTGTCTAACAAATCACCGAAACGTCTCCGCTTGTTGTGACTGCGGTTGTTTGGATACGGAAGGTCAAGGGCGGGGGGTGGCGAGGGGTGGGGGCTGCGCCCGCCCGGCGGAGGCCATAGGCGTGGCTCCGGCTGGAAATAGACTCAGCAACGCGGTTTGTCAACACACGCCCACGCACCGCGAGTGCTCCCGGGCGGCGCGGGGGGGGGGGGGCAGGTGCGAGGGCTCCCCGGTACTTCCTATCGCCCGCTTCTGGGAACCGCCGCGTACTTCCGAGGCCCGCTCCCCCATGGTTGTATACTTGTATCGTGGATGACGAATATCGCTGCGGAACATCCCTCGCTAGTGCTAGAGTATCACCTCGCGTCGCGTGCACTCGCTTGCCAACGAGAATACAAAAGATATCAACGAGTGTCCGACACCTGGGTTTCATTAATGTTTGTATGTCGCTCACCTAATATCACTATTATCGTTACGTCAGCGTTATAAACTGCGTCCGGAATACCTACTAGATATATGTTTTTTTGCAGTCCATGACTCCATGTTTTAGTTTTATAGATTCCTCAATTTATAAAGTACATTGTGTCGTAAAATAATTCCATAAAATCATACACGAAGGTGTATAACATACCTACTTAGTACCTATGTACCTTTCTCGAATCCGGTCAAGTATATAGCTCAGTTATTTAATATTGTCGTCGGATAACATTAGGATTTACGGCTATCATGCCTGATCATTTAATACTGTTGCAACGCCCTGCTAGAGACCCCTTAACTTTATTAAATATTCAACTTAATAATTGTTGTCATAGCCCAAAAGATTAATTTTATACCGAGTACTTCTGAGACTATCAGAAGATGCTACCTCGCGTAATCACATTTAGTAGTTTTAACAACTTGCTAAACACTGAAAGTGTACCGTGTGTGCACTCTTAAGGGACACATCATTCACATGAGGAAGTCTAACTGAGAGAAAGTGGCCGCGCGACGAGTGCCATTAGGTCAGCTAGCTTTAACGATACATCATCTCATCATGTTTAAATGATCTAGTTAGTACTCTTTCAATGCTTGAGTGTCTAAATTGGAACCTGATCGAGAATAATGTGTTCCCGGTGTTGATATGGTTCAATCAGTTGTCTCTTGGTCCCACGTTCTCAGTGAGGTCCGTTTTACAGACACTCACTGACACCACTTGACACGTAGTTTTTGTCAGCCATTCGAAGGCCCCTTCTGGTCGGTGGCCCTGAGCATAGGCCCCGTGTGCCCTTATGACAGATACGGAACTGCTTGTAAGAAAGTAAAACCCGACTACTGGACCACTAACTCACTTTAAATGTAGAACAGAAAATACACTAAGCTCTGGGTATTACACTATAACTTGTTACTTGTACATTTACCAACGACCATATTGTAGTTCGGAGGACGGAAGTCGGAACGGTTCGGACGGTAAACTGCCCTCGGCGCTCTGACCGTCCATCGTCGGGCGCCGCCACCGATTCTAGACTAGACTCGCTACCTTAGTACTAATCGATTAGGTAGTTTCTGAATACGAAATTCGAAAAATACGAAACTAAATCCTAACAAATTCGTCATAATGCTAAGTGTCTCATTGTTATTGTTTTTTTTGTTTAATATTGTATGTGTTGTAGTATGTCCTGAATAAATATTTTACTTATAATTATGTGTCCGTCCGTCCATATGTCCAAGTCATTTTATTCCGAAACTGTTAAAGGGAGCCTCCCATACATGAAACTGAACCAAAAGAAATTATGTTTTAAACATAAGTATGTTTAACATAAGATTCTGTAGACATCCCCCTACTGTAGGCGGATGTCTACAGAATCTTAAACATCACATTAATGCATAATAAATTCTCGGTAAACGGGAAGTGCCCTTTAGCATTTGACTATCTTGCGAGCATCCAAATGCGCGTCGTAATCGTGGCATAAGCGGCCGTATGTTTTGATAGCGTTCACTTGGAAGTTTGAATTTTTCTCTAATCCAAAGGATTATAGATTTGATATCAATTTCAGCTTGAATGTATACCACACGTGTATGAGAAAACTGTCTTGTGATTGGTAAAGGCTTCGTCGTTTCTTTTGAGGTACGGAATACTAAAAACAGACTAAAAACGATAAAATAACATTCGTAATATTGGACAATCTGTTTCATTTACTTCTAGAAGGAGTTTTGCCGCACCGTGAAGCCAATTAGAGATTGTCATCTTTACGATTATACGTACAGCCGGGTTGGCCTGACTTGGAGCCAAATGCTGGTGTACTGCTCGTGTACCCATTATAACTTAAACCCCGCGTCGTCCCTGAACTTGCAAAGCCGCTCACGAGAACCAATTACGTTACACGTGGCCGTCGGTTGTCGATTGTGACGATATTGCAATTTTCTTTACAGAACACCAAATAGCTGAAATATTCTTATGATAAATATTGTATAACTTGTCATGAAAATAACACTAAAGTCATCATAACGGGGGATTCTTACATAGATTTTCAAAAACTGAAGTTAAAATCAGGTAGGCATATAACACACGACAAGCACCAGCTTTCGAATAAATTGAAAATCCTGAGAAACTTATATGAAAAAAAAAATTGTATATGCGTTCCACATACAGGATCCACATCAGATGTTCATTGGCACACTTCTATCGTGGTTAGCTTATTACCTGTACATACGTACACTTTGACTGCCGTCAGCGTCATCTCGGATTCATTACTTCAGCCTTTATCTGTCCCCTGCTGTCTCTCTCAGTGCGTGCCACATTACTCTGTCGCTACCATCGCCCGTCTTTCTATAGTCGTCGGTCCATCGGGCTGCTGGTGGTGTTGGTATTTTAAATGTGGAACTGTTAATATAATGTGTTATAATAAGCTCATTATTAATTCCCATGGACAATGCAGATGTTTTAAAATTTTTACCAATAAATTTAAATATGTATTTTAAAGTGACATGCTTCATTATTAATTCTGTTATATTAATAGCTAAATATTTAATCAACTTGTTGCATATGTATGTCATTAACAATTTCCCGGGAGAGTACAATACAGATCGACAAAAGAATGTTATTTCTATTGAAGTTCCATTAATAATATTATTAAAATAAAAAACCATACTGCTTAAATTGTTACGCTTTTTTGCAATTTTTGTGAAACTTGTAAACGTTATATAATAATGTTTTTTGAAATGGTGTTTTTACGATCTTTGATGTACTACCCATATTGCTAAGGTGAGAAAATAAATCAACCCATCCCCCCTTTTTCATTTATGGGTGCCATGCCCATCTTAAAATTTTATACAGTCTTTGTTACTATCACAATTCTGACAAATACAGCATCTCATATTATGTGAAAATTCGTCCAGCCGTTTGTGCTGTAGGGCATGCCCAAAAAATAGACATATGTACATACGAAAATGATTACACTCCTGACGCGCAGTCGGCTAAAAAGATTTTTGATTTTTGCGAAGGGCTGGAATAGCTTGCCTGCTTCCATTTTTCGCACTGTGTATGATATGGGAGTTTTCAAGAGGAGAATCAATGGGCTTTTATAAGTTAGTGCATACATCATTCTGGGCTTCATTGCCACTTACCATCAGGTCAGATTGTTGTTAAGCATTAACATATTTTATGTAAAGAAGTTTTCGTTTATCAAGTGCTAAACAAGAACACTTGTCACGGAAGGAAGATGCTGTAGATGGCCGCTACAGCTTTGAGCTGCGAACCCCGAGTGTATATTGGGACCGTGCGCGACGCATATTTGGCAACTTTTTCGGCGACTGTCTAATAATGACATGTAAACATTGTTAATATTTTTGCAATAAATATTATTATTGCAGCCATATTCTGAGTGCGTCCCTATTCCATCACGTTGGCACTTCTGCAAATTCGAATTTAAGCAATTTACTTTTATCTCTCAATAATTATCTTCTGCTGTATTTGATGAAGTGTTAATGATGGAATAAATGTTTCTTTCTTTCTTTCTTTCTTTCTTTCTTTCTTTCTTTCTTTCTTTCTTTCTTTCTTTCTTTCAATTAAAACCAAAATAAAGAGTAAATGGTAGGTACTTGTTGACTTTATTTAAGTGCAATTTATTGAATAGTGTATGTGTAAAATGGATATAATCATAAAAACCGGGTTCGAAAGTCAGCCGAAGTAGTTTCCACTTTTTGTCACGTTGTGCGCTGCGATCGTTTTGGTACACCTATCACCCGCCTCGCACATAGCGAATAGGGGGCTGGTGGGACGGCTGCGGCGCGAACAGCATGGCCGTCGACCGCGGACTAGATTTGTATCCCTGACGGCGATGGATTCGATACAAGACATTATTATTAACAGAATTTTATTATAAAAATTGTTTGTTCATAATTATGAGGTGGGCACCAGTGGGAACCCTTCAGGCTATAAAAAAAATTGTTCCCAGGATTATCTTTTATGATGTATTTTTATTAGCATGTTGTTGCTGTTAGTTTTATAAACAGTAAACTTTAAAAAAAACTGACGTTTTGTACAGCCCCATCTAGCATAGCTACCTACTGCAAGTGAACTATAATAAAACCATAATTACAATTTAATTAATGTCTATAAGCATTTCTCCATAATTTTCACTGCGTAAAATACAGCTGACCCTGAATTCCCGTATGTTTTTGAATCCGTTTAAGAGCTACGATGCCACGAGATAGACACACAAACAGACAGGTCCTTCTTATAACACCCTTTTTGTGTCGGGGTTAAAGGTCCGCGACGGGTGTAATGTGGCCCGCGGGGCTTCGTCGTCCATCGCTCTGGTCGGTGGCTGCTGTATACCCGTGTTGTAACCTTCCCCTGCCCGCAGAGCGCTGGTCAAATATACCGTCATTGTTCAGCGGCCGGGTAAACAACACTAACAACATAATGTATTAAGGCAATTAACATCTATTTGCATGAAAATTGCTCGCCGCCGCCACGCCGATTTACTTCGACATAACAACAGTATCCTTCCTCTTTCTACGAGGTAAACAAGCTTGCGCTACGTCACGAAAACGACGTTCATTTTCTTTCCTTTTTACTGTTTGATTACAAGGAAAAATAATTGTATATTTGTTACACCGATCCTGTTTATAGACCACTAGCTAACCCGGCAGACGTCGTCCTACAGCAAATATTATTAAGTAAACTCCCTCGCTTCGCTTCGGAAACTTGTTACTCCGCTCCTATTGGTCATAGCGTGATGGTATATAGCCTATCGCCTTCCTCAACAAATGGACTCAACACAAAATATTTTTTCAATTCGAACCAGTAGTTCCTGAGATTAGCGCGTTCAAACAAACAAACTCTTTCGCTCTACATTATTAGTATAGATATAGATTCAAGTTACACGGCCTCATGCAGTCTAGCTTATAACTTTCAAGTGTAATTACTGGGGGGAGACGGTCTCCGAGCGGTCCGAACTAGACCAGCCCACATAGGTTTCCGGCGGGAGCAGGGCGCAGGCACTGCTGCAAATATGTAGATACGTCGGGGTCTACCCGCTGGTCGGCGGACGTTCGCTATTTATGCGAGTCCGATGGCACATCGCCGTAACGCGACCGGTTACGTGCGCGCCTTACCTCTAAAAATAGCACCAACCCTCGTACTTACATAATTATTATTGGTCGGAGGCTGTGTTGCCTTCCCTCGCGGCCCGCGGCCGCGCGCCGCCCGCCGGCCGCCGCGCACAGTCCCGGCCCGGCTGTCGCGTGGAGCGCGTGCCTCCGGAGTCCGGACCTCCCTCCCGACGTACCTCATGATGTTCACCTCGCTGACGTCGATGCGATACGACCGGTCTTGAAAATGTATCATTGACACAGATTAAATGATGTGATGGTTAAAGTATAACAACATCGTAAGTTGATAAACATTCGGTCAGTCAGTATTGTAGGTCAGTTGTGAGGCCACGTGAGCCGCAGCCGGCAGCCGCAGCCGCAGCCGCAGCCGGAGCCGCAGCCGCAGCCGCTGGCCGCGTGTGGCGAACGACCCACCATGTCGGCGGATCCGCCAGCTGTGTCAGCGAAAGGTAATTCGGGAAAATTCTTGTTTACGCAATTGTTATTTACCGTGGCAGCAACAAGAAAAACCTCTGCTGTCGTATTATTCTCATGACATGTACTTCGTAATCGTTCATGAGATTCATTAATTCAAAGTAACTATTGCTTATTTATGGACAATGGACAGCCTCCATAAATTTATCCTGGTCTTCCCCTTAATACTCTACTTTGACTGGACAGTTAAGACTCCAGCAGGTGTAGAGTAGAAGGTTTCAATTAAAAACAGGAATGGGGCTTTCTCCCCATACGATCTGTTAGCTTTACGACAATTTAGCAATAGACTTCGGTACGAAATGTTTTTATTGACTTCGGATTTTGAATATACGATATTCGCGAACGTAGATTATTAAAGGGTCTAATTGCTTTTCAATCGTATGTTAATGAAACATTGCGACTTTTATCCCTGATTTGATACCTGAAGACGAGCGACGCTTTCAGGCATTCCAGTGTATAATAATACTGACCATAGTTTGTTGCCTGCAGGGACAACAGGAGTCCGGCTGGCTAGGTGACCATTATGTTGCTCGAGGAGCCTCCAAATAAATTGTCGGGTACCTACCGTCTGGAAGGTTGGAGTCAACGCTTTCTTTCTGTCCTCTTTTTTGACTGCTAAAGCATCGGTGATATCTTCGTGGTTATCATTTACGACGGTCACCATTTACTATCGTTTGTTGGCTTAAGAGCCGAGGATGGTAGCCCATATCATAAAATGTGTCGACCATTTCTTTATCTTTAAAATTTTCTATTCTTTGAAAGTTTAGGCTCAGTTAGGCTTCCTTAATGAGAAGGCGGTATTTTCAATGAACGTAGTAGCCTAGAAGCCTAGTAGACCAGTGTACCTAACTTAAAAGATTATCAACCAATGCGCTATAGCTGAAATTTTTATGCTGATTTTGGTTCCCACGTATAAAACTTTAAATGACTTCTCTGGCGCTGCGCTCCCACATTTGTATTACAATTGGAAACGATATTAAATGCACTCGCAAACATCCGCATCATCACGTGTAGTCGTCATATTAGTTTTGCACGTTCATTATGCATATTCCGACTCGATCTATTCCTGGGGCCTATGTCATGCGTGCCGCCGCAATGGTAATACGTTGTTTGTGGTGTGCGCTACTACGGAGGGTCTCATGATTATAAGAAGGAATGAAGAGTACGTGTAATTTAGCCGCATACGTTTATTTATTATCTTACTACTCGTAGTACCAGCGACTCATAAAGAGAGAAACAGAAACACACGGGCCATAACATAATATTATAAACGTGTGTACGAGTATTTATCTGCGCCTTCGCCCGCGTGAAATACAAACAAGGACAAAATACCAAGAATTATCCTAAGTTTTGCACCTCTAACAACGACTTTTAAAGTTAGATGTCTAGAAGGAAGCGCTACTATAGCGATTAGACCGCCTATTGTGTTTATAATAAATTCCACTAATTGAATGCAATTCGCAGTACCTATGCATAATAAAAGGTAAATTATAAATTATTGTATCTAAGTAGGTTTTCAGTTTTCTCGAATGATCCACCAAAGTATTTTATTAATATTTCCATCTGTTTTGACAAATTGCAAATTCCATTTAATCGCCTAAACCAGGTGTTTTGTTTAAACTATCTAAGTACTAGGAAGCCAACAATATACTCATATTAAATTTGTTGATTACAAATGATAAATAATAATACCTTCAATTACCTGTGGATATCTTATCTGCGCACTCTATAAAGGATTTACTACGAACAAAATTTATTCTTAGGGTAATCATGAAATCCGTCAAATGTGTGGGGATTTCCCCCCGCTTGACTAGAGATGGCGCTGCATTGGTCTTTCAATCTTAATGTCATTATACTTAGAAAAATAATTAATTTTAAAACATCCAAAGTCTGCTGGTGAGTATGATTTACATAGAAATTCCAGAGTTCACGACGTGTTCATGACGTATTTAATTTATGTCGTTTTTTGTACCTTATTACATAAAGATTAGGTTTTTATAATACTTCATTAATCGGAAGCTGCTGCTTGTCGTGTTGTCCCGTTTAAAATTGAGCGAACCAGACGAAAGGTTTTTGAGTTATCCATAATAATCCGTATTTTATTGTCAATGTTGAAGTCGGTTTTATGTGAAACGTTTTGTAATTAAATTAACTGACGTGTGACGTCTAAGCCTGTGGTTTCTATATATGTACATATTTCGATTGATGAGGATTGTGCAATCAATGTTACAGCATAAATGCGATCCGTAATCGCGCATGCAATATTGTACTCAACGCATCTATTTTAATATTGGCTGTTATCCGCGACTTTAATCCACATACAAATATTTACCTTGCATTTTTTTTTTTGGAGGATTCATGAATAAGGTGCGCTCAGTTTCCATTCACTGTTCAGGCAGATTGTTCAAGTATATTTTTAAACACAAAACAAAACGCTCAAGTAGTTAAGTACACTGTACAAACACATTCAGTAGTGTCTACAGGCATTAGTTGGACAGTAATGTTTATTAGCTCTACTTGTTTGGATAGGTCAACAACTACAATGCAAATCCCTCCCGGACTCGGCTCGCAATTATTTAGACAAAAATCACAAAAAGTCGACCAGAAGTGACAAAATGATGGGACACGGCAAACCCGGAAGAATTGTAGAAGTAAATGTCCTCTTCAAGGATTAATATTACGTGTGTGAAGTATGACTGTGAGTTTATTTGGGGCTTTTGACGCATGTTCCTCGACACTACTCGGCGCTAGGCCCCCAGTCTCGACGGCGGCGTCGGCGCCCGGACTGACTCACCGGTGATGTCGCTTTATCTAAATACAAGTTTACAGTTAGTTCTGTTTTCAAATCGTAATTCTGATGTCCTCAATTTATCCGACTTGATGCGCCGTTGATGACAGTTTTGTAAGTGCCTTTCAACAGACTTAGCAATACCGATAAATAAATGAATATTCAATTCGAAACCCTAAGTACTAGTTGTGTTTGGAGGCATTGCCTTTTGGGGGTGTAAGTAAAATTGAAGTGCCCATAATTTTCAAACATTTAAAGTCTTGGTTGATTTATTTATTACAAGTGTAATCGTATTTCACTCATCCAACTGGTACCACCTACTACATTCTTCATCCACTTGGGGCTCTACCTGCAATCACAGTGAGAATTTCGAGACAACTCCTCAGAATTAAAGTTTTATTTTGATTTATTTTTACATTAATTTAGAATTCAGCTGTTATCTTCAGAATTATTAGTCATCTCCGCCCTTCGCTTCGTGATATGAATCCATTCGTGATATGAGGCCAACCGCCAATCGAGACTGTTGCCGTCTTTATCTTAGTATAAATAAAAAGCTAAACGAAGGTAGTGACTGATCGAGTGTCGAGTGTGTGCTAGATAGAGCGGTGCTGCCACCGGCCGGCGCCGACGGCGACGTCTCACGGCGGTGTTTATGTTTGCGGCGTGAGTAACGGGAGCGTCACGGCGCCCGCGACTCTGTGATACTGCCGCCTGCCGGTCATCGCCTGGAATTAACTGGTGACCAACGGTGACCTGCCTGTCCCACCTTCGCTTGCGAACCTAGCAATGAAACATTAATGCTACTTACTGTATTGAAATTTGTGAATAATTATATTATGATATTAACACATTTTTTCCTTACTATGGTTGATCCATTGTAATTGGTTGTACTTTTTTCTATTTGAATAGTAATTTGATCCATAACCTTGGCTTACACTGAGACGGTACCCCATGTGGGTCCCCGTAGCATCATCGGCATCGTCCACACTTTAACGACTATGCATGAGGACCGTGACCAAGCTGACTGATAGATAGACCTGCGACTTCAAACAGTTTCATCTGTGGTTTCATACTGTTGGAGTGGCCGCTCCCATACTTCAGCGGGGAACACCACCAATAGATGAGGGTGGCTTAGAATCAAGAAAGGATAGAGCTCTATCATATTCCCAACATAACCAACATTACCTATTTAGTTAGTATTTAGTATCTACCATTTTCCGCAATATGGCTAGTCAGAATATTTATGTAGGTTTCAAAACGTCGAGTGCATGCGAGTCAAACTTAACCTGTTTCTTATCTGTTTCATACAAATCGCCAAATCTTTATTTTTCTGAGTTGTTGTGTACTATTGTTATGCATCAGGACGACCTCGTCTGTATAATTCAGACTTTTGAGAAATTACTACGTATTTCAACATGTCGTTTGTCAAGTGGCGCGCTTCCGTCAGGTACGTGCGTGAATGTGTCCGTGGACGTGTGTAATTCTGATTATGTTACAATACGCTGCCGCGCTGCGGCGCCGGGGGAGTGAGTCGCAGGCGCCGATCATCTTCGGCTCTGATCTAGTCCTTTATTTATAAACTGCTTACACTCAGCGACTTCGTCTTTATGTCTTGACAAGTTTCCAACTTTTTATGTTATACAATTAATAACATACAAGAAGTTACGGCCACATTTCGAGTGACATGACTCGTCGTACACAGCGACATACAAATTGTCGATGAAATTGCTTCCAGACGCCCATCATTACCGGAAATGTTTGAATTATAAAAGGTACTAATTAAATTAAATCATGTCGCGATATCCAACTCATATGCTTATTTTAAAGTTCTTGTGGTTTGTAATTGTAAATAATTGTTCTGATCTTGTAAAACGATACGGTTACGGTATGTTCCACTGCAATGCATCCAATAAACCTCTTTAGTAGAAACTGTTAATGCTCCTTTGGAAGTTTTCCCATAATTAAATTGTTAGATCAATTTTAATTTTAATTATAAGGTGAGCAGTAAAGACAAAAGTTAATTCTGCAGTGAGACAGTTCATTGGCGGAGTTACGGAATGATCGGTGGGCGCCAAAGTCGAGGCCGCGCGGTGTGTCACCTCGTGACGTCTTTTCCAGCTCTTTCCAAGAAATCAAAATATACATTTCGGTTCAACTTTGACTATTTTAAAAAGCTTTCAAAAGCCATTTGATTTTTTAAGTCCTGTTCCAACACAACGCTAGTTTCATTAATTAAATAGTAAATCTTTTGCAATGTTTTTTTGGGTTATTAGTAGGTATAATATGGGAGATAATTTTGGAGAGGCTAGAGGAGGCCCAAGCGAAACCCATTACAGTTACACATGTCATATTTCGTTACCGGGGATGCGTATAGATTTAAGGCAGGTGTCCAACCGTAGGCGAGTCGGCGAGTGCATCCCGGCTATTTACTCGCTCAAGACACGTATAGAAGATATGACATTCCGTATAAACAAAAGAAACGCATATATATGTCAGCGAGTTCTCGCTGACTGTTCACACCGCCGGCGAGTACTCGCTGACATATGCCGGTGGGACATCTGCCTTATAGTTATAAAAAAATACTATGAAATATCGCTGTTTTTTGCGGTAAATGGAAGATAGATTAGGATAGGTTTGTTCTGTTTTCTCAAAAACTGTGCTCCAAGAAAAGTTGAATTAAAAGTTGAACATCTAGACACGCGGTAGCGTGCCAAGCCAAGTTCTAGCTAACAGAACTGGTTGAACTCTCTTTTTTTGCTATCACTCTAGCATTTGCCTTAATTTATGTGTTTCTGTAGGCAGTGTTTAGAAAACGATTTACCAAATTTAGAAGAAAATATAACTCATCTCCGAATATCCTTTCATATCATCATAAAACTTAAAAGCTGTACTGAAGTAGGTACAGTAAATGTGCAGATTGTTGCAAATACCATTTGTATTTAGTAAATATTAATAAATACGATTCTGAGTCTTCAGTCCAGTACGTAAGTGAGAAAAAAACAAGGCCATATTCATTTTACGCAAGTACTGTTGCACTTTTGTCTGTTTCCTAAAAACAACTTCTTGCCCCTGGCCTTCTCGCTAAATTCACTAGACATTCGTCTCGTATTTTATACTATCCACTGGCCACTGGGATTTGAAGTTAAAATTAATTTATGCACTTAGTCTGTGTAAATAAGTCGGTTTCGTGCGAGTTTTTGTACGTTGCAGGATGTTTACCGGCAGCTAGGAAACTAACAAAACAAGCCCAAGCGAAGATGGTCAAATGTATTGTTGTAACTCAAACTGGCCGACCTCGGTCACGTTCGAAGCGTGTTGCGCAAGGTTAACTATGTTCTAACTAACTAGGTACCCGTCCAAAATGCCGTCGACCTACCAAACTCTTAATTTTCGGTAGCACACGCGACACTCGTTGTAGACCAGACGGAAATTATAATATTTTTAAGAGCCTTGTATAGTTTTGACGCCTTTAAAATATTACTTTAATTAGATACTATTACGCCATCGAATACGGCGATTAGGAAATATCTTTTTGTTTGTTGATCATGAATTCATGATCAGTGAGGTTAACTGTTTATTGTAGTATTGGGAATTGAATTGCTTTTTTGTAGTTTTGTTAATTTGTACCCGTTCATGATCAACATGACTGATTTGGAAGCTTTAATGTTTGCGTGCACAACCATTCTTATTTAACGTTGTTGATTAATTGCGAAACTAAATAATTATTTAGTGAAACATAAGAAAAGCATAACTCGGACTTTATTGCTGAAATTTGCTCGCAACAGGAAAAACTGCCAAACTAATTGTGATCACTCAGTGCTACTGCTGTTACGTGCATCGTGTATTACTGTGGTGTTCAGCTCGTGGACATTACAGCATTCCCCGGGAATAGGATAGTAATAATCCTCGTGATGTGTTGATGTTTAGACATTGACGTTACTGGTTTAATAACTGTGTTTTGCGATCGTTTGATCTTTCGAATATCTCTGTAGCTTAACCTTCGGCTGTAATAAAATTACATTTAGTACACACTACGCTAATATTATTATTATATTTTTATAAATGTAATTTGTGTCTCCAAATATCCCTCAATCACACAGGGTAACGCAAATATTTTCATACGGAAGACACGGGTTGGCGGCTTTCAGTTATTGTTGATCGTGTGTACAGCAACGGAAAAAATTGTTTGATTGATAGCCGTGTTACGGATTTTTCATAATTTGCTTTTGTTTATATCATTTTATAATAATAATAATAATAACGCTACATACTCATAGCCCCACACTAGAATTCCCTGTGTCGTGGGTGCCATGGACAACACAAGACAAGGACACACCCGGACCGAGAACGGAAATTTAAACTCATCATTCAAAATGCCGCCTCGCTGGGGATCGAACCCAGGACCCTCGGAACAGCAATCCGGCGTGTTAACCATTGCGCCATCCGGGTCGTCAGATTCAACTAAACACCTAAGTAACTATGTAATATAGTGTTGTAATTTTATCCATGTGTTTAAAAGTGCTGTAAAACTGTTATGATCAATAAACGTTTTTTTTTATTTTTATTTTAACAAAATTGTAATGGTAGATGATTATGAACAGTTTCATGTGTGTTCTAAAAGAAATCAATTAATTTTCCGTGATTAAGACTTAGCGAGTATGAGAATACGTCATGAATGTCATGCTCATGATGTGTTTCAGAAAACGAAAAATTCAGGGAAGTACTAGTGTTAAATGATACAATTATGTATATCATATCGGATCACAAGGTATGGTTTATAGTAAGTGATCTTTACATTATCGAAAGATAAAGGCACTGTGTCCTTTATATTATACTAGCGAACCGCCCTCGCTTCGCTTCGGGACCCGTAAGTATCAACCGCGTAGGTCCCGCTCCCGTAGGAATTTCGGGAAGATAATAAACTATCACCAAAATTAATTGAGGTTAAATTAAATTAAACTTACAAGTAAAGCTTACGACAAAATAATAGCAAAGTAGCAAAGGATCACAGCAAGATTAATTCAGATTAAACTTGGAAACGCGGCAAGTTTGGTATGGCAGTGGGTTCGACCAAATTTGAAAAACGGTTCTAGTGTGTTAATCTTAAAAGATAGACATATACTGTCGTGGACATTTTTTTAGATCATTTCAAGAGGAATAATTCTTTCATACATATATTTTTGGTATCTTGAATCGTTTTCGCAACGCATGCAACGAAAGCCCTCGAGAATGAATAATTTTCCCCGTTTTTTCCACATTTTCCATTATTTCTTCGCTCCTAATTGTTGCAGCGTCATGTTATATAGCCTATAGCCTTCCTCGATAAAAGGTCTATTCAACACAAAAAAAAATTTTCAATTCGAACCAGTAGTTCCTGAGATTAGCGCGTTCAACCAAACAAACAAACAAACAAACTCTTCAGCTTTATAATATTAGTATAGATACACAACACCACCCCGATTGTTCTGTGAGTCGTGAACTTGCCCGAATTCTTCGATCTCAGAAATTAAATTTTAGTTTTGTACTTGTGCTCGACTTGCTCGGCAGCTTACGAGTACATCTGTCAAATATGCTATCGATGTTGGTTCTCGGAAACTCCCATTTCCACTGGCGGTACTGCCAAGATTTTCGTCGTTTTAGCGAAAATTGACTTGCGTCATCGCAAACGGTGCTCGTAGCTGCAGCTAGCGCTGAATGGCTGTCGAGTGAATGAAGCAAGGCGCTGCTGGGGTCGCGGCGAGCGAGCGCGAGCGCAGCGGAGCGCGCCCAGTCGCCGTCAGCCGTCGCAGTGCGAGCGCGCTCAGTCAGTGTCCGCCCGCGAACCGCACGCGCAGGCCGCGTGTAGTGTGCCAGCGTGCCAGTCGCCGCTCGTCGGCAGTGCCAGTGCCTACATAAGATGCTTGCGTTCGACGCAGTGGATACCGTTTGTGATACAGTTTTACAAAGTGTCTAAAGTGGATTCCGGACTCTACTCGGCCGTGGAGCACGCGCAGCGGCTCGAGCGCTCCCAGGCCATGTATGTCATAAATATAGGTGAGTCCGCAATCCTTCCACATTCCTCGCTCCTCACCAGCTCGCCGATGGAACCAGCCGGAACCGGTACCCGTCCGCTCGAACGAGTCCACCTCTAGTCGGGGACGGCGAGCGGATCTGTATCGCGTTTTAGACCCACTTTTATTTTGCAAACCTTTCTCCGTCATGTTTTTTGAAATGCGTCCACGTCCATACATCCTAGGGCGAATTCTGTAAATCGACCAGCTGTCGGCGGCTCGTATAAACAACACCAGTGATAGCAATCGAAATCGGGTCTCGTACTGTACATAGCACACTCGTACGTCTATGTATATTTTTATTACAGTTCACGTACAACGTGTGGGCGTGTGTTAGTGTGTTTGCGCTATCGGTGTTGCTATTTTTGTATCGTTTGGATGTGTTAAAGTTCTCTTGTTTGAATAAGCGGGCGCTCGCTGTGTGTGTACCGTATCCGCGTTCGGCTCCTTATCATTTTCTTGCTCGTTAATGCCGCAAATTACTTCATGTCTCTGTATGATTTACTTTTGAAATGAATACTGTATGAGACCCCTCACGTTTTGATGTTCACAATATAATATGTTTTTGTAGAATCCCTTCACGTAGAACGATTTTGTTGACGCCGAGTGAACGTATATAGCAAAGCATTTTTTATATGAATGCGTATTAACATATTAATTGTACGTAAAGGCACTAATAGCTGTGAATGCTAACGGCAAGAATATTTTTATAACAAAGTTTTTTAATTTTGCTTATAGAGCTACAAATAATGGAGTTTTTTTCAATCCCCCTTTTTCACTCATCCAAGAAGGATAAATGAAATTTTTAGATACAATTTTAATACTGCTAGATTTATTAGTTATTTTCAGAGTGATAAAAAGTGGAAAATATCTCCGACGACTGTTTCGCTCTTTAAATATAGACGTGACGGTTTTAAACATTGAGATATGTTTATCTGGGCCCCGTTCCGGTCACAGCACAGCACCACTTGTGCTGATCTACAGCGAAACTTACGTAGCTATAACAACGGGTAGCTCGTCATCTGATAGATAAAAGTGAAGCCGATGCTTGTGTTGTTGTTTTGATCGCCTGCCGTTGCATACTATTCTATAACGCACTATACCACTACAGTAACACTATACGTAACGCACTATATCATGACTTTTCCTTATAATTTAAAATATTGTGATCTAAGTATTAAAACTACATTGCTTTGGAAGTACATTGTACCGAGACACGATGTTTTTGACCTTCAAAATCGGACACCCCTTTTTTCATTTGTAGATACTTAAATCTATTTAAATTACAAGAATACATCTTGTGTGTGTGTGGCTTTTCGATCATTGCCATACGTATAAGCGTAAAACTATGGTTGACATTTTTAAGTAACTCTAAAGTAATCTTTAAGTAAGGAAAAAAGTTTTTGTCCTAAAGTTGACTATTGTGTTTATAATAAAATTTACACTATTCTGTATTAAATTTTCAGTGTGCACAATTATTGTATTGTATTGTTGACTCAGCGAAGCGTTTTACCTCTGCTGAGGTAGTACCTACATTCACGCTTCGCTTGCCTCGTCTTGGCGGGGGCTCTACCGTGCCTCCAGATGATAAGGTGTAATGAATTGATGCAACAAGGACACCCTGCGCACCATAGTATCCTTAATTTGTGCGTAAAATAATATTATTAGCGGTACTAAGTGAAGAAGTTGTACTCGTAGCAATTCTGCCGTGCTAACAATAAGAGCAGTAACTCGATTTTTTCAAAAATGAGTTAAGTACATATCCTGAATCGCCACGTAATGCTCTATTAACTGGTCTTACTCCCGTTTTTCTATCTTCACTAGAACCTAAAAATATCATTAAGCCTAACCAGCAGTCTATAAAATGATGTTTTTTCCTTAGCTTATAACCAGGAAATATACTTACCTCATGATAATTATCAGTGTACTTCCGAAATCTTTGTTAGTATTGCTTAGAAAAACCGCTTAGAATAACTTAGAAAATCGAACCTAAAAAAACTTACAAGCTAAAAGAGTAGTCAGTAAAAATTGAATCGAAAACTTTAAACGCGATTTTCTCGGTTTCTGAAATTCCGACTTACTGCTCTTACTGTAAGCACGGCAGAATTAGTATTCCACTCGTTATCATTGAAAAGATAACAAAGTTTACATAATTGTTTAATTTTAGATGTTTTGTTAGCAGCTTTATAAACAGAGTGCAAAGGTCTTCTCGGAGTAAACAAGTTACGAGGAAATGAGCTAACTAACACAATAGTACCTGCTTGACCCACGTGGTAAAATATGAATAAAATATAAAAGGCGTTATTTGCATAATATAGAGTATTAATGTAGAACGTACCTGAAACACTAAAATTATCATAATATAACAATAACATGGTGTTATTGTGTGTCTGGCATTACTGTTACCTACCATCATTTAATTTACTACTGAATAAAAGTATTCTCTGCCTCAATACAAATGATTTTATTATATTTTTCACAAACCACTGGAAATTGCATTTTTAAACACCAAAGTTTTATTTCTTTGAGTTTATTCTCGTGCGAGACAGCGTAATATCTATTTCATAGTATCTACCAATAATATTACCGCTAATTTTATTTTTGATGTGGTGTTATTGGTATAGGTTGATGTTAACAATGATATGCTCAAACGCAAACAATTTTGGTCAATTTATAACCTCCCTTTTGTCCAAGCGCTTCGTCGTTTCTTTGAACCCTCAAAACTTGAGATTGGATTAGGTAATACTAAACTAGATTTTGTTTATCGGCCAACCAACATATTTTGTCTAGATTTGGAGATTGATCCACACGGAACAGTACACGATGGTTGTGTGCATTGAGCCAATCTGTTTTCAGAGTAGGATGACCAGCATACCTGATTTAAGTTAAATACGCGAGTGTCGTGGAACAATATTGGAACGAAGTTATAATATTGCACCGACTCTGACAAAAACGTGGCGTCATTCCTATTATTTTATATTTTTAAAGATAATTAAGGTAGCAAACAAGCACGCAGCACCACCCTTTCGCTGGCGTCCATGACAAGTGTGACTGACCCAGAACAAGAGTCCAGAATCTCGTTCTAATTCGGTCACAGGTGCGTACCCTTGAGGACTGAGATGGCTGACTCCACATCTTTCTATCCGGAACACAATTGCTGTTAAAGCAATTATAATGCCGGTAGAAATTGTACTGATAACCGTGGCGAGCAGTGGTACTATCCCTGGTGAACTCTAGGTCCCTACCACCTATCACAATGCATTATTCATGTACATTACCTGATATATCTCACCTGACAGCTAACATTTCTAACCCGACAGCTGGCTCAACTGCGCATGAGCGTGACATTAAAAGCCTTAGGTACTCAATTTGTCTTCCAGCCTCTACCCGTATCGTGCGATAAGGAATTTTGTTGCAACAACGATTCTAAACTAAGTTTCAGCTTTTCTCTAAAAGAAGGCTCGGCAACTTGTGAAACGTACCTATGTATAATGCTCGATTCACATAATATCAGTGAAGTCATCGTTCCGTCACAGTACCGGCAAATCTTTCATAGTATAGTAAACCCAACTTAAGACTGAAACGAAAGAGGCGCTGTCGGACGCATTTGACATTCATTTGACCAATCATTGCACACTAGTAACTGACAGATGAATGAACACAACGTACTTATGAATGACTTTTCGTTAGTTCCAATTTTTGCCATTTCAGAGATAAGTTGGGCGGACTGTACATTCTCGGCATTGTCAGTGAAGTGTCAGTGCTGACAATGCCGAGAACAATAAACAAAGAAATCAGCGCAGCTTGTAATAACATTTGAACAGTTTCTCTATCCACCTGTTGACGCCATTAACGAAGTCTCATAAACAAGGTTAAACTATCATTATGTTGTCTCAGGTGGTCAAAGACGGTACCTACAGGTTTCATAACAAGTAAGAGAAGTTGAACAACAGATTTAAAAGAATCCATATTACACGTGGTCAAGCAAAATTTGTATCGATAGAGGCCCAACCTATATAAGTAAGTAAGTAAGAGTATAAGTAAGTAAGTAAGAGTATAAGTTTTAATTTTAAGATAGCGGAAGCGCTTACATATAAGTCCTCCGAGTCTCCGTTATCTTCATGCCAGACTTCATATAAATCGGCTAAAAGCACACAGAGTTACTTTCACATTGATAATATTAGTATAGATAACAGTGACAACAGGCTACAATAGGTATCATGGCCGACAATACTCGCAACTCGCCACGTCCATTGCTCGTACGGTGATTCACGACGTTCCGAGGTTCAGGCGATTCGATGTTCAAGCAATGTCTGCTATTTGTGGTTATAAATCTTTCCGATCATTTTTAAATTCCATCCATTTTCCTGTTACACCATAAACTTGCAATTGCTGTTTGTTTTATATATTACATGTGTACTGATAGGTATATTGTTTATTATCGTCCCAATTCGCTTTATTAAAGTGATATCACAGTACTTACCGACGATATTGAAAGTAAGGAAGTGATATCGAAAGAAATACGTGATGTTTCATCAGAGATTAGAAACACATTATTCACCGGTCAGGCTATAATCGTATAATCTGAATAGATTGCTATAATGAGATACGCTACCTGTTTCGTTTATTACTTTTCAGTAACGAAATCTTTGCAAGGTTTAGGCACATAAACAAATTCGGTGAGCTCTGCAACATCTAGGGTACTTGTGATGTGCGAAGGAAGGGGCATTATTTTTACTCCAATGCGGAACTTTTGTATGCAGCCTTTTCCTCTTGAACTACCGATTAGACGATGGAGAGTGATATGCGTGGAAGACTGACAGCGAAGTTAGCCAAATCGGTCGCAGTGCCGTGGGGGCTGTGGTTGCGTTGGTGCGACCAGCGCGGGCGGCAGACGCAGCGGCGACGGCGCCAGGCCGCAGACCCCACCGGAGCCCGGGAAGCCGCGCTCGCCCAGACATTGACACGCATTCCGACCTCCTCACTCATCGGCCCGCGCAGCCCGCGCAGCCCGCGCAGCCCGCCCTCACCTGACCCAATAATGGATCCCATTTGAAACGGTTAACGATGTTGACATTTTATGGATGCCATCGGGTTACTCAGGCTTCTTTGTGAAGTAAAGACGCGTAGGCACGGTAAAGAGAAAGGAGGAAAACGGTAACGAAAAAGCAACACATGGTTGGTATGTGATTGTTGACATGTGCTTATGTATAATGTATGATGATGATTGTATGTTTTTATATAAGGTACCATTACTTTATGCGACTGGGTTGGAAGTAAAAGTTCTCCTTATTTAATTTCTCCATATAGGTAAATGTAGATCAACAATTTGGAACCATAACTTTGCAAACTTAGCTACAGTAGTGTCACCTCTTTCTTTTTCTTTAGTTGTTGTTAACGGGAAGTGCTTCACGTAATCGCATTCCCTCGAGATGCCACCACGAGCTCACGAGCTTCCCACGTGCCCCCCCCCTCGCCCCGGTGCGCGATGCATTCAACCCGGAGCCGCGGTGTGATAATTGAAGCGTTTTTTTTTCCGCGTTACGTCAGGGCGAATGACGCACGCCCAGATTTGCGACCGAAATAACGCGCATGTCGTCTAGACGGCGACAAATGGTCGCATGATATATTGGATCACGAAGGACACATTTTCATACTGACGACCGAGTATCATCTAAACTCGGCGGTTCTCTTTGTTTGTTGTGAGTTTGTGCTAAGTGCGAATTGACATAATATATCTGTGACTGCGGCAGTATTCTTTTATCTCAACCACAACAAATAAGCACAGTGAGCAAGATAATTATCATTATCATAATATTAAATCTTCAGATTCGATTTATCTGTGTGCTTCCACAAGGAAAATTGAGAAATAGAATGCATTCGTATATTGGAATAATGTAGTATGATGATTCAGTAATTACCGATTCGATTGTAACTCATTCATGGTGTGGTGCGGGCCGGGCCGGGCCGCAGTCAGCGTTCGCATTGACGTCAATTATTAACCGCGGTTATGAAGCATTTAGGTCATCCGTTATAGTGCTTTAATAACTAATGACAGTTTGCTTATTGTAGGTAATATTATTGTATTTGCTTATTGTAGGTAATATTAGCTTATGGTCGGAGCCGAGTCAGGGCCTGGGTCACGGGAGTCCGCACCTGTCATGAAACATAAAATTTAACTTGAGAGTTAAATCCCAGCTAGTGCTGCGGTGAAAACCTGTCACATAGTAGGAAAAGATTCGGGGCGCGCTTGGTTTTCTTCGTGGTTATGTTTGTCGCTGACTGCGAACAATGTAGGTGAGTTTCCGTCGCCAGTACCTTCATCTTTTTTGCTGCGGCGAGATTTACAATTAATCTATCGTGCAATTAAAGCGATTCTATAGAACTTATTTATTTCTTATGACGAACGACGCGGTTCCGGCCTGCAGAAGAAATTGTGACCCGTTGCTGGTTGTTTTGTCGGGCTCTCCCATTGTTCTATTATATTATCCTCGAGCTGCAATAGCTTCATGGTAAAAACTATCCACGACCCGAATTGTATTGGAGAAGCAGTGTCTTTATGCTGAGCAGCTTTTGTTCTTTTGACATTGATGTTCAGACCAAAATATGCTTTGTTCGACTCGGTAAAATGTGTTTTCTTTTATGGAATCAATTGGTACATAAGATCAATTAGTTAATAACTTTGTTACAGAGGTATTTACACGTAAATGAAATGATGAACCCCAGCATGTAGAGCAAGAATGCAACGTCGTTTATCGCTAGAGACGTTTCGCCCTGAACATTGCAAGCTGCCAGGGGCCGAACGTGGCTCACAGTGAACCTAATTTTAGTTGCAGTTTTTTATTGTGTGATACAAAAAGTTTTTTGCACAAACAAACAGTACGCTTCCGGTCCGGCGACGCGGCGGGAAAAGTTCAATGTCGGACCCTTGGCACTCGCGGACGTACCGCTGGCGCTGGGGCAGAAGAGGCGGCCGAGTGCTGATTGCTATCGAGTTCACTTTTTACTTTGCTTTTTAACTGAACCATTTTTATGAAGCTGACCGTTGTTTTGTAGTGGTGTCTCCAGTGATTTGGTTGAGCGTCTGCGATCAGAAGGCTTTTCTGAAAACCTTTGACGAAAACTAATGACTAATGACAAGTTATTTAGATTTTAGTTACGAACGATATTTTCTTGTTCCGTGTATTAATGTCTTTTCTCTATAGTTAGATAGCGTCGCCGTTTTACATGGACAATCACGTAATAACTAAAATGTTTAAGACAGACTGTCAATGACTCGACCCGGAGCGTCATCGAGCGTACCCTGCGGGTGTCTTCTCCGCGGGATTAGTGTACGGGTAGCGCTAGCGGTAATGCGGCAACAATGGCAGCGTGAGATTTCATTACGTTGTTTACATTTACATTAGCGGTGCGCAGCGAGCCGCGAAATTGCCTCGCGCTTCCGTATCGCGGCCACTCGGAAAGGGAAGCGATTCGGTCGCAGGTTTTTTCAAATCTCTTGGCTGCGCACCCACCCGGAAAGTTGTAAATTTAAATAATTTATTGGGTTTACTATATAATGTACCTTCTGCTGTTAGCGTTTTATCTGTTTTGCACGACTTTAGCGTTAATTTCTTTAAAACTAATAATTACAGTGTATGTTGATTACTATGCCGCATACCCCAGAAATTTTTCAGTCGCTCCGGAGGCGGAGTCGAGTCGTCTCGTATCATTTCCACAGACCAATTAAAGGATACCTACCATAATCATAATTATCATAATCATAATTACCATTATCATAATTATGGTGGTAGTCTACTGTCTTGGTTCACAAATTAGGCTAAGGTATAAAGTATTCAGAATAATACAGTTGCTCCTTGAAATCTCCGTGGGAGTTGCAGAATGTCGCCCTAGCCCTGGGTGACCTTTCAATTTCCTTTACGTACAAAATAAACTAAATATATCAAGTTTCGTTTCCCAAGTGAGACGTATTTTGTAGCTGCCAGAGGAATCATTTCACCGATACCCACGCGCGCCCCCACGCCCCCACTCGCCAATTATCATACTGAGCTTGACCTTTTGTTACGTTGGCTGGGTAGAAATGTACTCTATTAATATGTTACCATTGAGTCAGATGATAACTTCTACATATTTATACAATGTATATGGTATACGCAAGGCAGTCGACGGTCGATACCTACCCTAGGTTATCCTTTTTTGAACCACTGCATTATTTAAATTTACACTGTTTCTATTTTTGAGACCTTTTGTCCTAATCACGTACGAGCCACAATCACAGTTTAAAGTATGATATGGTATCGTTTGTGAGTTGTGTTTGTGAGTCCCAAACTCCCAACAATTTAATACTACGTCTGTGTGGCAAAGCTTCCACCAACCTTCGGATAACGAAGGTGGAAGTTATCGCCGCTGCACTGCCCTACGTTACGCATCACTGTTGTTACGTTTTCACTCAGTCCTCCGAAGGTACGTAGATAGGCAGCAATCCCATGTGTTTGGCAATTCAATCACTCATACGTTATCAATAGGTATTAGGTACCACCGAATGTATCTACAGAGGATATAATTTTATACTTGTCTATTTTCTTGAAAACTCTGGTTTTCCCCCATTTCTCGTATGTTACCCGTGTGGTGTGCATATGTTATGGTGTAAAGTGAATTAAGTTTGTCCGTAGATATTATTATAGATTCGATACCCACATAACGTTGCATTGGGAAATATTAACTTAACCTTCCACTCGTATTGAATACAAATCAAATGACACTATACATATATGTAGTTAATTTCAGACACTCACGCGTGCTAGAGTTCTAAGAAACACCACGTCACCGCCGGTTGCGGCCGGCCGTTGTCCGCCGCGGTGACACATTCCTCTAACATTTACTACTAAAGGTTATTATGACGAAACTTTAAACAGGTGATTTCCCCGACCAAGTTGTGAACTATTGCTGCACAGACGTAGAATTATTCTGAAAGTTGGCCTTATAAATCAGCCGTCAATAATTGCGATAAGTATAAATATTTTCTTCTATTTCTACGATCAAAGGGATTTAAAAAGTAGCAATGTTTCTTTTCTTTAATCCTACCATGTTATATTTAGGTCGTCAGGAGAAGTGGTACAATCCAGGGGTCTAGCCTTACTAAAGTCGAGACTAGCTCAGCCAATTAAAGTTTAGTTAAGAGAGGTTCACTTGTTCCTATTAAACAATAATAGAACATAATTGGTGACGCGCTCCCCAAACCTGAGGAGTACTCGTTTGTCTGGATGTTGATTTAATTAGCGGGAGCCGAAAATAATCCACTCATTGGGTTAATTGCGTCTCGCTGGTTAGTCACTGCAGTGGTGGTCATAGAGAGAATTAAATAATTATGTAGTTAAGAATGTCTTGGTTTTCATCTCCTATTTACTTTTATTGTTTGTAAATGAGTATCAGATACACTTGCGTCCCCCCTCCGTCTCGTTGCAACTCTTTTGTAGAAGTTCGCGGTTCCTGCTTCGGCACAAGAATAGTTTCTGACTACTTACTATCGCGAATCAAGCTAATCTTCCTAAATTGTTATCTCGTTTTCATCTTGATTTTATAAATGCTATACAAATACACTCAATTGTTTGTGTTTACACCTGAGTGGAGACTACAACTCGAAACCTCTCGATCAGATTGTATTATATCGAGTGATTCGAAGCTGAAGTAGTTGCGGGGCGGGCCGCTGTGTGGCGCGTTGTATTTGTTTCAAATCGTGTCGCACCACTTATTAATCTCTATAAATAGACGCTATCGGCTCCCGAGCAATTAACTGTAATGACGCGTGTACACTGTACAGTCTGTACACACTGCGCGGAATGCGCACAGAGTCGTTTACACCTCCACACACTGGACCGTGCGGTACACTCGTACTACTGCTTATTAACGTTTTATATTGTTATTACGTTCCAATGTTGCATTGAAAAGATAATGTAGGTATCTGCGATTGCATTCTGACAACCCGCTAGATGTTTTAATAAATTAAACAGCTTGGCGTTGAGCGCGTTGTAGTCACAGTGATTCCATGGCGTGCTGGGTATCTCTAAGCCCCGCATGTAAGACATGTCAAAGCAACACGGCTGTAACGAGGCCGGCAGTGTGTCGGACCTCTAACAGTTCACGTCGGGTCGTTCGTTCCCGTTGCCGTATATTTGGATTGTGCTAAATGTCATGTCGTGGACGATGAGTAACGGGCTGTGTACACGCTCGCCGGGACTGCGCGGAGCCGTTGCGGGCTATGGTTGCGCTAACCGACTGATGTCACACACAATATTAACAATGTGACCAGTGATAGAACTAAAAATGTTTACTTATATCTCTATCAATCTGCTTTGGAGCAGTGTGGTACTTTATTACCATACCTAATGCTCTAGGCCTCCTCAGTTTGAGAAGAGTCTTGTAGAGCCCGCCCATAAACGGGTTGAACGCATTTTTGTATTTGTTAGCCACGAATGAGGTAATTACGTTACTAAATGCGAATACAAACAATTAAAAAAATGCATCGAGTGATAGTACCTAATGGTAACAGAGGGCATCTATCCGATTGGCCTAAACTGTAGATAAGTATTACAAGCTGCTCGTTGTCAGAGGTCAGCGTCAGAGAAGAAGCAGGGAGGATTCTTTTCCTTGGTTATCAATTCTTGGTATTCAATCAGTTATATTCTTGGAGAAATCAACCCGATACACTATGACTTCATCACCATTTAGACTTACCATTAGGTGGAATCGTTGTCAAGCACTACCTTATAAGAAAAAAAAATACTAAAGTCTCAATGACTGTCGTATAAAATGTGAAGGCGACGTTATAGAATAGAAAACTAGTCTATATATTTTTGATTGATCTATGATTTGTTGTTTTGCTGATGTCAATAAAATTAACGTAGGTATAATATATATCCTTCTTTCGATGTTGTTGTAGGAATTGTGACGTCTATTGGTAAATGAGTTGTTTGTCGGTAGTGTAGGTAAAGTATTGCGGGACGAAGTTCAATTTAATAAAAATAATTGAGAACCTCTAACAATTGTGTGGATTTGATTTATTAAAATGTACCTATACTTATACAAGTGAAATTCATAAAATTAACACTAGTTCGTTTTAGTAAAGACTACCTAACCAGTTTAATATTCGAATTGAATTTGAAAAGCGTAGGCTTGTAGGTACTTTCGTTATCAGCTGTTAAGTTTCGACCCAGATTAATAAATACATAATTATGTCGCTCACGTCATACTTGCAGTACGCGACGTACGCGTACGCTTGATTCGTCGCTGTCTTGTATTTAGCTATACGTATTCAGGGTGTAAATGGCTCTATCAATGCTCGAGCCTAAATCACTCTCGGCATAAAGTCACAGTAGTTTACCATGCCAATGTGCAACTCGGTCGACGTAGATACGAGTATAGTGAACCTAGCAGAAGCTACGCCGCCTATCGAAGCATTGTCTTAATAGTCCCTTTGTAGACGCTGGGCAGCCTTAACGCCCGACAGCGCTCCAGTTCACCTAGAACACTATGGTATATACGTTCGACCCGAGCCGGGAGCGCTTCAGCACAAGTACAATGTGTTCGTTTCGTAATTTTAATTTTTCATAATGGCGACTATATTTAGCGTGAGTGCAGAGCGGCGCGACGCCGTAAATCAACGTGACGATTGCGTGCGCCCAGCACCCCGGCCGCTCCGGAGACGACCAATTAACTTCAGCCATCTGCTTCCGGAATCCAATTCTTATATACTTTGATAGACTATATATCAATATTTATGATGAAATTAATGAATGTATGAAAAATATTAACGGCACTCAAATAATATTGCGATAACAATATAGCAATCTAATGGTTGCCGTTTCTATCGTGTAGGATAGAGGATTTAATTCTAAAATTATTCCAAGGGAACTTATTACCGGGAACAAAATATCCTTTGTTCAGGCCAAGTTTTAGCCGTATGTGATTTTATCGCAATTTCTTTCCCAAAATTACAAAATTATTTTTTTACGTACTAAAAATCTAAATCGGTTACGGTGAAGGGAAAGAAGGGCAACACCTAATATCTATTATTTAGCATTATGCTATGTCCTGGTGGCCAGCATACGCTACAGCTTGAAATTGCGCGCAAGCACCTCATACGCCTTTACGTGATCAGGTCAGTAAAGGTCAGTAAATTATGTTATAAGATCAAAATGAATCACGGATTATCTATTCCATTCCATTGACGCCATCCGTGACACTTGTGAACGCTATCGTGAAGCAATAGATTAATGATTAAATATACAAAATGTACCAAATGTAATTTGTAACGAACCGTGCCGTGTATCGACCTTGTCGGTATACATTCAGTGAATAAATCATTTTTGAAAGTGCGTGCGCGAATGTTGCACAAATTGTCATTATCCGTCTACCACTCTACAATTTGTCACTTGGACTAATTGACACTTGGAGACATTTAGGTTGAGGCTGAATTGACGACTAATCAGTTTTGTCATGCACTGAACCCACTTATTGAAAGTACAACCGAAATGGACGGAAACGCGTAACATCAACTAGGCTATAGTCTTACAAGGATCTTTTGGCGCGTGGCTGACGTGAGGGTAACAGAGACAGCGCCTTACAGTTTGCCTACCCGCTAAGGCGCTGTCTCTGTCACCCACACGTCATCCACGCGCCAAAAGATCGTTGTAGGACTCTACACAATATTCGGTACATTATTGACACCATTTTCACACTTTGCCGTAGCCTGTCATCGGGTAAATGTTTTGCCAAAAAAGCTTATAATTAGTATCGTAGGGAATGGAGTTGAGCTAGGTGTCGGCCGTCGGTGGGTGTGTTGCGTAGGTCGCGGGTCGGGGCTCAATGCCGCAGCTACGATGGTAGCGCCGCGCCGCTAGGTTCTGCTGCTTTGCTCTATAGCCCTATTGACGATCCCAAGCTACAACACCAGTCACAACCTCACTACGAAGGTTACAGGTAATTTATAGTCCTTGATCTCCTGTGAAGTCGTGACACTTCCTGTTTCATACGCACAAACTGCTCAACTTTGATTATTACTTGACTGTGTCAGAAGGAGGGTGATGCTTTTCGAGTATTTTATCTAAAAGTTTATGGTCCGTAACCACGCACTCACGTTGCACGTAACGGAGATTTATTATCTCCTAAATATATAAACCGCTTTATGTATTGAGATTAGAGATGAATTAATTTTATAGACAAGTTAGTGTAAAGTACATACTTCAAAAATGTTGTGAGTTGTAACAAAGGGTATTAAAATCAAAATTTTCCTTAAAAAATAGCACACACAGATCTAGGCACAGTTTAATGGCCACGTAGATTTGATATTGTAGTCTCCTCAATCTGTTACCCTCTGTCCTATAGTTTCTAATTAATTCTTCATTTCTAACATAAACCTACCTACCTTTGGAATAACTGTTTTAAAAACTGGCCACGTTTTACATTATTACATATTAAAATAATTTTGAAATATGCATAAATTTAGATATAGATAATGGAAGGTTTATTTTACTTATAAAAAATTACGTATTTATGTAAGCACAAGTATAGTCTGTGACATGGCACAAGGTCCACAAGTGTGCATTATTACTGAGCAATTTATGATACGAGGTTATCTAGATGATTGTAGTCAGCTAATAGTGCAGAGAGTAGTCGGACTGGTTGTGGCGCATGGCGAGCCTATGTAGGTAGTGCGGGTATTGGGTGCGCTCGATAGCATTCTGCCCCGTGCGGGCCGCGGGCCGCAGGCTTCTCGGCCACCCGCCACATTCCACTGCTGCGGCCGGAGCTATGTGCGCAGTGTCGATGGATAATAAATAATGTAGTGTTTGTGTGGCTATGTGTGGAATTTCATGTGCACAGTTGACGCGGCGCACTCCGGCCGGTGTACGCGATGTCGTACACGATACGACATACGATGGCCTTAGGGCCATACAGGTCTTACAGGCTTAGGCCTGTGAGGGATCGGCAATTTTAGAAGTACCAAATGTAACGAATATAAAAGGGGCTCCGAATTGTTTATCCATGATGTACATAACCGTTGTAACACTTGTAACAAATCCGTTAAATATTATTTCGCATGCTGCAAGCCGCACGCCGCACGCCGAATGCCAAAACTGTCGTAATTGTAGAGCCGGAGTAGCGATTGGACTCGTCACTCGATACAAGAGACCCACTGCCCACTGCATACCGCACGGAAGGAAATTGTTTTTCCCTTGACTTGTCGTCTTGACTTGTGTTATGTATCTGTTTCTCTGCTTTCATTGCCTGTTATTTTTTGCAGTGTACTGATGCCGTTAGAATAGTCACAGTGGACTACTGACATAATGCGGGTTTAGGTCACGCTGTGGTTTGGTTCCACATTTGATTTTCAACTGTATATAATTATGGCTGATTGATTGATGTATGAATTGTGGTAATATTGTGACACACATCCATCTCCATATCGATCTTGGCAGGATAATAATTGTTACAGTTATAATTTCGCAAATTAAGTGACATTTCGTTAATTATGCTACCACCAAAATTAATTTTTGAATTTAAATATTTGTACAGAAGTTTTTCGTTATTCCGAGTTTTTGTTCATTGCATTTAATTGCAGAATCAATTATTATAATTGTTTGCGAACCAAGTTCTGATTGTTTTCGTTCTGTGAAAGGAGAGGGCGTGGGTGGACGGAAGTCGGAGCAGGGCGTGGGTGGACGGAAGTCGGAGCAGGGCGCGCGGACGTAGAGTAGAGCAGAGTAGTGGCCGGAAGTGACGCACCCGCACACGGTGAAATGCACCCCTTCAGCGAGAATGGATTTGGCTCACCCGCGCCGCGTTCTTACCTATACCTAGTCGTAAAGGTCGTGCTACATTGTATCATGGTCCAATATACCTACTTTATAACTATGCGGTAATTATGTTATCCAGTATATCAATACATGGCGCGACTACATTTCTCAGTCTCGGGCCAACTTTATACGTCAAGGGTGGGTAATGAGTGCACCATAAAAAGGACGAAATAAGCAGATATCATTTTACAATACCTATTACTATTATCAAATTGTAAAAAATGAACGTACCTACTTCTACTCGGATTAAAGTCGCAGTTTTCAAAATTTGATATGGAGGCAAAGTTTTACACTTAATTAGGTTCAGTTTGACTAAAACATGTAAGTCAACAACCCCTTCAATAGAATACTCCGAAAACCTGACGAAAACTGATTTGATGAACAATATGACCAGAGTACGAAGATAAAATAGATAGTTTTATTGACCGACGCGAGGGTCACGAGCTACAAGTCTCTTGTACCGTTTTATAGTGAAGAGATCCGCGCCGACGAACTCACGCGGCCGTACGCGTCACATGACGTACATTTGTAGTGACATTCATCGGCGCGGGTCAACCGCGCTGGCGGTAAGCTTGACTATACGAGTACAACCCAAAACCCACCCAAAGTCTGCGTCTTCAGAATATTCACCAAAATTATATTTATAATGGTTTATATAGCGGTCCCCAGAATTGGTTATTTAAATTACCAGTAGAGCGAATGCATAATTCATTAATGTTATATTTAGTTACGTTGTCAAGGATATTTTTGTTCCTTGACCATTTCGTGTTCATCTTCATTTTCTCAGTACATTTCCGTTAAAACTTTAAACGAATAGTACAAATATTTTTTGAATTCTGAATTCAAAACAACTTCTATATTCGTATATGTTAATAGTTTCGCGGAAAACGAAAAAATACCCCCTTATGGTACAGTATTGGTTTTATATTGATTTTATAATATTGATTTACAAAAATGGATTGACTTGCAATTGTAATTATTGTAGTCATTGAAAATTATACCACTCTTGCCAAAATCCGGTCACTCCAATTCCTGAATGTATAGATACATATACATAATTATAGAAATAGCGGCTGTATATAGAAATATAAAAATACCGTTGCTAAATGAAATGTGCGAAAATAATGTATGTGATATGTTTTAATACGTCAATGGCTCAGGTCATAGAGATGCGAAAACACGACGATATGCAAATAGGTTTATCTATTTGGACGTTCACTTTAGCGTCGCATAAATCGCGCTATAAATATCCGAGTGGATTCTAATTGGACACAAATATCGTCTCGTCGGAGTCGGATCGTCCAGTTGCCGGCTATTATTGTTAGACTATAAACGGTATCGCGCTCGGCCCGAGGTGCCGCGTATTATTAGAGATGGCCAAACGACGCGATGTAGTGTAGTCTTCGCACCTGATTGGACTCCGGCCAGCGCTCTCGCCGGGAGCCCCGTCTTAGGGAAACTGGCCCCTTACCCCGGCGAGTCCTCATAAAACGGATATGTCGAGATGAAATTGAAATTATGTATACTGCAGAGATTTCTATTTTGTATGTTTCTAGCCCGAGTCAAATTGGAATAGAGATTGTCTTGCCTTCGGGTGTTCTGGTGTATAAAGACTTGCGAACGCAATTCATGCGCGTAGGTATATTGACTACTATGTAGGTACTGACTTAGACGTTGCTGTAATAAACTCTTCAATCAACGAGTGACATACAAATTGTTATAGGTATTTTGTGTTTGCTTTCAACCACTGTAGACCAACTTTTCTTACAGGTAAATCTTTGTGGTTTTAGATAAATCTTACAGAAATATCAGTTAGTCGTGTGTGCCGTGTACACAGTTCAATTAAATGATCATTTACCGTGGCCGGGCTGGCCGGCCGCCAGCGGCTGCGCGGGGGGCGCCGGTAGGTACATCTTTATGAGCACCGACAGCACAACATTGGCGGCGCAGCACTTCTTTACCCATGCCAGACACATTAACACTGATTTGAACTAGTAATCATAACATGATTCTTAAAGGGGCTCTTTTCTTTTTATTATTCTTCTTCTTATGGTGCCGTCTCCTTATGAAGGTTGGCAATCATCATGGCGATTTGTAACTTGGACGCCGCTGCTCTGAATAATCTCTGAATAATTTTTATTATTAAGAAATACTAAAGATCGGCAATATAGTAATAGATAAGTATAAGTATAAGGCAATAAGTATAAGAGAGCTGAGCGAGCTCGGTAAAAAAGAAGAGAGAAGCATTTATTTCACGATATTTAATTTATCGATGTTTGGCTGGCTACAACCCGTTAATGGCTCACTACTGCGCACGGGTCTCCTCATTATTGAGGAGGCCTAGAGCATACTTACTCCACCACGCTGATCCACTGCGGATTGGTGGAGGGGTTAGTGGCCAACCCAGTGTCGAAAGTTTTCAAGCCGCCCGAAGGCCTCCGACACGGCTTAACGACTGTTATCTTATCGATAACAACCGGGACCGACGGCTTTACGTGCCCTCCGAAGCACGGAAGCGCTCAAGATATTTTGCCACTAGCGGTCACCCATCCGACTACCGACCGCGCCCGCTGTTGCTTAACTTTATCGATCGCTTAGGATCGACGCAAGCCGCCGGGCTATGAGCGCTTCACATGTTTATCAATGTCCGAGAGCAAAGTTCTCAGATTTTTGAAGTTTGTATTCGATTGATGATATGCCTTTTGTGTGGCTTATGCATTATGACCAAGATGAGCATTGGAAATTCTAAGGAACCTAACCTCTGTCTTGGCGTCACTCGTTGATGTCCGAACATTTAACTGAGCATAGACTGCTTATAACCTTAACGCAAAGAGGACTTTAGCGCATCCATATTTGCTAAACCTTATAAACATCTATCAATAACAATAGCAAGCAGTATTATATTCCAGTAAAGTGATTGCCGTAAACTACAGGCGGGCCACCGAGGCCGACAATTATAAATACATAGTGAAACTAGTCGACTAGCGCGTCGGTTCGTACTTGGGAAGCGTTCAGTTATCACATTACAGTAAATACGTCGGAATGGGGTCGTTGTTTAACTAAATATTTAATGTGCCGGAAACGGCTTTGATAAGGAACGCAATTTTGGATGCAATGGCGTCGGTTGTGTGCGTGTATTTGCGCTCGCTCGTCTCTGTGTACGGGTGCTCGTGTGCGACCGGGCATATTTATCATGTACCTATAGGAAGGCTTCTAAGTGACGTCTCCAAGTAGGTACACGAGTTTATAATGTATCACATGGAAACGAAGACTTATCAAATGAATGACATTAACATAACGCGTATTAGTGTGACATTATCCATTATTTTCATGATTAGTGTCTTCCACCCGTGGGTAGCGAGAGGCGCGCGCGCCGGGGCAGTGGCGACCCGCAGTCTGTCACGTTATTGCGGTCAAGGTGGCTGCATCCCCGCCTCACCCGCCTCACCCGCCTCACCCGCCTGACTGCACCGGCTGCACCCGGTAACGTGCGCTCTGCACTCTGCGCCTACACCGCAACATATGCTCTCGTTTAGATATTATCACAGTTCTTAGTTACGTTACGATCCTCGTAGGTACTCGGGTCCAAACTTCACTAATACTTAATTAAACTAGTTTTTAATGTTTTGGAGGGAAGAATAATATTGCGATATAGGGATTTGATAAGTAGTATGCCAACTGATTGGCGGTAGAAACAGATGTCACCGCGGACGATCTACACGCACCAACAAATTAATGTGTGTTCACATCTCGCAACTCCGGCGGAACGGTATGGTAAGTGCGGGACGACCCTTGGTGTTGTACGTCGCAACGTTCCTATCGGACTACAAGCTTCCGATAGCTGCCAATCGGAGCAACAGATCGAAGAAACAGGAAAATCGTCTCCGATGTTTCTGAACCAGTGAAAAGATCACAGCTGATGCTACTGCGCATTTTTAGTGTTTGATCATTAGTCAATGAAGTCAGAAATAAAAATAAACTTGTGAGTGACACAACTTTTTGTCATAGTATTAAAATACGCTTGTTTAAGTTTGGGTTTGTTCCAACTTCGATTTGGTTAGCTTTTAATGTTGCGTTAAAAACTTTGTGCGGCTAAATTGTATTGTTGTGTCAGGTCACATAACCGTCTTCTATGTTGCCAATTATTCACTCCAATTCAACGACTGAGAATATCATTGGTGATAGTCTTGTCTTATTACATTGTAATACACAGTTTTTTTTAACGAACTTCAAAAAAGATCTGGGATTTCATATGAATGCATCGGAGCCCTCTCTAGCCTAGTAGATAATGTCTCCACGGGTCAAAGCATATTTTTTGTGCCATTACCTACCACTAGCCAGTAGCATAGTTTACCGAATATGGTAGCTTGTACGAGTTTATTGTAATTGTGGTTATAATAGTGCGATGTGGTGGTAATTCAATGCGCGCGGTGTCGCAAGGCGAGCGGTGGCCGGCAGCGCGCCGGCGCAGCAAGGTGATGCACCAGAATAGTGCGCGTTGCACAACGGTGCACGGAGCACCCCGCCGCACCCCCCGCCCCCACCGCACCCCGCGCGGTCGGCCAAGGGCACCAGCGTTTATAACCGTTCGCCATCGGGCACTGGTGGCCCGACGGTGGCCCTTGGACGCCTCGGGTCCTTTCGTTCCATTATAACGCTGTCAAATTCTGCAGAAGAAACAATCAAGCGAAGTTTTCTCTAGGGAGTTGAAAATGGACTCACATTGTAATTAGGTACGTAGAATTTAAGAGACTATCTACGTATTCTTGTTTGTTGTGCACCCTGCTGACGACCCATTCAATTTAATCCCAAAGGTACTTGACGGTAGGGCAAGCCAGGCTGCCCAAGTAATATCCTCGTCATCAAGTCAATCGCTAAACGACTTGTCGCGTTCTGACTGAGGGCTTAGAGATCCAGTAATTTTTCTCCTTTCTTTTTTCTTGGCCGACAACGCATTGATGATGCTTTCGATGTTACTGATGATGGTAACCATTACCATCAAGTGGCTCATCTGTTCTTTTGTTGACTATTAAAATCAAAAACTTGAGTAGAATGTGGAGTTTCTTCTTTAGCTCATATATTAAAAAATAACAAGTTATAAAGTGTGACCCCATATCTTGTCTGAGGGTTTAAAAGTATCTGTCTCGTCAGTCTTGTGGGTTTGTGGGGAAACCATAGGCACAAGAAACGCGGGCAAGAGATGGGAGATGTGAGGTAACACGTTTTATTGGAACTGTTAAATTTATAACAGTCCCACGAGTGCTACACTCTTCTAGGTGTCAATCTTCCGTAATTGACGGTTGCACTGCAGCTCGCAACCGGTGCCAAATCCTCAATTGGGCCGAGAATCGGGAAGCCGAAACCGTCTGAGCTATAATAGGGAGGCAATTATCTATAAATGGGTGGATAATAGCGATATTGCCGACAAATGTAGAAGAGAATAGTGCAGTTAACGATTGGCTATCGGGTGCCAATCGCCGGACTAATTGACGGCGCTGCGCGGGCGCCAACTGGCCCCGCAACTAGGACGAGAATCGGGAAGCTCGACGCTCCCACGGTATATTTAGACCGATAAGTTTTGCCACTCGCTCCGACCGGCGACGAAGCCACGCTCGCCACGAGGAATGCTATTAATCGATGATGCACCTACATTCCTTTTGGATTATTGTGAGTAAACAACGCGCATTAATGTTTATCTTTATTTTGGTCGATGTATTTCTTTCATTTTGATCAAACCGAACGTCGCAGGAAGTAGTCTAGGAAAACGGTGCACTCGGAGCGTTTAGTTCCATCGGACGTTACGACGGAAGTTGTCCGGAACCTCCAGCACGAATGAGATAAATTGAGATCGGAACCAGGAAAGGCTGGGGCTAAAGCCTAAGATAAGATAGGGGGACGTCGCCGTTATCGGGTCATTGGGCCCCCGCCCCGGGGCGGCGGCGCCGGCGGTTCCCAGGCGGCAATGTCACGCGGCAGCTGACCGATAGTGCAGCGGAAGGGCGTCGACCTCGCCGGAAACCTTATCGTGGCGTGTCAGCGCGCACGCGCCGCGCCGCCAACGCGCTGCGCCCGCGCACACCCACTGCGTACGTTCTCATGTCCGAAGGAATTCCACCATGCACTTGCTGCACATCGTTACAATTGGCTGAAGAACGCGACTACATTATTTTTAATTCGTATAAAATCACAGTATTGTACGTAAATGTAAAGAAGTGTATTTTTTGCCTTTTTATTGACCTTTTTCACTTGATGTTCAACCTTAAGTAGGTACCTATCGTATTAAATACTGAATAAGCAAATGAGTAGTAACTGAGAATAGGTATACCTACAATGAGCACTAAAGTTAGGTGCTTAGAATATTTAAATATATTTTGTTGATTGCTTATACGCAGTTTGAGAATACTATGCGTGTTTGTATTTATTAGGTAAATATTAATTGCGTATGAGACATCGGAAACTCACCACAATGCTTATTCTCTCTTCCCAGCAGATTTTCCAAATATTGATGATGCATAATAACAACCACATTAGTAATAATTACAAGTAGGTATGTTTTCGACAAAATTATAATTTAAATACACAGGAGAAGGTCGGCTATAAATGGGTAAACTTTGAACGGGCGACCTTGCTCACGATTCTATAAACTGGAAAGTTTCCGCAAAACTGGTTGTGGCCTCCTTAGCGCTTGAAAGTTATAAATAAAGTGATATGAGTGTCGTATACCTACTTTACTCGTATAATCTAAATTGATAGGTGAAAGTAATATTCCGACGACCGGCGGCTTAACAGGATTTTATCGATATCTCTTCTACACTTCATTGGACACATTTTATCAAATGACTATCTTGCACAAGACACTCATTAGGTAAAAGAATGTTGTTAGCCCAGTCTTGCTTTACATAATTTTCAATGAAATCTATTAAGGTCTGCGCACATTACAACGACTCCACGCCAACGCGGTTACGGAGCAACTCAAATGTAAGCATTCAATTATGATCCCTATATCTTAGGCGTTACGGTTGAATTTCGAGTGTGAATGGCGTCGGTGAGCAGAGGGTGGGGAGTAGTCCACGTTTTTCAAGCGAACACTCGAAATTCAACCGTAACGTCTAAGATATAAGGATCATAATTGAGTGCTTACATTTGAGTTGCTCCGTAACCGCGTTGGCGTGGAGTCGTTGTAATTTGCGCAGACCTTTACAGTATGTATCAGAGGCGTGGTCCCTCAGTAGGGGCGAACGATACTTTCTTTTTCCATCGTCAATAGTATCAGAGATAAATGTACTTACAAGTTAACGAGGTAAAACACTGAGTATTACTGTAAGGGTAAACATTAACAAATAGAAAATTGGAGTCTCTAGAATGTAGAACATCGGGTATGATATTAAAGTTGAAAGCTTTGTCGAGATCCGTAAGTACATCGATCCGCTTACGGAACATGTTGCAATATTGCAGGGCTGGGCGGGCCCCGTAACCGGGTTACTGCTGCTGGCATTTGGGAGCCGCCGCCGCCGCCGCCGCCGCGCCGCGTCGCGCTCGCACGTGGCGGCGACAAACCATTTTATAAATCTTTACGCGCACTTTGTTCAACAAACACTAACTAACAGATTAGTCAAAGAAATCAAATGGATGCCCCTCGCTCCATGCTCGAAGTATTATTATTATTATTTACATGTCTGGGCATGGGGAACTAGTATCCCGTTGAGGCCACTGCGACTATCTCTGATCTATTGTAGCCATCCCAGTTTTAGTTAGATCTGGTCCCTCAAGCCTACAGTCTTAATGAACCGTAGTACGTTTCCGGGGTCTATCATGCTCGGAGTAGGTAATCTGTCATTAGCAAGAACTCTTCTCTACTACGATTGAATGAGTTGCGTGGTTCGAACAATTTTATTGTAGTTTCGACGTGGACTCGTCAGTGACGGTCATGAAAAGAAATCACCTCAGTGACGTCTTTTCTTAACCTATTTCACATACAATAATCAGTTGGATTTAATCAACTGGTAATGAGGAGAGGATCGGATTTACTCAACTCGTAGTAAGGAACGCGGCGCAGTCTTTTGATTGAAGAGTGAAGAGACCCGTCGCTAAGTGAAAATAGTACTGCACACGTATGCGGAAATCCTATTCCTATCGCTTCAGAAATAGCTTTCGTGTCACCGATCCACGGCGATTATTGCGGATCGCGGATAAATCTGTATTTTATGTTTAGTACATTGGGGGATATTTTTAGGTGTGCAGTAGCTTCATTTTTCCACACCGCTTCCAGAAGGCGCGATTGCCAGCGAAGTAGTGAAATAAATCGTTAATTTAATTAAAATATAAACATACAACACAAAATTTTCACCCTTTTATCACCAACCCCTATTTTTTAATAGTCATTTTCCTAGTTTGCGGGGTCAGCTAGTTATAAATATGTAATATTTTCATGTTGTTCAGAAGGCGTAGATATTGTATATCTTACTTACAACGTACCTATTAATTTTTAAGCGAAGGAGCGAAAGTAACTTGTTGTGACATTTTATGTTTATTTGATGCACGTTTTTAAAATAAATAGTGATGTAACGCATACAATTTAGTAAATAAACAAGGACCAATTGTTGAAGAAAAAACGGCAAATAAGGAAAATATTCAAATAAATGATATGACGACCAAACTTAACTATGACCTAATGGATTTACATTCTAGAACATTTAATAAATTAACTTCGACACAAACATTTTTGTTGTTTGTAACTATAAAAAAGACTAAATGGTAGGTATATGAATATTCCATTTAGCCTTAATTGTATTCAAATCAGAATCACCTTCAAGCTTCAGTTTGTTTTCAGGTATACAATTTACGATTCAAACATTGTTTAATTTTAATTACGTACCTATTCGTAATTGAATGCTTTTTAACTTCCTTACAAAAAACATGACGTGATGCCAATGTCATGGAATATTCATACAAGTGTAACAGGTTAACTAATAGTTTTACAATAGATTTTTTGTTTTAATGTTTTTAACGCAATTCATTGTGACGTCCAGAGTCCAGAGCTATAGATGGCCGCGGCCGTGCTCGTATGCTACTTTGCCCTGAAGCCCCCCCCCCCCCCCCCGTTAGGTACTCACATGCGCGCATACGTTTGTAAATTATGCCAATATTTGCACGAATGTGTGGGGGACTACGCGGAGATTCGGGGTTCGCGAGTTCTGATGTGAGATTAAAAACCCTCATCGCTTTGGCAGCTTTGAAAATCACGAACTCATCGAAAACTTCGCATAATCATTAACTTGAGGGTTCGCCTATTCGCGCGACTGTGAGTGACCTGTCTAACGTTTGCTTACGACTGATAAAATATACCACTTTACAAATTCGTGACAACTCATTTCACATCTCTTTTTCTCTAAAATATCTTTTAAACAAGGATGACGCATGCAAGATTACAGACCAGAAATCCTTTGATTCGATCCTCCTATAGAATCCTAAATACCGACAGCGACTCGACAACGACCGAATACTTCTAGCGCATATGGCAGTTGCACAAATACCTACACATACCTAAATCCATCGCCTGTTTTTATGCCCAGTATCTATTCGATACGTCTAAATGTATTGACTACAGACAATATAACGATAGGTATTAAATAAGTTTTAACTTTTAAGATTGTGTGTTAAAATATTCAAAGAATTTATTATTTGTTTCAGGTATGTGTCGCCATTAGCAGCCATTGGATTATACGAACTCCTAAGGTGGTAACATTTAATTGAATCATTAATGCGATATTTCCTTCGGCACCAGCCCACTGACGCCCACTGACGCATCGCTGACGTGCGACAATGACTGCTCAAAAACAGCTCGCTTATTTTCCTGCGGGACAACCCTTTTAATCAAACTGACAAGTCATATACGTGTCACGTCAAGTACCTATATCTCCACCTACGCGCATAGCAAATAGCAAGAGCATCTAGTGCGGAATAGTGGAGTGTCCTCCGAGCGCCCACTAAACCACCAACAGCTAGCCCAGTCCAGTTAGCGCTGGCGTGTGCCGATACCTATTATGCACGGGCCGTTGAATATTCATGGGATACAACTACAACATGCTAATTTGAAAGTAGCTGATTATGCGGTACCCACTGCTTATACTTTGTTTTGTAGTCAATAATTAATTAGCACTGGTAAATATACGAAAATAAAGGTGTCCATAAGGAGAATTATACAGCTCTGCATTCGCGACTACTCCGTGCCATATCAGAAAATGCGCCGCGGTATCAACAGCGCGCCCAGCCGCCCACGCGCCTCGTGCCTCCCACGTTTGTAAATACTACGAAATCTCCCACCGCCTTCTGATACTGTATATCCTCTACCAAAATGTAAACATTATTAAATAGGCGGTCAGTCAAATGGCATACATTACAGTTCTCCCCCCTGCCCTAAGGTTGACTGGTAGAGAATGCTCTTAGCAGTAAGTGGGACTTTTGTTGCAACAATCACACTTACAGACTTAAGGGACTAATAATAATATTATCAATTTGTACAATAGGTTGGGCGGCTACATACATGATTATATCACGATATGATATCTGCTGTTTCCTCTCACGACATAACTGTATAACATGTATGAGATTGTTTGGATTTAAATGTTGCGCGACTTAACAAAACACGGACAAAAATAGGTCGTTGTGTAAACTAAGTTCGAGAATAACCTGCCATTGGGAAAGTATTGAGCGTTCTATGTTTAGCGGGCGCGCAGCAGGATGGCTTGATTCAGCCCTCGGCCGCCAGAAATAGCTCCTTCACGTCCAACTTCTCTTGTGAAAATTGTTTTAACTTTTATGGAACACAAATAGCTTCCGTCTACGAGTATAAGCACCCTCCAAAATACATTGTTTGCCTGTATACAATTATGTACGAGAGTAGGTTTCCACTTCTAATCTTCTTTTCCAATGTTTTCCTTTTTCAAAACATGAATATTTCTCGGGTTTTGGTAATATTGTATTATTGATTTTGCTTCATTTTAAATAAACACTTAAATGTCCCGCACTAGGGTCCCTGTATCGCCACTAGTGTCAGGGACAACACAAATCAAATGTCGCTGCAGTTACGACTCAAGAAAAAGAGAAATTCTTCCCAGTCAGAAATCGAACCTGAGACCCATCGCTTCTCAAGCAGGGTCACTTCACTACCAACTAGGCTGCGGGCTCAAACTCGTATGTATTCTTCGATGGATAAGTAACACAAGGGCACCTACATCTAAATATACTATTCCCTAAATTGAATTATCTCCTTTAAATGCTGGCTGCTTGTTACGACGTTGACGAGGAATATACCAAATATCTTTATGCACTACTGCGTTATGCCTAACAAGAAAAATGACGCTAACCAGATATGCTAAAAATAGCTTTTTAAAGTGTTTGTTTCGGTTGAGTCAGCGGAACTAAACAAACCTATCAATGCCAGTCATGTCTATTCTAGTCTAGTCTAGGCGTTACGGAGCGTTGACTAATTTGACTGGGATTTATCGCAATACAAATATTTTTTTACCCGGCAGGCGCCCGCCTCGATACAGAAGTAGACCGTGAACGAACAAAAAGTTCACAACGATTTCGTTTGTGTATGAGGAGTTCACAAAAATGTTTACGAGACAAGTGTCAGCAATATGAAGATGTTCCAGAATTAGGTTGGCGGCTAAAAATACCGCAGCGTGGAATGCGCGCATCTGTTTATAGAGCCGGCGCGAGGCGGGGGCCGCGCCAGCCCGCGACCTGCCGAAACCACCACCGCGCCGGGAACAGGTTGGGACAGGTTGCACCTTCAGCCACGTGCACCTGTCACCGGGTTTCGAGTGGGTGTGGCGGGTTCAGGGCGGAGCGCCCGCAGTTCATCGCGTACAGCTTTTAACTCCTAATATGAAACTTTTGGAGGGTCGCCAGTGCGTTTGACAGATAAATAAAAGGAGCCTTAAATTGAATTGTATTGCAGCACTGTGATTGCGAACTATATTTATCTTGTGCATAATACGAGTAGATCCAACCTCCGCCGCGGGCGTATAAACGACAGTTGAAGGCTCTTCGATGATATAAATGGCGAGCGGGCGTGGGAGAACCGCATTATGGAAACTCGACGGTGCTATAAATAGAGGGTCGTATTAGAGCCGCTTAACGATCTAGTGTTTGAGATTATCTATACGGCGACACGATTTCTGTAGGCATACAAGTGCGCACGATAACAATGTTGCACGAGTATTTTACTTGTTGATAGCATAAGAGCTAATGCGAAGCAAACGTTCTTTTAAATGCGAGGTTTATGTATACTTATTTAATATGGTAATACCGACTTACTGAGGTGCAACGAGGAATTTACACAATATGAAATATTCCTTCTCGCTCCGGTATTGTAGCGTAGCTGTCGTCCTAACAGACAAGACGTAGTTACAGACCTAGTCATAAGTAATAAGTTTTCTATAGGTTGTTTGTGTATCTGCACGTATTTTTCTTCTGAAGTAGGTAGTAAGTAGGTATGTTGCAACAATGAAACCGTCTGAGAAGGCAATAAAATAACAAATGATATTTATCGAAGACAAAGACCGCTCACACGTGACTCAATGCTGCTGGGATCCTTGCGAGCGGTCTCCGTATAGTCTTTGTATGGTAAACTAATTATAGCCGCACTATTTATAGCCGTGATTCACTCCTGCGCAGCGCACCAAACTAGACAACATGAGTTATGGCACACGAGTACATTTCGTCTCTGCCCTATTTCTGCTCATGTAAAGGATTGTGCTTTTTGAGATTTAAGTCTCGCATCGCTTCGGACGTTTTATGTCCAGTAGCACCGACACTCAGTAACAAGAGCTTACAGGACACTTTATATTGTTTTAAGTATATCTTATTGATAACAAAAACAACAAATTCTAAGCTAAGCTTAGCAAACATCAAATTAAATGACAGAATAGCTTAAGCTATTTCTGAGTGTACATACGTAAAACAAACCCTGTCTTAGTCTCACTTGGAAAGTAAGAATACTTCAGATGAAATATTCAGTTCTCTTAGTAAAGTGATCTATTGTGATCTCCTTGCTTTAAAATAAAAGTAACCGGCCGTCAGTTGATTTCAGTGTTACATACACTACGGAGCAATCAGTGAGTGTTGCCGCGAAGGTCATCCTTATCAGTTTATCAAATATATCGCAACGGAGATTTGTTGATGACTCTAGTTAGAGCCGTCGGCGAAATCAAACGGAGGAGAGAAGGTTCCAGATTTTTTACGAATTCCATAGCCCCACGTTCTTGACTTCAATTAAGTCCACAAAGCCACCTGAAACTTCACCATCCTTAACTTCCATTCTGGATCAATATTCTAGATACTGCATACAACCAACTGTATGGAGGTTGTGCGAGTTTGCGCGTGTCTCCATCTCTACATATGACTATGACATTAACATTTTAATTGTATGCTCCGCCTTTAAGTTTATTCTCTCATCAGCTCTCAGAACTGACCGGTACAGAAAACCATGTGGCATTGAGTCCATTCATTTTACTGCTGAGTTTTAAAGATGTTTCAGTAAAGGATAAAAATGATAATAAAATTAATCATTAAGTACTTTTAAATACACAAAGGAAAACGTGTATTACTTCCTGTCGATTGTGGAAGTGTTTAATTATAATTACTATGTAAATAAAAGTTTGTTTGTTGTGTCACTATATGTCTATGTAAAAGTGTGCCACGTCAAATTACGCTATTCGCTTAAAAAGAGACTTAACATACTACATAGATTCGCATGACATATGCATAATATATGATGCGCATGTCTCATGCAGTTCTCTTACTTGATAGTCGAAATTGAGTTTTTAGAACAAATGTCTTGTAATACTTTTATAAACTCTAGTTCAATCGCAGAGCGGTCGGACAACAACAATGCTGCAAAACAAGCACAACAAGGTGTTCTGGGACATCACGTTAATGTCGTTCCGCCTGCCACACTCGACAAAAAAATTACACTCAAAGATAAACTCTAAAGCGAAGTCATTAAACGAGGAGTATTCGAAATCGAGGTCTATTAAAGTAATTCCAAAAAGCGAAAGGTTGGTGGTGCGATTCCAGCGATCTTTCCGGTGGCAGCTGCATTTAGCCGGTTGGAAATAGCAGCGGACGTGGCGCGTGCGCATCGTGAAATAAACAGTTTACTGACAGAAATAGACCATCGCTTCTGGATCTAGAGCGGCGAGCAGTTGGCTTTTATGGCTTCTAATTTCGGTCTACTTACTGGATTAGTAATAAATGTGAGTCGAAACGCGAAACTTGCGCCCAGTTACAAATACGTGTACTTTGTCCGTGCGCACAAAGAGGCTGCTGTGGCTGACTTTGATGTGTGTAAGCTCTGAAGAAACTTCCATGAGCGATAACCATCCAACCAATAGGTAACGGGAGCAAAAATGACGCGTGAACATAAAAAATATCCTAGAAAGTCATAGCTAAATCTCAATTTCAAAACCAAATCTTAATCCCCATCAGGCCGTTTGAACTTCAGTAATGTTTGATTGGAAACTCTAGTTAGCCCCCTGGCGTTGATAATTTGTTAGTCTGTTAGTTTGTTAGTATGAATGAGGACTGGTGCAGGGACTCCTAGTAGTGCTAGTGTATTAGTGTAATGGTGAGTGGTACAATACAATACAATACAAATATTCTTTATTGTGCACAAACAGGACATTACTTTTTGTTAGTAACAGTACAGTTAGTAATTGTTTCGTTCAGTTGGCAGCCATATTTGACATGGCAGAGCTTGTATTTTAAAGGACGTAGGTACGTTATGATAATTTATTATCAAAAAAAATCGATTACGTCTATTTTTAAACGTTGACATGACGTACCGCGTACGACGTGCCGTCGGAGATACGACCTTGTACAACCTGATCACGTACGTCAGCGGCTGGGTCCTTGCGTCTAGCCTCTTGGTAAATAAGTAAATATTGACCATACCACCCATACACACACAAAACACTGACAGCACAGAAGTTCAACTCCATACATAGCGCGCTTGAGCAACGCATCTGACATACAGGATTGATTACGGGGCATTTAAAATTATGTACAACTAGTAAACCCGCCCTCGCTTCGCTTCGGGGAACCGGCCCCTTCAAAAATCTCTATTAAATTTTAATAAATTATGTTATTCCGATATCTAAGCTATATTACTGCAAAGTTTCATGAAAATCCGTTCAGTAGTTTTTACGTCAAAGAGTAACAAACCCACACACTCACTCACATCCTTACAAACTTTCGCATTTATAATATTAGTAGGATTAGTAGGAAGTAGGATAGGACTAGTAGGATTAAAATATAAATTTCGGCAATTTAAAGTGTTTCTTTAACTTATTTAAACAAAATTTATTTTTATTTATATTCAATGTCAAACACTTAATTTCATACACTTTTTGAAAAAAAAATCCATTTCCCTATGGCAAAACAATGCATGTACGAAGAACAAAATTGAACAGATCTAGAGCGATTGGCAGCCACTGTTGATGTTTTTCATACTCAAATGGGGCAATAAAACCAAAGGTAGGTATTATGTTTTATAGTTTTATTAGTAGATCTTTTTAATTCGCTTACTTAATTAACATTAAATTGCGAAGCACCAAAAGGATTAAACTAGACTCGGTATTTCAACAACAACGGATACATTCACATTCTCATATACATGCACACTAATACACATTATAGGTACACAACTCTTGTTTTGATTTGTCATGTTAAATGTTTACCTTGATTTACGTGAAATGTAAGTTGTCTCCGTGGATGAGTGGGGCAGCCAGTAAAACAGGTTTCCACCTAGGACGAGGCCCTTGCAACTAGCATGTAATGTAAATTATGAATGAAATATTTTCCTTTCATATTTAATTTTCATAATAAACTAGTGCAAATTCATTACAGGTAGGTACATTGACGTATATTAGTACTTATAAACTTTGTTGTGGTTAACTTCTGCGCCCTCGGTGTTTTATGATAGAGGTGCGCGAACTCGCTCCTCCGCTAAAATAAAAATGTGTTTCCGCGAGTTAACGTTCGGAGGCACATTTAGTTGTTCGCGTGCGTGTTCTATTTTTGGACGTTCATAATTTTGTTGTGTTCGGCCGTCTCGTTCCCGCCTGCGCGCGCGCAGGACGTGGAAGCGGGACGGGCGCCTGCGCGTCCTTCACTTGCCGCGTTGGATTCTATTTTTACGCCGGCGGGTAGCGGAGAGTGCGCCGGCGCAGGATTCGCTTTGTTTTACTCCAAATTACTCCCGCTCCCGTGTCGTGTCGCCGTCACTTGTTTAATCGCAGTTACCTGTTCCACACTTACCGATGTGATACTATTGAACTTCTTAATGTATTCATATCTGGATTTTTCTAGTTCTCATAATTAAAATAATTATGTAGAGACATTCTTTGTAAAAAAACTATTTGTGTAATTCACTAAATTTTGAACAAAAGTTTAACATTGTTTAATTTTATCTATATACTTTAAAGCTGGTTTTTTATTTTAAATTTTAATGAAACCTAATATCAAGGTCCTAAGATGTAAACATTTTAAGGAATAACATAATTTTACATAATTACAAAATTATTTCGGCGCCTATAAAATACAAGCATAAAACGATACCTCCTAAGTACCTACCTATACGTACTTAGTAGTACTCCTGTATACTTAGATTATAAAGTCTTAACTCTACAGTCTCGACTTCGAAGGTCGAGGTCCCTCCTGTCAGCGTTCGATGGACGTTCTGTGTCACTAAAATAAACCCGTTTTTTTGAATTGTGATCGGATTTTTAACTTACTCTTTGTGTGGGTACGAATTTACGACCGGCAGATGGGTAGAACGTACCTACACTCATGATTGACAGTTGACTCAAGCACAAAAAGCGTAGGTCTATGTCTAAAGCAGTGGGGTCATACAATTGAACCTAGAGTAGCATTACCTTAGAGTAGGCACCGCGGCGGGTCTCGGTACGTGCTGCATGCACGTCGGATAGACGAACAGACGACATGACCGCTGTCCCGTGAGATAACAATGTCGGCCGGCGGTCGGCGAGCCAACGCGGCCCGCTCTTGTTAGCGCATTCAAATATTTTAGACCAGTCAAGGCCCTGGCTCTAATTTAAACGTGCACAATTATATTCATATCGTCGCCGGTGTACGTACACACAACCGTTGCGTTTATGTTAAATCATCTAATCATTGGCTACCGGCTTACGACGATAGATGGCTATATATTTATTTATTTATTTATACACTTTATTGTACACCATAGCAAGGACACAACAGATAAGACATTTGTACATAATCTTATACAATAGGCGGTCTTATCGCTGAAAAGCGATTTCTTCCAGACAGCCTCAAGGTAGAAATAGAAAATTGGAAATTCAGTATAGGGGGCAGGGTGTACCAACTAAAAAGAAACATAATATTATGACATATATATAATGTAGTGGAAATCTTATTTTGCCATTTTGTGTTAGTCGTATCAGTTTCGGTGGTAAGGCCCGTCAGGTTGTGGGCTGCCCTGTTAAACAATAGATCAGACCCTCATTGAGACAACAGGTATGTATATGGTATGTACCAACTATGTAGATTGATCCTTATAGAACTTGCGAAAAAGTAGCTGTAAAGATCTTTACCTACTTGGCTTACAAGACATTGCTGTATAATTGGTTCCTTCGGTTATTTGTTCTTCTCTCGTCGGTGTTGCGAATGTCTATGATTGACGCTGGCCATTGAACGTTAGGTGGGTCGTCGTATCATTGATGACCATGTGGTACAGCCATAATGTCATATTGAAGACCTTACTTATTGGACACGACGTTATTCAAAATTTGTGAGGCAGATATGTGCCCTAACCTGGTACCAATTTGATTAAATTGTAGTATTCAGACTTCGAACACTTTACAGTCGGTCGACACGGTGTCACATGTAATAGCTTAGGGTTATATTATTATCGTTTCTCTGTTAATAGTGGGAAATCTGTGTCACGGATATACATTTGGTACGAAATCAATAAAATTGTTGTACAATCTTGTTTGTATTGCGACGTAGCGAACGGCCGAACGCCGCGCATTACATTACAGTAACAAAGTACGTATAGTAGGTAAGGTAGCTAGTATCAAAAGTAGGTATGGTAACAATAATATTTTTATTATGAAATCGGGAAATCCCGCGACCGAATTTTGTACTGATTACTCTAGAACAATCTCATTTTAGCGTGGCCAGGTGCCGTAGACCGATCCGTTCGCATGTGTTCTAGTATTGGGAAGTCCAAAATACATTACTATGTGAACAGTATCTTTTCGCCCGTCAAAGGGGTGGAAGTATTAATGGATTGGACCCATTGACATTGTAAACAAATAGCGCGGCGTGGTTGTCGGACGCAGATAATGTTTTCGATAATTTTAATCGAAGTGTAAATAGATTGATTCCAAGCGACACGGCAGTACTACTCAGATACTTACTCTTGTATCAGGCAACTTCAACAGCACATCAGTCCGGTGCGCCTGCGCCTAGCTCGCCGACATCGATCGAACCCGCGATACCAATACCATTCGTTTGCACAATATTTCCTGAGCGCTCGCAAGTAAACACCGACTTAAAATAGAATGTAATTAAATTATACAAGGAAAACTATTTATATCTAGGTCGCAGTGATACAGCTGAAACGTGTTCGACAGATATATTGTATACAGAAATAGCCGCGCAGATATCGTTGCGGAAACCGGAGGCCGAGCGGAGCCCCGGAGCCACTGTCAATGGGCCGGCTTGAGGTTTGCGTCAGCCCGCGGTCGGCCGCCCTCGCAAACAACACCATTATCTGCAGCGAATGACGTAGTTGCGGCATGGAGTGCGATTAGCCGCTACGACAGTTCCGCCATGTTTGTCATAGTTTTGTTTATACAAAATTGTATCTCTTCTTATCTGAGCTGAGTGGGCTGAGTCGATCGTAAACAAACTTATTTGAAAAATACCTTATTCGATATACTGTAGCCTCTCATCAATCCGACAAACGTTTTGTAGAGCAATGCGGAATTAGTACAAAATAGAAGTATGGTGTATAATTACGCCATTCTAATAAGATCATAGGCATTTGAATAAGATTGGTAGGTATTTTTATGTGAATTCAGGACGATAGTAAAACCTCTCTAAATTACTAACTTTTCTGTTCCTGAAGTTATTGCTCTTGTCGCGGCTTTTGTACTTTATATCACCCGTTTCCATCGAGCCTAAAGAAAACTATAACTTTGCACATTGCACCATGCCAATAGCTCTCCAGCTCCCTTTTACAACATGACGATAGCGATAAGCGGCTAACCCGAACCAAATCAAAATATCAGTGCTAGTTAACGAAGATAATAAACACCATTATAAAAAAATCTGACTGCGAAAATAAAACTGAACCGATATAAATATAAACTTAAGTACTTGGGGCATCTTTATATAACGTTGTTTGACGTAAACACAGCGAGTATAAAAAGTTAATCGGCGAATAAGGCTTTTTAGGGGAAATTTTGCGAAAATGTCCAATGTCGACTAATCTAATTATAGGTACATAGTTGTGTAGACTTGAAAGCGTTGGGTAACGATTGTTTGTTAAAACCCCCATTGTAATGTATAATAATGTATAATAACGATGGTTGCAAAGTGTGTTAGGTACTGGCTTAGGGTACATTACTCCAGACTGCTGCACTGAGAGTCGGTCCGGATTTGTTTGAATGTTATAGTATTTTGTATCATTCCTGTCTCTGATCTTCTTGCACTCTTCTCAGGAGTTGCTTCCAGGTTGTTCTGCAGAGAATTCCCAGGAATATAGTATTTGCTTAAACCTCAAGCAAAACGCATCTTTGTCAACGATTAGCTCTCCAAGGAAATTTACAAGTGGCGTAAATTACAACAATTTCATAACATTTATCACTATAAGTTTTGACGAAACAATAACAAAAGCTGTCCAGGAAGGTAAGTTTTGCGTTGTGCATTTATCGTGACCATGACCTCAAGATGTGCTCGTACGATCGTCCTAGCGACACCGTGTCTACGCAGGCTACCGTACTAATTGATGTCATGTCAATCGTATCCACTAGCGCCGACCGCCGTGAGCCGCAAGCCGCAAGCCGCATGCCGCACGCCCGCTCCGCCTACAAAATCCGCGATGTCTATAATGCCGGCGTAGGGGGCTACGGCGTAGGCCCCGCGGCGTAGCGTTACGTTCCCGGCCCGGAGCGTAGGCGGGTTACGTACGTAGTACTCGAGCGGGTCTACGAGAACTTAGTGTAGATAGTTGCCATCTGTTAGATTGACACCAAAACATAAAAATGTTGCCACCGGGTGCAATGGAATTCAATATTGTAGGTTTTATAACGACCATATATCCACGTTATAAATAGATTGTAAGGGCTGCACCTTTGTAGATTTAGAGGATCTCGGGCTGAGACATACCTTAGATTTATAATAAGGGATGCTAAATCAAATTTCATTACTTGCGCATTACCAGTCACTTAAATATGATTTTCAGTTAGTTGTAAATTGTAACTATTCGTAGATGCGATGTAACTGGTGGGTTCTGGTGAGGGTCGCTCGGAGCATGTCGACTCGGTAGGTACTTGACGTTGGATATAATCAAAACAAATGCTGAAGGACGATCTCGTCGTCCGGAGCCCGAGCCTTTCTAAATATAGACGGTTAAAAATAGACGACATTACCCCCGCCCCGCGCCCCGCGCCCCCGCCCCCGCCGCCCGATGTAGGTCACAGCAAAAGGGGTTGCACGGGCGCGCGAGGAGTGGGGGAGTTCGACAATATCGCTCGTCTACGATACATAAAATGTACGTATAGAAAAATACATTTTAAATTATTATTTGCTCGACTAAGTAAGAAAATTCAATTTATGATTTAAGTTTTAAGAAAGTTTGTTCTTTCTTTATAAAATTATATCGTTCTTTCTTTATTAAATGATGTTATAAATAAATTTTAACACTTTACCTTCCTATCCTTTATTCAATTTGATGTATGGTATCAGCCATAAGTTATGCAAAGCAGGTTGCAATTAGAATAATACGTCGTCGCGAAAGTTTTCTATTATTTGTTCCGTAGATTCATTTCAATGTTTGCGAGTTATAGTGTATTTGAGTGCAATGAATATAGAAAATACCTATATCTGGTTGCAGTCTGGTGAATATAATGAAAATCGCTCGTCAGTATGACCTCAACGGGTCAAGTCGTTTGACTCATATGGCGCTTACTCACATTCGTTCGAACACGCGAAGAAGAACACACCTTCTGAAATGATTATGTTAAGTTTTTGACAAATTCGTGGTATTAATAAATGTCAAAGCTGTTACAATTTGTGCAATATGTGCGTGCAACAAAGGTTCTTGCGCACGTGAGTGAGCGCGGATATAGGTACCTAATAGTACCGAAATACGTTCAGGGTAAAAATATCATCGATCGAAAAATCGATCGATCGATTGGTCTTAATTAAAACTATCTATCGACATCGACTAGTCGATTCCACCATCGATCGATGCCATCAATTGACGATCGATCGATTGGTCTGGTAACATCCCCGTATATTTTCCATAATCATATTTTCATAGTCATTAATGTAATGCTGTAGGTGTGCGACCAGCTAGTTTGTAAGTGTACCTACTGTGTTGTGATGCAGTGGATGAAGTGTGTGACGTGTGTGTGTGTGTTGTGTTGCAGCGGAGATGGCGCACGAGCGCGGCGGGGGCGAGCAGTCGCCGCAGCACACGCCGTCGCCGCCGCACGCGCCGCGCCTGCCGCCCGCCGACACCTCCTTTCACCACCAGATCATGCAGGTGATTACACTCGCCACTCTCCCGGGCTCACCATACTTTTTGGCCTACGCGAATATACCGTTTAGCGTACGTTTCATATTGTTTACGGACGAGTTGCGTTGACGATCGACATCCATTGAGATGTCGGTTAAGTATTCATGTTTTGGTTATACCAGTAGGTACGGATAGTTGACATATAATTATGACTTGGTTGTCGTCTTGTCGCTGCGAGAATGTGTGCGCAGTTAGTTTGACACGCAGATACTTGCCGGCTATGGTTGTACCACACCGCCCGAACAATTAAACACACATTTTGTTTAATTGCATGACTCATTGTTTTAAAATTAATTTATTATTCATTAGTAATATTGTAACTGCAAGGAAGGTCTTCGGTCCTGCCGAAGAAGATTGATGCATTATTACAATAAATAATAATAATAATAACCACACCGCCCGGTCCTAGCTAGCGTCCCAAGGCGGCGTAGGCTACGACTGATCTTCTGTAATTGATGAAACTGAACTTTGAAAACTTAAGTAGGTATCTCTTTGTAAACCTACCAAATATGTGTATTAACTTTATGATAAACATACTCGTATGTACTTTAGTTAATGGTAAATGTAACTATGCACGGGTAGTATGCGACTCGGAACTTGCGCAGCGCATAAGTTAGGCCAACACGACTTTGATTCTTAGGAATTAAACTATAGATTGATTAATATCAATAAATGGATCAACAAATGACTCTTCTATTGTTATTCAGCTTACGTAGGTATAATTATTATAAAGGATCTTCCCCATGAGGTATATTGTTATAACATTGAATATAATTTCAAACTTCATTTTAATATCAGTGATCCATGTTGTGTCATCAGTGTCCAGAACCGAGTTAGGCACTTGAAGCTAATCTGAGATTCACTTTAAAGCATGTCGTCCAAATGAGGCATTCCACTGTTGTTATAGGAGCGTAGTTAGAGCCGTTGGCAGACGGCATGTTCCCTCGCTAGCTCCATATCGATAACGGAGTATAAATATTGTGGTTTCCCATGACCTTCCCGCGGCGGATTGCAACGCGCGCCGCCTCCGCCAGCCTCGCTCGAAGCGCGCAGATATTTTTAAAAATTCCCGCACGCGATATAAATAACCCGATACGAATACACGCGTATACATAAAACGTGGAACGGTCCGTCCGTCTGCATACTATATTTACATGGCTCCGTGTAATACGGCGCCTAATTTTAGCGCTAGTGTTGATGCGGCCCCTGCAGTAAATATAACACGCGGTTGCGGATTCGAATACGTTTCGTCCGTTACCGCCGCCGCCGTCATTCCGATGGCCGACAGATCCGTTCGTCTCATTCCGTCTACATGAAATGTCCAATCACATTTTAATCGATTCCCAGTGTATCTTAGAAACCACTCGTTTCACAAATCTCACGGCATATAAACTAGCAACGGTAACGTTAAAACCCCAATACCTAAGTGTCATATGAATCACTGGCTCGGATGATAAGAACCTAAGTAATGTCTGACACACTCATACCACCTTTAGAAAGGCTAAAATAATAGTTGTTTTGACTACAACAACATAATGGAGGTAATTGAATGTGTATGTTTTCATTAGAAATTACTTATGACGGACCCACACTGTCCGTCGGTCCGTGTCCATCATAATTTCTAATGTCATTTTAAAGACCAAAAACCCTACAACTAAATCGATTATGCTTTTGTTTCTATAAAATCTATAATCAATGCTACAATCACAACTATTATTAAGTCATAATCTTTCTTCATAATCTTTGGTATACTAGGTATTATATTTGATTCTGTACGTGTAATACACACTGAAAAGTAAATAATTAATTGTTTGCTCCTAATTTAGTTCGGTCAAATATGTACCTACTGTTCTTAAACACCTCCCAAAATCTCTACGAGGACAGAAACAACAAGTAGGTATCAATATGAATGAATGTATAAGGAATCATTATTTAACAATAGCTTCTAATATTGGATCGCTGCAATGGGAAATCGGTATTTAACATTTGGAGACGGTCCAAGCGGCGAGCGTCGACCGTCCGCTGTGAGCAGCCGTCGTTGGAACACTTTTCCCGGAAAATTATTGATTCACTTTGCGGCCTGCACTTGGCTTTCTATTGTTTGTTACATTCATATGAGTATTTTCAAAGTTCAATGCTATGTCGTAAACAATAGCGCTAGACAATGAGTTACGGACATTTATATGTACACTTTTACTACGTATGCAAATATCACATTCATATCTACGTCCATAGGTATGACGATAGAAGAAACATGTTCCTATTTATATTTAGCCAACGTAACGCGAGATAATTATGAAACGTTTTCTTCCGGTACCAAACGATTTGATGAGATGAGACTGCAATTATTTAGTTGTGTTTGCGGAGAATGTTGCTGAAGGAAGTGAATGTTGATTTAGCCGGAGTCGCGGTGACTTCGGACGTAGCGTAAGGTGCAGTCTCGCTACATGGCCCTTCAGCGGCAATTAGAGCAAGTGATAATCAGCGACGCAAGCGTCGTCAAAACAATACAAGCACTGTCCCTGAGTACCGCGGCGGTGCGGGCCAGTGCGGGCCAGTGCGGGCCAGTGCGGGCGGGTGCGGGCGGGAACAATATATTTACTCCGCCCACACGCGCGCAAAACATCCGTCCGCGCGGCTATTCGCGGCGCGCGCGCATTCCGCACCCCGCCAATTCTTTTTAACATCGAACCAAAATAATGTACGCGGCGCCGAAAATATGCGGAGACGCCGCCCGCTCCCCGTCCGCCGTCGATATCGTTTACTTTTCATTCAGATATATACTTTTTTGTTTTATCATAATCATTGCTACAACGTCGATTCCCCCTGCTTGTAGCCATTTCTAAAGGTTACCAGCGATAGTCGTCATACCTAATGTAAACCGACGCCAATTTATATCAAAATTGTAAATCGTCAAACCTTCTAATCAATATTGTTCCGCCGGTCCCTACATATATTTCCTCTTTCGTTGTCAGAATCAGAGCCCGAGAAAGAATCATATTGCTGAGAGAGCGAAACAAACGTTAGAAAATAGTTTCCTGATGCAAGTGAGTTGTTTCATAATACATTGTGTACAGCTACAGACCCGCTGCCGGCGGCTGCTGAGACCTTGGAACTGGAAGCCCCGACTCTATATTATTCGACCAACAGCAAATATTTTATTTAAATTTCTTGTTTACGACGTACAACATTTTAACCAAACAGTTTAAAATTAATTAATTCTTGAAGTAGCATACACTTTACATTGTTTGGCAATTCCTTAATTGTTGTTTTAATTTCAAGGTATTTCGTATTATTCTTTAATACCTAGTAGGTATTAGAGACATGTAAATCGGCGTAAACAAGTAAATTAAAATGAAGGTGTACTTTGTAACCGTTGTCACCCGCGGTATTTTGCCGGCTCCAGTTCCAGTATCTCCGGCGCCGAGCACGTGCAGACGGAGACAGCCTCCTCGCGGGACATTGTTGACACTGGCTCCCACCAGCTTGCCTATATTGTCACAACTACACGATGTCCCCACGCGGAAATGTGCTTCATATCACTTCGTTTTAAGGTCCATTTCAATCACCACTGAAGTTACCTGAACGGATGATGGAAGTACATACATATTCACGTCGCGGCAGTAATAAATCTTCTACAACAATGTCCCACGACGATTGTATCTACTAAAACTCACCATGCTCGCAGTTTGAATGTTTTTTTGAACGTGGAACATTATTCATCAAAGTATCAACACATTTTTTATCGTTTCAATGTTAATGTATTAATGGTATGTGTCGCGCGCTCTTTGATCCCGACGGTCAAAGTTCAACGTTTGTGTTGTTCCCACCGGCGCCGGCGCCGCGGCGGTGCACGAGTGACTGCTGTAGACCAATTAATAATGTACATACATACAAATTGAGCCTTGGATTGAACACGTGTATGATTGTAATTAATTATGTGGTGTGTAGGTATCGTTAAGTAATCATTGTTTAGTGTAAATAGACGCTTTCGTGAAACCACCAACTACATCCGTAGAACGATGAGTCGCAGGCGGAGTAGACAGCAACCACGCGGGCCTGTTTTCCGCTCGAAAACATCAGTTCCTGGGAAATCTGACTGCCACTCGGAGCGCTATCGATTCACGTCGTTACTACTACCATAATATTATTTGAACTTCCCTTAATTGTCGCCTGAACTGAATGTTTTACGATACTAACGCTACGGTTGATTGCTTGGTGTGTGTTGTTTGTTTTATATTGATTGTTGTTTTGATTAGCCCCCGTCTGCTTAACACAGACACGGCAAAAGCCAAAAAATCTGTGGCACCGACAGCCTCCCACTAACCCGCACTTGCCTCCATTGACGACGGCCCGGTAACGTTGTTGTTGACCGTTGCAGCTGAAGAAGCAGCAGCAGCTCCAGCAGGAGATCCTGCTGCAGCACTTCCAGCAGCAGCGGCAGCAGCTCGCCGAGCAGCACGAGCAGCAGATAAGGCATCACTTGAAGGTACCTACACTTTCAATACGTCATTATGTGAGTTGTTTGTGAACATTTACTTTATGCTTCTAAAACGTATCTTAGGCTGTACTAATACCTATAGCAAAATAAAGTAGAAAGGTAGATTATTTTAATCTTAGATGTAGCTGTTTAAATTGTCATGTGGCAAAATTTTCTGTATCCAAATTTTGGTTATTCTTTTTTATGTAGTTAAGGTAGAATATGAGCATGCTACACCACCCTTTCGCCGCCGCCCATTAGTGTTGTGACTGACACAACAAGACTCAATTAGGAACTAGGACGGTTAGTCCAGTTAGCAGATGGTGTAAGAATATTGTTTGGTTGGTGACGTTGGTGTTGTCGGTTTGTGTCATTTTACTACATGGGATATATTAATTCAATATTTAAAATGTTGACGTCTATTGTTTGCTTAGGAATAGATGTTAAAATGACCACGTCTGTTAACGTGTACCTATTCTATTTTCGCTCAACTTGCTATTAATAGAATGCGAAATTAAACAAAGTTGATTAGTCCAGTAAAGTTGTTCGATAGATTTAGAGACACCAGGGGAAAATTACCGGCGCGTATTTATAGCCAAAATACGAGATTACCTGCTTAGTTTGATAAGCGACTAGCTATGTAAAGTCATCGATAAGATACTAAATAAGATTTGTCTAATAAACACATGCGCCAATGATTGGTAGACACTCCCGATCCACAGCAAACTAATACTGGGGGTATTATCTCGCAAAAACATGGTATGGACTATAAAACTATCCTATATACATAACCCGGTTATTACGATCACCATGAATTGCGATGCTTAGTATAGTACGGTACAAACATAATTATCTATCCAGGTCAGGCCAAGGTAAGATTCTAAGATTACCGTGTTTTTTATTTATTATAATGATACTATGCTATCACCTATTATTGTAATTAATTGGGGATAGAACTTAACAAATAGTCAATAGGAATAGTCAAATATGGTTAACTATTCCGTGCAACTAAACGTAGTGGCCTCTCCCGAGCCGCGCTGGAACGTCAACAGACGTCCACCTGAGCGGTGCGCCACTAGCTGCGTAATTACATCCCGTGGCGCGCGGGCCTCTGTTAACCTCCCCTGACCCCGATCTGTCCGCTGGGAAAATTCCACCGGCCAGCCGGCCGACTCGCCTGCCAACCGCCAGCATGACAATGAGTCGCGGGGAGATCCGGAAATGCTTAGTCATCGATACCTATCTACACGCACCTCGCGGCCTTCCAGGGGTCGCATAACTGTGAAGATTGATGGGCGATGTTCGTTCGCGTGTGGCACGCCGCACGATCCAATATCGATGGTCGTGTTCACAAACACTGCGTCACTGTCGTTCTTCGCTGTAGTTTGGGTCGGCGCGGGGTCCGCCGGTCGGGTAAACACTGGGAATATGCAAATAACATAACGTGGAGTGCGTCCAAAGCGTGTCCGTGTCCGTGACGCACGCCGCACGCCGCACGCCGCACGCCGAGCCCGTTCCTGATTCGCGATCTCTGATGCGAACATAACATCATGTTTTCTTTCATATAAATCTATTTATAGTGGTTCTCGGAAATGGGCGCAGTGGGCGTCGAAATCAGCTTTTTAGCTCTCATGCCCTTTGTTTGAACTAAAAATAACTGCGTTATCGCGGACGTAGCCGCTAGTGGATTTGCGGCTCGTTAGGCGTATCGGTTCTCCACTTCGCGTCGACGCAATAAAATAATAAGTAGAGAGATTTGCATAGTTGATAAGTACCACCGAGCACCATTTAGTGACCAGACATGGGCATAATGTAATAATAATTATAGATTACAATTACATCTGATGCATAACACATTTATTATGTTGGGTAATCATCAATTATCACCTGGAGGTAAGTATAGTAATGTTGGAAACCAAGCACGCTCTAACTACATTATATCGAAAGGTGTTCGCGGTTAAACTTCCGGTCCTCCGGATGTAATTGTAATCTGTAATCATGATTACATTTTGGCCATCTCTGGTTATAGCCGCGCGTATCCCTCTCCCGGTAGGTTGTACCGAAATATATTGAGCGTTGTAATTTTTGTGTAACCCCGGTTGTAAAATGGGTGTATGTAACACACAGTTACCATCCGTGTCCGTTGTGAGGTGCGGTAGGGCAGTAGGGGAGGTCGGGTGTCAGTGTGTCAGTGTGACAGTGTGTGGGTGCCGGCAGCTGTGGGAGCAGCAGAAGGCGATGGAGGAGGCGGCGCTGCGCGAGGCGCGCGAGGCGCGGGAGGCGCGCGAGGCCCGCGAGCGCGACCGCGGCGAGCTGCTGCGCAAGAAGGACAAGCACGAGCACAGCGCCAACGCCTCCACGCAGGTCAAGCAGAAGCTGCAGGTAACACTGTGCTCTGCTATGTAACTAGTCTACGTAGAGCTTTGGCCGCTGGCATTCAATTAACAATGGTACGCAGACGCAAGGATAAATATTTAAAAGCGTAAAAATTAAGCCGTTACTAAACAATTAATGTAATTGTATTTTAAGTAAATATTTCAAACGTGCAGCATCATACTTAGTATAGCAAATATTAAATATTTAAATTCGTTTTGTTTCGATCATAAAATGATAATAATGTTAATAGCAAGTTTTTTGCTATGAACTTTTTATTAGCAATATGCAGTCATTATCAAATTAAGTGAAGTCATAGTAATAAATACAATAGGCATTTACAATTATCGCAAAAAATAAGTTCATTAATATTATAATATGGTGTGTGGGCCATAATCCGTTAGAAACATTAATATTACGGACATTATCATTATCAGTCTGTTGAGGAAGGTTGAAGCATTGTTGACATGGTAGGTATAATATTTAAACATGTGCGTAGTTAAGATTTACATCACACAATGCGGGGAAATAATCTGCAATTCTAATTTAGCACTTATTTTACCATTTTTTCTTTGTCTGGACTGTCAAGCATAGCTGTAATATTTAAATTTTGGTGTTTTCAGGAGTTCCTAAAGAAGAAGGCGGCTGCAGCGAACGCCAACGGAACAGTACCTGGTTCACCCTATAGAAATTGGTGAGTGTAGCTACCTAACTACCTTACTGTATTGCCGGGTAACCAACGAACCCGAACATGGAAAATGCAACATAATATTAGAGTAATAAATAAATGAGTACTTAGGTCATATTAGTGGTGTTACGTACACGTATGGCTTTTACTGTAAATAGAAGAAAGTGGTATTAGGAAGTCGGAAATATAGACTGGTCACGTCACAGAAAGTGGTAATCGTTGCCGTGCCTGCACGTCTGCAACACAGAAGTCACGACGATATTTGCACGCTACAAAGGAAACTGATTCACAGTCGACTTTAAGCAGCGTTTGCAGACATAACGTCATCCCTATTTAAAATCGGTCTGCTTAGTTATAACGGAATAGATTATAGTTTTCTTTTTGGAGTTGACCCACCTGAACGCGCTTGCGTGTCCAGGGGCATAGTGAAGTCGTCGTCGGGCGAGTCGATCACGTCGACGGGCGCGACGGCCACGGCGCACCCGTACCGCATCGCGGCGCCGCTGCCGCTGCCGCTGCCGCTGGCCGCGCCGCCGCAGCCCTCGCCCGCCGACTACCCGCTGCGCAAGACAGGTACCCACCTCCCCCTACCTCCCCCTACCTCCCGCCTGCTGTCCATTGATTGGTGTGTCCGTGTCATACTAATGCATGCCGCCGCCCCCGCACCGCTCCACACGTTTTCTTCGCTCTCTAGCGGGCATTTGTGAAGGCCCCAGTTGTTTCTACTCAAGTAACAAGTCGACTGTACTATTTGTATATGGGTAATGATCGGAAGTCATAATTTGACATTTTGTCACAGGACGATTCTTTTGGATCTGACTGTAAAATCTGTAAAGTTAATTGAAAAAATGATACTGCATATTCATACAGCGCAAGTTACTTCCCTGTGAGAGACTACAAAAGAGTTTGATACGAGCCTGGCTCAATTGGTGTCGGGTATTGCACCGCGCTATGTCTAAGGGCGCATTCATGTAGAACGCTGGTTACCGGCGCTGATCTGCCAGCGCTTATCGGTATAGTCTAAGATCCGAATCTAAATCGACATTCATCGGGTTGATAAGATAATCAAACACACTAATAGAAACTTTTTTTGATAGTTAAAAATATTTGTTAATATTTAACAAATAATTTATTAGAGACCACTTTTTAGTGCTTAATAAATATTTCTTAGTATTTAAAAAGGTTTATTAATATGTAATAAATGAATATCAGATTTATTAAACACAAAAAAAATCATTTTAAATACTAAGAAATATTTGTTTAATACTAAAGAGTGGTATAAACTAATACTTAATATTCTGTCCAGGATTTTTGTTGTCTACCCATTTTTAATATATTTTCTAATATATACGAAATTTATTATTTTATAATTTTGATTCTCTTTTCAACCCGATGAATGTCGATTTAGATTCGGATCTTAGACTATACCGATACGTGCTGACAGATAAGGACAGGGATGGGCAAATGGGAAAAACATATCGACATTTATCGTATCGATATTTTCCAAATGTATCGATATATACCACCCAAGAAATTTAATATTGATATTTCGATATATCGGTATGTTTTGCCCAATGTGCAATTATTTATAAAAATTGCCAAAATATTCGAAATTTTAAAGTACCTAAATACACATCTGGCTGTTATGACATCAGTTTTATTATTAAAAAACATGTTTATGTACCTGTAGCCAAGAAAAAATCAACATACAGTGCCACAAACTTATCTGGTCCGGTTGCCAAAATTGCAACTAATGCTAATGTTATACTGTTGTCAGACAAAGACCAAGACAGTAGCGCCCCTCTTACCGGGTCAGATTAGTTTATTTTTATTTTTTATATATTTTTATTTTATAGATATTTTTCTGAAAAAATATCGATATTTTGATATATCGATATTTTTTACCCAAACCTACTGGCAGATCGGCGCCGGTAACCAGCGTTCTTTTCGAATGCGCCCTAAGTCTGGGGCGGCCTGTGTGTTCTGTATTCATATCGGTAATCCCTGGATGTGATTGTTCTAATTTTAACACTAATAGCTAGTAGGATAAATACAATACTAAGGCGGTAGATAAATACATATATTTGTCTATTCAATTCAATTGTACAAAATGACTATAAAAGCATGTGAGGGGTAGGGAAGTGTGTTATTACTTGGGTTAAAAATTGTCCAAATTATTACGAGCATTAAAAAACTGTTGAATACCTCTGGGACCGTTAAGTACGCGCGCGTGCGTTACGTGAGCGCGGACGTCGCGATACGACAGCGTATGGACTGTGATACTCGTGTGCGTGTGCGTGTGTGTGTGTGTGTGTGTGTGTCGTGTGTAGCATTAACCAGCATGAGCGTGCACTAACCCGCAGCGTCGGAGCCCAACATGCTGAAGGTGCGGCTGAAGGCGCGCGTCATCGAGCGCCGCGCCTCGCCGCTCGCGCGCCGCCCGCTCAAGACCAGGGTCAAGCACCGCAGTGAGTCACTGTCTTCTACTCCTATATCGGCCCCCACCAGTCCAGCAAACCTTGAAAACTGCATTTTTTTTGTTTCTATTTCAAACAAATTTTTAAAGTTTACTTCTTTTGAGGAGAATTTACTTTATGATTGATGTTCTAGGTCGTACTTTTGTAAAAATTCTTCATGAATGGTTCTCGAACTAAACTCATCGAGACACAACGTTGGCTACGTATCGGCCGAATGTATTGACACGTTGTCGTTGTGGTGTTGCAGACTGCGAGGGCAGCTCCCCGCGCGGGTCGCCGCCGGGCGCGGGGGGCGCGGCGGGCGGGGGCGCGGGCGCGGGCGTGGCGGCGCCCATCCGCGAGGAGGAGGAGGGCGGTCGCGCGCCCGAGCTGCTGTTCTCCTCGCCCTCCATGCCCAACATCTCGCTGGGCCGGCCGCACGCCGCGCCGCGCCACCCGCCGCACCCGCCGCACCCGCCGCACCCGCCGCCCGCGCAGCCCGCGCCGCCGGTAATTACCGCCTCCTCCCGCTTTATAGCTTTTAATGACATAATGAAGACGAGAGCCAACGTTGCCCCCGGCTAATAGTGGTTGGTCGTTGCCCCATTTCTTAAAAACTAAACTAGACCATTCTTCTGATAACCGAAACGGTTGCAGAAAACAATTGAAACGTTGCATCGGGCCGGTAAAGACTATTACCTATTTGAGTAGGAAAGTAAAAATTTGATCCTTATTTCTACAACTGATTCGTCGTCGCAACGCTCTCCACTTCCTGGTAATTGATTTGGCTTCGCGAAGGCTTTAAGGCGTCGATATAAATATTATGTAAACTTCAAAATGATCCTCATCAATTGAATAAATTGCAGGTAACTGTGACCTTACCACCGGTGTCGGAGGCGGAGGCGTACATAGGAGCGGGCGGCGCGGGCGGGGTGGGGGGCGCGGGCGGCGCGGCGCTGGGCGCGCGGCTGGCCAAGCGGCCGCTGGGCCGCACGCACTCCGCGCCGCTGCCGCTCGGCGACCCCGCGCTCACCCTGCAGCCGCCCTCCGCGCACCACTACCTGCGCGACCAGATCCGCAAGACCGTGAGTACCGCCCGCCTCCCCTCGCGACTTCGTCCGTTCGATTCTTCGGGGGACCATTTCTAAACGTGTTCCGTCGGCGGCAGGTGCTGACGCGCGCGCACGACGCGGCGGCGGCGCAGCTGCGCGAGGAGGAGGGCGAGGTGATCGACCTGACGGCGCGGCGGGCGGCGCCCGAGGCGGAGGCGCCGGCGTGCGCGGCGCCGCTGGCGCGCGCGCTGTCCTCCCCGCTCGTGGGCGCGCGCGCGCCCGCCACCGGCCTCGCCTACGACCCGCTCATGCTCAAACATGGGTAACGCACCTCATGTGTATATCCCTTTTTATTTCTCCTCGGTTTTATTTTGTTGTTTGCTGTTTTGTTTGATTTTATAAGTTTGAGTGGCACTTTAGATTTTTAAGTAGTATAGAATCGATTTTGAAGCGAGGTTAAAACGCTTACAAATATTGCGTCTGAACGCTCTCTGAAGCGAGTCCGCCGATAGTCGCCGCCCGGCAATGTGACTCCGGTCTTAGCGAGTACGCTCGGACGTCAAATAACAAAAGTCAAGTCCTACTGATATTAATATTTTATTTCGTTATTTTATTCCAATTTAATGTTTCTTTTATTTGTTGATCCGACATGTTTATTTTTTTTGAAAGGAGGCTTTTTTCACTTTTTACAAACAATGCTCCCCTTTAAAACCCGGCCTTCAAATAAACGTCCAAATAACGTGTTATGTAACGATGTGTGTCGGGCTGTGCAGATGCGCGTGCGGCGCGCACGCGCCCACGCACCCCGAGCACGGCGGGCGGCTGCAGTCGGTGTGGGCGCGGCTGTGCGAGACGGGGCTGGCGGCGCGCACGGAGCGCACGCGGCCGCGCAAGGCCACGCTGGAGGAGCTGGCGGCGGTGCACACGGAAGCGCACGTGGCGGCGTTCGGCGGGCGCGCGTCGGGCGGCGCGGGCGGCGCGCGCGCCGTGCGGCTCGTGCGGCTGGCGTGCGGCGGGCTGGGCGTGGACGCGGACACGGCGTGGAGCGAGGCGCACACGCCGCCCGCCGCGCGCCTCGCCGCCGGCGCCGTGCTCGACCTGGCCATGCGCACCGCGCGCGGCGACCTGCGCAACGGGTACGCTTCCTTACACTATTTTTATTTCATACTAACTTTCAGCCCGCGATTCGTTCGCGTTGACCCGAACCATTTTTTTATTATAACTTTGAATGACCTACTTCTTATCGATTTGCAACTAATGAAAGTTTTATACGAACTTATGCCGAATATGAAATCGAGTAATTTAGACCGAGTTCCCTGCGTTGAACGTTTGACTTGCGTAATAAATCTGAATTTGTCTCGTTGCAGGTTTGCCGTAGTGCGGCCGCCGGGCCACCACGCGGAGCCCAACCAGGCCATGGGCTTCTGCTTCTTCAACTCGGTGGCCATCGCCGCGCGCCTCCTGCACAAACGGCTCGGCCTGCAAAGAATACTCATCGTCGATTGGGTAAACATTCATACATATTTAGTTAATGCAATAATGTAATGTGCCGTGCTCGACCTCGTTTACTGGCCGCGACGCCTTCATCACTGCATCTTCTAATGTATGAACTTACACTCAATAATCAGTAAAAAAGGGACCATAATCAATTCATGGTTTGGAAGTTTAAATTAAGGAAGTAGTTGTGTCAATCGTTCAATAGCGAACACATTGAAGTCGTGGTATTATGAATTTGTATGGTTTATTCGTACGGTTGTTTCAGGACGTGCACCACGGCAACGGCACGCAGCAGATCTTCTACGAGGACCCGACGGTGCTGTACGTGTCGCTGCACCGGCACGACGGCGGCAACTTCTTCCCGGGCACGGGCGCGGCGGGCGAGTGCGGCGCGGGCGCCGGCCTGGGCTACACCGTCAACGTGCCCTGGCCCGGCGACCCGCCGCTCGCCGACGCCGAGTACCTGGCCGCCTTCCGCGCCCTCGTCATGCCCATCGCCAAGGTGAGCCGACCCGCCCCGACCCTCCCCGACCGGACCGACGTTCGACATCGACAAAATATAATTATCGTCCCAAGAGACTCAGTCGATACGATGAGGTTGGAATGAATGAATGAATGAATGAATGAATGAAAGCTTTAATAATAATAATAATAATAATAATACTCTTTATTGTACACCATATAAAGAAATATAAAGAGACAATATAACAAAATGAAATACAATAGGCGGTCTTATCGCTAAAGAGCTTTATTCAAGGATCAGCACACACATAGTACAAAATGTAAAAGAATTAAAGAGAATACAAGCAATGGTAAAATAAAATAAAAAAGGTACTTAAATTAATTATTTGTATGTCTTAACTAAGTGCCTGTGCTGAAGTGTGACCCCTGAACAGGCCCAGACTCAGCATAAGCCATGCAAGCACAGAGCTGATATTTCAGTCTGGCCTTTTTTTCTTTTTCTCATGAAGGCAGCTCGATCAGATCAAGTGTAGGAAAATCATTTAAAAGTATATTTTATTTTGTATATAAGATATATATTGCATATAAAAGATGTCGTTAATTACGTCGTTGGCAGGAGTACGACCCCGAGATGGTGCTGGTGTCGTGCGGGTTCGACGCGGCGGCGGGGCACCCCGCGCCGCTGGGCGGCTACGGCGTGTCGGCGGCGTGCTTCGCGCACCTGACGCGCGAGCTGCTCGCGCTGGCGGGCGGGCGCGTGGTGCTCGCGCTCGAGGGCGGCTACGACCTGCCCGCCGTGTGCGACTGCGCGCAGGAGTGCGTGCGCGCGCTGCTGGGCGAGCGCACCGCGCCGCCGCCGCACCGCGAGCTGGCGCGCAAGCCGCTGCCGCAGGCGCAGGACGCGCTGCGGGCCGCCGTCGCCGCGCAGGCGCCGCACTGGCCGGTCGTGAGTGCTCACATTCTTCAATTTTAAATTACTATCGCGGCGTGCATACTGCATACCTACAGTAACATGAGCGCGCGCCGCACATGAGACGCTGACCAAAAGCAAAACTCCACATGTTACGCCTATAACAAACAGTAGACAACGTCACACGTGTCACTTTGAACTGGCCAATCAAAAAAAAAAATTACACGAGGGATGTCGGCCAGCAGCTCACGGCTCTATTTATTAAAAATGGTGGAATGTTCGCAGGTGAAGCGGTACAGCTCGCTGATCGGCATGTCGGCGCTGGAGGCGGCGCCGGCGGTGGCGGCCGCGCGGCTGGGCCGGCTGCAGACGGAGCGCGACGCCGCCGACACGGCCGCCGCCATGGCCACGCTGTCCATGCACCCGCCCAGCCTGCCCCCCCACCCCGCGCTGCCCCCCCACCCCGCGCACGCCGCCGCGCTGCAGCCCGTCTGCCTCAGGTGAACTCCATGACCGACCTTTGTTGTTGTATGTCGATCTTTAGTGATCAACAGAGTGAAGTAACAGTGAGTGCGGTCAGTAGCGATAATATGAAAATTTCTTTTGTTCTTGACGTCTCGGTAGATAATAGCCGTTAAGCCATGATGGAGGCCTCTGGGCAGCATAAAACTTCGATCAGTTAGCATTGTCGCGACGTGTACATAAGCGTCATCAGTTGTGAGGAGACTAGTGTGCCATTAGGGATTTGAAGCAAAGTAAAAATATAATATCAATATCTTGAAAGTTAGTACTGTCATTCTACTGATGTAGAGTGGGGAGCACTGATTTATACTACTTCTATCTCTATGGGGGGGAGCCACGAGCCAGTCTTTCTGATATTCAGTGTTGTCCACAATATCAAATAATAATTCTGTCCGACGGTGACACCCTACCCGTCTGACAGAATTATGCTGACCAGACACTTTACTGGTTTGTCGATTAGTGTGTGTGACACGGTGTGCATGTGTGCGGTCGCAGGTCCGGGGAGAGCTCGCGCTCGGCGTCGGAGGAGCCCATGGAGCAAGACGAGGGCAAGTGAGCGCCGCGCCGCTCCACACTCGCACATTCCCGCGCCCCGCCCCGCCCCCCGGCGGGAGCCGGAGACAGGCTGGCACGGAGCCCCGGCCGCCGCCCCGCAGCCGTCGCCGCGACACGTGTATATTACATAAGTCGAAGTGTCTATTTGATGTAATTCATAATGAATTAGCGAAGGTAAAGCGAGTTCTATGTGTAGGTGGTAAAATTAAGACAAATCTTAATTTGAAAGCTTTAAAAGTAGGGAGGAGTGGTAAGTGTACAAAATATTATATTATTATATATTTGGATATGCTTTTGAGTATGACTACGAAGTATATGTAGATGTTATCGTCGTACCTCCGCGCGTCCGCTCAACGTATGTGTCCTGTGTGCTGAGTCCGTTCGTATGTCGCATCGTCGTCCGCTATACCAAAGATTGTTACTTCCGGATAGCTACGTTCCGTGTACGATATTGATGTATGAGTCGAGAGATTTTTTATGTCGGCGAAGCGCTAAGCGGCGTCGTCCCGCGACGTACGTTCGCCCGATAAATGTTATTTTTATATATTACGTAGATGAAGATATTAATATATTAATGCAATGTTGTATATCGACCGTAGAGGGGCCGTCGAGCCCCGCAGCCGGTCGGGTTCTATGAGAACCTCGGCGCAGATGACTAATTTTAGTAGATGAATGTTCTTGAACTGTTGTAAAATTATTTTAAATATTGAGTGGTTACTGTACATGACGTCAACTTTGCTGAACATTTTACGAGCCGGCGCCGGCCTCCGTGGAGCCCGTGTTGTGCAGTATAGTGTCGTGTCGCGAGCGGGCCCCGGCGACCGCCCTCACCGATGGCCATGTAGCGATTCCCTCCGACCTCATAAATTTTCACGTATATAGTACGAGCTGGCGCTCGCGACACGGCCCGGCCCGCGGAGACTGCCCGAACGGCCGACGGGGAGCCCCGCGATGGTTTCAGCGCGCGCATCTGGCAGCGCCCCGATGGGTCTAACTATTTTTTGTATGTCGAGTGTCCAGCCCCCCGCCGGCCGCTCGGCAGCCGGTACTTTCGCTCGAATGCCGCAGTTTTATGACTAAATGTCCTTTTTGATGTACATAATAGTGAATTAGTTTCGTCAAGTACATGTGACCTGTTGCTAGTGTGCAATACGTACTGGATGTGGGAGGGGAAGGGAGCCGGTATATTTTTGTACGCGAGGGTCGCCGCGCCCCCGGATACGATCCTTGTACGATAAACAGATTTAAACGATGTTGTGTCTTTGAAAATTTTATTGTTAACTTGGATACAGATGAGATAATTATTTAATAAATGTATATATATTATATATATATTTGGAAATACTTCTGAATTTTCATTTATACATCTCCCGAGCACCCGATCAGAACCTACCCTACGGCCGCAATGGCTTTTACAACTATCAGGTAAGAGGTTCCGTATAATTATTTAAACTGACAAATGAAACCAATTATAGAAAAAAAATCAAGTTAATAGAAGGAAACGAAAGCTGCAGTAGTACAAAAATAAACATGTATTGTAACATTTATTATATGAAAATAGTATTCGCTTATGTAAAATACATTATACTCGTACATTATTACTTAATAATTGACACCATATTTACACATGATACAATAATTACATTATAGCACTATATAGCTGCACGTACCTAGCACAAGAATAAAGGCGATAGCCGCTGAGTACACAATTAGTGTAACCAGGCTTCCATGTACCAAATATAGTAGTGGAGAGCGCCGCATGAAGTGATAGCTCATTGAGGGAAAGTTAGGCTTCGTGTCATCATTAGCTATCAACACTATACTATCAGTTATTCTGATGCTAACTTAATTCTGCATAACCGAGAAGTTTCTATATAAAATTAACGGCAACCGTATCCTTATCGTACAGCGCGAGAGACCAACAGGAACTAAATCACAAATAAATGCTATAGCACCACTTGTCAAATGGCAGATGAACATAGTCTTTTCCGTATCCTTACACTATTTAAAACATAATGTATACCACCCTTATAAAATCATAACCTAAAAGTAATTAATGTAATTATACAACATTAGTTCAGTCATGTTCCCGCCGCACAATCGGAATTACATGCGGGAGTCACGCAGGCCAGGCTAACGATGTTTCCCTGAACCTCACCGGCCACTAATTACTAGACTAGAATGAAGTAGTCGACCAAACATTCTTGGCTTCAACTCTAGAGTAAATGTATAAAACCTATGTACACGATTTCTGAACAAATAACAATTAACTACAGGTAATAAAATGAATGTCAATACACTGAAATCAGCTATTAGGATTGTAACAATAAACTGTCGACCGCATGTCCGTCGCTGGCGATGCGGGCGCGGGCGATGCGGGCGCGAGCGATGCGGGCGCGGGCGATGCGGGCGCGGGCGCTAGGCGGGCAGGTCGTCGTCGCGGTCGGGCGGGTCGAGCGAGCTGCAGCGGCAGCTGCACGAGCTCACCGGACACTCCGCGTGCTCGCTGCGGGGATATACACACACCGTTACCCCACGCTTATATTATATAACATTATTTTGCCTTTGAAACAAGGTTTTAGGGTTCTAATCTCGTATAGCTCTACAAATCTCGTATAATCTCGTATAGCGCCATCTCTTAAGGAGTTCACGCATTTGTGTAAAACAACTCTCTTTACCGACAAGGCTGCGCAGTATAATGTAATAAATATATTTCGATATTCTACAAATATATTATATGAGTAAATAAGATAATATATTATTATTATGTATGTATATACCCGTTCTATTGGCAACATTATCATAATATTTATAAATATGTATAGCTATTTATTATATAAGTAGTATAAATATGTATTATAATATAGTATAAATATGGAAATCATTTTTATATTTTACGTTTTTGTTACTAACATTATGTATTTCTATTGATTTCATTCCATCCACCACATAGCGAAACATGCGAGACAAAAGAGGACTGCGCTGAAAACCAGTAGCGATGGTTCCTACCAGTTCCATGGCGTATGCTGAGCGTAGCCCTTTTTTGTCACGTGGTATGGTACGAATACCTTCAAATTAGTATTTAGAATATTTGTGTGCTAAGTGTGTACCATACTATTGTGGCAAAATAAATGTTTCTTTCTTTCTTTCTTTCTTTCTAATTATTAGGTATCTACCGGGGAACGGGGTGCGACGGAACAACCAAACTACCGGATAGCTCGATGCGCACTGATTTATTTAATTTCGCGGTAATGCGCGAGGGCGCGAGACGCAGCTCGCGCGCACACAATGTTGCCAACTTAAATACATAGATTACATAGACATACATAACACTAATATATTTCTATCTCTGTCAACATAAATCTGTAGATTTGGTGTTCGAAGTGATTACCAAAACTGCAGTTCACTATCGCTTTCCAGGCAGGGTCGCATAGGGCAACACGCAAACCCAGTTAGTACTTTATATTATCATTTATGTTCCTACTGGGACGATCCGATCCCTCGCGTGTCGTCAGCCTAGACGGGCAATAAGCACAAACCTGAACCAGTGCAGCAGATGCGCGGCGTGCCCGCCGTGGCGGCAGGCCACGCACCAGCTGAACCAGGCGCCGAAGCTGGCCGCGCCGCCGCCGCCCAGGTGCAGCGAGCACACGCCGCAGCGCGGCAGCGGCTTGCGGCAGTGCGGGCACGACGAGATTTGCTGCGAGGGGGAACAGGGGGGATCTAATGAAACGTAAAACTAAACACAACGACTTGTCAGTTGGCGTTGTAAGTAAACAATTAACCCTACTATCGATTCACTTACTTTGGGAGACTTATCGCCCCGATATCTTATTCACTTCTTACACGTATGGTTTCGGGATATCAGGCGTGATAATGCAGGACACACATATTAAACAGATGTAATAAATCCCGCAAGCGAGAGTCAAACAAATTAAATTTGACTAGTTTTGTATTTTAGTTTACTTTTTCATTCATAAGAGCACGCCGAAAATAATATGAGACAGACGTACCTTCATCTTGGCGGCGGGCGGCGGCAGGCGCGCGAAGGCAGGGCGCGGGCGCGCGTGCGGCGCGGCGGCCACGCTCTTGCCGCAGTAGGTGCACGCCACGGCCACGCGCCGCGCCGCCTCGCCGCCCGCCTCCCCGCCGCCCGCGCCGCCCGCCGCCCCGCCGCCCGCGCCGCCCAGCGCCGCGCACACCCACGTGTCCAGCGCGCAGCGCGACCACCACAGCCGCCAGCTGTCCAGCAGCGACCGGTAGCTGCCGCAGTTTTAAGTTTGAACATATTATTATTACAATCACTATTCCAAAACCCGTCAAGAATTTGGAGGAACTATACGACGTAAAACTGATGTACAGTAAGATCATTATAACTCGGCCGCTCTGAATATAGTTACGAGTGGCTGCGCAGATGTCGATTTTATGACCAAAATGGTGGTAGGAGGCGGGAAGTGCGGGCGATAGGATAGGTACGCCAATACGAAGTAGCGCATCACAAAACACTGTCATGGCCGCCATGTTTTGATTGGTCAGTTACTGTACCTGCGCAAACATCTCAGAAAACGAAGTTAGTAAGGTAATGAAGAAAGTAAGGTAGGTGGTGGGTACCTGTCGAGCCAGTGCATGGGGCGCGGGTCGCGCAGCAGGTCGGGCGGGCAGCAGCGCGCCGCCACCAGCGCCGCCGACTGCACGTCGCCCGCCGCCTCCACCCAGCGCTGCAGCACCGCCAGCCCCTCGCCGCTGATGCCTGCCACCAGACACCGTGCCATCATCCACCCACTTTGATGCTAATATAATTAATGCGAGAATAGGCGGGGAAAAGAGTAAAGATTCGTGGTAAAACGCGTATATAAGTTTACATTTGTGACGTAACAATGGCGAAAACAACGCCGATCTCGTTATGTCCGTGAATTGAGAATAATAAAATAGAAATACTAGGCGTCTATAGAGGTCTATAGAGGATGGAGGTATACCGGTGAGCAGGATGGCGGAGAGGTCGGCCCGCTCGAGCAGCGCGTCGCTGGTGTGGCGGATGTACTCGTGCAGCTTGCCGTCCGACAGGAACAGGCACGCGAACGCCACGCGGTCCTCCAGGCGCATTTCCGTCTCGTTCTGCGGACACCGGCCTGACGTTCATTCGTTGCAACATTCGTAGATCGCTTCAAAGATCACCGGGACAGACCGGCTCGAAGGACCAACATTAATACATGAAAGCAGTATAATAAATTATGTTGATAATATACTGACAAGCACGGGGGTGAAGTCGGGCGCGGCGGGGGCGGCGGGCGCGGCGGCGGCGGCCAGGAAGTGCAGCATGGCGCGCAGGTAGGCGTCGGGCAGCGCGGGCGCCGCCGCCGCCAGCGCGTCGCGCCACAGCCGCTCGTCCGGGGACGCGCCCGCCGGCCCTGCAACATCGCATCGCGACCGTTATATCTCTCGTCTGAAAATCTGAAATTCGTATTTTTTTCGAATGCGTTGGGACAGAAAAACTAATATTTCGTAACTCAACGATGAAAATAAATAATAGTCAAACAACTAAACGACTGATTTCAAAAGTTGTGTGGATATTAAAAAAGCGGTTACTGAATTTATAAAGATTTATAGAGATTATTAGGAGGATTTACCGGCGGAGGCGAGCGGCGGCGCGAGCGCGAGCGCGGCGACGCGCAGGCGCGGGTCTTTGGCGCGCGCCAGCACGTCGAGCGCTATGCGCGGGCGCAGGTGGAAGGCGGCCAGCGCGGCGGCGCGGCACGGCGTGCCCTCCGCCTCCGCGCGCTCCACGCCCGCGCCCGCGCTCTCCCAGCCCCAGCCCCAGCCGCACAGCTGCAGCGCGCGCGACCGCTCCGCGCTCCTGCGAACACCTCGGAATCTTTGTTTAAACGCCGAAAATTGCTAGTGTAGTTTTCTCTCGTTTTAAAATATTCAGCGTACAATAAAGTTAAAAAATTAATAAGAGAATGTCCGCACCAATAGCTGGCGATACGTTATTCGAACTCGACTTCGATGATTCGTGTCAGATCGAAATGAATCGACCCCGGTTTGTCTGTATATTTTTACATTAATTATCAGTTTATAATTATGTAGGTACACCGTAACAATGGAAGAGGCTTTAGTTATATTTCTCAACACCTGTGTATACTCGTACAATCAGATACATATAATAATATGTCTCATGAACGTGGGGAGACAGTGGGCAGCGAAGACCCTTACCTGTAGACGGTGACCTTCCGGTTGGGCAGGTCGGGCACGAGCGAGGGCACGGCCTCCGAGCGGTACCCGCCGTCGCCCGGCGCGCGCAGCACCGAGCGCACGCCCGGGTGCTTCCACGGGCTGTTGCGGATGCAGCCTGCAACATTATATCACGAGTCACGAGTAACACGACTGCTTACATTCAACCATACCTAGTTACAGCTGCAATCACAGATTCAACCAGAAATTAAAGCGCAATCTTCGCTCCGTTCTTTTATGCGTCATTCCACGTTGACTGAAATCTGTCCTGTACTGATTTCTTTAAATCGATTAAATTTTATAAGATCACATGTTGATATTGTTCATCATAAACCGACATCACGACATGTACAGTATGCGCACGTACCGTCCTCGACGAGCGACTTGCTGAGCGCCAGGAAGTGCCACAGGCCGCTCAGCGCCTCGTCGTCCGCCAGGTCCGCGTTCTGCCACAGGTCCGGCTGCAACGACCACGCACTACGTTAATATTAGCTCTACACTTTCTATACACACAAAGTTGGTCTAAATAAATCTATACGAATTGAGTGGCACTTATTATTGTAAATTGCGCGCATATTGCCCTAATTGTAAGAAACGCTCATAGCCCGGCGGCTTGCGTCGATCCTAAGCGATCGACAAAGTTAAGCAACTGCGGGCACGGTCGGTAGTCGGATGGGTGACCGCTAGTGGCAAAAATTTCTTGAGCGCTTCCGTGCTTCAGAGGGCACGTAAAGCCGTCGGTCCCGGCTGTTATCGATTGATAGCAGTCGTTAAGCCACGTCGGAGGCCTTCGGGCGGCTTGAAAACTTTCGTCTAAAAAGGATAAATTACGAAAAAATAAAATGAAATAATTGACCTTGAGGCCGTAGTCGGTGGAGGCGCGCACGCGCATCCGGTGCGCGATGTCGGGCACGAGCGCGTGGAAGGTGGGCGGCAGCGCGCGCAGCCCGCCGCCGCCCGCCCACACCAGCGCGCCCGCGCCCCACGCCAGCGTCACGCGCTCGCACACCGCCACCTCCACCAGGGCACCTGCCGGGGTCGCACACCTCATTTATACCGTCAGCGTTACACGACAACGTGATGCTGATGTCATTACGAACGATGAAGAATTTTAAAACAACTTTTAAAAATCGGCCAAGTGCGAGTTGGACTCGCGCACGAAGGGTTCCGCACCATTATGTATAAAAACGCCAAAAAAATCTGGTCTGTTGTATGAAAGCCTCACTTAAATATTTACTTTAGTTTTTTGTAGCCACAAGCAACGCCATCTCTTGGACCGAAAGGTAACTAATTTATCGCTAAAGCGTCGAAGCCATATTTCGACTTAAATATTTATTTTATTCAGTGTTTTAGTATTTGTTTTTGTAGCGGCAATAGAAATACATCATCTGTGAAAATTTCAACTGTGTAACTATTATGGTTCATGAGATACAGCCTGGTGACAGACGGACGGACGGACGGACGGACGGACAGCGAAATCTCAGTAATAGGGTCCCGTTTTACCCTTTGGGTAACCCTAACAACCCTTTGGAACCCTAACAAAAAAATTAAGACTTGAAAGTCGAGATAACTCATGATTCAGTCGCCAGACATTGCTCCAATTTATAAGGTAGCACACGACAACCACTTCGAACTTCTTCTTTCGAATAAAAAAATAATCATCAAAATCGGAATACCAAGTAAAACGTTATATTGTAATGGGCATAAATTAAGTTCACATTATTGAGAATAACTCAAAAACCGAATGTCAGATGCCGCTCAATTTTATGAGAAATTCAAAAACAACATGCGTTGCATTAACGTGTACTGTGTTGCTATGTTGGTGTGGGGTACCCGAGAGGCAGACGGCGAGCAGGCGGGCCTCGTGCGCGGGGTGCCAGCTGAAGGAGGCCAGCGGCTGCGCGGCGGCCGCCAGCTCGCGCTGCACCACGCCGCCGCCCTCCTCCGCCTCGCCCTCCTCCAGTGCCGGCGTCGCCGCCGCCTGCCGCGTGTCCTCACCCGTTACCACCCTCCCGCCACGGTCGAGACAACGCTCGCGTGAGCGTTGTCTCGACCGTGGCAACAGAGTGACGGCAGTGTTGTATGTAAACAACAGCTGTCTCGTTAAAAGTTTATTATTAAGAAAATAACAGATAGAAAAATTAAAAAACCAGCCTAGTGCGAGTCGGACTCGCGCACGAAGGGTTCCGTACCATTATGTATAAAAACGCCAAAAAAATCTGGTCAATTGTATGAAAGCCTCATTTAAATATTTGTTTTATTGTAGCCACATATTATCCACAATGCCATCTCTTGGACCGAAAGGTAACTAACTATCGCTGATGCGTCGATTGTATGGGTGTTCACTTAAATATTTATTTAATTCTGTTTTTTAGTATTTGTTGTTGTAGCGGCAACAGAAATACATTTTCAACTCTGTAACTATATTACGGTTCATGAGATACAGCCTGGTGACGGATGGACGGACGGACGGACGGACAGCGAAGTCTCAGTAATAGGGTCCCGTTTTACCCTTTGGGTACGGAACCCTAAAAATATACTTTTATAATATTAGGAAAGCAGTATTGTCCTAAAAAGCTACAATTAATAAAAAAAAATCATCTTTATTCAACCGATGGGCGATTATAGTAAGTCTTGTTTATTATGAAACTAAAATAATAATTGAGGTGTAACCGCGAGTGTGGGGCGGGTACTCACGGGCCCGTCGAGGTCTTGGTGCGCGCGGGCGTCGCCCGCCTGCTGCACGTCGTGCAGCCGCAGCGAGCACGCGTCGCGCACCAGCGACACCAGCAGGTTGCGTCTGCGCACAGGGGGCGAACCAATGTCACTATGTCCGACACGATTCCGTAACTATATTCGAGAAAATTCGCGGCAACGCAGCTGCACGTTTTGCTTTTGTTCTAGAGAAAAGCTATGACGCATCTATGTGTATACCAACATCATAGCCATAGCTGGTATGTTTTAGAGGAAATAAACTTTATGCTTTGGAACATATCATGTCTCTATACAGATTAAACAAATACCAAGTTTAGATTTCGTTCTGTCTTCTTCTCGGGAAGATGCTTAAATTAAGAGACTTTGCATAACTTTGTTCCCTCTCACTGCGTCAAAGGTAATTTATGATAGGTACCTATTTTGATCTCGCAAGGATCTTAAATGCTTAGTATCTTCCAAAGTTGGGCGTGTATTGCGGTCACATACTTTGTACTCGGATAAGGTACGATACGATAGGGTGGTGGTGGTACCTGGTGGGGCACCACTGGAGCTTGCGCGGCGGGCGCGTTTGCGGCAGCGTGAGCAGCGGGTGCGGCAGCGCGCGCGCGTCCCACACGCCCAGCGCGCCCTCGCCGCGCGCCGCCAGCAGCCAGCCGCCGCCCGCCTCCGCCGCCACGCCCGCCCACTGCCGGCTCGCCGTCGACCCGCACGCGCGTCCACCCGACTCTGCGCACACACACTGCTCATTCATACTGACTCGCGGGCGCGGTGGCGGGCGCGGTGGCGGGCGCGGTCACCAAATATCAAACATATGGCGTAATATCCAAGTGTTCACACAGGAATGCACGTGCGGTCTAAGTAGCGGGCAAGCTCGCGACGACGCGCGCGGCGCTCTCGCGACTTATCAAACGCATGAAATGTTTGTGTGTGTTCACACTGAACTAGCGGCGGAGCGCGCGATTCAGTAGCGACGCAACTGAACTCTCGCGCAAAACGCCTGGCGGTCAATGTGAACACGAGCTCGCCACCGCGCCCGCGTGTTCAGTATGAACAAGCACACACACACATGATGCTAACATAAAATGAAATAACTCTGTTTGTTATTTTTTAACACGCAATGTAGTCACTAGTAGTAGCTACTTTTCGATAAACAGTTTTTTTGACGACCCTGTAGCCTAGTTGGTAGCGACCCTGCCTACGACGCGAGGGGTCCCGGGTTCGATTCCCGGCCGGGGCAGATATTTATGTGGCAGATAAATATTTGTACTCGGGTCATGGGTGTAATTGTAATGTGTTATATGTGTAGTCCATGCCACCCGCGACACAGGTACCTATTAGTAACCTACTGCGGGGGTATGAGTGTGTTACCGTTTACCGTTTTACCGTTTATAGCCTGAAGGGCAGACGTAAAGCAGATGAGCCACCTGATGGTAAGTGGTCATCGTCGCCTATGGACACTAGCATCACTAGAGGAGTCAGCTGTGCTACGCTGGCCCTGAAGGAAAGCTCTTTTTACACCTTTCTTGAAGAACCCCATGTCATAGCCCTCCTGGAATACCTCAGAGGGAAGTTCATAATTTTGTAATAGATTTTACTAAAACACTTCTTTAGGTTTCTTAGGCTTCTAGGTTTCAGTTTCGTCAGTTCCACAATGCTCGAGTAATGAATGAACAATTTAATAGTGACTGCAGCAAGGCAAGTGGTGGGCTCACCGCGCAGGTCGTAGAGCTTGATGTGCTTGCAGTTCATGGAGGCGGCCAGCGTGCGCGGCGCGAAGGAGCACCAGGCCAGCGCCTGCGCCGCCTCGCCCGCCGCCAGCTCCTGCAGCGGCCGCCACGACTCCACCCCTCCCGCGCCGCCACCCCCGCCCGACCCACCGCCCTCTGCTAACCATTACAACTTGTCACGTACTTGTTTAGTTTTGTTATATTTATTTATTTCATAACTTACCTTGAAATGTGCATTCATATCTCAAAAACTATTAAACCTATTTTATAATAACACAGTGTTACCTCTGGAATATACCTGATTAAAATGATTAAAATCAAAAGGGATCATCTTGGTGTACGTATTGATCTTGATAGAGTGAATTAAAGTTTCCGCAATAGTTATGGACAAACACCAATATACACTTACAAATTCAAGCCAAAAATAACTCATCATACTGAAATATTATCCAATCCAACTATATAACACCAACAGGTCAAACTGATAAACTGCTTTTAGAAGTGGCTAAAAAGCATAAGCCTGGCACACTGAACTGACCGGTGATGTCGGTGCCGGCGGTCTGCATGTCCCAGAGCTGGATGCAGGCGTCGCTGCGGTGCTTGTCCATGCCCGACAGCAGCAGCTGCGGCTCCGCGCGGCTCCACGCCACCGCGTTGCACGGCCGCGGGTACTTTGGCACTGGACCCACAAACAAACAATATGGACAAAATTAAATATGATCAACATTCATTATACTGTTATTCTAGGAGAGTAATTGATGACGCTACTTGGTAGAGATCAATCTTCTAAAAGGAGCACAAGCATAGAGTTGCCAGCCTTTAATATTCTAGAGGATGAATTTCGGTGTGGGTAAAATTAACATGATTTCATTCTTCTATACACTTTTCATTATCTATGCTGATATAAAATGAAACATCAAATGCATAAACTTAAAATTCATAAAAAGTCAGGACATAATAACATTTACGGAGTAACCTCTCTACCACGTAATATTAGAGTGATGATTCAAATTAGAAGAGAATGCTGATTCACTTAGCTTGCATTATATTTATTTAGTTGCATTGCATATTATATTATGTATAATAGTGTTGCATGTGTACAGTAAATCCAAGCAGTGTTGTTACCGAGCTCCTGGCCGACGAGGCCGAGCGGGTCGTAGGTCTGGCGCAGGCTGGCGAGCGCCACGCGGCCGCTGGCGTGGCCCAGCGCCAGCAGCGGCTCCGGGTGCTCCGCCAGCGCCGCCACGTCCACGCAGCGCACGCCGCTCGCGCTCTGCGACGCCACCACCGTCGCGCCGCGCGTCGACGACATGCGAGTGACTGGATATTTCATTCAATATTATTGCTTCTGTAACTTACCGATTTCAACATCAACAAGTAATATGGTTACTTAGTAATTTAATTTAATAATTATCTCCATTAAATTTGAATCATTAGGGTAGGTAACTCAAAAACAATCAGATGTCAAAATTTAAATTGGACTATAGAACAAACACAAGCTTCCGAATATGAAAACAATGTTTGAAATTAATGCACACTTTAAAAAGTTATGAGAAAACACACATAAAAAATAATAATACAATAAAACTGCTCCTTAATAAAAAGTAAAATTAATTTATCTTCCATAGAAGTGGTCTACAAAGATAGGAAATAATATTTGACTGTAATGCATGTCAACATGTTATGATAAAACAAACCCAAGAAACTAAGAGAGTTCATGCCAAAGGATTTAATTTTTGTAATGAATGAATAAGCAAGGTAACATGCACCTTGACTGAGTTGTTCATGTATCACTTGTATAGGCATTCATCTATGAATCTATGGATATGGCCAAAGCAAAATTATGTGACTTTTCTAGGGGTGTGACAATGCTAACAAACCCTTACAATAAAAGCAGTTGTTTCAGAAGGGTGATAAACAGTCAGCTGGGTAGAACCTCTGTTATTGTGATTCTGGGAGTACCCAGCAACCAGCAATCCTCTAAACGGGCTACTTGCTATATCCACAGTTGTTATTCAGCAGAATAGAACAAGAGCAGAAGTTTGCTTGGAATCTACATGAATGTATATGGATGTAATACGATTACTACAAGTACTGTACCGTGTAGTGCAAGTACTGAAAGTGAACTACAGTGGCACAGAATGCTTTTCATATTGGGTCTTCCTTTTATTGTTTTACTGTAAGTAATGAATTCTATACATCTGTAGATCATGAGACTGATAAAGACAAGAATTGGACTTATATATAATACGAACATGTAGTTTTCTTTTCGATGTCTTTCAGCCGAGCCACTTCGTATAAGGTTATGTCTGGTCCCCATATTATGAACTTATCATGATGTACTGGAGACCATAACACATCTATTTTAGCCCCAGACATTATGTCTGCAATAGTCTTTCAGATCTATAACTTCGACTTGGGAATTATTACATTAATTCAATAAAAATTGGTTCAGTATTTATCTGTTTGGGGTTGGTTCGATTCAATGGAAATATTATTTGTTATCATTATCATTATCAAATTTTGACACTTGACAGTTGACCTTGACATATGTTTAGTTCACAGAATACATAAACATTATATTAAATACCATAGAGATAGTGTTAAAAATGGACTTAATTTAAAGTCCATTGAAATTGTCCATTGTGTTAAATATAGAAGGTATTTTTTTTCTTGGTTCTTTGGCCGCGTTCCGTAACTAGCCTATATAATACTCATATCTCAAAAAAGCGTTCCATTACTGATTATGGACATAATGGTCGTAGCATTTGGTGTTCGTTTGAGCGGTTGTGACGTAATGGATTGCGTCATAAGGTCATAACATCTCGATCGGTGGGGCGTTGTGGGCGCTGTTAATTTTGGCAAATCCGTTCCATTAGGGTACAACCACAAAATTAATTTGTGATAACACTTAATTATCGTTATTAATCGTCTCTAGATAGGCATAAATTGCCGCAAATATAAAAATTCTAGCTCTTTAGATGCCTATATTTGACGGTCTGTTCTATTTTTTATTTATTTATTAAATCATTTTTTCATACGGTTCAATTTATTATATTAGCTGAAATGAAATTTAAGAATTAAATTCCTATCTATGAATTTCTATACTTGTTTTTATTCTCTCTGGTGCTGCTCTGACATCTTAAGTTATCTGTGATTGTCCTTTTTTTACTTTTGACAGTATAATTGTCTAGCGGCGGATGAACTCGATTCTTTTCTTGTCTGTATGACTGTATGTGCCTAATGTCTTGTAGAGAGTACGAGTAGTATTGCTGTGAGTACGAAATGCCCATCCAGTGATTCAGTGACGAAATAAGTGCAATCGAATTGTGCGAAAAACATTCGTTTACAACACCCTGTAACTCATCAACTCACCGGTAAGTGTAACAATGCGACTCCTACCAAACGTGGCGCTGAATTTATGTTCATCGTATATAGTCCGAGTGAGTGACGTGATTGTTTACTACAGAGGCGAGTGGCAACGCCTCTTGTATTCCCACAGTTTCTCGTGCATTGTCTTCCAGTTCTCACGTGTTAGTGCATTAGTAGCGGTTCTCGGCACGCAGACGCGGGTGCCCTAACCGTGCGTACAGTTACTTGGCTCAAATTATAAGTGTTGTCGTTTGGGACGAACAACATCTGTGAGTCACGTCTGTGATTGATTTTCTGCATTTCTTATTCGCGTTTCATGACGAACGTTTCTCATAGTCGATTTGCTGTCGGTAATTACTCGCTTTCATTACAACTCGTAGTCAACATTAGCATGTGCGAGAGCCTGCTCGTTGTGTGACTGCCAGTCTATTATGGGAATCGCCGGCGGTCACCCGACTCCTGCAGCCAGGAGTGGACGCTGAACGCCTAGGGATGTTCTCCGCAATAGCTTATCAGCTCTCTAATAAGTTTTCAGAAGAAAAAAAGGTAAGGCCTTTCTTGTTTTCATTTTATGATAAGTAAGTGATCAGGTGAAAAGGTCTGAAATAACTTTTCATTGTAATGTTGCTATAGTTATGACAAAGATAATTATTTTCCGTCTATAATCTAACATTCATCATTGTTGACTGCAGAAGGTTAAAAAAGTGTGTAATTTGTGACTTTAATTAAATCTAGATAATGCTTTGCAACTGACAATTATTTTTGAATTGTTATGTTTATCTTTATATTTAACTATTATCTGTAAGCTATGACAGTGTATCGTTATTTATTATTAACTTTAGAGATAACCTTAACAAACAGTCTTCCTGAATCTTAACAACCCCTGTCTTACCAAAATGAAGGATTGAGTTGCCAAAATAAACTTAATACTTTGATTTTAGTTAATTAATTGCAAGAATTAGCATTATTAATTAAGAATTCATTCCGCCAAACAGTCAATGACAGAGCTTGGTCATAATTATAAAGATTTAGATAGATTAGTTAGAAAGGAATCAAATCATAAAGACTATTTGGGTTTATGTCTTATATTATAATGCTTACACCATAAAATGGAGATCCAATATTTGCCCTATATAGAGCATCAGTATTACATTATATTCCCAAAAGATATTAATGCTGGTAAAGTTTTTAAATGCAATGTAAGTAATGCAAGCTGTACACGGAAAGGCGAGTGCAAATGTATATGTAGAGCAGGCGCTCTATTATTCAGTTTGTTCACACGCGGGGGCATTGTTTCTTCAGTTTCTATTTCTCACCAACTCGCCTGGAAAATCATTTCTCTTTTACTGGCTCATCCAACTGTATGTTGGCGACGCGCATACCCGACAGATGATATTTTTGTCTTAACTGCATAAATAATAAAATGGCTATAATGTGACCTCAAGCTTCAAATTTGTTATTAACAAATGTTTATACTAAATTAAGAATAATCTTGTAGGCACTTGTTTAAGTTACTGCAGCAGATTAAGCTGCTACTCCTAATTTTTTAATGCAAATTTGGAGTTTTATCATTTGTTTGTTTACATCTATTGTGGATTATTTTTATAATGGAGGAGTTATTTAATTACATTATGAATTAGCTGCTAAGTTTCCTACTATTCTGTTGTGGTTGACCATGCAAAATTGACGCCTTTGTTGTTACCGACTCACATAGGTGGCTCGTCTGCTTGAATATTCCTGATTTGCATAAAAAATGTTATTCCATTAGGTAACATAAAGTTGTTTGAATGTAGAAAGTGAATCCTCAATTTATTTGAACGAATAGATACAACATGAGGCTAAGGCTGCCCTCATTCATTTCAATTGAATATAATATATATTTTAAAATTATAGCATAATACCGCTCCTCGTGAATATCAGTTTGGCCTAATGGTTAGCTGGTAGAGAATGCTTTAGCATTAAGCTCGCCATAATGTACCTCATTTGTTTTTGTGGTCATTAAAGTTTTAAATAAATAAATAAATAAATATACAAAAGGTAAGAGCGACATAAAATTATTATTTATTCATAAAGAAATTAAATTCATAATGCATTCTTGCCCACTGTATCATTATAGTTTTTGTGGGCAGTGTTACGTGCGTCGCCGTCGCTGTCGCCGCACTACGGAGTGCTGCTGACACGCGATTGGTAATTAACTATTGATAAATGATTCATTCATAACCATTTTGTGCAATGGCATGCTCGAATGACAGGGCTATTCTTCACAAATTCAGTAGAAAAATTTAAGATGAAAAGTATAGTCTTAATGTAGGTACTTATTTAAAACCAATACGAGCTGATAACAATGGGTGATATATTATGCATAAGAAATCCACTAGTACAAAAATATTACTAACACAAACATCCGAAACACATAAATCCACACCAATATTATTAATATGAAAGTGATCTGTGTCTGTGTTTTTATGTTTTGATCAGGTTCACCTAGGTGAAATTTAATATGCAGGTTGTATGAGCCAGCATAGTTTTATTCTCTGAAATACTCTCCCTTTGGACTACGTCGTTGTCGTCGCCAACGCGTTGCAGGCCAAAAAAGAAGCAATAGACTCACTTCTTTTAAAACCCTATTTCATAAGAACTAAGTAAACAACCTAATCTAATTGCGATCATGTTCGCTGTGATATCTAAATTGAGAATCTTCACATGCCAAATTATTGTTTAGACCATTAATTCTAACATTAAATATTTGATCAAGATTTTTATTATAGCAATTGTAATCCTTAATCGAAATATAATAAGTATTGTAATCCTTATCTGATCCATCAAAATGAGATATTAAGATAACATTGTAGTGTTCATATGTTGCAGTGAAGCATGGTTACTGATAATAATAGCAGGTAATGGGTTATTGGTTGATAGTACAAATACTAATCTCCCAATTAAGATAAAATTTTGTCGGTACCTATTTGTTTTGTGTCCACCCATTTATCCTCACATTCTTGACTAAGGGTTCGTCTGTCTGACTGTCGTTATGTATGGATCAGAATGCTGGGATATGAAGAAGACGGATGAAATACGATTGCATGTGGCGGAGTTGAGAAGGTTGAATAAGATGTGTGGAGGAGTTACGACAATGGACGGAGTAAGAAATTTGTATGTATTAGAGGGAGTTTGAAAGTACATAGCTGAAATAATTGAAAAGTTCAAAGGAAGCCGAATGAATGAGGCTTGGTATGGCTATGGACATGCGATGAGGCGAGAGGCACACATGTGACGAGAAGAGTGTTTGGTGTGTATGTGGATGGACGGAGGGGACAAGAACGGCCAAAGAAACGATAGGTGGACTGTGTGAAAGATGATCTAAAGATAAGATATACCGAGTGTAAATAAAAACGTTATGGCTTGAACGTGCAGGATGCAGATAGGTACGCGCGTGCATATCCACTGGCCACGGCCGCGGAGGTCGCGGGAGCCGCGTCCCATAGCCGTGCGCATCCACCATGTCGTTACGCAAAGCCACGAGCGATGCGTGTTATGTTATGACGGCCCTGGCTCCGCTCGCAACCGGCCCGCTGGCCATGTCGAGCAAAGGGCGCCTGGTTCGATTGCGAATTGCGACTCTGCATCTCGTACAATAGATGCGTTTGTTCATTTTAGATGAACTAAAATATAAGTAAAATATCCTATGCTCATGTTCACAAACCTTATTGTTGCACGACTACCTTTCCGAACGTGCGACCTCGAAACATTCCGGTTTATATTCAACAAGTCAACCGCGATAATACAACAAGTGTAATTTTGCATAAAACAACTTCTACGAAGACAGATAAAATGAAACTGATAATTAAATACAGTAAGTACAAGCTACGTGTTTGGTGACGCAAAATAGTTTTTAGAAAGAATCATTGTTAAAATAACTTATATTAACGGATATTAACCATTACATAATTTTTATACATTAAAATCACATCACACAAAACCCATGGGTCCATTTAAAAAAGTCAATTGCCTTTTAATAAAATAGATATCTGCTGTATTAGCGCTCAGAAACTTGAAAAGATGTACAGCTGTACTGTAACCATTGAGAAGGAAAAGCTATATTATGTACTGTCCAAACCATTTACGTGTGAAACTTATTTTAGTTAAACGACTTCAAAGTCGTACCCAGCATCCCGCTGAATTTATCGTGATAAATCACAGAAATTAGTACAGTAAGCCGCAAATAACAATCGCGTTGCGATAATTAACTTGCTATTGTATTTTTGACCATGATTCAACATCGATGAGTCGGCGGCAATCAGCTGCGCTGATAAGGTTCTGGTTCAGCTCGTTCGGCTGTGGCCTGTCAATGCCGGCATGACTGTATTAGCATAATTTGTTTTCATTATCAACTTACTAGTAATGTTGTACGTTAGTACCACACGCCCGCGCCCGTGTATCACTTGCTTTTCGCCACGTATCCACGAAACTTCCCGTGCGTCATCGCATTAGATAGCCCTGTCTATTTAATTTCTAGGTCATTTCTAGGTTATTTAATTTCTAGGTAATTTGGGTTTTAAAATCGTTGATATACCTAATTTTGCGTTAATAAACACAAAAGCCTTGCTGTTGCACACCTCCGCTGTTATATGAGTTACATTGTTAAATAAAACTTAACTGCGACTTATGGAGTTACACATAAAACTTAACAACATGTAATTAATTTGAAGTATCTCTCTTGGATGGCTGAACTTTGGAAAGCAAAGCTAATGTAGTGTAATTATCTGTTAGGTAACCGATTGAAAGTTGATTGTGCTACTAAATTGGTACATAAGTTGTGAGAACAAGATAGCGAGATTGTCCGATTATATTATTATGTATGAATGATGATACAACGAACGCCGATTCCTAGATGCCATACCGGCATGTGTCGGAGAGCAAAACGAATATTGGGGTTATCGATATCGCCATCAACCTAAAGACTGCAGCATATAGTTTTTATAACTTGCATGTTCCTGTTTCTGGAGAAAATCTTTTAAAAGTCAAAAATTGATGACCTTTAGTCACCGAGAACGTGATGTATCCTTTAGAATTCTTTTTTCTCATCTTTCTAGGTCGCTAACTTTTTAGTGATGCTTTGACAGTGACTTTTTGCTATCAGCTGGCTCGTTTGCCTGCTTTCGGATATTTACATATAAAGGACTTGTTTATCTTTTAGAGCTCGGATTGCCATAGTATGTTTGCCTAATATCTTCAAGTTCAATGTCTTTACTCGCAGCCAGACAATGTGTTACGTGGCTGGTATTCGAGGCACGCGTCTTTAATCGTCCGGGTACCGCGCGTGCTTCTCCGGCTAATGAGACAAGTGTTATATCGATACTCGATTACCCGTCATGTGTACATTGTGTATGTACATGTACATGCCAAATTGTCCTCCCATTTTCATAAGTTGGTACCTTGGAACAAAAAGATTTTAGACAGAGACGAATTTATTGCTGAAATATATTACAAAGTAATAGCTCTGTCTCCATACTGCAGAAATGAAGTACATCAGTATCGGAGTACTAACTCGTTTGCCCGATGTCGGCCTGCGCGTGTCTGGCGCTCACGGCTGCCGCAGTCATAAACAAATGGAAAGGTTTAATGACTAAGTAAGATGGAACATGGAGTTTCTTCGTCATTACTTAGTCATCCTCCTCGTCATCAGTGAATACGAGTAAACTGTTGTTTCAGTTTGCAAAGGAACGTTTCGTATTCTCTGCAGTTGCGTGCGAGAAGATACGCTACTCGCCTACGTCTATGTGCAAGCACAAGCTTCAAGTTTTATGTATCCTATGAACGTCCACAATGATGTTGCTGTATAGGTACTTAACCAAATACGGGATCATTAATCATGCAATTTTGTTATTACGAATTACGACTCGATGTCAGGCTCACGTGTGATTGATCAGCGGCGTAATAGATTTAATAAATAATCGATGAACGTTATAGCTCCCGTGTCTATCGGATTTACTTTGCTAGATTAAATTTGTTTTGTGTCTCTTTATTTAGATGCTGTACAATTCAGATAGTGCTAACAGCATTCCATATAAACTTTTGTTTTGTGTTAATGTAATTGTCATAATGATACTTACTCATGATTCATGACTGTCCCTCGCCCTCGTCGGTGTGTGATATGTGGATAGTTGGATCCATTAACGCATTTTTAAACCTGATAGTGTATACGGAAAACTTTGTTTTGAATGACAAATGCTCGGCTGGCTAAACAATTACATAGTTATTCGCGGATACAGTAGGTACCGGTGTTGAATCGTGTTTTGGTTACAATTAGAGTGCAGAATTGTTTGAATTGAAGTGCTATCTGCTTTAATCATTGCGATATATTTTTAACTCTTTGTTGTCAGTTTATAATGAGCAGTTAACACATTTAATTTTCACATGATTAATTTATCTTTAGGAAATAATTTAGTTTCGTGGTAAATTGACACAATTAAATAAATAACTGTACGATTTAATTACATAATTATATCAAAAACAAGGTAAACAATAACAGAACCTCAACGTCAACTTGAATCGCTTGGTGGCTATCGAGTTCAAAGTTTATATTCGCTGTACTTGCCCGTACAGTTTTCCTTTTCTACGCGTCTAGCTTATTGGTTTTTCTATTGGCATTACAGTTTGTGTGTCAGTGGAGCAGTGCGCGGTACTGAGCGCCACATGTGGCGCGAGCATTGTCTCCAGCGCCATGGGCCACGGGGCCGTTAGCCATATTGCCATTGGCCATAATGGTTTTAGAATCAAAAACCATTGATGGAAAATTTGTAATCTCCTGGTCATGTGCTAACCCTTTGTTTAATTTAGACTTCACCGAAATGGACGGTGGATTACAAATAATAGCGAAGTTCCGGTTCGAGGCTTTTCTATTCTAATTTCTTGATCCACATATTATCGTTAATGCCTGAGGCCTTCCGTGTCACTAATGTCCACGAAACGTGTTAAATTAATGTATATATAGTGCGTTCATGATGCTCATTGTTCGTGGTTCTATTTTCATAAAAATATTATCGTTTACATCACTTTACTCAACATCACTTAAATATGCATTTTTATTTATCTCAATCATCGTTTTTTCTCCGTAACTTGGAACGAACAGCGTGTCGTTTTGTTTTATTTTGTTGGATCAGTTTCAGACGATACTAATCAACCTCGAAAATATCACAAGTGGCGATTAAGTGGAGTCCACTTCACCGCGGGCGGCTATCGCTGGGCTCTCTACACTGCCGCCTTATCACCGCACCGTGGGAGCCCGATTGGCTCACTTATTGACTTGTTTGAAAATACTTATCTGCTGCTGTTCCTTTGTGCTTCCACTTTGATGTGTCTCTACTCTCTATGCATCTAATTTCGTCTACTGTTTTTAGTCGACAGTTTTATCTCGCCCAAAATATCTCAGAATGTTGTTCATTGACCTCGAGCTGCGACCTCGATCCATGTCGTTTGATGCAGGTTTCCTGCTTTCGCTTCCTCTTTTTATGTTATTAACTCGCCAATTATATCGAGGCCGTAGATTCTGCATAAGTCCTTTAGGAATCTACGGCCTTAAAATAGCTTTAAATTCTTTGCCAATTTCTAATGGTTTTCTGATACGTTTAGGGTTCCATGTTAGGTTGAGTTCAAGTTACAGGCCTCAGGTGTATGTACATATGTGTTGTGTACGCATGCCGCGGCGATGCTCAGTAAAGCCTAACGCTACTAGGGCATCATTAAACTAGAACACAGGCTCGAGAACAGCTTGTGCTATTAATGACGGACGCAATCTTGCCATACCAGAGAAACAGACATAGCTTGCAACGTTATGTGATAGTTTTCTTATATACTTAAATCAATATGATGTGGCCACTAATGGCTTTATCGATTGATGGCATAGTGCAGTCTAAGAAGGGAACTTAAAAATAAAGCTGTGCCTCATCTATTAAATATCTCATTACAATATTTAAAAACAACGACACCAAACAAAATCAATTAAAATTTTTCACTAGTAAAAATACTTTTTTGGATGTAAAATACAATTCGTCAGGAGAGCGAAATTCTTAGTTTCAAGCTTCAAGCAAAGTTTCTTATAGTTATCACTATTTATAAACACCGACTTAGTACTGAAATAAATTGTCCGCGTCCGTGTCGCCTCGTTTCATTAAAATGTGGGCGTCTTCAAGTCGAGAGTATACAGACGTCTACGGAGTTAATCCTTCGCCACCCAAGACTACACCTCCGGCACTTACTGTCTTACTGTCATGTAATTTATATATTAAGCAATAAAATTCTGCTTGCGCAGAAAGTACTTATATTATAGATTATATTACTCGGATTATAATTATAACTCGGAAATAACTGTTTATACAAACCGTAGGCTATTAAGATGTTGGAACGTAGTAGAACGTTGGAAGACAATTAAATAGCACGTTTCGCCTACTCGCTTCCTTATTAGCGCATCTCGTGTGTTCAAGAGAGATAACCATTATTGTGAAAGATGAATAAAATTATTAACTCTATTTATTAAACGTAATAGGAATAGTTTCGATGATTGCGACTGAGCAGCAGAAAATCCTAGCAGAACGTAATATTATTTGGTATATTTATGCGATCGTCGTGTCTTAGTTATGTTGTATGCAGGAAATATAAGTGGGGTTCTGCGTTTAAGACGTCATCTAAAAAATAAAAAGAAAATGGTCGATTTTCATACACCTACTGTAAATAGTTTTTCAAATGTATGTAGGTACATTATGTTTGCAAAAAAAATTATAAACATCTTGAACTCTTTATATAACAGTACCTGGTTGACCGAGCTTTGCTCGGTTGAAAATTATATTTAGTATGAATCGCAAGAAATACGAGGAATTCCGCCATCTATTCAGGAGTCAAATCATACAACTGTTCACTGAGCACAAAATTCATTTTACTTATGTTACGGCCAAAGGATCTCAACAGCGTGTTTCACAAAGTTGTACAGCGCCATCTAGTTTCATACTACTGAAATTTCAACACGTTACAAACAGTACCTCATAGAAGTTAACTGTGTGAGCGAATTAATTGCATTTTAAATAGGTACATACTTAATTAGATAAATTCATTGAACTTTCCTTCGTACTTTTCGCAGGCTTAGGCAGTCCCCGACTGAAATTTTTATTTGCGATAAAATGTATTGAATGTTTATGATAATTAAACAACATAAATAAATATACTTTTAGTTTAATGAGCAAGTTGTTAGGCGTACTTAAAATTTTATTGATTCTATTTACAACAATAGTAATTTCATCGATCTGACCATTATTTATTTAAAACTTTATTAAAATATATTATTAAATCGATAATAACAAAACTAACATTTATTTACAAATATTCTCGTAAATATCACAAACGCACGTTAAACTATCACTACGCGTCCTGCGAGGTCAAGCGAGATAATCGCACTGATTTTTAATTTTATTCAAACAGAAAATAGGTAGGTATAACGCAAAAATAGCGCTTCAACGTAAGAATGAATATTAAAAATATATTCGAGCGCCATCTAGTTTCATACTACTGAAACAAACAAACCGTATCTCATAGAAGTTATCCTAATGTTTCATAGATGGCGTCAGTTCAACACGTTACAAACAGTACCTCATAGAAGTTATCCTAATGTTTCATAGATGACGTCAGTATGATGTTTTTAAAATCTCTTTATCTCGGGAACCGAGCTTTTCTCGAACCTGGGACCTTGATAAATCGATTCCTTGAGCCGAAAACCCCCTAATCTGTAACTTTCATGAAAATCTTTGCAGCCGTTTCCGAGATCGTGATTATATATAAATAAATATACAAGAATTGCTCGTTTAAAGATATTAGATGTGACATAATGTTAAATGGTGTTATGTTCCAGTGCACCCGCCTGCTGCCGCGCGCCGTCATGTCGAAGAAGCCGGCGGCCGCGCCCACGCTGCACAAGGTCATCATGGTGGGCTCGGGCGGCGTGGGCAAGTCGGCGCTCACGCTGCAGTTCATGTACGACGAGTTCGTCGAAGACTACGAGCCCACCAAGGCCGATAGCTACCGGAAGAAGGTAATGTATCCCGTTTTATCCCACCGCTGCTACCAAAACCGTAATTCGCTTGCAAATAAAAACCCTCTTTTGCTCATGAATAGTACCAGTTTGGAGAAAGTTTTATTTATTAGACTTGGTTCGCTATAATCCATGAGCAACCCATTATTGTCATATGTATTGTGTATATTTGTGTAAATTATATAAATGTAAGGGAGCTGAGCGTATTCTGAGCCGCATCCCTTTCTTCGTATAGAAGCTTTTACCGCTTGCGTGTCAGATAGAAATATTACCCATTAGAAACACGCAATGGGACGCACGCACTAGGACTAAGTATAATATTAGATGTACTATTCATGAATTAGACAAACATTCGATCATTTGTCTCATTAATTCTCTGTTCGTCTACCAATTATGATGACATTAATGACTGAGCTTCTAGATTAAGGAATTCATTTATCATATTTTATCGTCTTCAAAAAATATTTTGGTCGTAACTCGTAACTGACATAACACGGGAGCAGCATTGTCTGCATTGTTTACCGAGACTCCAGCTCGATTTCAATACAGCTAAATATGTAACAGTGCAAGAACTCAAGAAATCGTTGAATAATAAATAAACAGCAGCGCGTCTCCTGAGGACGACGTTCATTGTGACGCGGCACGCACACACACAAACGGTCTGTCTGCTGATTGATGTGCGGCTACGACTTATTCACAAAGGAAAAATTTCACTTGATTTGGTATAATAGTCTTGTACGGTGTAAGGTACGGTATAGTATATACGGGAATACGGGCCCGGTATCTACTTCACGAAAGCAACAAATTTAATGCAAGTCAACAATCGTACCCCGTAGCCATTTATTAGTAGCCAACCCGTAGCAATTTCGGAGACATCAGTTGTACTGGCGCGGTTCATATTAACGTTCTGTCGTAATTCGATATCTTTACAATGTCTAGATGAGACTCCGAATCATCGTATCGGGTTGCGAGCGAGCATCGGGTATCAGATAATGTTGCAATCGGTCGCAAGGCCGCCGCTCGTCGTCGACACAATGACAACTGCAGCTAAAAACGATAAAAAGTGCTCCGATCGGTTTACATTTCTCGATTTCTTGATTTTTTAAAGCCAACCGGAATAGTACATTATGATACAAGTGTGCGAAGTTGGTCATTACAGTCGAGGCGGTATTGAGCCCGAGCCGCAAGGCGAGGGCTGTAATAGAGCCAAGACTGTAATGAACAAAGCACACGCGTATCATACGACGTTTTTCAACACACTTGCGAGGAAAAAAACAATTAGATATCGACATTTTTCAGTCACAAATCAGCAAATTATAAACGAACAAATGTTTGCACAAAATGGCGCGGTTTATTTTTTCGCGCGCCGTATCTTTGGTTGAATAACTATGCGCGCGCAGGTTAAGTCCAAGGCACCGAACATTCAGCCACAATATATTAAACTAAATAATTATGTATTTCTAATAAGAATTTACGGTAATTAATGATTTAAAATATTGTTTTTTTTAAATGCTTTAATAGATAATTAGATGAAGTATAATCTTATCTTATCAGATTTTGACTAAGTACAACAAGTTTATTTATTTACAAAATAACAAATCTTTTGGTAACAACCTCTTTACGGATATTAAAAAAAAGTGGAATAAGAAAAACTTTACATTACCGCACTAGTGCGGTAATGAAAAGTAAAACGCACTAGTGTGTAATAAACCGCATTCCGGGCGTAAGACTAAAGAAAAAATAGCAACTTTACGAGCAAGTGTGTTGAAAACTAATTTATCCTTAAATCTTTAGTAAGTATACTCGTATTATAGGTAGATACGATTTAAGGTGCAACTGAGTAATAACTGTTGAGCAATTGATGTTAAGTATATCAAACAACATTATTTTGTCCATTAAATGCTGAATAACTCCAGTTGTAACGGACATAGCTATTAAATCTTGTGAATGTACTTACGTCAAATCAAAAGTAAGTACTAATGATATCTTGTAAATCTTCATTGTCATCGAAGATAACGTGAGAAGTATTTTTCGAATATCTTGAATAGCATGCAGAAATTGTACGTATTGATAAGGAACTTGATCTCCCGGCAATATGCAGCGGCCTCGTAAGTGATAGGTCTTCCTAACTGGTGGTTTTAGATCGACGCACAACCAAAGGTCGAGTTTAAAAATACAATTTCTGTTACACTTGGGGAAAAGAAAACATAAAATTGAATTCCTTAAATTAAAATTTTTTGTTCATGCGAAACGCTTCATGGACTGAGTATCAAACTTAATGACAAGTTTTATTTTCAGACATAAATGTGTATTTAGGTAGGAACTTAATTCAATCCATTAATAGCATTACCTTGCGAATACAGTAATAGAAATAAATTATTTGAGTAAATGTGATAATGAAGGTTTCTCTCAAATTAACTTTCTTAGTAGCGATTATAACACTAAGCGACCGTAAAGCTAATAATCTGGTAGTCCGCGCGGCTTATCGGGCATTACGCACTTCCTACCGGCCCCCGGCTAAAATGCGGAGGTTTTTGAGGAATTCTTGTATTATTCGTACGTATATGAGCACCTATGAAGATTAATAATGTGTTTAACATGTTAAGATTATAATGTACTAGCTTCCGCCCGCAGGTTTCGCCCGCGTGGAATTCGTTTAATCTTCACTACCTTATTTCCCGACCTTTGGAGTGGAATTTCCAAAAATCCTCTATTAGTGCTCCCCTACACTCCCCAAGAAACATACATGCCCAAACAGCTTCTTCCGTTCAGTAGTTGCGGCTGTGCGTTGTCTGTCAGTCAGTCGCTCAGTAACGCAAGAGTTGTTTATATACCTATTGATTATTTGTCGGCAGGTGGTGCTAGACGGCGAGGAGGTGCAGATCGACATCCTGGACACGGCGGGGCAGGAGGACTACGCCGCCATCCGGGACAACTACTTCCGCTCGGGCGAGGGCTTCCTCTGCGTCTTCTCCATCACCGAGCCCGAGAGCTTCGACGCCACGCAGGAGTTCCGGTAACGTCGTAGGATTAAGTAGACGACAAATGAGCAGGCTTGCCTTGCTTTGAGTAGGATTTTAGTGAGGTAGTTCCTAGCCAGGCTGATAAATTACTGTACCATGAGCACGTGCAAAATTGAGTGGCAGAAAGCTTGGCTATATCCAAAAAGAGAGGCCTACTCTCGTCCATTTCTCTGCAAATTCACACCTCAGTCAGTCCATCGATGGCAAGAGTATAGTTCGCACATGAATGGGTATTCTCGGTGCTCTACTTTTTATGTACCAGATAACAGAATGCCATTTTTTTACTTTACGTCTAGTCACAAATCGGTTAATGTAAATGTAGTAAAGTGTAGTATATGGTTGATGGTCCAGGGAGCAGATCCTGCGCGTGAAGAACGACGAGAACATCCCGTTCCTGCTGGTGGGCAACAAGTCGGACCTGGCGGACAAGCGGCGCGTGCCGCTGGACGCCTGCCGCGAGCGCGCACAGCACTGGCAGGTGCCCTACGTCGAGACCTCCGCCAAGACGCGCGACAACGTCGACAAGGTAACCTGAACTACCACCACACACACACACACACCACACGGTCAGATCACACACACAGTCGACAATCATCATGCTTGGTTGTGAGGTAGCTGAAACGTCTTTAAAGTAACCTAAAATACTCTTAGATAGTTACTTCAGTTCTCAACCCATATTAGATTATCGTATGTAGTATCAGCGTATGTGGTAGCGGCCGCCCCACGCTTGCAAGCTTGCGCACGGCCCAGCTTGCAAATGTGTCTGTAATATGTAGTATGTACCTGTTTTAGGCAGTTTGATTTTCCTTCAAACACATGCTTACTTACCTTTGAGCTGGTGAAAGCTGGTAACGTCAGTTAAAAAATTAATGATTTTTTTTAAATTTTATTTAATTTTGCAAATTAATTTCACTTATAACTGATGTTACCAATAGCTTGGGGTGTAGTTTTCCTGTTTGCGCGCGTGTGTGTGTGCGATGGTGTGGGATGTCCCGCAGTGTGTCCATGTTGTGTGGTGTGGTTCGTGCGGTGGCTGATGGCTGGTCTGGCCCACAGGTGTTCTTTGACCTGATGCGGGAGATCCGCTCGCGCAAGTCGGACGACAGCCGCGCGACCAACGGCGACGTGAAGGGCAAGAAGCGTAGGAAAATCAAGTGCGCCATATTGTAGGGCGCCGCCCCCGCCCGCGCCCCCCGCGCCCCGCGCCGCGCCCGGACGCCCGCGCCCCGCCACTACCGTACACTAAGCAGCAAGGCTATGTAAATTGTACTATGGTATTCGCCCACTCTGGTGCTGGTATTTTATCGAATGCTGTTCCTGATGAGGCGGCGCCCGGCGCCCGGTCGAGCGCTCGGCGGCGCGCGGCGGCCGGCCGGCGGCTCATTGCGGACAGAATTCTTTAAATTATTAATTGTTATTTTTAATGATTGCGCTTGCACGTTATTTTGTATTTTGATATTATCGTTCGAAGAACCAACGGCTAGGGAATCTCGATAGGGACCGTTTACCTCGCTCGTCTTCACCTTCAATGAATGCAATGAGGGTGGAACTCTGGAGGCGATCTGGGTTGAGGGATGGGAGGTGGACCCTCGGAACAAATGTCCCGGTAGTGCGGGCGCCGCGGGCCCCGCCCCCGGGTGCAGGCGGGGGGCGGCGCCCGAGCCGCTGCACGCTCGGAGGGCGACATGTATTTATTTCTAGCTTTTAAGTGCTAAATGTGTTGTGTATGCGTTGTATTGAGGTGTCGTTGACGGTGTTTGTAGAAATACGTTTATCTAAATGTAATAGGGAATAGCGTGCAATTAAAATTTTGGTAGATTTTTTTGCGGTCATTATCACTAAAATATTAACACCTTTAACGTTATTTTATATTTAAGCGCTGAGAAAGAAAAGTCGTAAAATATTTACAAAAATCTTAAATCTTTAAGGATATTCCCAATGCGTTTCACTAAGCAACTAAAACGCTAAAAACATTTCTTTTTCTATGCAAAGTAAATGACGAATGATGACTTCACCACCTGGCACAATTTAAAATAAGTATTGCTATTTTTTATTAACATTATATTTATTGCGGTATTTATAATTAGAGGCTAGAAAAAATCATGCATATTCCCTATTCGTTTATAACGTATGAAAAATATATTTTCGAGAGAAGGAAGATAGAATTATTCACATCAATTTTTTTATGAAAAATCAGACAGTGAAGTTAGTATAGTAAATAATTGTAACTTTCTCTACTGTATGTATAATGTGAATGTATTGTAATCGAGTGTATTTCGATGCTTCTATGAACACCGCGCTTAGAATGTGAATGTGAGCACGCTCGGTAGGCGCTAAGCGGCCCGCGGGCATGCTGGCCCACGGTGGCTCATGTTGTATGTGCAATGTGCTCGGCGGCCATGTTCACTGATGAATTCCTTAGCTATAAAAATATCGTAAGTCGAAGTGGGGTCGGAGAACATTTTGTTTATCGTTATGGATAGCGCTGACGTTCATGATCAGACAAATACACTGACACGCAGACAAATTCGCTGAAGAATCCCATTGACAACATTACTCAACTTTTAAAAAATTTGAACAATGTGGGCTGTGTAAAGCGACCTAGCGAGCATAGACCTGCCCCCGTAGCTCGCAGCGCGGTCAGCATGGTCGCCGACTTGTCTATGACATTAGAGCTAAATGTCGTCACAACATTTATGTTTTGTTAGTTTTCGAGCGTACTTGGCTTGTCGATGCTTCGAGAGAAAACTCGATCCAGAAGTATTTTTAATTTCAATACTGATACATAGTATTGTGGATTGCATATTATTATTTTAATTTATGTACCTAGAATATTTTGAATGTTACATGAAATATTAGGTAAATGACAATGCAAAAATGTATGTTGGGCAATTATGTGTTCGTATCGGCCTTGTGCTGTCGCTCTCCTTGTTCGGTAACGATTTTAAATTATCAAAAACACATTAAATTGGCTCATTCTCACCAACACGTACATTTTAAAGGCACCAAACTGTGTTCCCGCGTGTCGTTGTGTATACTGTATGTGTGACACGTCCCGTGGCGTGCACCCGCCGGTAGATATTATTTTTATATCAGGTTTAAGTGAAGCGTACGTTACTGGCTGCCTAAGGGCGCATTCAAGTAGAACGCTGGCACTGGTCCGTTGACATAACAGGTCGGAACTTGTCGGCAACGTTCGGCGCTTATCGGCGCTGGTTCGGCACAAAGTATAAAGACTACCTGCGCTGATCGGTTCCGATAAGCACTGGCAGATCGGCGCCGGTAACCAGCGTTCTACTTGAATACGCCCTAACCATTACCTGCCGTGTCGCGGCTCCGCAACGTCCAGTTTTGCGAATCAAACCGCGAACGGCGCGACGTTTGTACCGTTCTCATAATTTTATTAGACTCTGCCTAGGTACCTACGGTCTAGATTTTATATATTCCAGGCGATCGTGTTTTATAACGGTAATAGATTTCTATCAAATATTATGTAATATATTATAGTTTATACAATACTTATCTTATGTTACTGTATCTAAATATTTTTGTCTGACTGAGATCTAAATTAGGCACACACACGATGCGGTCGGAGTTGCTTGCGTGTTCCTGTGTAGCATAATAAACAATGCAAGTGTAGGTGGTATCATTTTATATCCCGGTTAGGACCTTGTGTAACTACAATAGACTAATACGGAGGTGCGAGCCGCCGTATTCCTGTAACGTGTCCTTTCGTCGCTAGATGTCCTCTAGGTTACTGTTTACTTACGGAACATGTCTGTATGTATGTATGTACGCAATGTATAATCAGGCACCCTACTTTATACTGAAGATAAGCAACAAATATACGAATTTGCAAAACAAACTTTTGTCTGATTGTATAATTATTGTCCACCTTAACAGCCTCCCTAAAAAATCAGTACCTGATTATCCACTCCGGATAGAATATACAGGTAATAATTATATTTAAAATCTGGTTTTTGTAAATTAAATATTTTTTTTGGAATTATTTGGGCAAACAAAAAAAGTAGGATTAGGCCCAAGACACTGATTTCGTTCCGATTATTATCAATGATGTTAAAAATAAAAAGTATAAATGACCGTGAGGTCTGTGCGTTGTATATTTCGATAGATTGGTACTCGTTGATCGAAGGGTGTGTAGTTATAGTAGGACTGTTCCCCAGGCCTTCTTGACCCTGATCCGCACCATGTCGGAGCAGAAGGGGCGCGGGGCGGAGTCCCCGGCGCGGGGCGCAGCGCCCGGCGCCTCCTGCTGCTGCGTGCTGGCCTAGCCGGCCCCCACCGCCCGACCGCCGCCCTACCACGATGATCTTCATAATACTGGACGTCAGCTAAATTCTTTCTGCCCTGATTCGCGTCAAATTGTCAGCGTTCTGCAGGAGCAAGAGCCCTGACAGCCAGCCGGAGAATAACGACCAGTGCTTCAATATCGAGAAAAACAGTACCTTGTTGCTGGATGGCGGCGCTTAATCAGATGGAAATATTGAAAATCAATCAGTAAAGTATCCAGGTTTGCATTATACACATGATCATGATTTGGCATACGCGTGGCATGATATGGCGCCTGGGGCGCCTAGGAGTAACTCTTCGCTATCCGGGTTACCACTTGCTACATCTCCTATATTATATTCAAATGACACTTTTTTTTCGAAATTGGCTTTCACACTCCATTTTCAGCGTAAAGCTACGCCAGTGCTTAAGGGGAAAGGAGGAAGCGGCAAAAACTACCCCACTAAGTTGTTTTTTCTTACTCACAGTGAACATGGAGATAATAATAAGTGGAAGTTGACATTTCTGGCCATTACAGAACACTCCATCCGGGGCACAACCATCACATAACATGAAGCATGTACATAAACAGAACCAACTTGTAATATCTGTAGCTATGTAGTCTTCCCTTTAAACCTTTGTACCTTTATAACTTTTGTAACAATAAAATCAAATGTACATCTTATGTAATTTTTTACCAAGATACAAGATGGGACGAAAAGTGGATTACAACATATCTTCACGAATCAATCTGAATTGTCCTGCGCTGTTACTTATATGTACGATATAATAAAGTAGATTTGTTCCTACTCACGAGGTTCATACCTTTTTACAATTTTTCTCAGAACAAACCAGAGTACAAGTGACACACTCATGTTAAGTAGCATTTAAAACCTTAACCTTATTTGTAACTTCCATTTGGTGCTTTACATTCCGTATTAACGATTCTTTGGACTGCATAGCATTCACTGCCAACAGCAATTTGTTTACTTATATTTTGTAATAAATTATTTGTAGAATCATGTATGTATATTAAGCCTAAGTTATGTTAATGCGTAAATCGAATAAAATAATGTACATATTAATGTCATATATTGTTTTTTCCTTTTTACATAATAAAAAGTGTATGTTTTTACAAAAGATACAATCTACAGACAGTACAAATGTATAAATTGTAACTTATTTATAACAACCATTTTACACTTAATGTCATTGTTATACGATGATCACATATTAGGTACCTATATAAACATAATTATGGGCAAAAACTGTTATCTTAATTTTATAATAATAATTAATATCTACGTATTTACACACCTTATCTGAGCACCATTTTTACAACCTATGTATTTATGACTAAATTGAAATTTTAAAACCCCCCGACGTATAATAATATCATAGTCATTTTCATTTATGTCAATAAAATTTCCTCCATTGATAATTTTTCACTGAATGCCATCTAGAATTTTACATCATTTTGGAAAACAACTGATTTTCTTTAAACCGCTGGACTGATTGCAAGGAAACGGGCTTTCGAATCAAAAAAACCGCATTGAAATCGGTGAATCCGTTTGAGAGCCACGAGGCCACGAGACAGACAGGTCAAACTTATAATAATTCAGCGTCGGGGGTTAAAAATAGTACAGGGCGTTGCCACGTTATCAGCCGTGTCAGGCGGGCGGTCAGGGCAGCTGGCAGTGGTGTCCGCAGCCGGCGGGGCAGAGCGCGTGCGCCTGCATCCAGCGGCGCATGTGGTGCAGGTGGCCGCCGTGCGAGCAGCCCTGGCACCAGGCGTACAGGCCGCGCACCAGCCGGCGGCACACGGCGCACAGGTCGGGCGCCAGGCGCGGCGCGCAGCGGTCGCAGGCGGCGCGCGGCCGCGTGCGCCGCCCGCAGCGCGCGCAGCACGCCGCCACCGAGCTCGACTGCTGCGACAGCGTCCACACGCTGCTCAGCCACGCGCACTGCACCACCTGCCGACACCCGCCCACACCCGCAGGATATCACTAATGCTGCTCGAAGGACCAACTTTTATTTTGGGTGCATTCCGCCGGTCGGATTACTCGACGGTAAATGACTCTCATTGCCGGACTAAACAACACAATATTAGTCATCTATAAGTAAAAAGGCGCTCTGACCTCGGTGGCCTCGTTGTAGAGCTTGTGGCGGTGCAGCAGCTCGATGTAGCCCAGCAGCCACTGCTCCTGCAGGCTCTCGTCGATGTACTGGAACAGCTCGTTTCTGTCGGGAGAACAACATAATATAATATATACCTTAACGCGGTCGCGCGTTTTCGTATATCGAAAAATTGTTAACTGATTAGCTCTATACGTGGGGATGAGAGATCAAAACATTTCGAGTAACGAGTTTCGAGAACATAAAATAAATAATCATATTATAATCGTTATTACTCTGGTAGCGAGTATACTATGCAAAACACATACGACTTTGTAAATAAGCTTGAGTTAAATCAATAAAGTTATGTATAAAGCCTTTCGGGCCCATAGCACCACCGGCTTGCACCACCGGTAGTGTAATGGGTACTTTTTTATACCCATGGCACTACCAAGGTGATGTGCTGCCGGGTTACCCTTGTTTCGTATAACAACTTTTGATATAATTTTAATAAATCGAACGTTTAAGATATTAATCAGTTTGTATAATATCGTTTGACATAATTTTCATTTGATCGAATATTCATTTTGTGTAATATTGATTGACATAATGTTCATTTGATCGAATATTATTTTATACAATGTTCATTTCATGAAATGTTCAGGTTATAAACGCCCTAAAGTCGGTTCTGGCACTCGCCGGCCGCTGCCGCGGCACGCTCGCTTCGCTCGCTCGGCTCGTGCGATGGTTCCTGTTAACCTAACACGCTCGTCGCTTCGCTCCTCGCTAACCTAATTACTTTAATTAAAATTAGCGCATTTGAACATTCGATAAAAAGATATTATTCGAAACAAATGATGATAAGAAATAAAATTGTTTTTAACATACCTGAGTATATTTTATTATTATAGAACTATTTACATTTAATGGCAGTACATCACTATTTCTTGGTAGTGCCATGGGTATAAAAAAGTACCCATTACACTACCGGTGGTGCAAGCCGGTGGTGCTATGGGCGCGAAAGGGTATAAAGCACCAAGAGAGATAAAGAATGAAATGAAGTTTATTCGAAGTTGGTTTTTTATAAACACTAAAAATCTAACTATGCCATCGCTTCAACAAATATTTGCTATGATGAATCTTGAAAGAAACGACAAGAAACAACATTGAAGCGAGCTTTATCGTGTGTAAGCTCGCTGTGTGTAGAGACGGTATGTGTAGAGGCGGTATGTGTGCGGGTACCTGCGGTCCTGCAGCACGAGGCAGACGACGGCGGCGGTCTGCGTGTCGCCCAGGTCGGCGTGCGCCCGCAGCGCGCCCGCCAGCAGCGCCGCCACGCCCGGGCAGCCGCGCGCCGCCGCCGCCGCGCCGCGCGCACACACCGCGCCCCCGCCCGTCGCCGCGACACCGCCCTCCTCCAGCTGCGACACATACCCTGGTATCTTTCTTATTATCTTCTTTGTCACAATATATTATTGATGTACCTATCACCATCTTTTATACCTAACCTGATAGCTGGCACTACTGCGCAGGCGTATGACGATAAATACATATTATACAGTTTTGCTTATATTATACAGTTAACCTCCCTGTCCATCTGTACCATGCTAGAAGGAACTTTGTTCCAACAAGGATATTATTCCTCGCAATGTACATGGTTCAATCTATCGTTTGCGCCAAATATATCTTCTTGGTCGTAACATAATGCCAATGACTGTCCTTATGTCATTCACTTAGTAACTAGACCAACAAAACGGCATTTACGAATACATACACTGCTGGATTGGGAGCCGAGCGCTGGCCGGTGCAGCGGCGGCGACGGCGGCGCGGGGGCGGAGCCCGACGACTGCGACGACGAGCCCGCGCTGGAGCCGCCCGGCGACGCGCCTCCGCCGCCATCCGACCCTGGCCGCCGCAGACATCGTAAAAACATTAAAAATATACTATAACGGCGCGATACCTGCAGTAATATGAGCGCGCGCCTCACATGAAATGCATAACACACATAACACCATAAGCAGCGAACGTCATACGCGTCATACTGAGACTGGCCAATCAGAAACGTATCCACGACCGCGCTATCGAAATTTCTAAAAAATAACACGTTATAATATAGAGAAATGATCCGAAGTTAACATTCGGACCGCGATCCCCAGGAAGTGACATCGCCTGAAGCGAGATTTCCCCTTTTCCTTTACAATACTCAATTTTTTTACTAATCTGGTAGGTACCTAGGTACATAGCAATTAACAATACGTAACAAAAAGATTGTGTTGTTTACCGTCGTGTTCGTGGTCGTGGTCGGTGTGCGCGGGCGCGGCGAGCGCGGCGGGCGCGTGCGGCCCGTGCGGCGCGTGCGGCCCGTGCGGCGCGTGCGGCGCGGGCGCGGGCAGCGGGAACGCCTCCTCGGGCAGCGTCCAGTCGGCCGCCTCCACGTCCACGTAGTGCGCCGACGCCGCCGACACCCAGCCCGCGCTCTCTGGGTACCGACCGTCAGTTCAATGGCATTATCGTTGGATTATTTGGTGTACGGAAAATGTATGCTATATTTCAACTTAAACATGTTGGCGTTTCTTGATGTGCGCGTATCACTACCATGCTGTACTCGGAAGGCACTGAGTACGTCGTTATGATTCATGGTAGTTTCACAAAGTAGCTCAAAAATTATTTCGCATAAGGTTGAACTATTATTATTATTATTTAGGTGTCTGGACATGGAGAATAAGTATCCCCACGAGGCCACTGCGACCATCTCTGATCTATCGTAGCCATTCTAGTTTTAATTAGATCTGGTCCCCCAGGCCTACAGTCTTAATAAACCGTACTATGTTTCCGGGGTCCATCTCTTTAACCAGGTCAAGTTTGACTGTGTGACCTCCAAGTATTAAGGATGAATTAAATAACCTATTAAAAACCTTGTATGACGTACTGCAACCGAACAAGCAACATGACATCACACATACCAAGTTTACAATTATATTTTAGGTGTTAGTTATAGGTAACATGTGGTGTGAGGTGTTTACCGTCGTCCCGCTTGGCGAACTTGGCGGGCGGGATGTAGACGGTGTGCGTGGGCAGGCCCAGCACGCCGGAGTGCCGGTGCACGCGCGCCTCCGCCCACTCCTCCGCCTCCTCCAGCACCTCCAGGTCCTCCTCCACCGCGCTGCAACCCATCACACACATCACTTCACTACTCACAACACAACATAGACAACCATTGTCTTTGGTTTTTATAAATGTACAAGAGAGCGAGGACATTATACATAGACTAGGTAACATCAGCTGTTAACCATAGTTTAGTCCGTGTGTAAGTATTTTTAATTTTAGTGTTTATCAAACAAAATTTCATTTTATACGCGGTTTTCGGTATTTCATGATGAGTCAGTGACCTTTCGTTTTTAAAAAATTTTAATATTTAAATGGACATCACCTGTAGAGCGGCGCGGCGGGCGCGGGGTCGGGGCGCGGCGGCGGCGCGGGCGGCGGCGGCGCGGGCGCGCGCGGGCCGTACGCGGGCGCGCCCGCACCGTCGCCCGCGCCGCGCGCGTACTCCAGCCGCACCACGCTCCACACGTGCGCCACCTGACACACAGCGTTCGCGCGTTTAAGTGGCTAATATATTACTGGAAGGCTTTCCATTGACTTAACAACTGATGATATACGTAGGAAGGATATATAAAGCAAAGTAAACAAACCGGTTAATTTCAGATTTCGGACATAAATGTTACTTTGTTGGTCGTTATGTCGACAGAGTTCAACATTTTCTTTTATTCGCTCTTAAAGCTTACAAAAACGTAAGTGCTGTAGTCCGTACAAATAAAAATCAATTGATAAAAAAGTTTAACGGCTTACCATGTGCCGGTTGTACTTGCGCGCGACCTTCTCGTTGTGCTCGGCGAGCAGATGGGGCGGCTGGCCGCGCACGCGGTAGTCGCGCGCGCAGCCCAGCACGGGCGACAGGCGGCGCGCGGGCGTGTGGCGCGCCAGCGTGCTCGCCGCGCCGCCCGCGAACGCCGCCTCCAGCGCCGCCTGCGCCGCCGCCGACAGCGACCCCGCCGTCGGCTGCTTGCGCCTGCGCACACACCACGCTCGTGTTTATATTATACTGGTGTCATGGACCCAGTTTACTTTAGTAACTGATCATCGTCGCCTAGGGAATTAGCAAAACTCGGGAAATCACCAACGTATCACTAGCGAAAAAGGAAGCGATAGATTCAAGGGCGTGTCCAGCTCTTGAAGGAATGACATCCTTGTCCAGGGGGTAATTAAATTTATTGTGCACCAACCATAAGGACTTTATCTGAAATTCAGGGCGGAGGGAAGGGCAAGGGGAGGTACAGCAGCCTTTCCTGCGTACACCCATAGCTCAGTGGAAAAATGGAAATAGAAAATTCGTCCAACAGTTGACCAATGCCAGATATACAGGTAGTATGGGTGGAACCTGGCTTCACTTCGTGTCGGGCGGTGACGCAAGTTAACTGTTGGCTTATCTTTCTCTAATTGTAATTGAGCTATAGGCCGCGTACATAACGCTCAGTGTAAGAGAGTAAGAGAGTGTGAGTGTACTGACCCGAGGCCGGGCACGTGTCGCTCGGGCGCGGTGGGCAGCAGCGCGGGCAGCGGGCAGTCGGGCGCCGCGTGCGCCAGCGGGCCGCGCGCCGACACGCACACGCCGTGCGGGTTCGCCCACAGCACCGGGTGCGCCGCCTCGTTGAACCGGTGCCGGTACAGCGAGCAGTCCTGCAATACAACCACTGCTTTAAAAAATATTCTACATTCTAGTATATCATGTTCGTGTATAAAACTCTTGCGTTACTAGTGATTGACTGACAAACAACGCACAACCGAAACTACTAAACGGAAGAAGCTGAAATTTGGCATGTATGTTCCTTTGGGAGTGTAGGGGAGCACTAAGAGAGGATTTTTGGAAATTCCACTCCGAAGGGGGTGAAATAGGGGGGTGAAGTTTAAACGAATTCCACGCGGGCGAAGCCTGCAGGCGAAAGCTAGTTTTCTATAATATTCTCGAAGTCAGGTGGAGCCAACCAAACCAAAATTGGCCAACGTCACTATAAACTCATCCAACTGAAAGATCGAAAGAGTGTAGTATATTGTAGTATAAAAACATTGTACAATATGGTTTGGAAGCACACGTTGCAATTTACACTTTTGCGTCGCTCTTTACGCGTGCGAGCGTTCAATATAGTAGAGGTAAGGTTACCCGGCTGGTGGAGAGGAAGGCGGCGGGCGAGGCCTGCCAGGCGATGGCGGTGGTGACGTCGCGGTGCTCGGCGAACGTGGCCAGCGGCACGTGCGGCCGCCGCACGTCCCACACGTGCACCGCGCAGTCCAGCACCAGCGCGCACGACGCCACCTGGTACCTGCCGCCGACAACACACTTACACCGGAGAAATGGCTCTAACACCCACGGCCCAGAAACGACCAATACATGCCCTAGCCTATCGCTGGGCAGGCTAGTAAGCTAGTAATAGGCTTTGGCTGTTTACTACATTCTGGATTGTAGTATACCACTCCAAATGTATAATCTTCTGGACATTAAAATGTTCCTTGAATGATCTTTGGATGGTTATCTACACACTTTATAACATCAGTCAAAAGTACAATAGAGATAGCAAGATACAAGAGAGAGCGGCAAGAGATAACTAACCTCTTCTGCGGCCGCCACTTAACGTGCCCCACGGAGGCGATGGTGTATATGGTGTGCTCCAGGTTGGGCTTCGCGTGGATGTCCCACACCTGAAACATACCCCACCGTCAGCTTATGTATAAATTATATGGATAGCTCATATTCATTCATTTTGTTTCCTAGGTTTAAGGAAGGGAATAACATAGAGATCAATAACTTGATTTTAAAGGAACTTTTAAAAACTGAGTAAGTACGTCGTGGGACAAAGCTATGCTTTAGCTCTTTTTTCTTTCATTTATCTGTATTTTAAAGAACAAGACGACATTGAGAGACAGTTATCTTTTCCGGATTCGATGGCCGCCAAATTGACATGCAAATAAGTATTAAGCGGAGGATTGCATCGGCGGCGATAACGCGCAGACCGCTGCCGTTATCAGGCGGGCGGCTATCGGCGGCGACCGGCGACCCACTTGCTGCGGACTCTGCTGACCGCGCGCCTGCCGGATTATTACCTACTAATGGATACCCCACAACGTGCTCTGCACTGAATACACGTGGCAAGCATTGGAATGTATGTCTTTTTTGACTATTGCTTGAAATACACAGGAATCTTTAAAGAACACATAAAATGAAAACTATTATTAAAACACATAAAATGAAAACTATTATTAAAAAAGAACACATTTCTGAGAATATAATTTGGGTACAATTTTTAACATTCGGATTGTCCATGTCTGTTGTTACGTTTTGTAGAGATACAAACAATAGTACTGGAAAGCTAGATAATAATCAAGCCGCCTTTCCGTCAAAATCGTGGCGACGAAACTCCTGGTGCTACGAACTGTTTACAATAAACTGAGCCGTAAGTTATAAAGCTTCCAACGGGTCCTTACCTTGATGGTCTTGTCCCTTGAGGCGGTGGCGAGCCAGGGCAGGTCGGGGTGCCAGTCGCAGGCGAACACGGGCCCCGAGTGCGCCGTGAACTGGTGCAGCGGGCGCTCGTGGCGGCGCGCGTCCCACACCTGCACCGAGCCGTTCTCCGAGACTGCCGCGAACGCGTGCGCGTGCGTCGCCTGCGGGCTGAACTGCACGTCGCGGATCGACTCCGTGTTGCTAAGGGAACAACACACTCAGTAGAAGGCTTAGGATAGCTCGTGCTAATGCTAACAACTGTGGCGCTATACTATGAAGTGATCCCCATTTCTTTTACTTGTGAAAAGTGTAGCATCTGTAACTACAATGAGAACAGAGCTCCTATTGGAAGTGCATCATGGGGGGGATGTATTGTTTGAAGTGTAACTGTCATTACTAGAATCAATTTTTTCTCAAGTTATGCATCAAGTTTAAACAGGAAATTAATACAAAAGATATTACCTGATAAAAGTCCTAGCCACCTCTTTCATCCGCAGGTCAAAGCATTTCATCATGCCATCCTGGGACCCAGATATGAGCAAAGCTGGGTCAGTAAGATGAAAACTCACCTATAAGAAAGAATAATTCAAGTAATTTATATTAAGTAATAGTCTCAATAGACTTGGAGATGATTTACTTAAACTGATTCAATATTATAATATTTTAGAATATTAAATATTATGAAGAATTTATTGTTGAAATTGATACTGTTGTAATTAATGAAACTATGTAATTTGTAATTTAATGTAAATTTGAATTTGCATGCCTAATGGGCTTAGATAAGAGCACTTAATATTTATATAATTGAATTGAATTAATTGAATTGAATTAATAAAGAACACATACTTTATTGACTGTCCTCTTGTGATCGGAGAAGACATGTTCCTGTTTGGAGCGGCCGGAGCGGCCCAGGTTCCACACCACCACCGCTCCATTGGTTGCAGCCGTGGCTAATGTGTTTTCTGAAAGATATCTTCACCTGTACTTGTTCTTTCAACAATCCACTGCTTTCGACAATTTAAGAATTAAGATATTCAGAAAATAATGTTGTGGGTCATAAGACTCAAAGCCAGTGGACTGATATTGCCAAAATATTTTTTGATGTAAATAAATATTAACATAATAAATTTTGACAACTCGTACCTTCGATAGAGCTCCATGCAACATCAATGGAAGAAAAATTTAAGTTTAAATTTTTCCCAACTCGCAAATTGCACACCTCGGAAAATTCGTTTTCGCCTATTGAAAATACTTTAAACACTGAAAACAAAAATGCAAGTACCATCACCTGAATACTGAAAGATTTACATACGGTGCTCATCATGAATAAATAATGAATATTTACCATTTCGGCCGGCAATAACAACTTGCGTGCAATCTTTGTTCAGGGCCAAAGCATTGGCCGGACCCTCCTGGGAGACGCAAATCGTATTCGATGGAATCATTGTAATATCCCAATAATTCGGGATAGTTTCGTCAGAAAGTAATCGAAGTGTTTATCACACTGTATGGATGAACTGATCACATTTTATTTTAAAAAAGATATTTTGTTAACTGTACGGTAAAGCTACAAGTTTCAAGCCGAGACACGACTTAAATTCAATTATTTATTAATTACAGACTTCCTTTTCATCACGCTACACCAAAAAATAATATTATCATTTACCAAATTGATAAACAAGCATGTCTCATATCATAGAATTGTCAATGTCATTATTGAATTGAGTGAATTGACTATAGTCGGCACAATCATAAGATTCCGATATGACGTCTGTCATGTATGAACACAAACTAACCTTGTATGGACGTCTTCAACTTACTTATTACGGAAATATCTTTTTTTAATTTGAACCGCTAGTAATGATACTATGAAGTGAAGATATTTCGTAGTGAATGATAGGTCACTTTGGTTAAATTATGCAATGCACTATTTACTGTGCATATACAGTACACAGTTTATATTTATTATCATTGCAGCTTTATAAGTAGGTACATAATGTACTTGTGAATCCACCTCCTATTCGCTTTGGAAAATTGTTTTTATGTTTACAGATAATAAACACTTCTTCCCATTTTTGCAACATATTTTATTGGTACATCGCTTCTATTGCTCGTAGCATGATGTTATAAAATTGCCCACAGTTTGTTAAATATTTTAATTAGGCATTAGTCCGTAATATTAAACGCAAGTAACTAGCGGGTTAAACGAATTGGAGTAATATTGTTTACTTACTACGAGTATTTAGATAGGTACTTACTTACTTATACGTACTTACATAGGTAAATACTAGAAATTCTGGCGAAATATGTAAACCATCCCTGCTTGTTTTTTATTTGTGTTATTTATAAATTGTTTAAATAATTTTATTTTATTTTAATCAGTTTACATCATAAATTGTGTAAAATTGAACAAATATTTAAGACGTCACTACAATGTTTTATAAGGAGGCTGGATTTATAGTTATGTGACCTCTTGAAACAATTTATGAATCGACCATAATCGATACATTACTATAATCGAAAGTATGTGCTACCATGTCACACCCAAAATACAAATAGTTATAGATTCCTTAATATGTCTAAAGCATTGCGATTTTTCGTAGCTATTATAAATTCCCGATACATACGTTTTTTAGCCTTTTCCACTCAAATCGGATAATTATTAACCGTTTAATGTTTCTTCGTTTTCACTAGATTAATGAAATTTCCATTTTAATAACTAATATAATTTCCTCACCTTAACTTACTAGTCAAATTGTCTTATTATCCCTTTCGGTGTTAATCTCAAAGCTACATCTGTTTTTACCTGATTTTAAGAAAACAATCAGAGATCGGTTTATAAATTTTCGTTCCGAACTTAATTAACGAAACGATTAGAAAGTCTTATTACTTATAATCGGTTAAATTTATAAATCGGTTTATTTAATGCATCGATTTTTGTTGTACTTCACTATTGTCACTGTGATGACAGCCTTCATATCGGAATCTTATGATTGTGCCGACTATAGGTACTATATATTCCTATTTACGGTAATTTCTATCTATAACGTATTATTAGTAATTTATTTACAAAAAGAAAATATATTTTATGTGAGTAAAGCATTTTTGTACGTAAAATAAAAATTTCAATATTTATAGGAAGATAAAATGACTTTGTTATAATATATAAATATTTATAGAAATCACCATTGTCCCCATTGTTGGCCAATAAATTGACATCCAAGTTGGGGGAAGTTATTGGCTGCGTTCCGTAGGTAACTCGACCAAAAAAACGCCCAAAACGTTCAATCTATGAAAAATTGGAATTTTTGGGCGTTTTGGTCGAGTTACGGACAGTTACCAAACTCGACCAAAACGCCCAAAACGTTCAAATTACTATGAAAAAGTGTCGTTTTGGGCGTTTTGGTCGAGTTACGGAACGCGGCCTATAAGTACAATATGTCAAATTGACATTTATCCTATCAATCAAACAAATCAATTTCAATCAAAGCAAAAGCAACGCGAAATACGATCCTTTTTTCGATGTATTTGATTTATTTACGGATAAATTGTAAAAAAGTTATTTTTATTAGCATGTGAAACAAGTAATAGCAACAAAAGACAATGGATGGCGGTGATCGAATTTTGGTAGCCGCGGGGCTGACTGCAGCCGTTGTGGTCGGAGCATTCGTTCTGTGGGGTCCAGGGGGAGCTCCGAAGGTCCGCAAGCGGCGGGGACAGATCGCTGGACTACAGAACTTGGGCAGGACGTGTTTCCTGAACACGCTGCTGCAGGCGCTGGCGGCGTGCCCTACATTCATAGAGTGGCTCAGAAAGTACGCTAAATCTGACGGAAACAACAGCATGATCACTACCCTTTACACTGTCATTGAAGGTAAGGTACCAGCGATTACAATCGAAATACAGGTAGCCAAAAATGTTGTATAATAGTAAAGTTTGGATGTAACCAAAGGGTTGTTGTATGTCCTGACAGTGGTGAATGGGACGCACGAGTCGGCGCGGGGCACGCCGGTGTGTCCGCTGGGCGTGCTGCAGGCGCTGCGGGCGGCCGGCTGGGTGGTGCCGGCCGACCAGCAAGACGCCCACGAGCTCCTCCATGTCCTACTGTCTTGTATTGAAGAGGAGACCACAGCTATGTCAAAGAAGGTATGACAAAAATTATGCAAACATGTTGCCACATTTTTGCTTATCAATAGGAATGGTGGTGTATGATGTTCACAAAACATAATGTTAATATTTTTATGTTTTGGTTCCTCTTTGTCCGATAACTAAAAGTCATTGTCATATCTATATGTGTATTTTTGTCTGAACTAGTATTATGTAATAGTTTAACCATTGTATGATTCAGTAGTTTTATCAAGATTATGCAGATTCATTACTATTAAACAACACCTGTTTTCCTATTTTTAGTCAATAAGTAGAAGGATGTAAAATTGTATATTATAATTATGTATTATATTTATTCAACTGACAATTTGTAAAGGTGCCTTATATTTCTTTATAATGGTGGAGAAAAAAATGTTGAAAAAAACACTCCTCAGCACATAACGTGACTTACAACAGTTTTTTTCTACATACCAACAGAAGCGGAACTGGTCACGGTAGATTACTTCCAAGCATGATAACAGATCTATTATTTTGATTATAGGTGTTGGTTATTTCAATTAATGAATTTTGAATTTCAACAGATAAAAAAACACTTCCTTTATTTCACAGTTAAATAATGTTAAGTAAAAGTACATTCCATTACCCAATCTTTAATTAACTATAAGATACTTTGCTTCTCTTGTACAGCCAGGATGTCTATCCGACGCCCTCGGTCTAGGAGGGCGTGCGTGGTCGGCCCTGGCGTCCCCCGCCTCGCCCCCCGCGGCGCCGCTGGCGCTCCGCCCCGACAACGGTGAAACTGTAGCGCGACCCCCACGGCCCGCCTCCGCCGCGCCGCCCGGGGAACCAGACCTTGTTGACCCAGGTAAAATAATATTTCCGGAGCGCTATGACATGGGGTTCTTCAAGAAAGGTGTAAAAAGAGCTCTCCTTGCACTCGTTGCACTGGTGACTCCCCTGGTGTTGCTCGTGTCCATAGGCGCCGATGACCACTTACCATCAGGTGGCTTGTCCGCTTTTTCGTCAGCCCTTCAATCTATAAAAAAAAATATAGTATTAGTTACATTGACAGACATGGCTCTGTAATATTTTTGTGACTCCGAAATAGTAGTATAAATTGGTACACCTGAGTGCATAACATAAATTGATGTACCAGTACTTGATTAACCAGTATATATTCAAATTTATGTAATTTTGCTAAGTTAAATTGTTATGTCAGAGGTGGCCCCGGAGCCGGCGCGGCTGTCGAAGCTGCCGCGCGGCGTGTCGCGGTCGTTCTGCCACCTGAGCGCGGCGGGCCGCCGCTGGCCCGCGCCCCCCGCGCCGCGCGCGCCGCCCGCGCCGCCCTTCCGCGGCACGCTGGCCTCGCGCACGCAGTGCACCGTTTGCTCCACTAAGGTGTGACCCACATTCTATCATCAAATTATAACAACAAACAATACTTCTCATTAACATCAATACTTAGTGAAAATATCGGTTTCCAGAGCCCCATCCGCTACGATAAGTTCGACAGCATCTCGTTGTCGCTGTCGAGCGCCACCGCCGGCCCGAGCGGCTCCTACAGCTTGTCCGGTAAGCACTACCCATCCAAAGAACATATTGAAATGTTCAAGTTAAAAACTTATTTATATGTTCAAACTTCAGTTATTTATTAGGAATACGAGTATATGCAGATGCGTGTGAAATGTCTCCTCTGTTATTGGGTGATTCCCACTAGTTCAACTGAACCATTGAACTAGTGGGAATCCTAGTAGGTCAACTATCTAGCTAGTGGGAATCACCCAATATTTCTGTCATAAATTAGTTATTCTATATAGTGCTAAGTAGGGCATGTAATGTGTGCGTCAGGGCTGCTGCGCGCGTTCACGGCGCCGGAGCTGGTGAAGGGCGTGCGGTGCTCCAAGTGCTCGCCGGAGCCCGCGCCGCCCGGATCGCCCGACGCGCCCGCCGCGCCCGTGCCCGACCACGGTTACACCAAGCACATCCGGACCGTCAGCTTCGGAAAGGTATCGCTTTCACACCCGCCAGCTTCGATAACAGAACGTACATACAAATATTACTAATGGTATTTCTTGTTGATATTGTTGCCAAGTTACTGTAGTATTTGTTTTGTATATCAGGTTTTGCTGTATTGTGATAATGGGCATAAAAGATTTCATTATCATTACATCATGTTTACATGATGGCACGGAGATAACTTATTTGTATAGTCATGTTGATTGTGAATATTTATATTTTAAAATAGTTGAGAGAATTTTTTCTTTTGTACGCGTTCTCTTCCGAAGTATTAGGGAATTAGATTTAGCTGGTACTGAGACAATATATTATGATGGTGATATGGTTGTGTGTGGGCAGCTGCCGCTGTGCCTGTGCCTGCACGTGGGGCGCGTGGAGTGGGCGGGCGGCGCGCTCAGCAAGCGCGGCGAGTTCGTGGCCTTCCCCGAGACGCTCTCCGTGGCGCCCTACACCGCCGCGCAGCGCCCGCAGGTACGTGCAGTTCGTGGCCTTCCCCGAGACGCTCTCCGTGGCGCCCTACACCGCCGCGCAGCGCCCGCAGGTACGTGCAGTTCGTGGCCTTCCCCGAGACGCTCTCCGTGGCGCCCTACGCCGCCGCGCAGCGCCCGCAGGTACGTGCAGTTCGTGGCCTTCCCCGAGACGCTCTCCGTGGCGCCCTACACCGCCGCGCAGCGCCCGCAGGTACGTGCAGTTCGTGGCCTTCCCCGAGACGCTCTCCGTGGCGCCCTACGCCGCCGCGCAGCGCCCGCAGGTACGTGCAGTTCGTGGCCTTCCCCGAGACGCTCTCCGTGGCGCCCTACGCCGCCGCGCAGCGCCCGCAGGTACGTGCAGTTCGTGGCCTTCCCCGAGACGCTCTCCGTGGCGCCCTACACCGCCGCGCAGCGCCCGCAGGTACGTGCAGTTCGTGGCCTTCCCCGAGACGCTCTCCGTGGCGCCCTACACCGCCGCGCAGCGCCCGCAGGTACGTGCAGTTCGTGGCCTTCCCCGAGACGCTCTCCGTGGCGCCCTACACCGCCGCGCAGCGCCCGCAGGTACGTGCAGTTCGTGGCCTTCCCCGAGACGCTCTCCGTGGCGCCCTACGCCGCCGCGCAGCGCCCGCAGGTACGTGCAGTTCGTGGCCTTCCCCGAGACGCTCTCCGTGGCGCCCTACGCCGCCGCGCAGCGCCCGCAGGTACGTGCAGTTCGTGGCCTTCCCCGAGACGCTCTCCGTGGCGCCCTACGCCGCCGCGCAGCGCCCGCAGGTACGTGCAGTTCGTGGCCTTCCCCGAGACGCTCTCCGTGGCGCCCTACACCGCCGCGCAGCGCCCGCAGGTACGTGCAGTTCGTGGCCTTCCCCGAGACGCTCTCCGTGGCGCCCTACGCCGTCGCGCAGCGCCCGCAGGTACTCGCCACTGCCATCTTAATATATCTGCACTACACCCGCTACGGAAGACACATGGGATCTGCATTTATCTTTCTCTTGGATGTCCTAAAAAAAGCATAGAATACCCAATTTCTGTCGTTGGCGACCTTGTTGGCTGGCTGGTATCTTTACCATCTAAGAGTTACGGGGCTACTTAATATCAGATATCGAGTACAGCCATACATCGTGTCGAAAAAATTTTACACATTTTTTTTCTTGGCACACCGTACCATGCGAAACGGATCTTCGTTCTAAAAATAATGTTGTGTGTTGCTCGGTTTCGTTAGCCGGAGCTGGCGTCGCTGCTGGGCGCGGGGCGGGAGGGGCGGGAGGGGCGGGAGGGCGGCGTGCGTGCGGGGCTGGCGGCGCTGAGCGCGGCGGCGGCGCCCGAGCGCGCGCTGTACCGCCTGGCCGCCGTGGTGGTGCACGTGGGCGGCCCGCGCTCCGGACACTTCGCCACCTACCGCCGCGGGAACGGCTTCGAGACCAAACGGTATAGCTAGCTACCTACAACCCACTAATGGCCCACTACTGAGCACGGGTCTCTCCTCATTACTGAGGAGGCCTAGAGCATACTCCATCACGCTGCTCCAATGCGGGTTGGTGGACCAAACGGGAAAACACAGGGAAAACAAGGCTTTTCATTTATTGGCCTGTCTTGCCGGAACCAAAGCCGGGGGCTCTAGAGAGGAGAATGGATGTGATTGGTGAATGCCAAACATATCCTTAGCAATGTAGCATCTGTAATGCAAATAGTATCCTTGGCGTCCAAAAGGATGTCCTATAACGCTTACCTAGTTTATTTTTATTATAACGAGCTCTATCTAACTATAATTGACATTGAATAAACATTGAAATGAAAATATCTCAACAATGTGTGCATTTGATTGGCTCTGATTTTTTCTTTTTACTTATTTTTTTTTGCATTATTATTATCTATCGGTCTCTTATTGTATTAACTGCGTAACATCGTTATGTGCTCCGTGTGTAGATGGTGGTACACGTCGGACACGCTGGTGCACGAGGTGTCGCTGCAGGAGGTGCTGCGCTGCGCCGCCTACATGCTGTTCTACGAGCGCTCCGCCGAGCCCGCGCCGCCGCTCACCACGCACTTCTGAGCCCCCGCCCCCAGCGCTCCGCCCCCCGCGCTCCGCCCCCAGCGCTCCGCCCCCCCGGCTGACCCCTGCGGACCTTGATACCCGCCAGCGCCACATACTCTACATCAGTGCTAAACACTAATAACACCGCGCCCGACGCGGCGACGTCCCGGTGAACGCTGAATACGGCAACTTCAAGCAAACGGATGTGGATGACGATACGACGTCCCAGTGAACGCTAAATACGGCAACATAAACGAAACGAATGTGGTGACGATATGTATTGAAGCATCAGAGATGGTCCTACATCGGAGATGTAGACATGGAACGAATTTTGGCTGTGTATATAGGAACTTTAAATTTAAATATTATCACCTTTGTCCACTAGGCATCGTTGTTGTCAAACTCGTTTAAGCTCGTCTTTTAAATAATTAATCAATTTCTTACACCCGCCCCACTTTATAGCTTATCCGAGGGTTCGAAATGAGTTTGTAAAAACCTACTTCGAAGAAATAAAGATTTGAATTTGAATTTGAGGGTACTATAGGGGTGTTTCTGACGGTCTTAATAAAATCGATTCAATCGTTATTTGTGCGACTCGCCGAACAAGGTATGTTTAAGCGGGAGCTGCTAAACACAGCTACAAGTCTTCAGTATTAGTGTATGCTCAGGGAACTTTGACGGTTCCAAAGTGTTGTAATCTTCGTTAGCGACGTCGTCGTAGGCGTCACAGAACCCTCCCTATCGTTGTCATGATATGAATTTAAGGGCTCGAAGGCAGCTAGATGAAGTGTGACTTACCGTGAATTGTAATTCGTGAGTGGTAGTGGCGGTGACCGGGCCCGCTTGGGGCCGCTTGGCCCACGTCCCTCGACGTCACGATATCATTAGGTGCTAGGTAGGTTATTACAACCATCTCAACGGATTTAATCCTTTTCTATTTCGTAATCGTAACGTTACTCTGTGATCTAGTTTGGACGTGTCGTCTCGACCGCTCGTTTCTATTGCAATTACTGCAGGGACTCGCTGCGCGCTCCTTACCTCTAATATAATAGTTGCAATACATTTTGTGCATTTTTACAAGTTTTTGTCATTTAGTGACATTCGTGTTTTGTCCAATTCTCAATGTGCTTAATGCACCAAAATCTTAAAATGCCTAACTATTTTAAGGGTTTTAATGTGCCATAGATTTGGTGTTTGAATCTTACCGTAACTTGGCTGCGGTGGAAGTAGAATAAACTAAATGTTTTGTACTATATCTGCGCATTGTTAAATTTCTACGGAAACTCTTTGAAGTACCGCGCCGGCCGAGCGCGCCAGCCCTAACAAGGCTTGTGGATGAATCTTAAAATTCAATGGCTGTGCCCACGTGCTGTGTGTCGAGATGAGACTAACATAACAGGGCTGTGGATTCGGCTTCAAACTTACGGCGTACGCTGCGCCCTAAGCCCTGCACCCTGCGCCCTACGCCCTGCACCCTGCGCCTTGCAGTCTGCACCCTGCGCCCGGCACAATGAGGGTAACCGCGTGTGAATTTTCCGCTAGAGGCGCTAGTGAAAAGGGAGGTCTGTCTGTCACTTTTCGCTTGTCTGAATTTCATTTGTCACTGTTTATGTATGGGCGGGCTTTGACAGCATGACCGCCGTCTGCAGTGGCGCCAACTGGTGAGCACAAAAACGGTTACCCTCATTATCTCGTTCTCTTGTACTTACGCACTTTTAAAAATGTGGACGTACCTATGTTATTCAATGTATTAACTTCCGTACCAGTGAAAGTGATATACAATGTAGTCGTGTCCTATGTTGGCATCAAGAGTGAGCTGTGATTACTATCATTAAAATAATAATGCATGAAACATTCATTATTTGTACTTATAGGTCTGAGGTTATACTTCTTATGGCAACTGTGGAATTAATGAAATATCAATAATAAATTATTGTATCATCAAAAGCATTAGCACGGTGCTGTCAGGCCCTGGTTTTGTTAATGCAAACAAATTCAAAGTTAGTTTGTGATTACGCCAAAGAAGTATAACCCGCGTACAGACGTACACGCACATTTTTTTTATTTACAAGTTATTTTAATCGCATTTTTTATTATTATAGCAAGGGTTGAATAAGACTGAGTACCGTACGTAACGCGGAGGCGCGCCGAGGTGACGGCGCCGCCCCGGGCCCCGTGACATGGCCTTTCTCAACTTTATAATTATTTCACCGTACCGGGTCTACATTTATATTTACCTTAGGGTCTCTGTGTGCAGTGAACCCAGCCGCTGGGTGAAGATGGCATTTAGTCACACAATTTTTGTGAAATATTCAGTCAAACAGTTTTCTAAGTGTTCGTTTTGTACATAATATGTTTTTTATGTAGGGAATGATTACAATTAGTGTCATGTTTTGAGAAACATCGATTGAATCCTCCCAACGGAGCCCGGCCGCCTCGCACGTACCATGAGCGACTGACTACAGACACACCTACATTACGACCTTAGGGTGCGGTTCCACTGAGGCGGAGCGGAGCGGAGCTGTGCGCGATTCACCAATCACATGGCTTGAGACGTGAATTTCAAGCCATGCGATTGGTGAACTCCTCTCCGCTCCGCCTCAGTGGAACCGCACCCTTATGCATTGCCTGTACCCGTGGCGGGCGGAGGTCGACAGCCGTTGGAGGGTAGTCAATCGGCATTTTTATTACCTTTTGACATCACTCGACGCCGCTCGATTTAATTGCACACATTTTTGCATTTCAGATAGTAAGTAGAGTAATATCAGTGTTGTGTATTTTGTGAATAAATTAGCTATTTTTGTCTAATCTAATCTATTATTTAGTGCGTATGGAAACCCTCAATTTTATTAAGTTATTGTTTTCGATAGTCTTATATTGGTCTGCCGTGAGCAGGAAAGGTCACAGGTCAAGTGTGAAGCGCTGGCAAACATCACTTATCTCTTTTATTCTAGCTGTATTAAAATGTACCTAATAGATTATTCTTGTAATATAGTTTATGTACTCTGAACCCACTGTAACTTTGCCCACAGAAATCCAGATGTAATGAGCCTATTTGGTGTATATTTGTAATCGTACCTCTGCGACAATCCCTCGGTTGATGACCTCTTGCACAGCGGCAACGATGCTGTGTGGTGGCATGACTAATAATAAATAAACTAAATGCAAATATCCCGCTACGTTTGATTTGTAACGTGTTATAAATTAAAGATTCCAAAGATAATTTTGCCACTAAAATGTTACTTTCATTATGTAGTATCGGTAAAGTGGTTCTCAAATCAAAGGGATCATTCGCTATACTTGAGTCATCGAAAGTATGGAATTGCCACTCCTCGCTAGGAACAAATTTATTACGTGGTGCTCACAATCCAACTTAGCATGTGAAATTCTCGCTGTCAAAAGGGACGTAAAACTGGCATTCGGCTCAATCACTTGTACACAGTTACACACAGTGTACCATAGAAGTCTTGATGTATACTTAGTTGTGCATTACAATTCCCAGTAGGTACCCATTCTTGTATAAAAATTTTGTAATTTAATTCCTATTGCTTTAGTTGTTGTCGGTGATGATTGTACTTCCAGAGGAACATATGTGGCAATGTAGATAGGATGGATTGTTTGAGCTAATAATGTTTATAATAAATTGTATTATTAAGTACTTGGTCGTATTTACTTTTAACTATCCCTTAGTCCTTCCGGTAGCCCCGGAAGGACTGTCCACGAGACATGCGATAGACAATTGTTTGTTCTCAGGCTGTGTGTGGTTGTAATGTCTTTAAAAATGTTAATGCTTGACATAATGCCATTGTGTTACTTTTGTTGTCCGCGCAACCCGTGTGTCGTGCCCTAAGGTGTGTCGGCGCCCGCGTGCAAGAGCCCGATTTGCACCCCGCCCCCCCCTGGTTCAGCATTAATCTCATACAGATTTATATTTTTGTCGCCCCCCTGGGTCCATTTGCCCTGAATGTGCCGCCCGCGTGCGCCGCACGCTTTGCACGCCCGGTTACGGCGCCCCTGCCCGGAACAAAAGGTATCCTAGAGCGGGTAATAGCGAAAATAAGTTCGAAGTAAAACATACATTTGCGGCATTGCTTGCTTTGTATAGCTTGCTTGGATAGCCCAGTGGTTAAGTATCCGGCCAGCGCGGCTCAGGTTCGAATCCCAGGACATGCACTTCTAAGTTTTCAGAGTGATTTGTGTTTGCATTTCAATGTCACTCGTTATAACGAAGAAGAAAAACATCGTGATGAAATCAACATGCCGGAGAGTTCATTTAAAAAAAATCTGAGAAGTGTCCAAGTGCCCAGATGATGATATAATACTATTTTATTTGTATGTACTTATTGATAAAATATAATATTGTTATGTGTATTAATAGAATTACCTGGCTAGATACATATAAATCCAACATTGAGTAGGTGGAAATTTGATAAAGACGGTTGAATTAAATTACGTTTGAAATATTGGCTATCGCGGTATCGCGGCTTTATCTCCAACAATCAGCGCCGTGCCCAAAAGTTGCGCAATGTTTCACGAAAGCTCCTTTTATTTATTCTATGACACATTGTAAATACTCCTGAAATGGGTCTAAGTACAGTGAACTTTGAGGGCCACATGTATAAAAGTACTCTTTGAGGGCCACTGAGCTAATATTAATCAGGATTTGTAATTGAGTAGGTTGGATAATACATATAACAGTGATGAAAGTTAAAATGCCCATATCAGCCTATCATAAGTTCAGTATGGCACAATAGTTACCATGCTTAATCACCATTCCAACAGTCCTGGGTTAGATTCTCAGTGAGGCAATGTTCTTGAATCATGCATCTTCTTGCCTTGTGGTCTATCCCTGGCACTCCTGGCAGTATGTAGCATTATTTATTCCTATATGCATTCTCAAATTCAAATCCAATATCCATCTGTAAAATTATCTGTTTGAAATGAGCCTTGTACCTGTAGCAAGTAATCAATGTGGGTTATGTGGGTATATAAACAACATCCTTCAAAGCATTACTTTACAGTCTAGTTTGGTTAGAATTTAAACATTTAAAAAATTTGTATTACTTATTTCGTCAGAATTAAATACAAAATATTATGGGTTTAGTGTTAGAAAGGAAGGTGTCAAAGCTACAACAGTTTACAGCTACTACTTTTGGAATCTGGAACTCACTGGAAAAATTTAGTCCACATGAGGGTGATACTTTTGATTAGTAAAATGAAATTTTTGTCTAAGAAAACAGAAAGGCACTGAATTCTTTAAAAAAATAACATTTATATAGTAAGATTTATTTACCTATATATACGAACATGTCAATAGCTTTATTTTTCAATGTAAAAGTCAGCTTTTACCAAGATAAACTTATAAAACAGTATCACATAAAGTATGTAATATTATAGTAACATAACCTAAAGACTGAATACAGTCTCGGTTATGACATGCTGTCGATGAGGGAGGCACGCATCGTGGATGTGATCGCGGTTGGTTTAGCATCGTTCAATTTGAACACACTCTCGATTACCGATATCTCTGTGGAGGTGGTGTCCATGCCGCAGAAGGCGATCCAGTCGTTGACGACCATGCCGGCCGCCACCACGTCGCTGCCGCGGTTCACGGTGCCCGCCACCAGCGGCACCTGCAGCAGCGACGACAGCTCGTCCTGGTCCTGGATGGGCGTCTTGGGGTGCACCAGCCCGCCGCGGTTGCTGAGCGCCGCGTACGAGCCCACCAGCACGTTGCCGGCCACCGTCTGCCGGAACACCTCCACGTTCAGCGTGTCGGCCAGGATCTCCTCGGTGTCACGGTCCAGGTCGGGGTGCACGAGCGCCACGTAGTCGTTGCAGGCGATGACGTTGCCGAGCGCGCTCAGCCGCTCTTCCACGCGCCGCACCTTCACGTTGTCGGGCAGGCTGTTGCGGATGTGCTGCAGCTCCGTGTCGGAGGTGGACGAGGGCACGAGCAGCCCGTTCTTGTTGGCCACGGTCATGCGGCCGATGATGCGGCAGCCCGCGATGCTCGCGTGCACCACCGGCACCGACTCCGCCAGCTCCGCCTCGAACACGCTGTAGAAGTTCTCGGACCCGCCGATGGCCACAAGGCAGTACGAGTTTGTGAGTTTACTGAACACCCCGACTTCGTTGTTGTTTTCGAATTGGACGCGAACCGCCATAATTTACGTCCTATTAGGTCCCTGGCCGCTTATGAGTGCTATACTTTGAGTGTTTACTACTGATTTCACAACTTAATTCAATCTTCACGTGGGGAAAACGAATAGGTACCTAAACACCGATGAGTAAATCTTAAAGTTTGATTGATAAAAGTTGAAGTCGACTGTCAAAATGTCAACGTCAAGTGGCATTACATTTTGACTTTGACAGTGATAGCTACTGTAAACGTCATTAATCAAATATTACTACGCGTCATTGATCTATAAAGGACTATGGATTAGACACTAAAGCAAAAATAGCGAGCCTGTCAATGCCTGTCAAAATTTTAGTGAATAAAGTATGGCCGATTCTACTAGTGTTGTGCGCACTACGTGGACGGAAACACTATCGATATTTAGTTTAATGACTAACGATATAACAGCAATAATACATGTCGTTCGTCTTTTCCTATCTCTATGTTCGTCTTCTCAGCGATATTAATATTAATTTTGATACCTACTGCGATGAACTTGTCATGTCATGTCAACCAAAAATATTTTGTAAAAACCAGCTATCATGATGATCTGCTGAACAACAAACGAGGACACAATGACTGATCCCCCTTTTTAGACGATCTCAGCGATAGTATTTTAAACTCTGCCAGTTAATTAGGTACCACCCTCTTGCTTAACACAGCCGCCAAACTATTTGTCTTGTTCCAGTTAGGAAATTTAGGTAGTTAAGGCCTTTATTTATTATAAGCATAATGTAAAATTATTAAAATAGAGTTCCATAACCGAAGTTTAACCATCGACAGTAAAATACTCATATCTCTATTTGGCCGTATTGTATATAACTAGATCCAAATACAGGCTTGAAGTTATGTTAAGTTTTATATCCAATATTAAAAATCCATCCTTCCATTAACCAGTCCGCCTACTCCGAAATAATGCCACTTTTACTGATTCTGAATGTACCCGCTGAATCCAGAAAAATCGCGATAGATACTTACATAAATAAATAAGTCATATGTAGCACTACGCTGAATTTAATTTTAGAGTTTATTCAATAAAAGGTAAGGGTGAAGATAGTACTGCTGTGTGATATGACTGACAATTTTCATCCGCTCACCCATGATTGTGTTATAACCCTTAGTGCATTAATATTGTGGAAATGGGACCGAAATGTAAATAAAAAACATGTGTCTATGTACACAAATTTTAATTTATTTGTTTAAGGCTATACCTATAATGTACAGCATAATTACAAAAATACAAATAAAAGTATTACAGCATATTTATTAATTGGGCACAAAAAGCGATCGTATCGCTAACTAGCGAATTCTTCAAGAGAAGCTTTGGGCAGATAGGATAACAGAGAAATAATTATAAAAAGACTTCAACATCGACAAACAGAGATAACTCAAAATCTACTCACCAAAAGGCTCAATTCAACCCATCTAGATAAAGTTCCCGTTGCTACAAATTAATCAACCCCAAACATATAGTAATTGCTGTAAATAGTTGAGGAGTTCCTTCGACTATCTTTTGGCTTCATAGGATCGACTCCAGACTTTCATTAAATTGTCACCCCCATGAGTAATTAGTCACCCCTACAACTTTCGAAAGTTCCCCTCGATTTTCCTAAGATGCCATCATTGGATCCTGGTGTCCTTATCATGGTACCACCCTTGGAATATCCAAATGCAAATAAAAAAAGAATGATAGAATGATCAAAATCGGGCTCATAAACGACGAAATACAACATAGACAAAACATACATATAAGTATACGGTCGAATTGAAAACTTCCTTCTTTTTACCCGACTGCGTCAGAAGGAGGGTTATGTTTTTCGAGTGTATGTATGTATGTATGTCCATTTATTTGTGCGGCCCCACAGGTTGAACGGATTTCGACATACCTATGAGGTATCGTTGAATCTTCTTTGTGTGTTGAGTGTTCTTTGACAATGGCTCTAGTTTTTTTTTATACGAACCGGTGAACAGTAATGAATTTGTATTGCACTGTATTGTGATGAAACTGAGGTTAACTATCCAATCCACCATTGACCACTTGACATTCCAAATCTTTGTGATATTATGCTACCTCTTGAGAAGTTTAGAGAATCATTCTGTCATATTAATTTAAATTCCTTACTAAAAACATTGAAATTTCAAGTGTTCAATAATTACTAAATGGTGCCGCGGTGGCCAACTTCCCCTCAGTTTAGGGTTCTTCTACTCTATTAACTTAGTTCAATTAAATAACATACAGACCTAATTTTAAACTTGTGTAAGACTCTCTTGTTCTATAAAAAGTAAGAAAAGCTCACCAAAATAGAAGGAACAGCGCCGTCGTGTAACCTTACCACATTAAGCGTTCTGTTGAAACTTGCTTCAACAAAATGTAATGAGCACACATACAAATACTTAAGGCCAGGATTTATGTTTTCTGGCCCAATTATTTTTAGCCACTTCTTTCGTAATGATTTATTTGAAGGTAATCTATTGAATAAAAACAATTATTTCAACTTTCTTCAGCGTCATTTTAAATTATCGATATATCGATATTTTAACACTTTCTACCCTAAGTGTCATTAAAATGTAAACAAACCGGCTACTCAAATATATAAAATAATGATGTAAAACCCAACAAAACATTAACAGGCCTACGTAACCCTCGCACAGGTCTTCATGCAGCAAAAACATATATCAATTTCATTCAGATATTCAACAAACAACGAAAACTGATAGGTACTAACTTATGTAAAGTTAATCTTGGGTGTAATTTGTTTTTCCGGGCTCCGCATTGTAGTATACAGCACTTCATTGTGTTTAAATGTGTTTTTCTATCTTTAAAGGGCACCACAACACCTCGTATCAATGCCTTTTTTAATATATGGGTTTTTTTACTATTTGTTTGACATAAGATGTCATTTGTAAGGGTGAATAACAAATGGCCGGCCTGCTACACACCAACCAGCTAATTTTATATGAGGTTAAGGATTAGGGCGTCTCTATCTAAAGTAGGTATATTCCTATCTCTATGCTACGCGTTCATAAAATAACATTCAAATAATCTATTGGTTTTAGGACAGCATAGAGTATTAATTGTGATATACAATTTGCAGAGCGCTAACTGAGCTAGCGTGCTAAAATCGCATAGTGTAAAGGCAGTTAGACAGTAACTAGTGCAGCGTATGAAAACACTAGTTAGTGCACTGAGTTAGCGCTCTGCAAATCAGCAAATTGTATAATGTAAAGCCCCCATTAGGTTAAGCTGCAGTGTTGCCGTTCTCAAAAATTTTATATTTCTATTTGTGCCATAATTTGTGCAACCTCTCCGGAACTACAGGACGGATGACAAAGTTGTCCAGGCTTGATAGTAAAGCTATCAAGCCTGGACAACTTAAAATCTATAATTGATTTTGGAAACCAGAACATCTCATGCAAAACCACAACAGATAAGCCAAATTTAAAAGCAAACTTTGTGCCTGATGAGCATTTTCTGCTGAAAAAATAAAATCGGAGATCTGGGAATCTGATGTGGACAGCGGATGTGGAAGACTTAGTAGAGCCCGGACCTTTAAAAATACGTACTGGAAACTACAAAATAATTATTGACAACGTCATGACTCAACAAAATGTCTACAATAGAAGTTAAATTCTGAATAATTTTTCTACACAAATAAAAGCAAAAAACATACAAAATGAAGCGTATTTTGCCGGAAAATGCATAAATTTGCAAAATTTAATTGTATAATAGAGCCTAATGAAGTACCGTGTTTCCCAAACGACGCAGTACAAAACCTGAGGCGAGCCGTGCTCGCGCCAGTTATTTTTAAACCTAATATACAACAAGCTCTACAAAGAGTCAATTTCAGGTTCCACCGCACCTGCAGTTTCTCAAGTTTGATACGGGTAAACGAGTATTCTTTATACATTAGTAGATTTCGTTATACAGTATATAGCTTAACTCAGACCAATACATACTATTGTTAGTTTATTGGTCTTAGCAGCTTGATAAATATTTTATTTTTTACAGGAATGTAACGTGGCCGAAGGCCAAACCTTCCTGATATTTTGGGGCAGCAGGAGTTCCGATAGTAGGGTCACCATCAGCATGTCTGCGTCCAGCTGTTCCTCGATCCATATGCCAGTTAGTTGCATGATTATTATTATTAGCTAAAATATGTTTGGGTGTGCTATCGATCTAAGGTACCCGAATTTGATATTGGTGTGAGTTGAGAGACGTAGGCAGTGTTTAGTGAGTGTAGTTTACATTTGAAACCATTTTCAAATCCTGGAAAAGCATTTTGAATTAATTACGAAGAAAATAAGTTCGATAAAAACTACGTACGTTGACATTTCTTGTAAATTTGGTATTGAGTAAGAGGGTACCTGTCTAAAAAGAGTGTAAATGGAAGGTAGCACAGGACTTATTTATTATACGTAAATGAACCAAAATAACGTGTACCGAATTGTTGTCAATTTGATCTAGAGTAGGTACCTAAGAGGGTAGATTACCTAAAACATGGAAGGTAGCACACAACTTGTTAATGTCATTAAGTTAACAATCGTAAGTAGTATTGGGTAACCTGTCGAGTGTCCCCCGCAGCCGAGCGGCGGCGGCGGCAGCGGCGCGGCCGAGCGCGAGCTGCGCTGCATGGCGCAGCAGACCGACATCAGCTGCCGCTACTCGCCCGCCCTCACCTCACCGGGTGAGTCGATTACCCCAAATTGTATTAAAAATCTCTCGAGAGATTACCATATTATAGACATATTTTATGTTATAACTAAATAATCTAGTAGTGGACTTGCCCTCACTACGCTCCGTCCGGGAAACCTATCGAGAACAGTGCAAACATTGAGTATTACTGATGACTATTACTATATGAATACTCTGATGACTATATGAAATGAGGATAGTAGGTTCCTAATCATACCCTATTTGTAACATAGGGGACGAAGATTAAGAAATTCGGTCACTTCTAAAAGTACGTACTTATCGATTACTTACTGATTTCAATGCCGAAGGCGACCAATTACCATTAGGTGGCTCATTAGCTCGTTGCCCGTCTATCAATTAAAAAGTTAAGTAATATAAAAAAACTGCGATCGCGATGGGTCAGCTGGCATTGTTGTTGTCTCAGTGTTGTCGGAGACGGAGGAGCAGCGCGTGCTGCGCGCGCAGCTGGCGGACTCGCTGACGTTCAGCTCGCCGGTGGCCTCGCTGCCGCCGGGCCGCTCGCGCTCCATCCTCGGCTCCGTGTGCGCGCTGCTGCTCAACAAACAGGTCCACCTCCACTCTCTATGTTAGACTGGTGATCCGTGACCCATGGGAAATCACGTTTCATTGCTTTATGATACGATACGTCCCGATACGATTGATAAGTCCGATGATACGATTTATAAGTTCGATGCACTGCAACGTCATTGTCATATTTGAATCATTTTGCTACGTACCGCGTATTAGGTATACTTCATGTACCAATATATGTACACATTTAGGTAGGTACCTACATACAACTGTGGACCATGACACCCCCTCTTTGATAAGGCACATCTTTTCAAACCTAAAGATTTGACAGGTTGTTAAGACTCGATTGTGATTTTGAATCTAGGTATGTAGATGTTGCTGGTTCTGGGGACCGGTGATGTCATAGGTCATCCGTTGCAGGGGTCGGTAGTGAAAGAGGTGTGCAGCGTGGCGGGCAGCCTCCAGTCGGACACCATCTGCCGCATCTGCTTCGGCGGCGAGTCGGCGGAGCGGCTGGTGCGGCCGTGCGGCTGCCGCGGGACCGTGGCCGCCGTGCACCGCTCCTGCCTCGAGCGCTGGCTGCTGCAGGCCGCCACCTCCTACTGCGAGCTGTGCCGACACCACTACGTCGTCACCAGGAGTCACAAGTACCTTGTCTATTACTTAAGCGTCCACATGTGTGAAACTTCTACTTAGCACCTACCTACATGTGTCACCTATCCTTGGACAATATTAGAATTTATAATTTATTGCGATTGTCCCGCACTTTGGGTCGAAATAAGGTAAAAAGAGGGTAGAAAGATCACGTGGTAGTGTGTCAAGCCAAGTTGAAGCAAAGGTTAACATAAATCTGTTAGGTATCTAAGGCATTTCATTAACAATCGCTTTCGCCATCCCCATTGTTTGATTTGAACTCTCGACCATAAGTTCCAGCCACCATCAACCCTCACAGCACTGCATGAGCCGCTTTGTCGTTGTAACGTAGCTTTTAAAGCCACGATTATTTATCTAACCGGATTGCTGTTACATATTATTCTTCCAATGTTTCCTAGTGATAAATCTTAAATTGTGAAACATTTGGTCGGTTGTATGTCAGCATGTGTGTAAGGGAGCGTCCACGCGGTTACGTTGACGCTATCGATGTCGTTGCTTCATTCACACGGTTTGGTGCGTCGACGGTCTGATCAAAGACTCCATCGCAACGCGTCGTGCAGACGCTCCTAAGGGTGCGGTTCCACTGAGGCGGAGTGGAGCGGAGCTGTGCGCGATTCATCAATCAAATGGCTTCAAATTCACACGAGGCACAATGAGTTGGGATTTCAAGCCAAGTGATTGGTGAATCGCGCCCAGCTCCGCTTCAGTGGAACCGCACCCTTAAGCCGGCGGGTGGCGGGCAGGTGGTCGTGGGCGCGCTCGGTGGTGGAGTGGGCGCGGTCGGGGCGCGGGCGCGCGCTGGCGGCGGACGCGTGGCGCGGCGCGGCGCTGGGCGCGGCGTCGGTGCTGGGCACGGCGCGCGCGCTGCACGCGTGCGACGCCGCGCTGCAGGCGGGCGCGCGCCGCGGGGGCGCCGCCGCGCTCGCCGCCAACCTCTTCTCCTCGCTGCTCATCGGCGTCATCGGTACCCGTACCTCCCTTACCATTATATTGTACCTTAACTATAGGTATACTTAGGTATGTGGCTCGGGGCCCTTAGAAAGAGAGGTTCAGCATTGACGAAAGCTTATTTAGCCCCTGTTTGGTCTGCATGTGAGATGTTTCTTTAAACAAAAGGATATAATCTAAAAAGATGGTCTTGGTCAATCTTTTTGGCCGCCGTGTGTCTGCGCCTACCTACCTACCTACTTGGAATACTTAGATAAAGCAGGAATTGTCCCTTCGTCATATTACATAATTGCTTTTTACAAAAAAAAATAACCGACTTCAATCTTGATAAGTAGAGATAACTCAAAAACTACTCGCCAGATGGCGCTCAATTCAACATGTAAGTGTAAAGTTCTCGTCACTACAAATTAATGAAGCCCAAACACTAGATAACTGCAGTAAATCGTTGAGGAGTTCCCTCGACTGTCTTTCGGCTTCATCAGATCGTCTCCAGATCTTCATGAAATGGTAGCGCTTTAATGTACTTATGATAACATGAACAAACACACTAGTTGTCCATACAATTTTCGAAAGTTCCCCTCGATTTCTCTGAGATGCCATCATCAGATCCTGGTTTCCTTATCAGGGGACCCCACTGAGCATATCTACTTTACAACAAAAAAAGAATTATCAAAATCGGCCCATAAACGACGAAATAATCGCTGAACGTACATAAAAAAAAAGCATATATACGGTCGAATTGAGAACCTCCTTCTTTTTTGAAGTCGGTTAAAAAAAAACTAACACAGCATTGTTATTTTTTAGTCCGTAGTAGATACCTAGAGCATGTGTTTAATCTATGTAGGTACCTACTGGAATATGCGTTGATTTTACTGTGCAAAATTAGTCACTTCCTTTCACGTGCCTACCTACTGAATAGCGGATCATAATAACCTATATTTCTATTTCTATTAAAATCTAAGTGCCCACTGCAATTTAAAAAAAAATTGAGTTTCTGTTTGATGTCATCATATTCTCACTTGGCTGGCAGGGGTATCTACACATTGTCCTAACATCGTTTGTTGTTTATTTAATTTATTCTTAAAGACCTTAGACCATACAAAGAGTCAATAGAAAGCTGTATCTTTATAGGTATAGGTAGATCCTAATTTAGATTAGTATTTTTCGTGATAGGCGCCCTGAACGGGCTGCTGACGACGTGGATGCTGCTGAAGATCCAGGAGCACCAGCTGTCGTGGCAGGCGTGGCGCGACAGCACGCTGCACGTGCGCGTGGCGCTGGCCGAGCCCACGCCCGCGCCCACGCCCACGCCCAGCGCCACGCCCAGCGCGGACTCGCTGGCCACCGTGGTGGGCGAGCCCTCCCCGCGCGCCCCCCGCGCCACCCGCGCCAGCCGCGCCACCAACGTGGCTGACCCTTTCATGGTGGCCCAGCCGCCCGCGCCCGACCCGTGACGGCGCTCGGCCTGCTCGGCTTCGTCTGCTACTTCGAGGCCCTCCTCTACCTGTACCATGTCGGAGGCCTTCGTGCTGCTGCTGCTGTCCACGGGCGTCTGCACCCTCTTACTGCTGCTCGCGGTCGCCGCGCGCCAACCCCCCGCGACCAATAATTAGGATTTCCCAAATAAGAAGCCCATTCATTGTTAATCATATTTATTTAAATTCTATCAATATAAATTAAAATATTCTCGTTATACATTAAATTTTATCAATTTTATAAAATCAGTAGTCTATTATTCCAAGCCGCTATAGTTAATGTCAAAGTGTAAACATGTAAGTAACAGAAGAGAACAAAGAATAGTGAAAGGGACACTAGTTACTGTTATGTTAAAGAGAAGTTTCGCAGTGGGAATGCCGTGGGTCCAGCTCGCTTGTGTGAAAAACAAGGGAAGGCGACCCGGGGCGCGCTGCGCTCGTTCGGAGGTACACGTAACACTAAAGGCTAACGTCCTAAGCTATAAATAAATCGCTCGAAATACTACAATAATATGTTAGTCAAAACTTACACGCTAATATAAAAAATCACATACATCTTGAGACTACGATACATAGGAGGACTCGATACGAGACGGCGTGTGGAGAAACGGCTAGTTGGGCGGAGGCTGGCGGAGGGCGGAGGGCGCTGGCCGACCCGCCGGCGACAACTGGCTGGACGCCGGACGCGGTCACGGCTGGTCACGGCTGGTCCTTGAAGCGGCGGTAGATGGACTGCACGTACGTGAACACGCACTTCCAGTCCGGCTTGCGCATGGCCACCATGTCGTCCACGTCCAGCAGCGGGTAGATGCCCGCCTTCTCACTGAAACCACACACGGTCAAATTCAGACTCCGATATTCGTCTTGCCAGTTGCCGCGCAAGCCGTGTGAACATGTCCAAACAGTGTGTTCCTAAAATCTCAGATTTCTTTGCTATTTACCAGAGAATACCTACCGTGAAGCATTAACTTTGTTTTAAAAAATAAGTTTTTATTTGCATCAATAGAGGAATAAGATGTATTGTTTCAGAAGTTAAATAAGTTTGCTGATCGTCGATTGGAAACCCCAATCGACCCCCATATTGTAGGTAAACCAGGATTACAGTTCTGTCAAATGTGAAACCAACCAACCAAATAATTAGTTAGATATTGCTATGTTTAGGACATTTTACAAGAAGTTGGGAGTTCCGTCAAGGTCTGTAGGGACGGATGCAGGGTATGGTTCCGGGTACTCACTCAGCAATTTTGAAGGCGAGCGTGAAGTTGTGCCGGCGGCGGTCGGCGGTGAGCGCGCCGTAGTCGAAGGCGTCCGGCAGGAAGTGGTGCAGCAGCGCGCAGAACGCCAGCCCGTCCGCCCAGCTCGTCGAGAAGTTCTCCAGCTTCACATTCTACACCACAGACAACCACGTTACTACCGGCCTGCCTCGCAAGGGTTACCCCACCCGGTCGGTGTCTGTCACCGACGAAAGCTCCCGCTTCACGTTGTGTTATTATTAGTCAAACCACCGACCCATCTAAGTTTTGAACATGGAATACCTACATAACCTTTCGCCTCCTTCCCGCCCTAGTTCATCCCACATCAAAAAAAAAATAGTATCCAGGTATTCATGCCTATCCTATAGGTTTTCTTACAAAGGTGTTTGGAAACTGCTTAAAGTGGTTTGTTTCACTGATATCACCACTCTATGATTTAATTTTTCTAACGACAACACTGATCTTTAACTAACTCACTAACGTAAATACATAAATTGAAAAATACTTAAATCTGTTATCAACTATTAAGATAACAATACTTATAATTCGTAAAAACTATTCAAGCTCCATTCTTTGAATGTTTGAATTTTTTATAGTATCTGTTCTATGTTGTTTCTTATTCATTTTATATTTGTTATCAGTTTTTTTTTCTTGCTCTAGCTACTTACCGTAATTCCTTTCAGTAAACATTAATTCAATTACGTCTACGTATTACTTTGTTTCAAAGTAACATTCATAAGTAATCTTTAAGCAATTACAGGTAATTAAAGACGAATCAATTTACACAAAGAATAAATGTGCAATAAGTGTGATACTAATATAAGGCGTGGACACAATCTCCTGCGTACAATTATACAATTAACAGATACAAAGACAACTGGAGAGGTTCTCTTCTCTCTTCAGGGTGACGGACCAGAGGATGGGGACCTTTGAAATCCTTTTCAAACTTTAAACCATAGAAAGGTTCAAGTGGAAGGGAGACGAGTTTCCTGTGCAGTGTAAGTAAGCAACGCCACGTGAGTTTTGAATTTCGGTCGTTACTTCCACCTACCGTGTAGGATGCTGGGCCGAAATATTGGTTCTATCAATAATAAATAATTTACCCCGGTACACACTCAGGGTAATCAAATGTGTGTGAGGGACTTGTGAAATGCCATCAATAGAAGTTAGAGTATTTAGTACGTTTTTAATAGGTTACATTTAATTCCTTAAAAATGTTATTTAGTTTACCATTGTAAAACATTACGAGTATTATTGTTTTTAAAATGGATAATGAATTTATGGTAAATGATTCCGTACATAAAATTCGTGATTTGGATAATAAAGTGTAACCTATGTTATGACTTCCTATTCCTATCCTGCTAGTAGAAATTACATAAGTAACTTACATCTTTTTTAAATTTGTTCGAATCTCTAAGGTTTCGTAGCGGATACATGTAACGATGTAAGGTTGATTATCTGTGGCGGGCTCATTGATGGACGTTTATTTACAAGGATTGATTTGATTATAAGTGCGTGGCTACTGCGGAAAACTCAGTGTGGGTCAGTTGGGTCATATTTACACCTTTACAACTTAAATACAAGTAAACAAGCAGACGTAGGCCGTCCCCTGGTGGGGATGAGGGCAGGACAGTGGTGGCGGGCGAACGGTTTCCATTTCGTGATGGTATGAAGACAGGCCCGACCATCAAAGAATTCGATTTCTATTGCTCAACATGGGCTCCCTCAGCTGGCAGCATTTTTCAGCACCATTTTGTATACCGGCTTCCTCGAGGCAGTTTGAGTCCCAGCGGGCCAGGTCACCCCCAAAAACCTCCCGCCCATCGCGTTCCAACATTCCAAACACAAACTCATGCACTGTACACGTGTCGCCCAATCACTGACACATAGTTAAGGAGGGTTACATTTTATTTCCAGTTCGTATTAATTCCTTATTACTGAACAAAACATGCTTGGACGCCTCGGCGACGTAGGTTAGTTATTAATATCCAGGATCAAAATTCACACATGTCGCTTTTCGGGTTTTCGTTTAAAAGATATTTGTGTATTATTTATATTTAATCTATCGTTTGTGAGTTCCTTTTAGAACGGACCATGGATGGCGGTGATTCGTCGGATGATTAGGTGTCAATTTTGAGAACCAAAGTAATACAATTTGGCCACGGAATGAGAGCGAAGGACATACATAATATACCGTGGATATAAATATATACACATATAAGGAAGGAGCAGCCATATAAAGCAGCAACAGAAGCGTGGCGTGTGAGAGTGGCGCGTGAGCGACATGCCGTGGCAACGCGTGCGCCGCCCGCGCGCCCGCACCCGCGCTCGCAGCCCCCCGCCCCTCCCGCCCCTCCCGCCGCATGCTTTTACCGTAACCACCGATTAGACCACAACTTGTGGGAGCTATGTACGCTATTCAAATTTAATTTTCCATTCAACTGCCACGTCCCTGCGAGACGTAATGCAGAGTGAGCTTCTTTTTAAAGACAAGCAAGTGTTGTAAATTCAATGGTCATAAAATCATCAAGTAACCGTGTCGAACGATGATATCCCACATAGGTACCTAATTTAATTTAATTTTTTTTAATAATTTATTCCTGTGTTTTGAAGACCAAGATCTACTAACTATGATCTAAGAACTATGTAATAATAACAAAGAGTAGCATAATAATAATGCTTATGTCTTATTGCGGAGCGGTAAAAGCATGCATTTTTGAAGCGATAGACGACCGTCCCACTACGTTAATTTAGAGACCACTTCGTATTAATTTTGTACAAGAAAAGCGATCAAGAAGCCGTAGCGGGACGTCGGGTTCGGGGCGAGCGGGGCGCGGGGCGCGGGGCGGGGGCGCGGGGCGTGCGGCGCGGCCGGGTGAAGTGTACCTCGTAGTCCCGGGTCTTGTCGCGACACCACTGCAGCAAGCGCTCTTTAATAGTGACGGCGCTGGCTTGCAGCGCGGGGTCGGTGAACTTGAAGTAAGGCTGCGACGGAGAGCCCGGGCTCTGCGGCGTCTTGGGCGAGCTACAACGAGCCGAACTGTTAGTGTCGGCGGCTGCGTCCGGGGGGGCTCGGAGCGAGCGAGCGGCTCTATCGTATGACGAAGCGACCGATACATGGGTTGTGTCACTATGGTGTACTCTTAGCTACCCTGTCCCTATTCGGACCTATCGGTGTCCGGGGCCGCAGAAATAAATAAATATGTCGCATGAACATTAAATATGAAGCAACGGAACTAGAATGCACGATAGTTATATTTTTAGATACTTTTATTATATTGCGGAATTATAATATGGTGTCGGGTGAGGGAGTGCGGGGCGAGCGCGGGCGGGGCTCACCTTGGGGTGGTGGTGGAGTTCTGTTTCTCGAGCTGGCGGAACTTGGCGAACGGCGACACGGGCTTCGGCGCCGGCCGGGTCATGCCCTCGAGCACTGCGGGTGAGAAAAAAGTATTGTTAATTATGTGCGGTTAGCACAAAATAAAAGATAATTGTGAATTTAGGATGAACTGCTTTAATTAATAAATTGGTACAAAGACAATATATTAACCGCGTGGCCGTCGGGGAGCTACTGACTCGCGTTGCCGCGTGACGTTCATTTGCTGACTTTGCTACATTATAAAGACAATGTACGGGATTCCGTACAAATTACATATCAAACCAAGCGTGGATATTCACAAACAATTTTAGCTGAATATCGTGGGTACCTTTAGAATTTTTTATGGTTGTGGTTGTGGTGGTGCTACTGCTCACAGTCTTCTCGGACGAGTTTCTCCTCACGCTCGATGTCACGGTCGTCACTTCCTCTTCCTCTGCAAACGAAACGAAAGGTGTAACGAGCCGCGTTGGGGGGACACGCCGCGGAAACACTTGGAAAACAACAGCCAGACAACACGATGTACTTAGAAGCTATTAGTCAAAATAACACGGTTACGGGCGCGGTGAAATGAAATCGGTGGTTACGAATTACGATACACATATGTACATAACGACGGAGGTGACGTCGGGGCGGGGCGGGGGCGGGGCGAGGGGTGGCGGGGGCATGCGGGCGACACAAGCGGCGGGCAGCCCACACACACACGACTCACGCGCGTCTCGCTCGTCTCCCGCTCCTAACTAGTGGAATGTGCGCTACGAGAGCGCCGACACGAGGTCCTCGAACGCGTCGTCCGCGTTGCTCTCGTCCAGGAACTGCAGCTCGGCCACCGTGGGCATGGTGCGGCTGCGGCCCAGCGCGAACGTGTGCTGCGCGCGCGCGCGCTGCGCCGGGCCCGCGGGCGGAGCCGGGGCCCGCGGCGACGTCGGCGAGGCCCGCCCGAAGTACGCCTCCACCGTTCGTCGCTTCTCGGGTAGCTCCTCCCTCGCGATGCCGCCCTCGAACATCTTCGGCACCGTCAGCAGCATCGACGTCGTGCGGGCGACCACCTTGCGCGCCGAAGTCTTCGGGGCGAAATCGGCGAGCCGTTGCCACGAGCCGGAGCGGGCCAGCGGCGCGGCGAGGGATTCGCGGGAGGCGGCGAGCGCGGGGCTGCGCGGGGGCGGCGAGGGGCCGGGCGGGGAGGGGGGCGGGGCCGCGAGCCGTACCTGCGTCCGCGCGCCCTCCCGCCGCCCGCGGTCGAGCTTCTCCAGGGTGCCGCGCAAGCCCTCGGCGGCGCCGCGCGTGCGCACGCCCGTCGTGATGGTGGCCGCGCCGCGCACGGGCCCGCGCATCACGCGCGTCACCACGCTGCCGTGCTCGGTGGCCGCGTCCTCGTCGGCGACCTCCCCGTTCCGAAGCGCCGGCGGCACCCTCGCCCGGGTCGGGGAAGTCGGATACTCGTAGTTGTTCTCGTTGAGGACGACGTCCGGCAAGTAGTCCACTTTATGGGCCTTCGCCTTCTCGATGTCGGGAGTCTGTTGTAGCGGCACGAACGTTGACGTGACGTTGGCAGGCGTGTAGTCGACGATGGTGTAGGTCGGCGGCGTGGGGGGCGCGACGGGCGCGGCGGGAGCGGGTGGCGCAGAAGGTTTCTGTTCCGACGTCTCGTGGTATCCATTCGTTATCGGCGTTCGACGGTTTTTCTCCCTGATTTGTCTCTCGTAGAATTCGATCTGCAATCTTTGAGCGTCCACCTTAGGCGGGAACGGCTCGGGGCTATGGGGCGGTTTAGGGTCTTCAAGTTTCATGACGAGTTCCGGGGCAGCCAGCCGCTTCTGGCTGGGGATGGTCTCGATAGGGTAGTTCTGAATCTGCGGCAGCGCGTGAGTCGGGGGCGTGGGTGGGTGATAGTTGTACGTCCTCGGTGGAGGAGCCGTGTGGGATTCGATCTTATCGTTTTCGAACTTGGACGCGGTCAGTCCGACCGACTTTTTGAATCGTTCGCCCTCGGACGCCCATGGCACGTTCGGTGCCGGCGAACTGAGAGCGAACGATTTGGGAGCGGTCGGAAATACGGGCGCGTGCTCCGCCGATGGAGAAATAGGATTACTGGACGAAGGAGGGCTCCAAACGTTCGGAGGAGCCGAAGTTGGGGACATTATTTTTTTAGGAGGTTTAAACGCCGACATCGGCGCGTGCGAGAATTGGTTCACGGGGATCGGTTTCGCAACGAAGGGCTTGACCACCACTGGCTTTGTCGGCGACTGCGGGACGTTTGAGGGCGGAGGGAAGCCGGGGGGTGGAGCGTAATTTATTTGAGGATGATTCGTAGGAGATTTGACGGGATTCGGTTGACGGTGATGTTGGCTCGGTGGCGCAAAACCATTCGAGAGCGAGTGGTTCGCCGTTGTAGGGGCGACGACGGACCGAGATTGGTTCGCTGGCGGCGGCGGGGGATGAGTCATAGACGGCGGCGGGTGTCTCGCCATCGGTGGTGGCGCTTGTGGGGCGCCCAGACTTTTCTCCCTTCGTTGGTTAATCCAAGGAGGTTTAACGACGTCCTGAGTGACGTCGCCCAAAGATTTTCTTGGACGCGACGCCGTGGTGTCGCTTGACACTTGCCAAAACCGTTTTGCCGAGGACGTGCTGGATGACCTACTGTGGTCGTCTCGCTCGCGACTTTCAAACGTATTCTTGATGTTACCAAACCTATGGCTCCAGTTAGCCTGCCCGGTGCTCGGACTGGAACCACCGCTGTCATTCTTTTGCATGAACGCTAAAAATTTTCTATCGTTTTCCGTTTGCGGCTTGAATTCGGGCACCTTGGGGCCGCGGTGAGCGTTCTCGTCATCCGTATCGCTGTCCATTCGATATGAGCCGAGAGAACGACCAAAGTCGATGGTATTCGCTCGCTTCATACGGGCGCGCTTGTTGGCATTGAATCTATTCAAGGGGTTGGCCGTGTCGTCGGCCGAGGGCGGAGCTGCGAAATTATACGTCGGCGGCGGAGGTCTGTAAAGGGATCGCTTCGTCTCGTCGGAGGCGGGTTTGCTCTGCACAGGGGCCACCGGTCGAGCCGGCGGTGTTCGCTTGATTGGCGTCTCCTTGTCGACCTTCACGTCGAACTTGTTCGCTATAGCTGCGATTCCCCGTCTCGATTCTGAATGCCAGCGTTCGGCGGCAGCGCGCGGCGGCTTAGGCTCCGGTTGAGGAGCGTCCGCTATCGAATGCCTGAAAAAGTCGGGCTTCCTGGGTACCGGCGCCCGGCGCTCCACAACGCGGGCGTCTCTGCTCACCCGCGGCGTGGCCTCGTAGCTAATCGAGTGGGCGACGGGCGCCGGCTTTTGCCGCGCGGCAACCGCATCGTGAAAACTGACTTGCTCGTCCACGCTAGCTTTTCTCTCTGGGGTCGACGGTTGTTCCGCGCTGGGAACCGTCGATGCGTCGGAGGCGACTCCGGAGGACGCGGGCGGCTGCGGCGGCGCCGCGGCCTCCGCGGCCAGGACCAACTGGTCTCGGTCCACCATTCGGCGCGCCTCCTCGAGCTCCTCGCTGGTGACGCCGACGGTGTGTCTGGCGGCGCGGCTGCGGCGGCGCGGGCGGCGCTTGCAGCCGTCGAGGCGGTCGGCGGCGTCCAGCGCGTCCTCGAGGCGGTCGGCGAGCGCCAGCAGCGCGCGCGCCTGCGGGTGCGCGGTGGGCGGCGCCAGCGCGTGGCGCAGGCGCTGCAGCGAGCGGCGCACGTCGGCCACCACGTCGTGCGAGGCGGCGCCCAGGCCGGCCAGCAGCCGCGAGCCGCCGCCGTGCAGCAGCCCCTGCAGGAGCGGGAGGAGGAGGGACTCACCGCGTTCGCCGCCGTCGTCCGCCTCGCCGCCCTCGCCCTCGCCCGCGGCGGCCAGCGCCTCCGTCACGGCGCTCGCGCATGCTGCAAGTGTTCACGCGTTTTAATCTTAGTATCAGCTAATTAACAAAAAGTATTAGATTTTTTTCTAGAAAAACAATTACCTTCCTGTTCAGCCATGAGGGTGCGGATGCGCGCGCGCAGGCGCCGTCTCTGCTCGTAGTCAGTACAGTCGTCCAACTGCAACAGTTATTAATAATTATGTTTATCGGCATCGGATGCATATATTTGCATATTTACTTTAGTATAATTAATTTAATTTAAATTTATCATAATTTATTTCAAAATCTGCATAAGTAATTTGAAATTTCTATAAGGACTTCTCAAAAATTTTAAAGTAGGTACGTAATCTTACAAGAGTTTCTGTTACACATAAAGAGGACTCGAAACTTAACAATAAATGTCCTTATTGCTAAAAAATTGTAATATCTAGACTAGAGAATGTACAAGCACGATAACCAACAAACATCATTATTTTAAAATTGATGATTCAGTGAAAGTTATTAAACGCACTTTCTGACACTTACGCGCAACACTCGAAACATGACGCGGGACAAACAAGCGTACGAAACAATTCGAAGACGCGGTAACAATAACGAGCCGATCGCGGTCGCGCACTGTAAGTTGTAACTAACGGAGGTTATTCGACACTCGATATAAAAATCTACTTCCCCGAGGAGGGGGCTAATCTCGGTGATTTATCTATACGCAAATGTAAACTTTAGACGTTTGAAAAAAGAAACCAATTTTGCATATCGCCGAGCGCAGTCGTAAAAGTGCAGTCACCGGCGTCACCGCAGAGGCGCGATTTCGTGGGTCGCCGAGAGGCTACACTGGCGTGGTGCGCCACCGCACCGGCCACCGGCCACCGATCCTCGACCACCCGCCGCAAGTGGTCGGCGCCGGAACTGACCGCTCTCTATTTCACGGCTTAACATTTGCGAGTGTAATCGTGACTGCGCGCAGATCATTCGGCTTTGCGAAGATAATAGATAATGAAACTTTCTATTGCCGCTTTGGCTAACGATTCCTTTAGTGCTTGTTATTTCTGGTACTCACTAATTAGGTCTTAGAAACAAAACTTAAGTCCTGATTAAACAGTATTTTACAGTAGGTATGTATATCACCCTCATGTATGTACTATCAATTGCTCTTATTGACCTACCAAAATAATTAATGTAATAATTCTTCCAGGAAATTAAAGTAAATTATTTATTAATAAAAAAATAGAAAGAAATAAATTGAGTCGTGTTTTAAGTCTGCTGCATGCTCGTTTGCTGCCTTAACTTAATTCTTCACTTAATATTTGATCACGACGTAAACTTTATAGAATAGTATTCGCAAAAACTAGAAGCGTGTTGAGGCTTTCACTGTCACCTGACATTGGTATACATTCACGACCGGCTTAGTACAACTGTACAAGTAAGTACGGCTTTCAGATCTCTTAAATTATCAAAGTTGTAATGCATGACACCTATCGCTTCTAAATTTCAATTTATGCACGGGATTAGTACGAGAACACGTTTGGACTGATATAGCTAGATTACAACTTTTACAAGTTACTGTAAACATTTTGATCGATGTTGGTCAGTGGCTTAGTGTCAAATAGGTATATCAGTGTCGGTCGGAGGAAGCGCAGCCGGTCGGTCTGGGCGGCGATGTCTGAACACGATTAATTTTATTAAATCCATCAAAACGCTTTCACACGAGGCGACCGGCGACCGGGCGTTCACACGCGGCGTCAGGATGCCGATTGCCATGTAGGTACGATTACGAGTCTAACGGGTTTGCGCTCGTCTGCTCACGACCAGATATCACATCAATAAATCTTTACGCGATTTAGAAACCTCTCTTTTAAACATATTAAACTAGTACTCTTTGTAGGGTATGTAGAAACTGAAAGTTACGCAAAGCCAGGCTTTCGGAAAAGGGGTTTTCTTGATCTTATCTAATAAATAGATACCCATAGCAATTCCTTCAGTAACCCCTAAAGTTTCTAAAAAGTACCTATAAAGAGGCAGCGACTGCGACTGTGCGAACAAATATAATTTATTTATCTTTTGTCGAACCTGTCGGTACAAATTCTAGGTTTGCAGGTATGTATTAATCTCGGAGCACGCGCGCAGAGCTCTCGGACACCGTGACACACGGTTCACAGTTTGGTCGAAAGTGAGAGCGCTCGGCGGCCTTCGGTAACTTTCTTTGACACTCGTGAAGCTCCCGTAACGAGTGGTCATCGCCGCGCTGACTCATCAATCATTTCGTCAGTATTGCATCAGTTATGATTTATATCGTAACACAAATCTAGCATGAGGTTTTTTCAATTGGCCCACGCGGCGACGGCCGCTTTCTGTAGTATCTGAAAAGTTGTTGAGTAAAGTAGTGACTACGTCCACTACACCACTACTAGAGTTGTGTTGTACCTAAATTGTGACATTGTCCTTTACAAACAAAGAGGGGAGAGACTGGTCACCCACGACACAGGGAATCCTAGTGTGGGGACTAGTGTCCACCCAAAACTAATTGTAAACCCTTTTTGGATAAATAAATACTTTTATTATTATTATTATTATTATTATTATTATTATTATTATTAAATGACTTAAGCGTTACGAATAGCTAGAATACTGTGAACGTCCCCAGTTTAATTAAGATAACGTCGGCAAAAAAAATATAGTATGGGAATTATAGAGCCCACTGTCCACAGCCGCCGAACCTATTGGAGTTATGTAAATTGTAAGTTGGGAGGGGTTACAGTTACAGTCGGAATTGTTACACTGACCATTTAATGTATAGGGTGTCCCAAAATTCACGCAAGAAGTAAATTTGATAGAAAACAGGTTTATAATTAAAAATTGTAATTTTTTTATTGTTTTATATAATATACAGCATAGGGTTATGTATGGAATAGCATATTGGGTAAATGGCCTCCACGACATTGCTGGCACATACATACTCTTTTGTTGAAATTTTCCATGGTTGTTTTGCATAAATGTGGCTGAATTTCGTTGATACAGCGCTCAATTTCCTCCTTCAAGGCGTGGTTGGTCGTGGGCTTGTTGACCTTAAACCTTAGACTTCAAAAAACCCCAAAGAAAAAATCCAACGACGTTAAATCGCATGATCTGGGCGGCCAATTCTGATCACCAAAACGGGAAATTACACGACCAGAATGCATGGCATGTGGTACCGTCTTGTTGAAACCACATGCCGTCCACATCCATATCTAGTGTAGCGCTCCATTTTTAATAACCCTGAACTGTCAGCTGTTACGCTGTATTTTTTTTTAGTTGGCAACACTTTACCGCACAAATGGCGCAAGATTCAAAATCTTGCGTGATTTTTGGGACACCCGTTAGATAACAATGAGTGCGGGTACTCACTAGTTTCCTGAGCACGCGCTCGTCCCAGCACTGCTCGAGGTCCACCTCCTCCACGCGGCGGCTGCTCCTCACGCTGCCGCTGCCGGTCTGCACTGTCTCCTGTCGAGCACAAACACTAATCAGTCCCGTACGCCCTAAACACGCAACTTTGTTGGTCAACGAACATTGTGACAACAAAATAATTGCGGTTTATAAGTCGTTGTTAACTTACAATCAATTAGTACAACTTGTATCACTGAACAAATAATGAATCAATGAAACAGTTCTATATTAAACCGTTGTAAGTTCTTAAAATAAATACTACAGAGGTACAAGTAATATTTGTATAATATGCTTAAACATCGTCATATAAATGTAGACATAATTTCTTTACAAAAAGAGCCATAATTTAGCTACTGCACCCGCAGTCCGCGCTGAATATTGAAATGTAAAATCGCACGGGCGACCATCACTCGTGAGTTTTTTTAGCTCTCACCTTGTTCGTAAAAGTATCTCTGGTCCGCTCAAATATTATAAATGTTCACGATGAGTGGTTGCACCGCAAACATCGTCAATAAATAACTCAATTTTCACAGATCACATGACAGTGATACATCTCTCTGCAGTAGAGATAGGTAGGTAAGTACATCGAATACTTTCACGTTACTGACTATAATTAAAGGACAATTAGTAAACCAATCTCTTAATATGTAACATTTTTTACCCGCGGCATCGCCCGTTTGACAAAAAACAACGATAAAATACAGTGGAATAGGTAGGTAAGTGTTAAATCTAGCAGACAGACAGACGAGGGTTCAAACCCAGACCGTCACTGCTATCTACGACGTACTTAGTAAAACCAATTTTGATTGATAGGTAGAGCGTAGAGATGAAGTAGGCACCTACCTAGGTACAGTAAACATCTAAAAGTAAACACTTGAAATTAAATACGTAGCGACTTGTCTTGAACGACTGAAGTTGGAAGAAAAACGCGTGTAAATAATAGAGGTTCTCAGAGCGTAGCATGACAAACAAACACAACTAACACTTTCCGATTTCTTTAGGTACTCGGCCAAAATACAGAGCTTTGAGTTAATGACTTCCTAACCTCATTTTTTGTAATGTGGAAGTACAAAATGATCTAACGACAGTGTGGCCGTCCACAAAAATGCGTAGGAATGTCCGATTATCTAGAGTTTAACGTAATAATGGTATTTATAGTTTAGTTATTACAAACCGAGCGGCTCCGCCCGCGCGCTGTATCTCTTAATTTTAGATCTACTAGCCGTACGATACCTTTCGTCAGATGAAACATCTTTCAATACGTTTCCATGTATAGTAGGGCCATTTTATTAGGCCACATTTGACAGTTCGTCAAAATTTTACAAAGTAGCCTTGTAAGGGAGGCACTCCATATTATTTAATATTCCCTACTAGATATTGTTAAATTTTTTACACTTTTAAGTAAAGAACTGACGTCGTTACAGAGTTACGTCAGTGAACTGTTTTTCTTTTTAAACACGAGGGATGGTACCAAAAGAAACAGTGCCTCTATTATGAGTTGTTGTAGTAAACGTAAAGGACGTTACTATTGCAGTTGACGTTTAGAATTTGTATGAGAATTGTAGTTCAGTATCGTAACCGCTAGAGGCGCTGTACGGATTCTCATACAAATTCTAAACGATAGTCGCTAGCGTGTATAGTAAACTATAGTATTAAAAACTCATAATAGAGGCACAGATCAGTAGATAAGTTGAATTCGAGAAGTTGAACTAATCGTCAAAAAGTAAGTATTTCACGATTACAAAATAAAATATATTTTAATGGGAACAGAATTAATTTTATTACATTTTAGGCCAAAAAATATGTAATCATTCATTTAAATAAATAACGTCTGGCTCAAAAGCCAGTATCCAGAAACGTGAAATGTTACAAAAAAGTCTCGATTTCATTTCGCGCCATTATTACACGCATTATTTTTGTCGTTTTTTTAGTCATTGTTTGAACTGTGCGGTCATAATAGTTTTTATAACAATCACATTCAATTTACAGATGTTTGAAGTCCTTATCGATTAATTAAATTAATCGATGTTTTTCAGCAGGTTACCTCACTATAAAGCAAAGACAAACAGTTGTCAAATGTGGCCTATTAAAATGGCCTTACTTTATTAGTATATACTATACTTATAAATATGTAGTACCTGAGACATCTGCGTTTTAATCCTATTGGGCATTTTGAAAGATAAGTTCAGAAACAAGCCGAAACAAACGAGGGTATTTATTCTGTAAATGGTTTAATTGTCGTGATTGGCTGTTTGTATTGTACATGTGATTTTCTATTTAAACAATATTTAAGTAAGTATGTAATGTCCGCCCAACTTATCTCTGAAATGGCAAAAATTGGAACTAACGAAAAGTCATTCATAAGTACGTTGTGTTCATTCATCTGTCAGTTACTAGTGTGCAATGATTGGTCAAATGAATGTCAAATGCGTCCGACAGCGCCTCTTTCGTTTCAGTCTTAAGTTGGGTTTACTATAATTCACTTATCTACAACTCAAAGTTGACAGATCAGTGGAGAGAGTCTACTCGATGACCAAGTGGTTGCACCGGTTACCTGCTTACCATTAACTTAGAAAAAGCATGGTAACCAACATATCGTGCTGTTTTATATATTTTTGTATCGAGTTGAAGTTTTTACGAAATGTTCAAAAAACCTACACGAAAAAGTACCAACCTTAAACGTAAGAAAATCCGCATAGGCATTTTATTGTTGGTATTATATAGTACACCCATAGAGTCAGAAATAATTTGAGGCAGACCGTTTATTTAACTACTTACATTTTACATTAAGAAATAATATTTAAATTAGGTGCCGAGATTCTTAAAATCATCCTTCAGGCACATACGATGGAGAAAAATCCGTATTTTCTTTTATAATATTAGCAGGCGTAGTTGTATAGTGGAGCTCGTGGTAGGAAAGACCTTGTAACTGCACACCGATACGCAATGTCGCCCTTCAGGCAGACACGTTTATTTTTATTTTTTACACGAGTATCGGTTGACGAGTGAATCGGGGGCATTTTACTGGACCTTGTTCAATTTATAATATATTAGTGGCCAAGGTAATGAATGGGTTTTTTCATAACCAAGTATGCTGAAGGTGAAGCTAAAGGAGGTTATTAACCTGCCTCTCTTATAAACAATCTTGTATTAATGTAAACAACAAGGCTAGGTCTAATTGCCGCCGACTCATCAAAATATCAGGCCGATGATTTGAAATTGATCACACACTGTGTAGAGCGCCGAGCGGTAATATTAAAAATACGATTAAATTACATCGCGGGCAAAATCGCTGGCAGTTTCTGCGGCAACATCTTATGTGTCACGGTTGGTCGAGCGTAGCAATGGGGATATCATCGCATTACACGGACAGTTATTGAAATAGCGAAGAGAATGTGATGGCGGCCACCTCCAGCCTCCAGCTACCACCACTGCGCGTGGCCGCACTGTTTGACGGCTGACTGACTGACTGACGAGCGTCGGGCATCATTTAGCAATCTCGTAAATGACGTAAATGAAGCGCGCATTTATAAGTGCAGAAAAGAAAACGCATAATTAAGCTGTGGCCTGTGCTTTCTATTATAAAGAATTGCAGAGCGCAGAATTGGGAATAGCTGTGCTAGTTAGGGGTTGCCGGTTGCAGATAGTTTCACCGGTAGATAGTAAAGGTTCATAAGATATTACTCAATTGTTTACTTTAATAGTCTTGATCAAATCTTATCCCTAAACTGAATGTATAACTAAGAGTAGTCCGTGGCCGAGGGTCGGATCAGTGCAGTGCAGCGGAGGTGCCAACGGTGGGCGGTGGTATCAATTGACCTTCAAACAGATGCAGCGATGTACCTACCTACTACAACAGTAGTAAAACTTTTCATATTCCCGAATTAATTCGAAGCTAACGTAATGTTATGAGTATTTCCTCGGACTCGTCGTGGGCGGCCGGATGGGATAATGTGCACAGTGAGGAGTCTGGAATATTATGATAGTCAATATTTCAATAGTTACTGTAGATGTAAAACGTGTGATAGGTACATTATTTTTATGATGTATAGTTCCAACTAGACCTGAAGTCTCCCTGCTACAAAGCGATGTATCTATCGTCTAAAGTTTAATCAAATCTGTTGTCGAATATTTTTCCTTTGTGGGATCAAATGAACTTTGAAGTTGAATGAAGTTGGAACTTTACCGACCGCGCCGCGCCGGCTCGCGAGGAATGCTTCGAAGCTAAAGTTAGGTAGTTCAGACCGATTGAAGCAGAATTTAATTTGATGCGCTATTCCAAGAATTTTGCGGTTTTGTTATCATTCCACGCTTATTCACAGCGAGCGAAGATCAAGAGTTCAAGTTGGAAGAAAATAATTTTAGAGACAAATAAAATACAGCTGGAAACATGGAGATTAAATTTTTATTTGAGCATGTTCAGAATGTGGCATGAATGATTAATTCTGGTGCGTTTCTTATAAAAGTTGTGATTGGCCTGAATGACTTATTGTTCGATAGTATAACAGTCATATAACAGTAGGCAAAATGATGTCTATATGTATTGAGTAACCCTCGTACTTGTTAAGAGTCGTCCTCTCTAGATATTTACAAACAAACGTTTATATACCTAAGTAATTAACTAATGAGTTATGGTGTCCTTTAAGTTATGGTAATACCGTAAATATGTATTTACTCCCAGTGTGTTAACAGAATGTATTTATTCTTGTGATTGCTAAAATACAGCCGCGAACGCACGATTACTTAGTTAAATTGAACATGAAAAATCATTAGGACGCAAGATTGTTAAATAAAATATTTATTTAACAGGTAGGATATGAGTATTTTGTTAGCCGCGATAAATATTTGACAAATAAACAAAGTTTTCTAACTAGTATAATAAAGAAATGATTAGAAGAACTACCTGCGTTGTTCTACCGTCGGATTTAATAGTTTCTGTATCAGAACAATAGCAATATCCTAACTAACGACTACCGCAGACACGAGCTACTGTTATAGAAATAACAACAGTTCAGTGTGATTGTCTTGTGGCAGTTGTGGTATTGTGTTATTGTATTGCCACAAAACCGCAAAAAGGCCCGACAGCTATCCGTCCCGTCTCGCTGTCTGCTCAGAAATGCGACTGATTCATTCAAATACCAACACATCCGACTACATCGCTGAATCGCGAGTGCTTCCAGTTTTGTACTCCGACGGAATTTTCAATGGCAACCAATACGAATGGAATGAAACACGTCGTCCAGATCGTACTCTTGTAGAGTAGAATACCTATGTAGGTATGTCGAAGGAACTGTGACGAAATTTTTCGAATATCAAAATGTATTAATTATATTATTCATTAAGCTATAAGTAGTTTATTGGTCTGAGGCTAAAAGAATAATAATTTAATTTAGGTCTTTATCCACATAAACGAAGTGTATTTTGTAATTTTGCTTTGTGTGAGCTTAACGATGTTAAATTCGACACAATAGAATGAGTAGAGTCATTAACAAGACGTTATCACCGGCGGTCGCCGCGTCTTGCGGCTGCAGACAAGTTCATTCACTTCGTTAACTTTAATTGCTGCCACGGAGCCGCGGTGTCGCTGGCGCCCCAATCTCTATCGCGAATGTCCAGTCACTTATTTAGTTATCTATGTATTCAACGTTTAGACTGAAATATTTCTTCCTATTCAATTCGAAAAATGTTCTGTACACAAACTTGTTCGAATTTAGTCAAAAATGCGTTATTATTTTATACCGTGTGTTTTACGTTTTCTTCAAAGTTATTTGCCACTAATAGAGATAAAGCAATTATGCATCGGTATGTGCTATATAAACATCGACGAGACATCTGCGTAATAGTAGCAAAAATTTAAGGAATGTAGTCGCGAGACAAGGGATACGTATGTATGACCGCATGTCACCAGTATTGTCTTACGGCCGCGGCTATTCCCGCGATCGATCCATACGCAACACACGGGAGATACGCGTCGCAAGCAACGCGGCAACGCCACGTCACGACGCGACGCGTTGCGGCGCGGCGGCATGTCAATCAGCAGGGGCGTCTATCAACCGCAGTGTCGATAGCTCGCAGACCGCACGGTGGTGCGCACTGGCCGATTTACGCGCTCTTGTGAAACAGCGGCACGCGCTAGATTGCTAGATTGTTGCGGGAGTGAAATTTACCGACATTTCTTTTATATGTGCAATGGCATTGCTAGCAGTCTATTAATTTCAAGTGGATTAGGTAGGATGACTCATACATAAATAACATTATGTAGCTCCTACGACATTGTGCTAACTCGTAAGACGTTAATAGCCGTGCCCTCATTCGTTTTTAAATATTGACAAGTGCCCTAGTGACTGGAAATAAAGCTTCCGAACTAGTTTGCTAGCGATGTCTATGTCTATTCCCTGTACTGCAGAAGATCAGTGGGCCACATATTTGGCAGGTCACCGGCTCAGCGGCTCAGCGCTCAACGGGCGACAGCGGACGGTAAAAATAAACGCGCATTGTACCGCGCAGAGCTTTTTTTTCCATAAATTTCTTTGCTTTCCATAAACTTATTTGGATTTATTGAAGATGTATTTAAATATTGACTACCGTAGTTGGTCGCACGCGACAACCACAAAACGATACGTCTGTCCGACTGACCGTATCTCCATCGATCGGTATGACTGCTACCGGATTAATTTGGAGATCAGTTTATTTTATGCAAATTTAATAAATTTTCTTGAAGTAGTGACTCTACATATATTTGTTAGTATCTGCTATCGAGACATCGTGCAGAGACTCCGTGTGTCTAAACAGTAATTCGTATTGACTATACTGGCTATACGTCCTGCTTTCAGGCGCTCGGTCCCGCTGTCACCGGCGGAAACCAAAATGTCCCGCTTTGTCATAGAATTTCCCATTCCCGGCATAGAAAGCAAATAAATAAGGAACAAATACATAGCGCGGATTGTACACGTTACGCAAAGTAGGCAGACGAAGCGGCGAAAAACAAGGTCCGCGACACGTTCTCCTCTAGGGCGTTTACCTACATAATCGCAGTAATGTATGCGGAGTGCATATTAGGATTTTCCATGGGCGTTTATAATCACGAAATATTTATGATTATCACTGGAGTATCGAGTCCAGTGGGGCCGTATGCGGGCACCGTGAACTGTGAACATAGCCTTCTGATTCTCTTAGCCTACGCGACGACATCTAGTCTCCGCTTTCAAGTCATTTAAATGTAGTTTGTGGATTGCGTGCAAAAAACGTTTTATAATAAGCTCATAAAATAAATTTTGTAATAAGCTCATCTACCTAAGTCATAAAATGTCGCGGGTCGACAGCCGCCTACTGCATATTGGTGATTGTTTTGCAGCAGGGAGATATTCGCGGCAGTCACGGCTGATCGTTGGCGTGGCGCCAGGCGCTGCCCGCGGCGACCATTGTCCCCACCTGCCGGCCGCAGTGGCCAGCTCTTCCGTTTCGCCTGCTTTATCGCAGCGACCCATTATTCACACCTGACCGGAGCAGCATGCGTGCCCCGATAGCAGTTGAATTGGCAGGGGACGCTGGGGCGACAGCGACGTTTGGACGTCTCAATAGGATGCATCATGTACTCGTACATAACTAGTTCAAGTGTGAAACAAAGATTCCAAATGTATTAATATTTTTCGCTGCAGTTGTTTGAACGGGCAACGACATACACATGTATATTTTTGAGAATGAAACAAATTATAAATGTTTCTATACATCAAATCATCAAACTTTAGGCTTGATTATAATTTATAAGAGATACATTGAGAAATGGCATTAGGAAGTACGAAAGTGAAGCAGTACACTAACAACCGACTATGTCCATGCATCAGTAGCCACATCACGGCGACGAACAAATGCTGTTGTTACACGGAGCTGAATAATGCATGTCCCCGCGCCAAGCGTGCGCGCCGCCCGGTGTGAAGCGCGCCTCAGACAACACACACAACACTCACTCGGAACTTCCACAAACATAGAAACCGATACGAAGGACCACCTTCTACTTTTTATTATGTTGCGTTTCTCTTAATAGCGAGCTTAACTAGCACTGTAACATGAAAATATGTCTGTGCATCTTTAACTTTGGAAGACAGTCGAGGGAACTCCTCAACGATTTACTGCAGTTATCTAGTGTTTGGGCTTGATTAATTTGTAGTGACGAGAACTTTAACACTTACATGTTGAATTGAGCGCCATCTGGCGAGTAGTTTTTGAGTTATCTCAGCTTATCAAGGTTGAAGTCGGTTATTTTTTTGTAAAAAGCAATTATGTTCTTGTTTTGTCATCGGATTGGATCGTGACGATTTTAAATGCGGGATATTTTTGGTGCTATCCCGAATTTCGGATTTATTGGTAGCTTGTTGGAAGACCTACCTTCTTGTATGAATAAAATTGACACCTTGACATTCGTAGCAAAGCTGAATTTTTCTTCCAACGGTCACTCATTTTATTTGAAACTATAAAATTTCACTACGTACCAAGTAAAACTAAATCGTGTTTGGAATAATTCTCCGATCAACGTTTGTATTGTCTATCAATTGACCCGCTTATATTTAGTTATACTTTTAGTATCGCGTACTGTAATTGAAAATTAGTGATTTTTCTAAATAGTTGTTGTATGTACAATATATTAAGTTTATCTAAAACGGATCTCACGATTTTAAATAACCTGAAGATGGTGACATTCATTTATGCTAAAGTTTTACGTAAAACTAAGTATCTATAGCTACTACATATTGTGTGAAGTGAAGCTTATCACAATATATTAGCGAAAACCAGATCCAAAATCGGTTAAGCTTATCTCGGAATTATCAAACAAAACAAGAGATAAACAGACGAAAATTCTAAAATTATTGCTATCAATGCGTTAAAAAAGACCTCCTGTGCCTAATGTTTTAACCGACTTCAAAACAAGGAGGAGGTTCTCAATTCGTCTGTATGTTTTTTGCTTTTGTGGTTTACCTTATAACTTTGTACTGGGTGAACTGATTTCGATAATTGTTTCGACATTCGAAAGGTAATGACTGTCGTGTAGTCCCATTTTAATTTGATCGACATCTAGCAGGCAAAGTCTATAAAAATATTTGTAGTTTGCCCGCTAGCTCTCGTTATAATAGGCGTCTTAGTAGGTACAGAGTACCTCACCAACAGCTCACCAGCTCACCATACATCCACAAAAAATAAGATAATGTAAAGGTTGAACATTTTTTGTAGAAAAAAACTTAAAACAGTAGGTTTGTCCTACATTTTGAACAAGAAGTGTGGTGCGGTGAACCAATAACTTAGATAGGTACTATACGAATTCAACAGCTCTCTATTAGGCTGTATTATTATTATAAATGCGAAAGTTTGTCTGTCTGTGACTTTTTCACGGCACCACCGGTCCGATTTGGATGAAATTTGGAATGAAAATAGTTGAAGACCCAGAGTCACATATAGGCTATTTTTTTTTCAAAAATCAAACCCTAAAGATGAACGATTTCGATAAATTTTCCAAGGAAGATCGTTGATGACGTAAAAGCTAGTCTTTAAATATAATTTTAATTCGCTCGATAAAAAAACAAGCATCCTAGACAGAAGTCATGGTTATATCCATAATATAAGTTACAAATTTGATTTTTGCGTGGATTTTTTTCATTAGAACAGCGAAGTAGGTACTTTAATATCCAATAAGAAAAACTCAAATCAATAACTGGAAAAATGCGTAATGTCTTATCACGTTAAATCTAACGTGATCACTCGACTGAACCAATTGAGCTGGATACACTGATACCGTACCAGTAACCCAATCTCATTTCTAACAGTAGCGGGAGCATTGTGCGGTTTTACAATACGGTCATCGATACGGTGTTACGGTGGCCGCGTTGTTGGTCGATTTGTACGGTTGGTACCAGTTTTATTGTATTTTTATAATGGACCTATATTGATCTTCACACAACCTGCGTGACGCGTGCTGCCGTTGGCCGAGTTTTCAACCGACAAGCGAGCAGAAGCGTCAGCAGATAAATGACCAACGATAGAGCAACGTAACATCGAAGCCATCACTGATGTGATGTCGATCAATAAGAGACACGCAGTTTTAGTTTTTAGTTTTATGCTCTTAACATGAGATTGTTACGTAGGTACAATATAACACGACGTGTTACAGAAACCCACGCCTAACCACCTCCACATTACAGTCAGTTCCTAACGCATACCGAAATGACAGTGACAATATTGTAAGTAACGGTGATATAGGTATTGCGTGAATCGAAAAATATGCATATGACTGAATCATATTTAGTTTTTTTTTACAAAGTGCATTCCATCATTTTTGTAATGAGAAAAGTCTTGTTTGAGAAAAGTCACGGAATAGTCAATTCCGTGAGGAAAGTGGTACATATATATAGCTTTTTTTCTCATTCGTTTTCAATCGTAGACATCTCGATTTTTTTCGTAGACATATGCCAGAATTCGATCTACAGAAGACTTACGTGAGGACGGTCTTCTGTTATTAAAATATCTACCTTAAATGAAACAAATGGATCACTGCTGTCTCCGCGCCTGCCTGCTGTTTTAAAGCCACATATGTTACTCTATTATCTTTTGTTGGCAAACGACAACCCATTTATTAGTGTCGGTGACGTGTGAGAAATCTAGCGCTGACGGTAATGACTACCGTAGTGGACCATATTTTGTCGAAGCACAAAATGTAACATGTAGTTATGAGTTCAAGGTAATTGCTTGGCATAATGGTCTCGGCACTAAAATAATCGCCGTCCACCATCCACCAGCTACCTGCCCAGTGGAGCATACGAAGCGGACGTACGTCCACGGTAATGTTATTGATTACATTCACATCAAGCAGACCGCGCGCCGCGGGTACTCTCCGTGTCCATATATTTCATTCATCAGCGAACTTTTAGATTGTTACCGGATGCGAGACTAGTTGTGTCGCTATAATTATGAGCTATACACATAAAGGTGTACCATTCACATTAGTAGGTATCTATTAGTCGCAGACTGTACGAGCATCGGTGCTCCAAATGTAGACACCGTATGAAGTTAAAATAAATCAAAGCTTTCTTACAGCATTCAAGCTTCATTCAACAAATGACATCCATAGATAATTTTACATAAAGTACTAATATGTTCTTAACACGTTCTTGAGCCTATTGTTAACAAAACAATGTGATCAAAACAAAACGCCGACATCAAACATACTAAGTGTTCATAATATAAAAATAGCCCAACCTATTGACATGTGTTCTTTATTTTCTGGTTCATAAATCTGTCGATCATGATGACTAATACGAGGAACGACGTCATTGATAATATTCCGTACTGAATACGTAATTTCGAATACACGTAATTTCCGTATATGAAATAGATTCTTAAATCCGGAAGACATACAGTTATAATCTCCGTTACAGAAAATGGTTCAGTTTTCACTCATAACACACTCGACGTACCGGTGCCCTATTTCGACGGCATCGAACGCTGAAAGTTGAATGATATTGGAAGATTTTATTCACGCGTTCTTTGTTCATGACTACGCACTCGAGTGGGAGCGGAAAAAGATCAACCTTGGCCTTTCCGAGGGGGCATCACCAAATGTGGCGTTGGATCGGTCGGCGGTCGGCGGTCGGGCGCAGTAGGTCGTTAGCTCCCGCTGGCGTTGCGCAGCGCCCGCGCCCGTTGGCTCGGCCCCAAGCCAGCGCTCGCGACTCCCGGCTCGGACTCCCGTGCTCCCGTGGGCCCCCCATTTACTGAACGTCGATTCCTTTTAATGGCTCCAGCGGCCCACTTAATACAAGATCATGGCTTCATTTAGAAACTTCGAAAAGTTGCACGTACGAACTAATTAATCAGGAATTTTTCACTAGTTAATGACGGAAGGCCATGAGTAATGGCGAATGCATCAAGAGGAGTCGTGAAACCCTGCCAAGGCCATCGATGGAAATATCACTGAGAAACCGACGTACAAGCCAAACGCAAAGTCCCGAAACGTAAACATTGTACGAGATTTATTTAATTGGGGGCTTCATAAACGACTCCGGAAATCATGTCACTGCAGACTAGGAAAATAAACAAAGAGAAACCGCATGTTTTCCTGGAGCGCGTCGGGAGTCGGGGGCCAGCTGACGTCACGCGCCGCCGAGTATTTCTGTCGACGCTGGACTTGGCGGACAAAGACGCGATGATTTGGAGTTATTCGAGCTTACGTCACGACACCCAGAAATCTTTTTGGAGATTTTTAGGAGACGTCGCCTGAGTAGAATCCTAGCGGCTCGGCTGTAAGCGCTGAAACACATTTGTAACTGTTTCCGCGCCAATATTATCAAGCGCTGCTATTTTTGTTCCAAGGGTAAAGAGAGCAGGAGTATTAATAATCCCAAGAACCCATGCAACTAAATGTTCAAATGTGCGCGTAGTCTTCGGCAAGGATACAAGGATATTTATCAAAGAATATTTTTTGACACCGAAATTATTTCAAACTAGATTTACTCGTAGCGTACCACAAGTTGAACTTCGTATTAATATTATCGATGGGCGTTACATATTTGTGGGTTACATGAAACATATTAAACCATATTGGAAAAGTTCCTACGCTGAGAAACAAGTAGGTAAACACTAGTTCTATTCCTAACCAAACATCATATAAACAACATCGATAAAACATACAATACTGATACATTTCCTAGTTCATTAAAGGTCATCACCCCTGAATCAATGGGCACTTTTAACCGCTGCAGTTTGACGTCACGGGCGCGGCGCGGCGGCGGCGGCTAGATCACAGATCACAGCAGCGCGTCCGACGCTAACACAATTAACCGCTAGCCGCTCGCGCCACTTCCTAGTGGGCAAGCGTACGGCGGGCGCATCGGTGCAATTGACCCACTTCGGGTATATTTGGCACGGGTATGGGATCGAGTGGCGTATAATTAGCGCCGAGTGAACGCCCTGTGCGGTTCGGGTTACGCGCTTGATTGACCCGAGCGGCGGCGACGGTGGCGGCAGCGGTGGCCGCAGCGGTCGTCGCACTACTATTTGCTGCATAGAAATCTAAGTTTTTTTTTTGATGCGGTGATTGGGATGGGACTTTACTTACGTCCGTACGTTTAAAAGTTTTCCTTTGAAAGGTGTGACTTTCATTACTTTTGGAATAGTATCAAAATGTTCTCGGTTTTCGTAAAATTCAAAATCTTACATTTTGCTTTAATCAATTTTTTATTTTTTTACATATCTACCTATTTGGGTGTAAAATGAGAGTAACTTAAATAGCGACCAGTATAAATCATGAAGTTTCATAAACATTACTGAAAGTTATATGAACCCTAGTGGTACATGATGGCCACCACCGCCACCGCTCCTCCCATCACAGCGGCCGACGCCGGCCACTCCACACTCCACACATCACGCAGCCGCCACCCGCACGCATCTTGGCAGCGCAGACGCAGATCGATGAGCTCACTCGATATCGATCTCTGTGTGATCGATGAGCCAATCCACTACGGCTCACTACGCGCCACTGACAGACATGTGCCGTACAACCGATAGAAAGTACTCTACAAATATTTTTATAACGTTACATTCGTTTACTAAGTAATTGAAATGAAAAGTGATTGCACCTATTAATTTAGAATATAGGTTCCCGTTTTCGCCTAGATTTTATTATCTGCCACGAAGTTAGAGACAGTAAATTAATACACTAATACAGGCGTCAATCCCCCGTAGCCTATCCCGTACCCTGATCCATATATATACAATCATCGAAATCAAAGACAAATATCAATCGATCCATTCCACCCTGTTTGATTACGTTTGAATTAAGTCGTCTGTTGTCTTTGTTGTTGTTGTTGTCCGTGGTCAATGGACAACATGCAAAGGCTCATGTGTCCGTTTGTCGGCTCTACATCTACACATTAAACTATGATGCTGGTCCAAATGTAGAGTCACTGACCTAATAAATCTAATCTGTCAGATACCTGTACATAATACGCATTTAAGAAAATTTTATTGTTGGATATTTTATTTTATTAAAGCACTAGATATTTTAACAACCTTTTTTATTGTTTTTTCAATTATTACAAGTTACCACTGATCTTAGTTACAGCTTATGGCTTACGGTTAGGTTTGGACGCGGTTTTGGTTGATGTTTTTAGTAAGCTTGAAGTACTAACAATGTTTTAACCACGGAGTAAACACTGCTTATCAATGATATTGAAAAAAAATACCGTAATAAATTAATATTTAGCTCAATAAAGGATTATCTACGCAGTAATAAAATAGTTATACGTACCTACCTATAAAACTTTATGGTGAATTGAAGAACTTGCTTTAATATTTGATACAGGAAATTACGTGATACCATAATTATGTAGCAACGTACTGTTATTAAACAATGCTACAGGAATAAATCCTTGTAAACAAAGATATGTGCGAGTACATACATATGAATTGCATCCCGTTCCAAAACAGAGAGAGTTACGCACTAAATATTTTTCAATTTTTTTCGAATAATTTTCCATACGCTATACATTTTGGAAACTGAAATAAATAGAGATGTAACAATAATAATTTTCTACAAGTAAAGATTTCTTGTTTATAATAAAAAACTTAACTTTACAACTCTACCGCACACGTAGAGCTCTAGCGTGAACGAGTAAGTTAATTGTGTTTGTAATGTAAGGCAAAACGATTTGTAAAGTATTATCTTAATCCTGTGATGCTTTAAAGTAACGAATAGCGAATGCGATCTGTGTGATGTGCCACGTGAAATGTCGCGTCAAACTAAAACCACTACAAACACAAAACACAATTAATGTGGCCAACTGTCACAGATGTTCAATAGTCCATGCGCATGTGTGCTTAAAGAGCCGTATAGTAAATATGATATTAAATGAGGAGAAATCAAATATTTAACGCTTGTTAGACAGCCCCCGACGCTACCGTAAGCCTAGAAACTTAGATCCACGAACTGAAACGCGAGCCTCATTCATGCGGCGGGCGGATAGTTGTGGCATTGTGCGTGGCCGTCGCGCGTCCTCACCTCGTCACTCACCGGCACACACACGGTCACACACTCACCGGCACACACACGATCACACACACACACCACGCTACACCTAAACATCATGCTGGAGAGAAAACTAAGCGATATAAATACGAAAGAATTGTGACACAATGCCGCGCCGGCCCTCGCTCTCCGGAATGTGACCGTCGCCGGCCGTTGAAATTCGAACACATACTATTATTGTTTATAATGGATACGAGTAGGAATAGCTGAAGAATAACCTGTACACTGAAAATATCAAGTTTGGTATTTAGGTAGTTAAATAGGTAGGCTGCGCGAAATGGGGTTGGCGCCTTATGCACTTAACAGACCCGCTGATCGACTTGTAAGCTGCCATGTCCTTGGTAATATGGGAAAATACAACTTGGTAATATGGGAATATAAGTCTCTAACCTTCTCATTCAGAGAAGAGACCCGTGCCTAACAGTGGGAAAATTATGGGTTGCAATGATGATGTTGCAGTCTCCGAATCTCAACCCGTGTTGCAATGTGGGAATAGGTACCCTGATGAATAACATTGCGCGAACTAAACAGTTGATAAAATATAATGCATTGATCCTATGCAGTTGTACATATTTATGCTGGTGCTATGATGTTCCCTATTGTTGTTGATATAACACAAAGGCACAAAGGTAAACTACAACTACCTATAAACTGTATCAACATTTCATAAAGGTGCCTTCATATTCACACGATAGTGCGGTCACGGTTGAAATTTCATTTTGATTTGACAAAGAATTCCATAAACATAATGTAGAACAATAAAAAAAAAATTGGAATTGTTCTGGGATGAAAATTCTTTAGTAGATACATAAGTTGACAAAATATTCACATGCGATAAACTTTTCTTTTTTATTGGTTTAGCGTTGTAGGAATTCTTCATTATAAGTTAGTTACACTTTATTTATAAATATTGTATGAAAATGATTGAAACTTAATGAATTAAATAAATTAGTAACACTGAAATCTAAACAAGAAATAGGTATTACCAGTATACTGAAAATCCTAACATGTTACTTAATTCAATTATTTTTATTGCAAAATTATCTTTGTAATATTATCTTCCATAGTAGGCATCAAAATAAACAAATAACACCAACTTACTTGAAACTTTTGAATGGACACTTGCAATCCTGAAAAGTGTGCTTTTCACTGAAATTGTCACGCGGCTTACTGGGCTTGAATTGAGGGAATGTTCCGATTAATCTAAGGTTTTGTTGCTACGTTTTTAATATACAGTATGTACATTAATAAATGTATATATTAATGTAATATAAAATGGCGGTCGCACCGTGCTGCACGGGACTCCGGCGCGGACTGCGCGCGCGGCCGCGCTTGACGTCAGCGCACCAAATATAGTGTCGAAAGCACCGCGGGCAAGTTTTCTTCTCACCCTGCCGGTTTCCGCGCGTTTTGGGTCGAAAATCGCATGCCGCTCGCAGGTTTTTAGTCCATTTAGACCGTGAAGGGGTAGCGCGGTGTTATTTTTGCCGGCGATTTTCGTTTTCCCGCGCGTGGCTTAAAACGGCAACGCTGCGCGGGCGCAGCGCACAGCACTTTTGTTTATTCTCTGCCACGGGCGCGAGCCGCGAGCCGCCCCAACGATTATATCGAAATTCTTCCCATCATTTCAATTGCGTTGTATCGATTCATTTATGCGTGTCTGAATTACACGTTATGGTACGACGCAACATTTTAACGATATTACAATGTGGTGGGTTTATTATCAGCGTCAACGAGATATTTTGAGTACATAGTAAACAGATGTTGTGGTTATTATTTTGTATTTATCCCGTTTTATGAATACTGCCAACATGAGAAGACATAATATTCAAACGCTTAAGTAGAAAGCCCATATTTGCCCACGAGAATTATCGTTTAATTTTAATTTATTTGTTTAGGGATACTCATTAGGCTAATGAGTTTTCAGAGTCCACGTTGATGAAGTATACAAAAGCAAAAAATTAAACTATTAGTATTAGATATAACTAACCTGCGCTGCGTGACATTACGAGATTTCCTACAATATTTTTACATGAAAAAAGCGGCTAACACAATATCGTTCACTAAGAAAGAAAATATATTTTTTTCATTTGTAACAAACAGGTGGCCTTGTAATAATGTCCTCGGTCGAGCTTTCACGACATGATGACATCCTACATTTTCATAACAGACAGATACCTCTATTTTTTGAACGTAATAAAGTAGTATTGGATGACGTCAGAAGCGCCACTAGACGACACGCCTATTGGCAGCGCTCCCCACTGCTGAGCGAAGGGTTTGGATTCTATTCCGCTCGATGTTAGCGTCGAGTAGCGTACGTCGGCGCTACTCACGACGGGGAATCCCCCGCGGGGGTGGCGGCGTGTAAACGCATAAAAAAAATCGTAAATAAATTCTTATTTCTGGCCTACTCTCAATATATTTTTCCTATAGATACTCTCTCATCTCATTGCTTTTTATACCCCTGGCCGTAGGTACAACCACAGACACGTCGGGACAAAATGTTTACGTTACCATCTTAATGCTATTCCTAATGCTGACTTAATTCTAGCGTGTAAATAGAAGACGCGAGTTTGATGGATGGCGAACTTGGCATACGGCGTATTTACGGAACATGCAAACTCATATGGTCCCGAATAAATTTTATTTGTGCACGTGCTCTTTATGCTCTTGAATAACATCGGGTTTGGTCTTCCTCTATGTTTTATTATCCATACAGAAGTTTAATCGGCCGTCTTTTCCACGTCTTTTCTCCCCATGACAGTTCCCGGACATCTAAGATTGACCTCAAATGGAATAGTTCCCTTCGAAGTTACAGCAAGATAATTGCTTTTTACAAAAAAAATAACCGACTTCAATCTTGATAAGTAGAGATAACTCAAAAACTACTCGCCAGATGGCGCTCAATTCAACATGTAAGTGTAAAGTTCTCGTCACTACAAATTAATGAAGCCCAAACACTAGATAACTGCAGTAAATCGTTGAGGAGTTCCCTCGACTGTCTTTCGGCTTCATCAGATCGACACCAGATCTTCATGAAATGGTAGCGCTTTAATGTACTTATGATAACATGAAAAAACACACTAGTTGTCCATACAATTTTCGAAAGTTCCCCTCAATTTCTCTGAGATGCCATGTGATGCCATGTGAGATGTCAATCACCTTTCTCTAATATCTAAATGTGGCTTACAACGAAAGACTTGTAGTGGCAACAAAATATAAGATGAAAGAGTAACCGAATCAGTTGACAGAAAGCGGGAAACGTCGCCCATGGACCAGCAACACCAGTTATCGGGAAAGACGCCAAATCGAGAGAAAAGAAGAAGAAAATTGCAAATTATTGAAAAACTGAACTGTAAGCAAAACGATGAGTTCGTTGCCTTACAAGAGTCCATAGTAGTGCGAATTTCAGAAATGTTATGTTCGAAGTTATTAATAAACCTAAAACATCCAAAAAATAAATATGTACTTAATTATTGCACTTAATCCAGTTTAAAGATAGATACATCTCAGAGTCGTGATTCATATTCGATATTAAAGTTCTGCACTAGTTCCGGGACCGTACCCTAGTCCTCCGCGGGTCACGTCGAGCGTACGCGCGCACGCCAATTTATCACCTACGTGGAGCGCGCGGGGGCGAGAATCCCGTGAACGAGCGCGGCCGCGGCGGCCCTCGCTGGGCGGCTGCCAGCTCGCGTTGTGGACGCAGTCGCGCTGGACATTGACTTTCGCGCTTTCGACACGCGCGATGAAAAGCCGACCGTTTTTATGGTAACATGTTTAAGTAGGCTAGTTTTTGTTCAGTCAGTGTAACACAAAAAGCACAGTTAGTTGTCGCAACACTCACAACCGGCGATTGTCTAGTATGTCTAGTGGCGCTACCGGATCAGTGGCTCCCGGTTCCAACGGCATTGCCCTGCCACACTTTCATTATTCACGGAGTGATGAGTTTATTAAATATCTGCTAAGTTCTAGTTGTTTCATTTTTCCTTTGAACGTATCAAAATCGTAACGGGGAGATGAAATGATTTGTCGGCAGTATGCTAAACTCTACTTTAATTTGTCTAATCGGATAATAACTGAAAATGACTTGGTAAAAAGTTATATTATAGGCGAAGTGACATTTTATACCTCTAAGGACAGAAATACTATTATAATGGTAACACGGGACACACAATTTACGTTGTCTTCGTTCATTTGGTACACATTTGGTAGCTTTATAGTTGCACAGAATCAAACATTTAAGAGGAATCCTGTTGGAGGCTTTCACTGACCTGTTCGGTGACGACGACCTTGCCCCCGGGGCGCTCGGAGACGTAGCCCTGCATGCCGGCCATGAGCACGGTGGCGCCCAGGAACTTGTTGAGCAGCGCGCGCGCCTCCGAGTCCTCGCTGCTGTCGCCCGCCTCGATCACTGCGCACACGCACGCACGTCAGATACTACCTCACCGACTTGTATATGATACACACAATGACACTGCTATATTTTGTATTTTTTATATTCGCGAAAAATACATTTTAATTAGGTACAATTCAAATTGATTGAACAATTTGTAATAGTTGTGTTTAATACAAAATATATTCGATGTACATACCTATTGTCTTGTAAATAAAGTAAATTATGAAATCGTGTGCATATTTTGCCTATCCAATAAAAATTAAAATGAGCCAACCTTTCCTAATTGAATTAGCTACTCTGTGATCGTTCGATACATATGTAATTGTATGTAAAAATATAATAATATACTTAAAATAGCACACCAATATCAGCGTTCTTCATTCTGGTGAGGATGTCCTGGACGCCGGTGACCTTTGTGGTGCTGTCGAGGAAGGAGCGCTCGGTGGTCTTGCCGCCAGGGCCACCGGGGCCGGCGTGGGTGGCGTGGCTGGAGTGCGTGCGCGTGGTGGTGGTGGTGGTCACGCCGTCCGCAGCCCGCTCGCTGGTCACCGTGTCCTCCACCGAGCCCAGGCTGTGCTCGCTGTCCGTGCGGGTGAGGCCTACGGGACAACAGGGCAGTTAGCTACATGTATATTGTACTCAATCATTAATGAACCTGGATGGCAGGCTAGGTTCGGTAGGCACGCCACGCTGGTCAATTACAATTCGATTCACACACAGTTTAGTTCTCTCATTTCATTACCCAAGGACGTAGATACATTGTTGACTCTCCTTTCAAAATTGTTGGATGCAGTGAAGCTGAAACCGTAGCTGACCGTGAGTAGAGATGGGCAAAATAGTGTAATCGTACACAGAAATGCGATCGCCCAGAATATTATAAGTACCTACTTTTCTCGAAAGCTCGCGGGAGCTGTTGCCTCCGCACCCCCAGAAATAATTAAGATTCTGTAATCAATGTTAGATTAAGTCCATAATTATGTATTAATGTGCGGTAGTTACCGGCGTGCGCGGAGGAGTCGCTGGAGACGCTGTCCTTCATGGCGGCCGTGCGCAGGATCAGCCCCGCCTTGGGGTACGCGCTGCGCTCGCTCTTCGCCGCCTCGCCTGCACCACACACACAGAAACATGTTAATATTATTATGGCACAATATACTTGAGTCGGCGAGAACAAGGAATTCCCACTCCCCACCAAAAACAAACTCATTACGTGTGCTTACAGTTCCATTTGTATTTTAAATTGTATACATAATTGCATTTACTTTGTAAACTGTGCCATTTATAGTGGGAAATAAAGCGATTTTCTTCTTCTTCTTCTTTCTTCATTTAGCTTGTAGGCGAATTAAGGGCATTGTTATAGGCATTGTTGTACCTTAATTGCATAGGAAGGCTAGCATTTTTGTGTGCCATGCAATATTTAATAACCAATTCTAGATCGAATGCAAACGAAGTATTGTTAAGTACTACATAAACACGCGGATTTTCAATCACAACTATGTAGGTTTGTATACCTATGTTTAAGTATATAATTTCTAAGATATAGGTAGATTGCGTTTATAAAAACTTTAAATGAGCAAAGATTTAACAAGCGCTGTCGCTCCGCCGTTCGACACTGACTCCGATCACTTTTACTTTCCACTGGTTTTGATACACATCGATACATCATATTGGCATGTTATTTTTGATTTCAATCGGAACTCAGCTAACGGCCGGAATCATTGCAAGTCATATTCGAAGTGTGGCACGCAAGTGATAAAAGGAACGAATATGCCATGATTTTTTAAAGTTAGATTTTATAATAGAAATGATGCTAACGATTTATGTAATAAAACTTAAATCTTAAATTTATGAAATTAATAGGGGTTTGACCTGCGAAGATTTTCACAATTTTACAAAAATTTTAAATTATACAACTTAGGAGTACCTACATAAGAAAGATATCAAATCAAATCTCATCAAGTCATGACAACGGATGTGTATCACAAGATAAGTTAATCCGATCTTTACAATGTTATCTGACACGTATTTTGATGTGTTCGACACTACTGTGTAGGTATAACATAATAGTAAGAAGCTACTTACTGGCACTTTTGATGAACTTCTCCGTCAGCGACTTGACGGAGTTCTGCCGCACCGTCTTCCTGTCCTCCCGCCGCTCCGTCCGCTCCGTCCGTTCCGTCCGCTCCGTCCGCTCGCTCGTCTCCGCCCTCTCCATCCTCTCCGCGCGCCGCTCCTCTCTCCTCTCCGAGCTCTCAACAATCTTCTTCTCTATTCTCTCCCCGGCCTTCTGTCGGTCGTCGGTAACGGTCTCGGAGTCGGTCCTGTCGAGCCGCCCGCGCTGGGGGAGCCGCTCCTGCCTGTCGTCGGTCACGTCTACGATCTCGACGCGCTCCTCCACCTGCCGCTGCTCCCTCCGCTCGAAGCTGTCGCTGCTGTCGGTCCGGGTGTCCACGCGCCGCCGGTCGCTGTGCGTGAACTGGTCCAGCGCGGCCTGCTCGTCCCGCTGTAAAACACGCGATACTGAAACGATTCGGTCTACACAGAACGAGTATGATATAACGAAGTGTTGCCACAGAATAGATAAGTGTTACCGGCCCCACCACGATTACATGCCTCGCTCACGTAATGTTTAACAAAGGAAATAATGTTTTTACCGTTATGAAGATATGCTACGATATCAATATATAACATTGTTATCAATTTCAATTTATTGAAATATTTTCGTTGCACTTGAATCAGTTATTTATATTTTATAAAGGTTTTAGAGTATCACTTCCGTTGAGTAAATTTTTATTTAGAATTTGTTATTTATAGCTCTCCTGATTGTTCTATTTCAGTAGGTCTACCTTTGTTTCGCGGAAGATATCGGAAGCGAGTCGCTCCATGGCTAATCTTCGTAGCAAGTGATCCCGAGGGGTTGGGAAACCGTACAAACGCCCCAACCACTAAAACTTCGCTTTGTTATTATGTTAATTAAATTAACAAAAACAAATAGAGCGAGATCAAGGCATCGGATTCACAAACAAACGTCGAATCAAATAGAAAACAAAGGGATTGCAATAAACGTTATTGTATACTATTGCTACGTGAAAGTAACAGGCACTCGGAAGTCGCGAACAAAGAAAATAGCGGCACTCACGTTGTGGACCTGGTGGAGCGTGGTGCCGGTGTCGCCGCCGAACTTCCTGGTGGTGGTGATGGCGGCCAGCCCGTGCATGCGCGACGGCCGCTCGCCCTGGCAGCGCAGCAGCCGCTCCAACTCCTCGGGCTGCGTGGAGTACGCCGTCACCGACACCGTCCCCTCCGGCTCGCCGCCGTTCCGCGAGTGGAACTCTTGCCGGACCACGGTGCCTTTCACTGTTCCACAGAAAACGTAAAAAATGTGAGCCGAAGCCGCTATTGTTATCGATGCGGCGCGCGCGCTGCCCTGAGCTAGGTGCTGAGTGTGGATTACGATGCTCGTTTATTTGTTTCAGTGGCGAGATAAGTGTGTGTCAACAAGCTTCACGAAACTCAAGAGTTAGTCAGCAGCCTTGTTTGAACAGGTGCTCGTTTCGATTAACTAAAAATATTTTATCAACAATTAAAAGGTATGCGATTGATTGTTTTGCGTGATATCATTATAATATATCTGAGAGTATATTTCATGTAGTATTGATCTAAATAATTGATGAATTGATCCAACGCAGGCAAGTATCTATTTTTCTTGGAAAAGCCGTATAAAGGTTGCGCGAACCACTAACAACAAACTAGTTGTGTTAATTAAAAGCTTTACTGTTTTTTTGATTATGTAACACCTAATTTATGTACCTATTTGACAGTAAACTCAAACTTACATAATGTAATCTAATTACCTACTTAAAAATTCCCAGTGTGTGTGTGTGTTAACTGTAATGAGTACAACCTGTCTCAATATGTACTTTAAGACTCTTCTGTGATTCATAAAATATATTACAGTACAAATACGACATACCTTGATAGTTAGTGGCGCCGTTTCTGAGCGCCTTGATCCCGAACAGCGGCCGGCCGTCGGCGTCCAGCGGGCCCGGTCCGTAGCTGGACGTGATCACGTCCAGGGGCTTCGAGATCACCTTCGACGGACTCGGCGCTCTATACTTCGGTTTCTCAGCTTCTATCTTTTTAGTACTAAAAGTGCGCGTTTCCGATGTAATCTTTTTCAAATTCCTATTCGTTACCCATGAAGGCTTTTCCTCCTGCTGTTGCTTTGGAGGTATCTTTTTCCCGATATCGTAAACGGTTTTTATGGTTACTTCGTTTTTGCCAGTAGTTTCTGATTTCTGACGTCTCATCTCGGGAGTAGAAGTCCTTTCAGGACTGTGAGGTCTACCTTCAGAGCTTTTAGGCTTACGTTCGGGGCTTTGAGGCCTACGTTCGGGACTTTGAGGTTTACGTTCGGGACTTTGAGGCTTACGCTCGGGACTTTTCATTCTGCCTTCGGTGCTTTTAGGTAACCGTTCTGGACTTTTAGGCTTACGTTCTGGGCTATAAATTTTACGTTCTGGACTCTGCGATTTGCGGTCTGAACTGTGAATATTACGTTCTGGACTTTGAGGCTTCCGTTCCGGACTACGAGCCTTCTCAGGAGACGGTGACCGTTTGCCATTCATATGAACGACCTCTATAGTGCCTTTCGAGGAGGTTCGCTCGGACACACTTTTTGACACAGTGGTCTGCCACAGTTCCACAGTACGTTCAGTTCGCTGCTTGATTTTGTCTTCTGTAATCTTTTTCGTCTTAGCATCTGAGAATTTTAACTTATCTGATTCGCTTAGCCCTACCTTTTTCATGTAAGCTGAAGCGTATTCACTAAAGCGATTACCTTTAGATTTGGGAGTTACTGTTTTAGTAGGTGATAATGGCCTCGATTTTTTATCAGGACTCGATTGGCGAACTGGGCTTTTAGGAATTGATTTGATCGAGGGCTTTTCAGGACTATGAGGTCGTTGACGCTTATCAGGCAAAGTTTTACTCGTTTCTTTGCCATGACCATTCACGATTGTGTTTACGTTCTTCGTAGTCTCTTTTGTTTCCATTCGGTCGGGTGACGTCCTGTGAGATGGTGGTTTACCATGGTCTTTCTGAGGAGGCGATTTTGGCTGCCTATCTGGAGAGAAGGTTTTATGAGGGGACGGTTTAGCATGCCGTTCTGGAGACTTCGTATGTGGACGTTCTGGGGATCTAGTTTTTACGACCCTTGTGGTTAATTTAGTAGTCCTAGTAATTGTAGAAGAATCAACTTGCTCATTTTCAGATTTCTTCTTAGCGACTCGTATTTGAGCTCTTATCCGTCGCCTTTGCTCGTAGCCGACGACCTTTTCCAACTGAAAAATAGATGATAGTCAATAACAGTAGAAATCCTTACTAATATTATAAATGTGAAAGTGTGTTTGTTTGTTTGTTTGTTTGTTTGTGACGCTTTCACGTCGCAACAAAGCTATTATATGGTAAGGTTTATGTGTGTGGCGATAGTTAGGAGGGTGGAGAGTGACGTAGGCTACTTTTTACCGCGGAAAAACATCCCATTCCCATGGGAAGATCGATGTTTTGTTAGTTGCTAGATATTTATTTTCGGAGTTGTCAATAGATGGCGTTATTAAAGTTCATTTGCAAGTTCTGAATCACGCTATCAAATACTACATGTAATTTACTTAAGTTATAAGCAAATGTAATAGGCTACTTTAGCTCTGCCTCGAGAACTCCCCGCTCCGGCTGTATTCAGTGTACCGCCCCCCCGCTGGCACTATCCTGTTGGCTGATGTCCGCAAGTTGCTGGACTCGCCGACACCGGTGGTGGGCGCGGGCGACTGGAACTGCAAGCATCCAGGGTGGAATAACCTAGCTGCTAACAGAAGTGGAAGGCTACTTTTTGATGCCGCTGAACAGCACGGCTATACCGTCTGTGGTTCGGATTCCCCGACGCACTTCCCAGATTACGCGGGACACTCATCGGACGTTCTGGACATAGCGGTGTACCAAGGCCTCCATTGCCAGCCACGATTGGAGATGCTACAGGACAGTATGGGGTCCGACCATGTTCCTGTCCTGTTATTCCCGGCGAAGGAACCCAGCAGAGTCTTGCCAAGGCCCCGTCGCCTTATGGACTGGATAACCTTCGAGAAGCAACTGGAGATCACCACGCCAACTCAGCCTGTCCGCACGGATGCGGACGTTGACCAGTTAGCGGTTGAGCTCACTGTCCGCGAGCAGAATGCACTGCAAGCTGCAAGCAGAGAGCAGAAAGCTCCGGGGAAACTTCCACCTCTCCCCTATCACCTCAGCAGCCTGCAGAAACGCTGGCAGGAGTCAACCGGACCGCAGCCCAACTCAAGGCCGAGTTAGATGCACACGCGACTGAGAGCTGGGAGGAACACCTGGAACTTTGCACTGCCTATAGCTCCCGAAGAAGACCCAATCGTCATCTCTCCCGGCTTGGTGCAGCGCACCATCAAGAAGCTCCCTCCCAACAAGGCCCCCGGTGCTGACGGGATCACGAACAGAGCGCTGCGGCACCTCCCTCAGAGGACGATCGGAGCAGCCACGCGCCTGTTTAACGGGATCCTTCGCACCGGGACCTTTCCGCAGGCCTGGAAGTCGGGGAGGGTCATAATGCTGCCCAAGCAGGGGAAGAACAGGCTGAAGCCGGAGAGCTATAGGCCAATCACCCTGCTTCCCACCCTATCCAAGGTGTTCGAAAAGCTCCTGCTGCGACACCTAGCGCCGCATATTGCCCCCAGACCGGAGCAATTCGGGTTCCGGCCGGAACACAATACGACTCTTCAGTTGTCGAGGGTGCTGTTACACCGTTACCGCGGCTCTGAATAAGAGAGAACGCGTGTGTGCAGTATTCCTCGACATGGAAAAGGCGTTCGACCGTGTTTGGCACGACGGCTTGCTCTACAAGATCTCGCAGTCGTCGGCGCCCCGGCGTGCCGTTAAGGTGATCTCCAGTTTCCTCGAAAATAGAAGTTTCAGAGTAGTGATTGAAGACGCCGAATCCACCGAGCGTCCGATCGCAGCCGGCGTCCCGCAAGGGAGTTGCCTGTCCACGGTCTGCTACGCTTGCTACACCGACGACATCCCGGCGGCAGGGGGGGCGTCGCTTGCCCTGTATGCCGATGACGTGGCGTACATCACCACGTCGCTGAATAGAACCCACGCCATCGTCAAGATGAAGCGTGCGCTTGATGCCCTCCCCGAATGGCTCGCCGCGTGGAGACTGTCGGTGAATGTCGGGAAGACGCAGGCCGTGAACATAGGATACCTCAATAAGTGGGACCCTACTCTGGAGCTTCACGGACAAGATATCCAATGGGTCCCACAGGCCAAATACCTGCGGGCAAAATCGACGGAAGACTCTCGATGAAGCCACGAGGTTACGAAAGCCGTCGCGAATTCCAGGAGCGCGATGGCAGAAACCAGTGCTCTCCTCGCCCTCCCTCTCGGACTGAAGCTCGGGGTCTACAAGATCTACATCAGATCCCGCCTCACGTACGCGGCACCGGTGTGGTACGCGCTCGCCAGCGAACCGCAGCGCAAGAGGATGCGCGCGGTTCAGGCGATTGCGCTCCGCCGGCTGACTGGTGCGCCGAGGTACGTGAGGAACACAGTCATCCAGAGGGACCTTCGAGTCGAGAGCCTGGACGACTTCATCGAGAGATTGGCACGCAACATGTTCGGGCGTGTCGACGCGTCGCGGTTCCCGCATCTGCAGGACCTGGCGCCGCTCCACGCCCGTCCACCGGACCGCTGGGCCTTTCCGCGCGACTCGCTGGATGCGCGGGACGGGCCTAGCACTGACTGATACTGGGGCTTCGTAAGTCATCGCCCGGCGCTGATCGGCTCCTGCTGGGCTTCCAACCAGCGGGATTCACCCGGTAGGGCCTCGATCGCCTGGGCGGCGCGAAGATAAACCCCATCCCGTTTAAGACTCTGTGGTCTGTAAAAAGGCCGGCACTCACCGGACTTGACCTATTGGTTAACCACAGATGGACAACCAAGGGCCTTAGGGCCCAACCCAAGGACCGGCCCGTATTAAAGGGCCGCGAGAGACACCCCTAGAGCGACTAGTAGGCTACTTTTTAGCCTAAATTCCTACGGGAGCGTGACCTACGCGGCTGTGACCTACGGGTCCCGAAGCGAAGCGCGGGCGGTTCTCTAGTACGCTATAAAAATAAAAAATATACTGATAATTATGCAACGTTTATTACTGACCATTTGCTCTAGAAGGTCCAGGTCAAAAATGTCTTCGATGCAAGGCTGGTGGTGCTCCACACTACTACGGCGGCGTTCGCTGCTCACAGTAGATCGTTCGACGCTAGTTCTTCTCAATTCTACACCAAACTTTCCACTGCCACGTCTGCTACTGACTTCGTTGTCTGTTACTTCTGTAGATTTCTCATCCTTTACCGGAACAGCGTTAGTAGAACGCATATAACCAGGAACTTTATCATGCGGCTTGTCTGGTTCGGTTCGTGCTTGCTTAGGAGATTCGGCTCGTTCTATAGTGGGGTAACGAGACAAAACAGTTTTAGTAGTTGTCGTTTCAGTTACTTGGCGCATTGGGGATTTAGTTCTAGACATTTCGGGGGAATGTGCTCTGAATCGAGCAGGGCTATTTCGTGGTTTGTCATCATTTTGCGGAGTCCTATTAACTTTACTTTGCATAGATTGATCTTTCAATCCTGTGATATGAAGTGCGTCATCTTTTTCATTCTCAAAAGGAGTTGACGTATCAGGATGGTTTTCTAAAGATGGATGTAACCCAGTTGAAGGTTCAACCTTAGGCGATTTTTTAATAACGCCTATTATGTCAGTTAATTTGGTTGTTTTTGTATGCGTAATATCCTTAGTCTTTTTAGTAGTAGATGCGATGTTTTCAAACAATGCCTTCGCTTTTTTCACAGCTTCACTACTACGCAAAGTAGTTATTTTGACCGGGGGAGTACGATCGAGTGGATTGGCAGGATTAGTAAAATCTTTGTTTTTAAATTGAGAGGTAGTTTCTTTCGAAGATGATTCTTTTCTTGTTTCTTCATTATTCTGTTTAACAGGCTTATCAGGTTGGTAATTAATGTTACCGATTTTACTTTTTGGAGTGGAAGATTCATAATTACTTTCATCAACGATTTTCTTCATAATTTTATCATGTTCTTCTTTTATTCTCCTCTCTTTTTCTTCTACTTCATGAGTTTCAGTTAAAAATTGTTCAGCAGTTTTGACAAATTTATTAACTTTATCAGATACGCTCAATAAGCAATCATCACTTTTTAAAGAGTCATCAATGTCACTGAAGTCAGGACGTTCAATTTTTTGCACCACTTTTGGTTTAGATAATTTCACATTTTCTGCTGTTTCAACAAACAAATGAGCTTTGTCATTAACACTTAACTTTGTATAATCATCCTGATAAATGGTGTCTTGGTCGTATTCATCGACTATATTTCGCGAAGGACTTCTATTGTCTTTTGTTTCACGTGGTCCTTTAGCAAATTTATTTACCTTTTCAGATACTGATAACAAACACTCATCAGATTGAATACCTTCATTGTTAAAATCAGAATGAACTCTCTGTTCCATATTTTTAAAGCGGGCCGAACTATCTTTCGGCGTTTTTGTTGTTTCTGTTTTATTACTGAATTTGGCAACTTTGTCGTTGACACTACGCAAATGTTTATCATTTTCTTCCACATCTGTTCGTCTGACAAAAAGTTCATCGTCCTCACATATCTCGACAATATCGTCTACAATAGATTCAGATTCATGTATGGTTTGATAAGTACGCTTCAAAAACTCATCGTCAGGTTCATTTACTTCATCCGGGAACCTAGGAGTGCCAACATCTTCTAGAAAACCAACTGGTGTGGGACAGATTCGGTCTGGAGAGTTTTCCCTAGACGACTTAGCTTGTTGTACATCTATGATAATATCATCTTCTTCTGTAGAGGTATTTAATGCTGTTGCCGATTTAGGTTTGCTTGTTGGGAAGTTCATATGAGACTCTTTTGGTTGATATTTTTGTGTTTTTGTTGAAGGTGCTGGTTGCTTCACTGCTTTGGTTGAAGACATATCACTCACTTGTATTTCAGGTCTTGATTTTATTCGTTGAGAAGGATGTTTTTTCGTTTTCAGCGTAATGTCACTAACTGTGCGTGTAACTTTCGTATCTGAATCTTTTTTGGGATTCATGTTTTCTTTATTAATTCCTTTTGGCGTTGTTTGTTGTTTTGTATCTTCAACAGTTTTATAAATAGCAGCTGGGCTAGCTTTTAAAGTAATTTTGTTTGTGGAAATTTTACTAAAACTATTCTGTTTTATAGTAGTTGACCTCTTTGAGTCAATCACATTTTTTTCAGATGTTTTGTCATTCCTTGTTGGTGATGTAGGATTAGATGATGGCTTTCGTATGTGCGATGGAATTTGGTCCCTTGTTTTAGAAGTATTTGTTTTTGGTGTTTGTGGTGACTGAGGTCTTTCAATAGAAGTGGCTGCCTTTTTGGGTGAAATACTTCTCGTTTTAGATGGAGGGTCAGGGCTATCAGGTTTAGAATGTGTGCTTATATTCTTTTTGACTGGAGAAACATTCCTTGATGGGGGCTTGCTGGAAACTCTGGACTCTTTTGGTTTATCACTTTTAATTTTATCTATAGGAACGTTATTGTCTTTGGTTACGTTCTTTTTTATTACTTCTGTAATATTATCTTTCGTGGTGGTTTGAACATTTATTGTTTTAGATTCAGTTTGTGTTTCATGAGTATGTGAACTAGTTGTGAAGTTATTTAACTTTGTAGGACTTTTTTCGCGACTAGGCGATCTATTATTACGTTCTGGAGAAAGCTTCCGCAAAGATTTTTGCACTCTTTCCAAAACTTCTTGCTCTCTTTCTGATTGAATTAATTTCGTGTTATAATCACTATTTACATTTTCACTTGATGTTATAACATTAATTTTATTGTTTGATTGCAACGATGATTCTAGAACATTTCGGGTTGGTGATATGGAAGATCTAGGAGTAATAAATTCATCTTCTATAACATCTGTAACTGTAGCGTTTTGGATTGTGTCCGTGGTTTGCGCTAAATTATATTCCGTAGAAGTAGCCGCTATGTTACTCGTTTTTGGTTTTGTGTTTTTCTCCGGGCTAGTGGTCCTTTGTGTCCGAACAGGTGAAGTTGCTTTTGGATGCTTTTTTAAGGATTCATTTTTATTATCAGGAACATTGTTTTCAGACGAATGTTGTACTACTTTCTTATTCATTAGTACAGTTGAAGACTTAATAGAAGTTGTGTCTTTTTGAGTTAATGAATGTTTCGATTCAGTTCTCGTATTTTGGACAGTTGTTGTCTCATTGATTTCATGATCTAGGTCTTCAGGCCGCTTCACATGTGAATCAACATCGGCAGGCGTTTTATTTACATTAATGTTATTTTGGGTTGGATTTGGCATAGAATAGGGCCTTTTGGTAGAAGGTTGATCTTTAGACCGCCTTTCAGGACTCTGACGACTTGATTGTTTAGTATCTATTTTCATACTTACTTCTTTGCTTTTTTCTTTGTCCACATCACTATGATAAACAGTTGTAGTAGAGTAGTCTTCGGACGTTTTATTAGAAAGTATATCCATGAGTTTGGTTGGCGATGCTTCTCTCGATATTTGTGGGTTTCTTGTGGGTTCTTTTGGACGATGATCGTGGTGTATCCGAGTGTCAGTTACATGACGTTCTTGCTTCAAGAAATCTGTTACATTTTCATTTATATTATTTTGTGATTTTTTATTTTGTGGTTCTTCGTAAGGTGCTGGACTGCGACAAGGGGAAACACTAGGTGAGCTTGCATTGGACTCTGATTGTTTTAAGAACCGTTTATCCTCACTTGATAATGTCGTTTCAGTGGTTGTCTCTTCGGACATACCAAGAATCTTTCGACACCTTTCTTCATATGTTTCACGTCTTTCAAGTGGTGGTTTTACTTTCGGCGTTGATTTTGTTTGTGGTTCTCCTTTGTTGTCGGGTTGCTTTTCCAGAAACTCTTTAGACTCTACCATAGGTGAAACAGAGAAACTGGAAGGTGGTTTCTCAGTAGGTGAGATCTGACTGTTATCAACAGTTGGTTTTTTTAATGAACTTTTCCTTGGAAGACTATCTTTGATAGGCCGCTTTTCAGGTGAAGGAGATCTGCAGGGTATTTTAGATGGTGATTTTGATCGGCTTAACTTAGTAATATCCGGTTTGTTATTGACATTCATGTCTTCAGTACCACTATCAGTATCCGATTCATGGTCATCTAAATCAGTTACTATTGGATTTTCAGGACGAGGAGAACTAAAATATACAAATCCACTTACAGATGTGGTTGGTGAGCTTTGTCCAGTAGAAGGTTCTGTTTCAATCCCTTTAGGTTTTCTTGTTGGACTGGTAGAAGGAGTGACAAGTTGCTTAGGGCGTTCCTTGGTAGTAAAATGTTTATTGGTTTCCTCCGTTTTACGTTCAACAATAAGGAAATCAGACGCTTGCTGATGTTTTGTATCTTTGTGTGTAGTTAACTCAGTTACATTTTGAATGGTGGTTTTTAAAGGCAACTTCGTTGGACCCGATTCTTTTGAGGGAGAAATCGGGCGAGAATCCCTTGGAGTAGTATTTTTTTCTTTCTTATCCTTATCAGACAATTTTGTCGGAGAATTCTCTCTGCTCCGTGAATCTTTACAAATATTTGGGGTATTAGGATAACGCTGCTCTTGGGTCACATCTTGTTGAATTTTTTCTGTTTTCACGTAAGTGTCATAACGTGTATTTTTCATGTTTTGTTTTTCAGGTGAAGGAGATCGAGATACGTTTCTTAAAACAGACGGTGATTTGTCATGGGTTTCAGGTTTCCCGAAATCAGTGACGTCTCTAGTAGGGCTTTCTCTAGTAATTAAATCTTTCTTTATGTTTTTATCACATTTTGTGCTATCAATACGCGTTGTAGTCTCCAGAACAGTTGTTTCGATTTTATTCTTTGTTGTATCATTTCTAGTAGGCGATAATTCTTTTATAATTTGTTTCTTCGAAGTTGTTGTTTTAGGAATATGTTCGTCAAGTAATGTTTTCTTTATTGGAGAAGTACCCCGTGATGGATTTTTCTCCGGACTCATTGACGGGGACTTAGGTCGAGAGCTGGGAATATTTTCATTAGGCGTTTTCTTTACAGGAGAAGTTGCCCTTTCAGGATATTTCTCGGGACTCTGGGATTTTTTTCGTGATGATATTTTAGATGATTCAGAATGAATGGACGAAGTTGTCACTTTTTCTGAGATTTGTTTCACCGAGGACAAATGATTACTTGGATACTTCTCTGGACTAGGAGAGTCCTTTCTTATAAATGAACGCGGTGGAGAAGATCGTGAGTCCTGGCGATTTGACTGTGGTAAATCATGATAAGGCTGTTTTTTTGGTGGAGAAGGATCTCTTAATGGACTTTGTCTGGCATCGCAGGTTGGAGACTTTTTATAGTTTTCTGGTGACATAGATGGTTTATCCGATTTTGTGACAGAGACTTCTTTTGAAGGACTTTTTCTTGTAGGCGAAATAGATTGACGTGGTGTATTATCAGGTCCTGGTGATTGTTTTCGTAACGATGTATTTTTATAGTCTACTCCTGTTATTTGGTCTTTCTCATTCGGTGAATCTGGGCTTGGAGACTGCGTAACTAACGTAGGACACGTCTGGGAAATATTAGAGTCTGGTTTGATGTCAAAAGATCCATCTGCAGGACGTTTGACTTCTGTAAACGTCGAAGACGTTCTACTTACAGTTTTTGATTGTTGTTCATCTGAACGGGTATACATTTTTGTTTCTTCGTCAATGAATTTATAATGTTCATCTTTCACTTTGTTTATCGGTAACTTTCGATCTGGACTTTCTGATTTTCTTTGTGATATTGGTCTATTAAGTTCCTTGGGTGAAGAAACTAAGTCACTATTGGGTGACTTTGGTTTATGAGAAGCAGTTGGTTTCATATATCCCGGATCCCTACCAGAACCATCGTCCAAATCATTCGGTGATTTTGATGGTGAAGAGTCTCGAGGGTATTTATTAACGTTGTCAGAACTTATATCCTCTTGTTTTCCGCGTAATGGTTTTCGTTCTGGGCTTATGCTAGATCTTATTGGGGATGCAGTCTTATGAAATGCTCCAGGGAACGTTTTCTCTGGGCTTGAACGGTTTGGTGAACGTCGATCAGGATGGTAATTAGGCTGTGGCTTTTCAGTAAAAATACTTCTGTCAGGACTGGGGCTGGAGCGCAATGGCGTTGATACATTGGCTTGCTTGTCACTTAAAGAACTTTTTCTTGGAGGATTACTGATATTATCGTTTCGATGGTCAGGTCTTCGGTCTGGACTAGTACGGGATTTATCAGAAGAGGGTGGCCTCTTTTTCTCTGGACTCACACTTTTTCTCGAGTGATTATTATCCTCTCGTATTCTGTTGGGACTAGGCGAAGACCTGGTTGGTGATCTAGGGTACTGATATTGTCTCTCTGGACTCGTATAAGTATTGGCTTTAGTTTCAGATACCGAATGAGTAGATTGTGTAGCAGAATATTTGTCCGACATTGTGCGAGTTGGAGAATTTCTGTCAATTTTGTTAGGGCTTCCTCCACGACTTGATGGTTTTCTATAGACCTTATCAGGACTAACACTACTTCTTAAAGAAGAAGTACTGGATCTAAATGTTTTACTTCCCGGTGAAGAAGCTCTAGTAGAAGGCCTTGTCGGTGTATCCGATCGGAGAGTGCTAGCCCAAGCCTGATGTGATGGACTCCAATCATTACTAATTTTCTTTTGGGTGAAGTCGGCTTGGTATGTTGTTTGATACTGCTCAGAACTTATTTTTCGTTCTATTATTTCTTCACGTTTATGGTCGCGTTTAACGTTAAGGATTCGTTCTTGATTGTCCTGAACTATTTGAGTTTCTTTAATATTGCGACGAATATTTTGATTGTCACGAGTTGAGACACTTTCTTGGTAATAGACATCATCGTCATCATATTTTTGATTATTTGTTCGTGGTTTTGGAGATTGTATTTGATCATTACTTTTGTTCGTTACATCATCAAAACGTCGATTTGTTTTGAAATCGAAGTCATCCACTAATCTTTGAGAATCCACAATGCCACTACTTTTATTATCAATCGTGTCTTGAGTAGTTTTTGAAGACGATTCATTAAAATGGGAGTGTTTTTGCGTTGAAGAGTACGAGGTTTTATTTTCACTCCTACTTTGTTGCGATAACTGCTCAGATCGGGTACTTTGAACTACTGGTGCGCGAAACTCACGGCGAGTGCTGGTTACTTTAGTACCATCTGGGAGGCGTCTTGTTTCCACTACTATTTTAGTATTGTCGTCTGGGTATTCAACTTTTCTAGACACCACCTCACCATGCTCATAGTCACTTCTTAAATTTTGTTCATAATCGTTAGTCTGCGTCATTCTCCGGGATGTGACTTCCTCGTTCCGTTTAGTATCGTGAGATGTCTGTTGAGACGTATCATAATCTTTATTAGTTACATATGGCACTGTATCGTTGGTCGAGGAAAATTGTTGGAACTTTGATGTAGACGTCGATGAACTGGTCGTCGACGAAAGCTGAGTTCCATCGTCGGTTTTTCGTACCACCTGCTCGTGAGCGGCGGTATTAGACGTACTTTCATTTCGTTTAAGACTAGAATTAGCATCTTCATACTCAGTAACAGCTTGCTTATGCTGATCGATTGCTGAAAATTGTCCCTTGCCGCCTTCCACATCGTATCTGCCCTCGATATTAGCATGAACAGACTTCACGTGGGTATGTCCATCATCTGTGGTCCTGTTTTCGGATTCGACGTTCCATCCGGCGTTGGATAGCTCCTTCAGATCTGGAAAGGATTGACATTCGTCAACTGGGGCTTACGCTTAGTCGTGCAATGTTACTGGTTAATAGGCGTTAGTTCGGTTAGAGTAAGGTCGTTGAAGACGAGCAGTAGGCACCTTGGCCGCGGTACGTGAACTCCTTGGGCGGGGAGCCCGCGTCGCGCACTTCCTTACTCTTCATCGACTGGAAGGTCTGGTCTGCGAATGACTTCACATGGCCCTGCGTCGATGAGAACTCACAACCTGTCGAAATTGTAATAACTACTCTAACAGTTTCGATTCAAAACAAGGCAATGATCGCTGGAAGGGAAACAAAAGTTTACAATACTTCGAAAAACACACTACCACACAGTGCATAGCACATTATCACACAAAATTATTCAATAAATAAATACTTTTCAGACTCATAAGCCAAGGAATTGGAACGGACTGTATTGGAACGGACTATTTCAGTTCGTGATGTTCATTTCTGCTCGTGATGCTCTAGGATAACTTTGGCTGGAATATCAAATAATTACTTCAATCATACTTCAACCACAAAACAGCATAAATATCAAAACGTAGGTCAAGTGACTGGGTGGCGTTGGCAGAATAACACTATCGAAAATAATGATATAACAATCTCTAGGGCGCCTATACCTACACATGGTAATTCGTTATTTACAAATTTTATTTACAAAAGGCAGAAGCATTATGATTCCAACGTGACATATATTTTGAAATAGATACATAAGTCGTAGGTAAATTGTCAAAAAACTATTATGCAAGAAAAGAAGAGATTAAGTCGGGGCATATGTATGATCCGTAAGCAATTTCGAGCGCGTTACAAGTACCTATCAATATATTGGCCCACGCTTAAATCGGTGTTTGTGAGTGGTGAGATTGCATTACCTTTTCCTTCGGCGCCGGGCTCCGGCGAGTACAGGTTGCGCAGGCGCTCCTCGCGCAGCCGGTACATGTGCGCGCGGATCTCTTTCTTCCGCGAGAAGTCCTCCGTCTGTTGCCACTGGAAACGACAATCAAAGCCTTTACTCTCCCGTGGCTCAAAGTTTCGTAGACATAGATGTGATGTTAATAGCCGGAAAACGAGCAGCCCCTTCATGGTAAGTATACACAACGTGACTGCTAGTTGCCGCTTCTTCTCCCAAGACCACTCATCGTAGGGATTTGTTGAAGCGATGGCGTAACTTGACTTTCGAAATGAGTTTGTAAAAACCTACTTCGAAGAAATAAAGATTTGAATTTGAATTTGAATTAGTGGTAAAATTTTTTCGAGGGCTATCGTGCTTCGGAGAAAAATAAAAGTCGTTGGTCCCAGGTTGATACCTATAGGCTCAGACCAATAAACTATAGACTGCGCGCCGTGAACAAAAGCGTGAAGCCGGCAAAAAGTCAGCTTAAGCACACATCGAAACCAATAGAATGCCCTATGTTGACAGTTTGAACTAGAACAAATTTAAACTTTATTTTTTGGAACACAAAGCTTCATTTATTTTTTATTATTTAGAACACAAAAATCGTTTTGGTGTGAGTGCCGCCGTGTGTATTACAAGGCTAAGCTGACTTTTTGCCGGTTTCACGCTTTTGTTCACGGCGCGCAGTCTATAGTTTATTGGTCTGAGCCTATAGGTAGCAGTCGTCAACCAATATCGGATGCCTTCAGGCAGCCTGTAAGTTTTTAACATCGATCGTAATGCGAACATTTCTCGAGCCATTTTAAATGGAGAACAACATTGACCATTTAAAGTATTGAACTCGCTTAATAATTTCAATATAACGGACACTTATCACAGTTAAAGCAAATGTTTACACGATTCAATTTGACTGACTAATGTTAATATTTAAATCAGTATCTGCGACATTACTCGAGACAAGACGACGGGTGTTTGGGGCGAGTCAATAGTCGTTATTTGTGCCCTAAAATTCGATTGTGTGTATTTTTGACTTTTGAAGAAACTTATTGTACTAGTTATTACGAAATAGGTTGGCGAGCGATAGTTATGAACTAATAAAGTTAATCACTCACCATACGTCGCAACACGTCTTCGTCGCGGATCAGGGACACGTCTCCCTCAGACATACTGGAAATACATAAAAACATTATTAGTCATCATTGTTGACAGTTGGACGATTGCTGGACTATCCGAGGACCCGAGGGATGGATTAGACTCAACAGCTTATGGCTTAAGATAAAAACCAATTGTGAAAGCGATTTACGTACGTAACGATGGTTGTCACTTTACAGTATTTTTCTAGCGTTCATCAGGCTAAGTACTCTCCAAGAACACTGTAAACCGTGAAATAATTTTATGTAAGTATAAAATAATTAAAATTGCTTAGGGTGGGCGAGTCTTATAGTACCGATCTACGAATGTCCATTTTAGAGGGGGCAACTTAGAAAGAAAGAAAGAAAGAAAAAAATATTTATTCGTTGCTGACACAACACACTGCAGCAGAACTAAACACAATAATAAATTATACAAATTAAAAAAAAAGACTTACAACCTAAAAAAACAAACAACAAATATAATAACTTATCATCACGTCTTCTCGTTTGTAAGTTATCTGCATTAAAAAAATCTCAACAACAGGTACAACCTATACTATATAGATACGTCACGTCAGTTACACGAAAGTATTTACGTGCAAGTAGGTATAAAAATTATAAAATAATTCGATGTATGTAGGTAGGTACATTGTAATTGTACTCGTAAGTTGTCAATCTGTGTTGTGCGCGGCTCGTCCTGTCGTGTAATTGCAGCGCCGCGTCGCAATGATCCATCAAGGACCTCCAATTACCATGATTTGGCCACCGACGACGATCACCATTATACGCGATCGCATCAGTCAACTCTTTAATTTAATATTCAAATTTTGTGCTCGTGTTCATTTGAAACGTACGTTCGGTGGTTCAATTAGGTCTACCACTACTCGTACCTACACACAATCTCGGGATATGGATTTCGACGAAGAAAGTTTCTATTTAAAATTTGACGCATGCCTATCCTATGGTATTCTTGCAAGATCCTTAGAGCGAGTGGTGTTTTACATTTAATTAGATATACTTACAATTAGGTTGTAGGTAAAGTAAATAAAGGGTACCTATTGAAAATTTCACGAAGTTACGGCGAATTTCTCACATTCAAGTTTTTTAATGTCTCAATGGCAAACTTAAGAACCCCTGTCCAATACAATATTGTATTTAGATTACGTTAGAGCTAATGTGAACATGTCAGGTCACAGTGGCCAACAGACATTTCTAACGTAACCGTAATCCTATAGTTCTATTCGAAGTAGGTACGAAGGTTTTAGGGTACATATGTATGCAGTACAATTCAGAGAATCCCGATAGCAGCGAAAAGACCCTCACAGAATCCAAGAACTTCTCAGAGCAGATCACCAAACGTCAGATGGTCGCCACTTCCATACAAGAAAGATGGCTCCAGCCTTAAAACGATTCAGGTCAGAGTCGTCGGAACATTGTTTTCGGAGTGCAGCGCGGCCATATGGCGCTAAGGCCGCGACCGGACCCAGCGGCCTCGCCACCCCGCCGCCCTTGTCCTGCATAGCAGTCAGCACGAGCCCTTATATGGCGTTCTCTCGACCACTGGGTACTGTGTCCACTCGTAACGCATTAATGTGTCATGTGGTATTCAAGTTTTTTAAAGCAAAATAAATTGGAGCCTTGTACTAATTATTTCGCTTTTTATTCACACTTTCAAGAATTACAGTCAGAAATTTTAATGTGTCCTTTAAAATGTTATGGTTAACTTGCGTTTATCAGAACACATTATAGCGTAGGTATGCAGTTCGTTTGATTGAAAGAACAGTAATGATTTATTTGTATTGCATCTATTTTGACCACAGCAGCTGTTCCAAAGCAGGCCCTGACTTTCGGAAGAATCTTACGATAGATACACAAGAATCAGGATGAACAATCATTCCTTAGAGAAATAGTCAGTATGTATCTATCATTAATTAACTGCAGGAAAGGTTTGTGAAAATATTGCCCCGTTTCGCACATTGAAGAAATTCGATGATGGCAACTGGCATTGCCACGAGAAAGGATCAAAATCAAATTGAGAGATGCGCCGCAGTTAGGTATATTACCTTCTACAGAACGCTTTTAAACAGCTGCAGTGTCTCAGATGAAGCTGGAGTAATGTGTTGCGATTATATTAATCGATAATTTATTGCGAATATATGAAAGTACCTACTCAGTATCAGTAACACGAAGAAGCGCTTGTAAAAACCATATTTTAACACCAAAGAAAGCACCTCACAAAAATTTTCCGTTGTGTTATTACTTGTTTTCTGGAGATGTCATGAACAACAGTGCTGACTGAGAACCTAATAACTTTTTCATTGAAATCCATCTCGCTGGGACTCGAACTCAGAAGTCATCGAATGGGGATGCAGGTTGTAAAAGATTTACGCAGTCTATCTAATGCGTGTGTAATGGTGTTTGACGGGCGCGTCACGGCGTCAGCGTCAGCTAATGGCCGGCGGAGCAGCCCCGAGATATCGGCTGGTGACACACGCCTCTAATGCCTCTACTAATTGCTTTACACGTTTCTTATCTGTACATGTGTTCTTGTCGTTTCATAAATCTCGCGGCCCAATTGTGTCACCGACCGCTGGAGATATACCTACCATTATGCTTGTACCTAAGTTGAGCATAGGACCTTTGTTAGTTTTAAGTGATAATAGGAGATCAATGCTTGTTTGTCAAAAGAATTGCTAAGAATTGCCAGCTAAATATACTTTTACTCTAACTCCTGTGTCGATGGAAGCAAGTAAGAGTAGGTACTTATAACATAAACATGAGAAAAATATTTATTCAGACGATAAAACAATTGTGAATCATCTGAAAAATTACTTGAGTCAGTTAAATCAGTAATCAAAGACTGTAAGTAAAAGGTCAAAACAAAAGATATCAAAAAACGGGAACATAGGTTCAATAAACTGAACGACAGGGTGATAATTTTGCGAAACGCCAGGGTATCGAATCTCGAAATAACGCCATTTATATTATTCAAACATTAGGGCTTGTTAGTAATTAGCATGTTAAGTGCGCCTTGCCGTGCCGGCCTGATAATGAACTCACATTGTGAACAGTGTGGTCTGATAAAAGATGTAGTAAAAATGTGAATCGCAGTAAGGATATGCAGTATGCATCAGAAAATGAGTCAAGTTTAAATGCCGGTTTCAAATTTAACCACAACAATAAACGATGAAGTTGAGGTGCAACATCATTGAACTTTGAAGAATATTTATCCTCATATTGTGGGCGTAAGCAAAACAAACCGGTGGTTCGAAATTTTAAAAGATCTTTTGAAAATGACTTCAAAGTGTCCAGTGAATTATAATTTACCGAACCATTAAAGTTTATCGAGTTGGTAACTTACACTGTTATAAGCAGATTAATTTCAGCAAAATATTTTTGTTATGAAAAATGTCAGTATTCGGCTCCATGACGCGATGCGATAATAAAATTCCAAGAAGCCACAATAAACATTTCGAAATCTTTGAGTAATGCACGAAGTAAAGTGGTGAAAGAAATATGTATCAGGTTTATAATTTTATTAATAAACACGGAAATTATTTCAATGTCTAATGGGTAATTCCCAATCATTGCCGGGTGGCTACCATAAGGCATAAGAGTCTCGGTAACTATTTTCTAATCTGTGGTCTCGTTGTGGTGGCTCGGCAGTTCAATGGGTGGTCCAATGCAAAAATTTTTGAGTGTCCCGTGTAGTTAATAGTGATTAGATATCAACCGACAAGCTTTCGTAGGACAAAGTCTTCCGACACTTCGGAGGGCCACTATCCCTCGACCGATCAGATATTGCCACTCACCGATGTATTATTTGTGTTTAATTCATTTTCAAATTAATCTAATCTAATTACAGACATCGATTCCTAGTTAGGTTACTAATTGGTTGTCGCTTGTTACGTCTTATTATGTAAAACAACAAAAGTTCCTTATAAGGCCCGTGCGCCGAGGTCTGCGCGGAGTATGCCGCCATGATTTAGTAGAAGGCTGCCAGACGTTAGTGTGTAGCTTTCGCAGCCCTCCAAACTGGGACTCGACTCAGTGTCGCTTTTGTCTACTACATAACAGGACTGTCCTACACAACAAAGTAAAATTATAAAAAAAACTTAATAAGCAAAATTAACTTTGTCAATCAGACTAGGTTGAACTGAAACTAACTCAATTTAAATTGTTTTTTCTACAATATCGTTAAACCTGTGCCTTTATTAATTGAACCGCAATAATTGTGAACCTACAAGTAATGTCTTTGTGTTTGATTTCTAAGAATTTTATATTTAACTACGACTGAAACACTTGATAAAGTTAAATTACACAATAACACATTTCATTAATGGCTCTGTTCATTATAAATACATTTATATCACATTTATAAACATTAATTAATTTTTTATGCGCTGATTTACATTTATTTTAATTACACTGAACGATGATATAAACTATTAGCATCTGGTACAAGTTAAGGGTATAATAAAAATTTAGTTTGTAAAATATTTACTTTAGAAGCCATTTATTGACTTCATTTGGTACACCAGTTTTGTCAAGGAAACAAATGATCGGTACAAAATGCGCTTTGTACGTTATTTTGGAGTAATTGACAATTGGCCTAAATTGACGTACAGAGTTGTCAATTTGTTTTCCAAAAATACTTACTCCATCTCAGACCAATAAACTATAGACGGCGTGCCGTGAATTTTGTTCACATGCCTCGCCTTGTAATACACACGGCGGCACTCACACCAAAACGACTTTTGTGTTCTAAATAATAAAAAATGAATGAAGCTTTATGTTCCAAAAAATAAAGTTTAAATTTGTTCTAGTTCAAACTTTCAACATATGGCATTCTATTGGTTTCGATGTGTGTTTTAGGCACACTTTTGCCGGCTTCACGCTTTTGTTCACGGTATGCCGTCTATAGTTTATTGGTCTGAGCACTCCATAATCTGCTGTGAGCCCAGGAACAAAACCGATTAATTATGAAGAATAACGCTACATTGTTGAAATCTTTTTTTGTTCTAAATTAATCCTAAAAGACTGTCTTGAAAACTTTACCTAATTTTATTTAGAACTAAGTAGGTACATTGTTTGATCTTAGTCTTCCTGGAAGAGATTTTAAAAAACTACCTAAATTATGTAAAACGTATAATTATTTGGCTACACTAGCAATAAGGCCCAGTGCACACACGGCGGCCGTCACGCGTCATGCATCATCGCGCCTCGCTGCCCACGGAAGGTTACCGTGATCCAATATGACTAATCAATGTTACTATAATTAATTGTAACCAATCTATTTATAATCAACATGTGCACTCGTGCTGTCTGGACATTATCCATATTGGGCATAACAACATTCTGCTGTCGTTAATCAATATGTTACAAAAACCTTTTCTTCTGTTCTTTTCGGGGGATTTCATTATGGATAAAAAAGACTGAACGAATGATATGAAGAATATCACTTTGTTCCTATGGTTATCGAATAAAATGTGTAAGTAAAAAGTTAGTGTTATGTAAAGCGCAGCAAGCTTGAAAGCTTCATTTCAGTGAGCCCCATCGAGATAAAATAAAGAAAACAATGATGATTTTCATGTATTTGAAATTTAAAGTCTCCCAAACTTACAATAGTAAATGATATCACTGCGCCGTTCCCACCCTCACCACTTGGCAATTTTCCACAGGTAACCCGCTTTTCCACAATCATTAGCGATAGCGGCAACGTCGATCGATCATTGTAGGATGCACGTATCGCACGTCCACGGCCCACGGCACATGAGCGGTGTAAAAGGGAAAATCGGGGTGAATTCCATGGCTTTCACTCTCCCACACGGATCGCGGAGATGTCATCGCGGATCGCTATGCCAATCACGACCATCTTTACATGCCAGCTGCGTGCGGACGGAGAGTGAACGTTGACGGATATGGGAAATGATTTGTTCCTAGTTACGCGATCTGGATCACTAAATTGTCAAGGTGAAAAAGGTTTCTCCCAATTTCTCAACGGAAAGTTTATCTACAATGCCAGTCTGATATACGTGACGTTAAACAGTAGTTCTAAAGACTTAGCTTAGTGGCAAGCTATCTCCACGGCCGGCAACTCAAAAGCGATCTCAACACTCAAGATATGACCAAGGAATGCATTGGAATCCAAATTGGATCAGACAAACTGATCGAAACTTTTAATCAGATAGAGGACCCATCAATGCATTCTTCTGTATTAGGTCATGCGGCTCTTAAAAGAAAGTAACAACAGTGACTTACGCGTCTGACGTCTAAATCATTATTCATTATTGTAATATCTGTGAATAAGAACGTAGTATCGGAGCCAAGTGCGGGTCTAATGAGTCACCCACCCACTGCGCTCCGTGGCGACGGCGACTGATCGATTGTTCGCTAATTCGCGCCGACACTGACGAATTGGCGCTCACAGCCGCGAGACAATCGCCAATCAACTTGCAATAACCACAGGCAATAACCAAATCAACAAACCTTTTTCACGACCAATTAACAACAGCTAACCGAGACAACATCAGAAAGTGCGATGACCAAATGTGACAGAATGTAACTGATGCTCCCTGTTACAAGGGCAATGTTTTCTGAACCAATGCCAGGGACTTTTTTTTCAAAACATGAGATCCATAAGAACACGCTCAATACGTTTGAACAACTAAACTGAATGAGCCGATTAGGGCCACGAATTATTATGACTTGTATGCCTTAGGCCCAAAGATGTGGAGGAGGAAAGCTATTGTATTTATTGATCACATAGGTATGTCTCGTAAATTAAACACTTGATTGGACCCATCTTAAGACACCCAATTCTAATTCGCAAATTCCAAAAAATCTAACATTTTACGCTACGATAAAAATATTATACACAAACCGCTACGTCTAAATTTCTAAAATGCAAGAGGCTCAAGTTCTTCAGAGTTTCTTGGAATTCCGACCTGTGCGATTGATCTTTTTCCCAAGCTAACACCAAATTGTTACGTCTGTAAGTGAAATATTTGATGAACAAAAATCTCAGCCTTGAATCATAACAAATGTCAGAGGGATTGCGAGATATGAACACTAATAATCACACTTCGTAGAATGACAAACATTATTATAATGATGCCTGCAGCCGACATCAGCCGTCGAGAGGTGTTCCGGGCACGTTACGTCATAGAGGAGGAAACTTAAATGTCATCCGCTATGTTTTAATAACTTTTAATTGCGATAATTGTTGTTGTACCGATGCTGTGAATGAACGACCAACACTGAACACAATTATACAATTTGATATATCACATCGAATTAATATTATACCTGCGACTACTTACAAACACAACTACGACAATAACATGGATCAAATGTCACGAAGTTAATAAATTCAGCCTCGTACAACCTTGGATCTATCTGATGTTATTGTAAGGCATGTTTGACGATAATAATATCTTCATATTAGAAAGGAATAGTGACTTGATTCGATGAAAAAAAAACCTTGTAAGGGAAAGCATAACAGTGAAGATTTTACAGTCAAAAATGGGACAGTAATTACTACTCGTCAAAATTTTTAAACCTAATTACCAACAATGGCAGCAGGATGAACGAGGATCCGCTAAATTGAAATCAAGGCATCCCCATCTTTCTCATTCATTGTGAAGAAAATGTTACTAAATCACCTAGTTCTTCAGTGTTCATCTGTAATATTGGTTATAAGTAGCTAAAGAAAGATTCAGATTATCCTCCAACATATCAGACTCGCCTACACCACCACCGATGTAGGTTGAACAAAAACTGGCACAAACAAGGTTTAGAGTTTTAGACAATGGCCAGACGCTTTGGAACATTAGATCTTGTCTCTAGAATTTATTACCTTTTTATGCCGCGCTGGGCAAAAGTGGGCAACCGCCAACCGACTGGGCACGCGCTCTCCGACACTGGACATTATGAAGTCACCTCACGTCCCGCTCCCAACTATTATGTTCAAAGGCATTTTAGTATTGATATTCAATATGTTTCACTACACACGTTACATATTAATACACGAAATATTAATGAGTTCGATAGGAATGACAGGGATTTACCCATGACGTTAGAAGGTCTACTCTAAAAAGACCAAAACTACAACTACGATTGTTCTAAATCAAGCACAGATAAGATCTTGGAGAACGGGACCAGAACGTTGTTACGGAGTATCCAGGCACGGACGGCATCCTTGAAATTGCGAAAAGTAGTAGTAGTAGTTCCTGGGTGAAAGGAGTCATCGTATGGTAGCGACAATTATGAAGTTTGAATGATGCGTATAAAACTATTTTAGTTTCTGAAACAGTTTCACTGATTTGCATTGTTTAATCAGATCACAAACGAATAATGTCTGAAAATTTTTACGAGAATGCACAGTACCTAACTATTCAAGAAAGTATACGTAGTTGCTATAGCATTCAGCTCCCCTGTACATTTATTATTGTTTTCGTGACATTTAGGTACGTATTATTGATATCGTTACGAACGGCGACGTGCTCAAAGCGCTGCGAGATTTATTCACCCGATGCGCAGCTTTGTGGAGGCTCCATAATAGGCTATTATTGATAAAATAACCTTCCATCTCGAATACAATATTTCCCGTCTATTTATAGTCGTGGAAGCGGTAATGGGAATATTTTAAGAGCATAATATTGGTACCTCGGGCGCGGTGCGCCTGCGCTCGGCGGATGGCTATAGCGTAGCTTCGTACCGTCCAAACTGGTTTGCGGACGACCCGGCCAGGTTTTGTCTTAAGCTCTTAATACTACGCCAACGTTGGCCAGCGCTGCGGCTGGGCTAACGTACCGACCACCAACCACACTGAGATCAGCCCAATGTTATTTGTATTTACTAGAATTTATTTGAAATCTCTATAAACCTAAAACTTGACGATAAAGATTATCAAAATGATGATCATCAATTATTTCATTCTTCATTACGTTAGATTCAAGAAGTTTTAATTAAAAAATTAAAGCCAAGTTTAGGTGTGATAAATCCCTTTTTAGAGCTTGTATCATTTGTGAGGTGGCATAATTATGTGAATGAGATGTAATTTTAAATCATGTAGGTACCTACTATTAAAACATTTCACCGAATCATTTTTCAAGATCATCATCATCATCAACCCTTAACTGTCCCATTGCTGGATTAGAGCGGATTGACGGACTTTACACACCTCTAAACATTCGGAAAACTCTACTCTCAGGTGTGCAGGTTTCCTTACTTCTTATTTCGCACTAATTTTTTTTCATTGGAGGTGCCTTCACGATTCCTGCAGTAATGTTTACATTTGATCTGTTCAAATTAATGGCAAGTGCTGTTTGTGTTGTTGTGATGTTTCAGATTAAACCTTTTATCTACCATTTACGATTGTTTGAGCCGAGTCCGGACGTGGGTGAGGTACCCACGGTGACGATGACGGCATTTTTGGCGCTGTTGATTGAATGATCTTTATGATACTATTTGACTAGTCATCCTATAATTGTATACTGTAATTATAAAATGCACCTTGTGTAACGTATTTATAAAATATGAAATCTATTATTTTTCCATCTTTTTGCATTTTTGCATTATTTTCAAGATTTCCTTTAAGGTCAGACCTGCAAAATAGTCTCATCTTATCTCATTAGGTATTAGATAGGAAACGATCTCATAAGTTTAACAATGTAAATCGTGCAAAGAAAGATAATAATATACTCTCCCCCTATATGGAAATATATCAGGAACAAGAGAGAGCATTGCAAAGTTACGTATCATCCTTACTATCCTTACTAATATTATAAATGTGAAAGTGTGTTTGTTTGTTTGTTTGTTTGTTTGTTTGTTTGTTTGTTTGTGACGCTTTCACGTCGCAACAAAGCTATTATATGGTAAGGTTTATGTGTGTGGGGATAGTTAGGAGGGTGGAGAGTGACGTAGGCTACTTTTTACCGCGGAAAAACATCCCATTCCCATGGGAAGATCGATGTTTTGTTAGTTACTAGATATTTATTTTCGGAGTTGCCAATAGATGGCGTTAACAAAATTCATTTGCAAGTTCTGAATTACGCTATCAAATACTACATGTAATTTACTTAAGTCATAGGCAAATGTAATAGGCTACTTTAGCTCTGCCTCGAGAACTCCCCGCTCCGGCTGTGTTCAGTGTACCGCCCGCCCGCTGGCACTATCCTGTTGGCTGATGTCCGCAAGTTGCTGGACTCGCCGACACCGGTTGTGGGCGCAGGCGACTGGAACTGAAAGCATCCGGGGTGGAATAGCCTAGCTGCCAACAGAAGTGGAAGGCTACTTTTTGATGCCGCTGAACAGCACGGCTACACTGTCGAGTGTGTTGCACACCGTTACCGCGGCTCTGAATAAGAGAGAACGCGTGTGTGCAGTATTCCTCGACATGGAAAAGGCGTTCGACCGTGTTTGGCACGACGGCTTTCTCTACAAGATCTCGCAGCCGTCGGCGCCCCGGAGTGCCGTTAAGATGATCTCCAGTTTCCTCGAAAATAGAAGCTTCAGAGTAGTGGTTGAAGACGCCGAATCCACCGAGCGTCCGATCGCAGCCGGCGTCCCGCAAGGGAGTTGCCTGTCCCCGGTCTGCTATGCCTGCTACACCGACGACATCCCGGCGGCAGGGGGGGCGTCGCTTGCCCTGTATGCCGATGACGTGGCGTACATCACCACGTCGCTGAATAGAACCCACGCCATTGTCAAGATGCAGCGTGCGATTGAGCCGATTGATGCCCTCCCCGAATGGCTCGCCGCGTGGAGACTGTCGGTGAATGTCGGGAAGACGCCGGCTGTGAACATAGGAGGATACCTCAACAGGCGGGACCCTACTCTGGAGCTTCATGGACAAGATATCCAATGGGCCCCACAGCCCAAATACTTGAGCAAAATCGACGGAAGACTCTCGATGAAGCCACAGGTTACGAAAGCCGTCGCGAATTCCAGAAGTGCGATGGCAGAAACCAGTGCTCTCCTCGAGCCTCCCTCTCGGACTGAAGCTCGGGGTCTACAAGACCTACATCAGACCCCGCCTCACGTACGCGGCAACGGCGTGGTACGCGCTCGCCAGCGAACCGCAGCGCAAGAGGATGCGCGCAGTTCAGGCGATTGCGCTCCGCCGGCTGACTGGTGCGCCGAGGTACGTCAGGAACGCCGTCATCCAGAGGGACCTTCGAGTCGAGAGCCTGGACGACTTCATCGAGCGATTGGCACGCAACATGTTCGGGCGTGTCGACGCGTCGCGGTTCCCGCATCTGCAGGACCTGGCGCCGCTCCACACCCGTCCACCGGACCGCTGGGCCTTCCCGCGCGACTTGCTGGTTGCGCGGGACGGGCCTAGCACTGACTGATACTGGGGCTTCGTAAGTCGTCGCCCGACGCTGATCGGCTCCTGCTGGGCTTCCCACCAGCGGGATTCACCCGGTAGGGGCTCGATCGCCTGGGCGGCGCGAAGATGAACCCCATCCCGTTTAAGACTCTGTGGCCTGTAAAAAGGTCACCACTCACCGGACTTGACCTATTGGTTAACCACAGATGGACAACCAAGGGCCTTAGGGCCCAACCCAAGGACTGGCCCGTTTTAACGGGCCGCGAGAGACATCCCCAAAGGGGAACTAACTGTCCCGAGGGCTCCACACACCTCAGACAGGGTGGAGTGAAGAGAGCGAGTAGTAGGCTACTTTTTAGCCTAAATTCCTACGGGAGCGGGACCTACGCGGGTGTTACCTACGGGTCCCGAAGCGAAGCGCGGGCGGTTCTCTAGTTATTTAAATGATATAAATAACTTCCATTGAGTTTTGTTAATCCTTGATCAAGTTGAACCGGTAGTGTGCGCCCGCGCCGGCCGGCAGACGCCGCCGTTTGCATAATCTGCTTGCTCTCTCGCTATGCCATTATGCAGCCTCACCGACCGTAATGTTCCCAGAACATAACCTTCTGGCCTTTGCGATGGCCGTAATGTTTACTGAAATAGTTCACTTGTTGCTGGCTTTATCGGTGTTGATCGAGAGTGGTAGAGTTTTAAGCAATCTATTTGAGAGTGTAAAGCAGTCCCGTTAGACGCCGTTACAAAGAACTCGTTAGGACTGGTCAAGGTTGGTCATTCCTCCAAAATTTATCCCTGTTGCGCGGTGAAATATGCTTTCAGGGATACTAACCTACTATGGTTTCCCAGGACTTACGAGTATCTCACAGCGCAGCGGGGAGTTCTTGAGTTTAGCTCAAAAACAACATAAACCAACTTTTTATGAGTTTTGTTAAATATCACAATCCGTTCAAACAGACGGCGCTTGGCAATTTCCGATGTAAACACACTGAGCAAATAAGTCGCGCGCCATATTTAGCTGGAAGTGTGCGAGATGCCAATAAGCTGTATTTTTTACGCTCAAATCGCGGAGTCGTTAAACAACTTTAGCTTTTAAGTTTTTGACAGTTTTTCTGTATTTGATTTATAATTGTTATTGTTTTATGGCAAATGGAAAATTAGTTTCGTCTAAATCTAAATGAATAATGAAATGAAAGTGATGATGAAAGTTTAAAGACGTAAATTACAGATGATCATAGATAGTTGACGGAAAATTTTTCAACCTCTCTAACGATTGTTTGCGAATCCTGAGCAGTAGTTAGTATTTTGAAATTGAATTAAGGCACCTTTGCAAAAATGGCGGTAGAATCAAATAATGATATTCACAAGCGTATTTGTAAATACCTACGTGAAATAAACGATTTTGAGTTTGAGTTCGAGTTTAAGTTTGAAAACAAACGAGGCAATGTACTCCAAGCCGACTCTCACGACGTTAACTCATTCGTTTGGCGAGAAATTTAATGCTGTTCGCAACGACATACTCGTATTTGAGACATTTAGAGCTCTACCGCTGCTGCTTTTATCTAAATAGTCGACAAACGAACGGAAAACTCATTTGACGGAAAGAACTCATCATCGATGTATTGACGACCAACATTATAGGAACGTTAACAACTGACTTTGACGTAGAAGTTATCACCTTTGCATTGCCTTCTAAGCTGGATCGAATGTATCTATTGGATTCTACTTCTACCCATTCTTAAGTCCCAGTCATTCATGACGGTATACCTACCCATGATCAGCGTGATTAGCATATCCGAGACATTTATTACACACATAACACATTTTATGTTCCAGCATTATGTATTTATGGTAATCGGTCTAGTTTTTATATAAGTGAGAAATGTGACAACTTCGTCGTGTTTGAAGTCAGTAGCTCTGATTGGCAGCCAGTTGAGGCGTGGACAAATGTTCTTTGACCACCGATACATCACTTCTCACGAGATCGACAAAGCAATACCGTAAGCATATTATGCACAGGCACAGACAAAGGTCACACAACTTAAAATTAAAAATACGGGACTAAGTTAATCCTCTAAATCATCAATCGCCTGAACACATCTTCATAAATTATAGCTAGGACCATCTTGATCATGCCAGCTTTCTAACAAAAAATCTGCATCTTAACCAGCCCATTCGTTTGGGCGCTGCGATTCTACAAAACGACAGATGCAGAGTCATACAGACAGACACACTGACACACAGACACATCTAACTTAAACACTTCTTACGTTAAAAAGTCATCAGATTTAATTAAGCGCTAAGGACTTTAGTCAATGGCAATGCGGGATTCCATTATTCTTAACCATGTAATCCATGTCTTGGGCAAAAAGAATATTTTGACTTTACAAGCGCAATTACACAAAAAGGAACAAAAACGATTCTTATACGAAGTTACGTAATAGGTAGATGGGTACATATTCCTCGAACGTGGAACCAATAATCGGAATTGTTTAATTAATACGCGACAAGTTTTACAAACACGCGCGCGGCCGCTCCACGGCTCCAGCCGTCCATGGATTATGCTACATACATTTTCGTCGAATGCGATGAGGACTAGGTACAATTACCTAATTATTCAAATTGAAAACTCATTAATTTTGATTGTATAAACGGTAGATACATATTTACTAATACATAGTGACTCATCTAGATTCTAGGTACCTACCTACCTTGTTCTAGTTAGCTGATATCAGCTACATCGGGCTACGAGACAACGCGTAAATAATACTAAATTGAGGAAAGAATTTATTTACTTACTTGACAGCGGTGGCCATCGTTGGCATTAGCTTTACTACAAAAGCTAATAAAGACTTATTTATACTAACGACCGTGGAAGATACCGCGATATTTTAATTAATACGCGATATTCATATATTCATAAATGGCACATGGATGGAAGCTAGTCATAATAATATTATCATGCAGCGGATCATTAATTGTTTTTTTGTTAATTCTGGCAATTCACTTTAATTTAATATGTTAGGTATACCTTGCAGAAACTTTTGAAGGCCTTAATCTCTTCGTGGTCTAAATCAACTTTGCATGCAAAACTTTTTCTAAATTCTGACTCAATCCCCCATCGTCCAACTGACTAGTCACACACGAATTCAGCTGCTCAAGCTGCCGAACCAAGCGCGTTACATCTATTCTAAAGCGAGTTTAGGTATTAAAAATGATATCAATGCAGGAATTAATCAATTTTACGTGAGATAAAGATTAGAAAAAAGGGAGTGTTACCCATTTACCCATTACGTTCATTAATTTGTTTCTACGTGATCAATAAACATAATATATTATGCATATTAGCATTGGCCCGGAATCCGGATGCTTTGTCGGTTTCTCCCGAAACCAGATATTTCGGAATCGTTATTAATGCTAAACGTTCATCGCGGCTCAGCTTCCATTTGAATAAATAATACAGTTACGTTTTATATTCCTCGGCATGCACCTGCCGGTGTTAAATTTAATTTCGAGAATTTTTCAACTTTCACTGTCACTAAACTATAATTGAGAAGTTAAGGTAAAAAACTAAATAAGGACCTAATAACTGTTTTGTTTCTTACTAATATTTATACATCCCTAACAATCACAAAATCACAAAACAGAGATCAGATGGGTACCTTTCCTTTATAGAAATTGACTGTGTTCTACCCTTAATGTGAATGATTTAATAGAACTCAAACATTCTATTTTTTTTTTGGAATTAAGATAGCAAACGAGCATGCAGCACCACCTTCCGCCGCCGCCCATGACAACTGTGACCGACCCAGAACTAGACTCAATGAGTCTCGTTCTAATTCGGTCACAGATGCGTTGCTACCCCTGAGGACTGAGATGGTCGCCTCTAAAAAAATGTAACCGGCTCCACACCGTCCTATCCGGAACATAATTGTTCTTAAAACAATTATTACACGGTAGGAATGACACTAGTACCGTGGCGGGCGGTGGTACTTCCCCGGGTGAGCTCTAGGCCCTACCACCTGCATTCGACGGGATATCAAGGACATAGAAAGACCGAAACAACTCTAATAATCAACGAGGCAGCCCGAGAGGAGTGCTTGGGCCCAGGATTTGAAAATAACCAGAACATTGCGCGGTGGACATATCTAGTAAGCGAAAAACTTTAAGGAATGAACGATACAACCCGAGAGGAGTGCGAGGACCTGGGATTTGAAAATAACTAGAACTTTGCGCGGTGCGGGCTAAGGGGAGCCTCACCAGGACTGCCCATCATGCACTGCCATCTGCTTAAGTGACATTCTAATTTCTGCGAATACCGCAATAACAAGACGAAGTAATGTCAGAGTGGCATAATAGGCGCAGATGCAGTGCGGCGCGGCGCAGTAACCCAGTCGTAGTCGTAACTGGTATGGTCACGAGCGCTGCGCGCGCACAGTGAACCAAACATGATACGCGGGACCTTCACGCGCCAGCCGCCGCCTGCGCCTGCGCAGCTCCCACCAGCTACCGACTTACGATTGCTTTCCACGAATAATGTACAACCAGGTTTTGAATGATCCAAGTGTAAAAAGTTTATTGCTCCAACCAATGCCACTAAAGTTTTATACTATAGAAAATCTGAAGTAGATTTTGAAAAATAGAACTAAAGGAAAATTATATTGGTTTGCAAGCAGATTACCTACTGTCAAAGAAAAATTGCAAAAGGAATCGGCGATTTTTAAAGGTGGGTTTCTTGAAAATGCACGTAAGTAGGTACTTCAAAATGCTATAAACGGAATATTGTCAGAGATAAAATTTTAACGTCAAAGTATAGTCTTATAACACAACAACAACATTACCGCGATAGATTTTTTTAAGAAAGGAGACCAGGTCATTTTCAATTCTGTTAAAATTTTATATGAAGTCTACGTTTTTACCCAAGTGTTTATCGCTACAACACCAAAAAAGAAGTGTAACACAAATGTTTACTCAATTCCACACTCTTCCCAACTAATGCTTTTCGAGAGACAAATAACCCTCCGCCTCCGGGAAAAGAAGATAACAGTGACAAAAAAATTTGGGGTCTAAGATTTGGAAGGTTTATTTAACTGGAGAGGTGAGACGTAGTGAAATAATGAGCGAAGTTAAAATAAACTTTCAAACCAAATCACACATGATTAAGTTTTAAAAATTCACGTCCCGTTGATGATAATTAAAATTTATTAATATTGATGCAAAGTTTTATCATTATGAACAGTTTAAATTAATAGATACATGTTATTTTAAGTACTGTTAGAGGTACCTGCGATTATTCATGTCCTTCTCATAGTAAGTGTGAAATAATCCCAACAATTAATGTGCACACCATCGCGCATCGGTAAGTTATACCGGTCAGAGCCAGTATTAATCAAAGATACAATCAGAAAGCCTTAACTGCAATGGGAAGTCATTCCGAATCACTTACTGAAGATAAGTTTAAATGTGATAATTACATTATAGTTAATAAATAAATTGAAATGTAGTAAATAATAGTGATGAATATCGTACCGAAGAAGTACAAATCAAGACTTTCAGGCAGGATGCAAGTAAAAGAATACAAGTTTATTTTTCGTTTGGGTTCACTTTTATGGGATAATAAATAGATAACATTAACTTTATACATCTTGTCGGTATTTACATCACGGTAAGTGGAAATTCAAAATATTGGTGTGATGAAGGCGGACTGTCTCATCCCGTGACATAATATCAAAAGTACCCTTGATCATGAAAGGAAACGAAAGGCAGAAAGTGCGTCGCAAATGTAGAGCGGCGCAAAACACGCAAATCACATGCACTAATCTCCGCGAAGATCCACAGGTGACAATAGATAAGTGAATGTCAACACGGTATTGTTTGCCCCGCACCCCGCGCGCTCCACGCTGACGACGCGGTGCGCGGTGCGCGGTGCGAGGCATTCCTCAATCTATGTCAACAAAATGCCATTGTTGAATTGGCATTATTCGCCTTATGTCATCAAATAACACGGATAATATTTGCAGACGTGTGCACCTGCGATTACTGTAACCGGGCATGCAGACGAAAATAAGACACGGGCAACATCACTTTTGGATGCATTTCTACTTTCTAGTTTGAGAGAAGTTTCTTTCGCCGATAGAACATTTATAAGTAGAACTAGCGGGGGAAAAAGTCCCATTAGTCCTACGGTAGAACTGTTCAGTAGAACAGATGGGAATAAACCGTTTCTTCTCCATTATAAAGCAGTTTAAGGAACCTTTGCGAATATCAGTATAATTTGAATTTTGAAAGTTCCGAAAAGAGCCAAAGGACAAGCAGTGAACATTTTACTGGTGGCATTGCAATAAGAAACCAGTTCATGAGATGCACACAATGTACGGTGCCTTCAACCGTTTTCGCCAATCCACAGGCGCGAAGTATTACGTACCCACGTAGGTGGTGGGAAGCTGAATATTCTTAATTAATGATTTGCAATTATTTAATGCATCATTTAGGCTTAATAAATACCTACGCAAGTTAAGTAAGAACCACAAAAATAGATACGAAAGAAAAAACGCGTCCAAATACGACTACTCATGCCAACAATGACACAGTTAGCCGATAGTTTGAGTGATGCGGTTACTGCATGTTTAAAAATACGATCGGCGGTGACTTATGGATGTAACTTATTTGTCAGTTGGTGTAATAAGTTGTGCATGTAATTTCTCGCAAATAAATTAGTCACGGGCGGCCGCGAGCTGCGGTAAGCGTTTTATTTATTTTCGCGAATGACATCACGCTGAACCGATGACGATAATCGCAGATCGGAGGCTGTTGTCTGTGGGTGGCGTGGCGTTACGTCAACTGGGGCTGGTGGCTGGAGTGTCAACAGCGCTGGTGGCTGTCGGTGGTTGGTGCAGGGCCACACAATCGTCATCGAATTTACCGGAATATACTGGCTTCAATGTGCATATGCTGCAGCTAGTAAATCAGTAACTAAATAACGAAGAAAACAACTCCAAAACATCACAAACCCCTAAATCGCTGAACCCCCGAAACCATCTAAGAAACATGATAGGACATCCAGACCCACGAAATGTGCCAATTCCAAACGTATTCGTTTGATCGTAATCAAATTATTGTAGGTGCTCGTATCGTAAGTATTACATAGTTTTTGAAGAATCACTCTTTGTAATAGAGTCTTAACGACGTCTGGATATTGTAATTAATTTGATGCAATTGAAGATAACATTATCTATTTAACATCCACGATACTCGTACCTTGTTTATTTATGGTACGCGCACAGAATAAGTTGCTTTTCAGTAAAACAGTGTTGTACCTAAATACAAACATAAAATTTATGATACATGAAAATCCAATTTGAGGCATGGATTTAAATAATTCTACCCGTAGCAGCAGTAAGAAAATGTATGTCTTCAACATTAAATGTAGACATCCATTTCCACGATACCCTTTAACCATTACATAATATTACACCACAAAAAGTTATTCCCACTTCAACTAGATAACTCTTCATTTCACTTTTTTTATTGAGCCTTCAACACGCGTTTTGAATAACTACCACATTCCGATAAGACAACGAAGCTAGCGAGGACATTGCATGCAAAAATCACAGCACAATACTTACAGCCGGCGCGGCTGGGTTCGGGAGCCACAGTGGCCGGCCGGCAGCCAGGGTCCTGCAGCCGTGGGCCGGTGCGGAGGCGGGGCTAGATGGAACAATCGCTCGCCCACACCGCGCCGCGTACATCGCCAATTCTATTTGCTTTTTATTGCCCTTTCAAAGGTGGATAGATTGGGAAATTGGTGGAAACCGTCATCTCCTAACATTAGAGCATTACCTCACCTCGCACTGAAATATTAAGAGGAAACCCTAAACGGGCATCCAGTTCCGCTGGGGGTGGCTACATTACGTGGGAGATCCAAACTCAAAACCACTGTTACAGAGATACTGATCTCTTCTTACGGTGTCAATAAGGTGATCTCTAATATTACTTTAATCCTGTTATAAATCTGTCACAAGTGCAAGAGGATAGAAAATCCCATAAAAGTCGTCCTTAAAACCAAATCTTTGCTTCATACCTATCATACTTCTTCTTCCTCGGTGTCATTTTATGGACTCCGTGTATCTATTTCAACATTATTTATCTGATACTGATGATACTGGGATATTGTAACAAGCTAACTACAACACAACAACATTCAGAAGAGGATCCCAATCAGCTAAAGAAGGACGACCCGAAGAGGACAATAGGAGACTTAAAATCTTCAAAGGGGACAAAACACTGGCAGATTCAGGAAATTAATTTTGTGAAAAAAATGCCCTAATCCTATTCCAGTAGACTAGGGTCCCCCAAGGGACGACCGGAACCCTGTATCCTGCTATCTTTAAGATATTGTAGAAAAAAGTATATGAAGGGTCTACACAGAGTCAATGGAAGCCAAAAATATTATTTTTAGGATTTTCGTCTATCTACTTGAATACTTGTAACGGCGCCACTCAAAAAGTACTGGATGAAATTGATGTGGTTTTGCTGGTGATCAAACTGAAAACTTTTGCGTGTTTATCTTAAAACGTCTTTACAAGACAACGTATACCGGGTCGGTTAAATAAAAAAGAAAAAACAATAACCTTGTAATAGATACCGTCTCACTGAATCGTATTCAATTGGAATAATACTAATAACATAAACAAGTGCTCTCCGCCCACGGCCCACGGCTAGCTGGAACTGTTTACTTACTAATGGAAGTTTAAGGACATGCTAACAGGTTAATAATTTTATCGCGATATTGAGCCATAAAACAGACATTAGTAAGCAAATCCGCGCTAGACCTTGGCACTCAGGAGTACGTCAGCGCCGGATTTGCAACCTGCGCCTGCGCACTGCCACTAGGGCACGTGCACACTGCACGCTCGCCTGCCCATACTGCTGGTGGTACATAGGAAATAGTAATATTAATAAAGTATATAATAATGAATTAAGTTCATAGAGATAGGTCTTCGATTCTTATAATAAGGATTTTAGTTTAGGAGAAAATGTAACCCTCAACGCTCTATGCTTCTACATTGTGGACGAATGAAAAACTGCTGAGAAGAATACCGAGGAGAGAATGAAAAAAGAAAGCAGAATTTTTTCTACCCATCTTAAGAAAAAATCTAATGAATTTTAGAATATCGTCAAGGGGGCCCAAATCTATCGATTTATTATTGTTTTAATTATCTAATATTATCAGAATCGTTTGACACATCTTGTACCTGTACAAAATGTGTTAGATTACAAAAACTCGAGGCAATGAAAGAAGTTATAAATTAGCAGACTTGGTCCCACAGTGGAAGTGCGGCAAGTGCACCGTCTACTTTAGCTGTGGTTGGTGGTGCGTGGGCGGCTGGGCGGCTGGGCGGCCATTACCGTGTCATTGGGTTATGATGATAGATGCTGGCTGCGCACCAGCCCGCTACCGCCGCAAAGTGGATGGCGCTGGATGATGATAGCTTCCGACGGTATTCTTATGGGTAGTTCCGATTTTATCAATTGTATAATATAATCCATATAATATTATCAAGTTAAAAATAACAGTAAAAACATTAAATACTAATAAAATGGGACAATCAAGAATTCTTAAACATCTATTGTGACTAGAAATAAGTTTATGTAATAATAATTTGTAAATACCGATTGATATTTCAGGAATTTTTGGTAGTTATTGGCCAAGTGTGAATTCTATGTACACATTTTTTGAAGATTTCAAGTTGGTATTTTAATATTATAGTTCTATTTACGGTAAATATAAAAAATAAAACATTCTTAGTAGTTAAAAAATTAGCAATGATCGTATAGCGCGCTAATCACCTGTAAATGTGACCTGTGAATGCATCGTCTATCAATACAATAGGTATTAAGTGTTATTTAAAATATTCAATTCATTTATATCAACACTATTAACATTTCATTTTTATTCAGTTTGCATTTCATAAAATTGAAACGTGCGTCGTCGCTAAATATTTGTGCGTAGGTACATTAAACGTTATTACCACTGTAATTAGATAAGAAATGAAAAAATATACTTATTTCTAGCCGTAGTAACCACCCTTACGTTGCTTTGGCAAAATTTCCCAAAAAATATCCAAAGTACAAATTTTCTCCAGGTCAATAAAAATTTTACAAGGCTGGTGTGTGAATGAGTCTCCTACTTCCTGCTGCTCATCAGACACTACCATTCTAAACATTAAAATAAAATCAATAAAAACATTTCCCATAATGTTTAAATAACTATTTGATAAGTTTTACCTGTACCAAAATATAAATTCTCTACCTATTTCGAATAATGTCTCCATTGTCTTTATTTAACTTTACAATACCACGACGAAAATACCAGAAACCAGGACAAGATCGTCTCCTATTGAATTTATGTTAGATAAGAAACAATTACAAATACAATAGGTAAACTCATTACTGAAGCAATGTTTACAAGGGCGCGGCGGCGGGCGCCTGACGCGAGCTACCACAGGGAGTACCGGGGAACCGTCGAGTGATCCCTCCTCCCGGCCCCGGCGCGGTGGCGCGGTGGCGGTGACTGATCCTCTGCGACGTGACCTCTTAAGCCGTTATCTGGCGCCTATTATTAAATATTGACACGTATTGTTCCGAGAACAGAGGTCAGCTCACTTTTGTTTACCGCTCTAAATAACTTTAATTCCGAGTACCATAATCTATTAGTGGTTGTTGTTTTGACTGCATAACAACAAGGACGACTTACAGTTAGCATTTAGGTATTCCCTTTAGGCACTCTGGAGTCTAGAGCAATGGCGCGACATATCAACATCGATTGACAAAACTATATACCTATGGTTGATCTAACTGAATAGGGATTTTGAAGGTGTCGTTGGACCAAGTATCAACTCTAACAAGGCTTAATACTTGTTAAAATTCGGTCGGAATGTTATGGTTCAGAAACAGATCTAAAATTCAACTCAACCTGGTTCTTAATGCTACGACGCTCGGTTGACGAGACCCTCTCCAGCAACTTTCTTAATACGAGGCTTGAGATAAGGTTGAAGTATTTAATGTGTAAAATGTACAGGAAAAATATAAGAATCACTTCAACTTTTGACTGCACCCACTACGATTTTATTACCTGCTACATTATAAAACATAAGTCGAGTTGTCTGAAAACAACTTCCTACTAAATATTTATAAAAACCCGACTGACACGTATTAATATAACATGTAACGATATCAATAAAACGTGACATGCTACTTACACACGGCTCTTGATGATATCAGAATGTGTTCATAATACAGTTGGGGACGAAATATTAGTGCGCTGTAAATAGTCAACTGAGGAGCGAATATCATAGGTGATCAGAGGTATCAGAGGAAATTATCATAGGTGCAGACGGTATGGAAATGGAATTAGCGTTAACTTAAAATCAAAGGCATTCGTTCGATCAGTTATTGCATGAGATATGAACGAATTGATGCTGATACGTGATATACCGATTGTCAAATCCTTCGGCTCACCACAAAGCCACATTCCCAGCAGTCCCGCACTCGGACACGGTACGAAACGATACCATTCAATCTTTAAACATTTCATTGAATATTTATTTCACTGGCCGCCGTCAACCGTACATGTACAGAAATTCGATACACGTAATCCAGTTCATTTTAAGCGTTCTCTTTGTTGGTATAATACTTAGATGTTGTAATTGTTAGTCTGTGATTTGATAAGATCTTTGAAGTAGGCACTAATTATTATTGTAATTAAAAACTTTCGAGATCTTTCATTAATTCGAGGTAGCTATGTATTCGAGCATTGTACGAACTTTTGAAGTTAAACTTCGGACGCTGCTACTGTTCGCTGTAATCCCCTTTAACTATACAAATAATATACTTAATGAAAATATACATATTTCTTATGCTACAAACACAAATATCAGGTCTAACACAGGTCAAGTGGATGGCAGAATACGCCCCGGAAAACTTCTCTGATAGCTATTTAAGTTGATCATAAAACACAATGCAAAGGTCCTGAATTTCTAAAACTGATTCAGGAGGGGCCAATAGGATTTTCGAGGCAGATTTTTTAAAGTATACGAAAACCGTAGTATGTACTTTATCCAGGGCATTGATCTAGATACATTTGCAGTAAAATCCTACCTCGAGACCACAAAATATTATATTGTGCGTTGACAAAGTTTATTTTAAAACAAGCTTTCCTTTAACCTGGATTTTTTTTACTTTATCTCCATCGTATATGAGTTAGTAAGTATACATATTTATAGCGGTAGGCACAGTACCTAATACCAGACAGCATAAGTTGTCGCGTTAATTAAGTAATGTGTTTCTGCTCTTTGAGGTAAAGTCGCTTTCTATTCCCACCAATAAACTGCGGAATTATTGTTGAAGCAAGAGAGATTCTGTTTGCTGGACGTCGACGAATTAGAGGCGCGTTAAGACTTCCTGTGTGGTGTTGGCGTGTTGGCGTGTTGGCTGACCTAACGAGGGTAATTAGAGAAAGGGATAACGGACAAACAATAGTTGAAACTCTGCTTTACAAAATCATAACTTAATGAAAACAAAAATACTCTGTAACCTTAGCGTTTCACACAATAAGACGAGTTAAAAATGTTTCATGTGTTTTGTTAATTTAATTTTTACTCACACTAAAATATAGTCATTCACTTCAAGCAATAGTGGCCTACTACTGAGCATGGGTCTTTCCTCATCATTAAGGAAGCGTCCAACATGGCTTAACGATAGCTCTGTAACGATAGCATAACGTGCCCACCTATAAACGGAATTGGTCAAGAAATTTTTGCCACTAGCGGTAACCATCCAAAAATCGATGGCGCCCGCACAACAATAGTTAAATCCTAATGTGTTAATCACATAGCTATGTCAGTAAATTGAATTAGTCAGTAACTGGTTTGGGAGACGTCAAGCGGCGCGGCGACGTTCAGGGCAATTAACCACCGGCCAGTGTGGTCACGGTGGTCACCCGCCAGCCGCCACCATCGCTGCATCGCGCTTTACCTCGGTGGGAACTGACTTACTTTGTTGCCTCGGAGTTACTACTACACGACATTTACTACTACAGCAGCATCACGTGACTCAACACAACTTTTGCCACATTCCGTATCCCATAAGTTGTGCGTTGTTGTTTTTGTACAACAATTGAAATGGAGAAGAAAGCTTGGAGAAACGCACCAAATGTCAAAAAATTATTTTAGTAAAATTGTCTCAATCTTCAAGATTTTGTTTTTGTTTTATTTTTTGAAAAATGGGGTGACTTTATTTATTAAGTGAATTTATTTTCACGTATCTATTCTCAAATAGTCTTGTACGAGTACAATTTCAACATTTAATTGAGTTTAAATTGCTTGGAAATTCCCAAAATTTTGCACATTGGGATGGAATGGAACCAATGGACATGGGACCACAACGTCAAGTACCAGTTTTCGAGTATAAAAAAGAATAATGCCTTAAAGTCATGGAATCTGCAAAACACTAAAATATAGGAGGAAGTCATAAAGGTGACCGCAAGGCGCAACTACAATAGCTCTTTTTAATTTTGTGGTTTGTTCTAACATTAGTATATAAGTAAAATATGTGGCACCGGGAAGAAGGCGGCTAGGTTCCACTCCTAATATATGTATGTATAATACTCGTTTTTTTCTAAAGCAACGAACAACCAACGTTCAAATTATTATTGATATTAATACAATTAATTACGGTTTAATTTTAGTCACCCCAAAGTGTAATAAGGTACCTTTAATTTTAATGGTTGGTGTTTAGGTACTATTTCTACAAACATTAACAGGAGAAGAAAACAAATACCGCGAAAAAAATATTCGGCTCTTGTTGCAACTTTAACTGAACCCGAACTACCGACCAATACCACCCACGAGTGGTACAGTACAGCAGACAGCTCGACGCGGCTGGTCGTGCCCATGGCCACCATCAACGCCCACCAATACCAGGTACCCACATTATGTCACCACTGTCATTAATCGCAGCTCTAATTCTGTTTACAGTTAGTGTAATGTAATGTTAATATTGAGGTAGTCCTGAGAACTGGCCGTTGTTGTATACGTGCGTGACACTGCGTGACACGCGGCGGTGACACGCGCGCTCCGTCACGAGGAACATTTGACTAATGTAATGTATTATAAGTTATAAATGATTTAACAACGACATCGTATGACAATACCGTTATCGTCAAAGTAACCCAAGTGCTTATTATAGGCAAAGTGGTTATAGCATAAATTAAGTAGTAGTTAAGAATTGGGTAAAAGAAGAAGACTGGTTCACGCAATTCCAAAGCAGGTTTATGGATTATGCCCCAATGCCTGAGACCGATTTACGATGTTATAATTAGTACTAATATTAATTATCAAATAAATAAATAAATAAATTATAAGTGGATGCCGATATCAAAGTGAGGATTCCGCAGACGGCAGGAAACACAGCGGTCTTCCTCTAGTGTTCAGTTGCTATGCGGCGCACGGCGCACGACCGCGCCTCATACATTGCTAATTATATACAACACTTAAAAGGTAATATTTCTGTGCATGATCGGACCCTTTAAGTATGGTATATCCTAACTATGATGTACGACGAAGAGGTAAACCTTTTAAACTCAGTTTTATAACTACCTATCTATTTACTTCTGATTACTAGTTTATTATCAATTTCAAATCACTAACATGCCTATGAGATGCAAGATCTAAACAAGAACTATAACCGGACTACGACTCGAAAAACATACATACATATAAATATACGACCCGGATGGCGCAATGGCTAACACACCGGATCGCTGTTCCGAGGGTCCTGGGTTCGATTCCCAGCGAGGTGGAAATTTAAATGACGAGTTTAAAATTTCCGTTCTTGGTCTGGGTGTGTGTCCATGTCTTGTGTGTTGTCCATGGCACTCACGACCACAGGGAATTCTAGTGTGGCTCTATGAGTGTGTAGCGTTTAAAAAAATATAAATGTCATTTTATAGAAAATAAGTTACTATCTACATGTTCCCATATAAGAACATAACGTGAATTGTAATTGTTATTAAACAATTAGCGTATTGTAAGGCGAGTCGAACACCGGCGCGGGCGCATTGATAAGGCGCAGGCGCAGGCCGTATCGGCGGCGGACTGCTTAATTAATTAGAACCACGTCTCGTCAACAAACAGACGACAAGGCACGGAGCTATCGCCGCTACTGTTTGTGTTGCCAGAGGGCGTGGGAGGCGCCGACATAATTACCAACAATACTGACATGATTCATATTATTTTTAACCAACTTCAAAAACAGGTTAACGTTCTATTTTAAATGTCCAACGATGGAGACATCATTTTTTGTCGATTTTTCTATTTCATTTATTTTGGGAGAACGTACATCCGATGTGGCCCTATTGCCTCCGAGTCAGAAGCTGAAGATAGAATTTCATAAAAATTGACGAAAACCCTATTAATTTTGTAGGCACAGGCCTCCGCGAAACCATTCGCTAACAAAAATTCTATACACTGGCTCAACTCCTGGCCTCGGCGTCTCGCCCGTCGCTCACTTAAAAATAAATCAAATTTTCTAAGCGAAAGAAATCAACGAGTGTTCGTACACACGGGATAATTGAATTACATAAAAAAGTATAATACATACTGAAACGCGATTTCAGCAAATCCTTTATAGCTAGTTTATATCACAGTATGTTAGGTATAGTATAGTATGTCATATGACGATTTATGGCATATAATTATCATAGACCAGATAACAGACATTTACCTAAAAAGGTGCAATGTAAAAGGTTGAGCTAGTAGACCGTAGTTGAAGGTGGTGGAATTAGTTTGTTTGTTCAGTGTTACAAACAGCTAGTTTGCTCTCGTGATAAGACTAAGTACCTACAATACACGAATGCATTATTGTAACGAATAATTGGTTTTTGTAAGTGATAATAAATACCTACTTAGATAGTTTTACAAGGCTATTATTATGTGTTGTTTATGCTTTAGTCCTCCATTTGTACAGCTCCGTGGAATGAGTAATCGCTTAAAATATACGATAAAGTCAATAAAAACTTAAAAAGAGCTTCCTACACGTCGCCCGAGCAAAATATGTCATCGGTAGGTGTATTATGAATGATTTCGTGAAACGAGCGCAGGTTTTTTATCGTGTATTTAGGACGCGAGGGGAAGTGTTGCCAGATCAAGGTATGGTTTGGAAATGAAATTTTAAATTATGTATCAATGTGTTGGTTTTAAAATGGGAACAGCTCCAAAACAATATTTTTTTATAATTATGATGATTTTCTTCAATTTGGTGAAAAAAATTAATAGTTGTTGAAAATTTAAAAATACGAATATATTATATCTTATTTTTCGTCTACCTACTTAATTAATTTTCAATAAAATTGCGTCCAAGGAAGTTTGTGAAAAATCGGGACGTTCGGCGTTCCGATTCCTGATTAAACGTGTCGTTAGAACATGTTAATAGACCCATGAAAATCGGGATGTCCCGTGCAATTCGGGACACCTGGCAACTTGAGACCCAGGGTACGGGGACGCACAGCGCGGCCCAGTGATGGCGGCGACTGTCCACGGCTCGCTGGTGGAATGCGTCGGCCTCAGAGACTCAGACTAATAAACTATAGACGGCGTGCTGTGAACAAAAGCGTGAGCCGGCAAAAAGTACGCCTCGCCTTGTAATACACACGGCGGCACTCACACCAAAAAAAACGACTTTTGTGTTCTCATCATCATCCTCCTGCCCATTTCCCAACTCTATTTGGGGTCGGCGCAATATGTTAAAATAAAAAATGTGTGTTCTAAATAATAAAAAATAAATGAAGCTTTGTGTTCCAAAAAATAAAGTTTAAATTTGTTCTAGTTCAAACTGTCAACATAGGGCATTCTATTGGTTCCGATGTGTGTTTTAGGCACACTTTTGCCGGTTTCACGCTTTTGTTCACGGCACGCCGTCTATAGTTTATTGGTCTGAGGCGTCGGCTTTGCTCTAGGTGTATCGAAACACCTCGCGGGACAGTGTTTGCACACCTGCCTGCCTGCCTCTCGGCTTTCCACTTGGAATGTTGTACGTAATTCGGTGGAATTTGTCGCTTGATCGTTGACAGCGACTTGTGGCCGCGCCGCGGGCCCGAGTGCCTTTGCAGCCCTGTATGCTGATGAGCATAACACTTGTGCCCACAAACCTTAGCGTTTGTAACGACCGAGAGTACGCTACGGCGCACCTGGTATCGATGGCTACAAGAGCAAACGTATCCGCATAATTATGGCCTTTCACAGTTCCAATATTCCTATTATTTCGAGACGGTTGATGTAGGTTCTATAGCTAATTCTACACCTTCTAAGACGTTTTTGTTTTTGTAAACGGAACCCCAAGTTGAACCGAATTATTACTAGCTTCGCGGCGAAACATTACGTCATGCTGATGGTGTGCTAACCCCCTGCTAACCTGGTAGGGCGCCCTAGGCCAGTCGGGAAAGTACTAGGTTCTACAGGTCTCCGCGAAATGCGATCCCACCACTTATGGAATTTAAATATGCAATATTGTTAATTTATTTCCGCCACTTGGAAATTAAATAACATGACAACCCGAATGGCGCAATTGTTTACACCGCTGTTATAAGGGTCGTGGGTTCGATTCCCAGCGAGGCGGAAATTTGAATGATTAGTTTTTTCGTTCTTTTTTACTCCTGTCCTTCTCTACTTCCTTGTCATTATCCTGAATTTATACAACATGTAGTCTATAATTATTATTTCCTTTTAACTTATTTATTTATTTTTATCTTAATCTCCCCTTTGCTTCTCGTGCACCTTACCTCACTTTACCCTACTCTGTTCTATACTCCTCACTCTTGGTTGTCTGGAAGAGATCGCTATGTAGCGATAAGACCGCCTTTTGTACTTTACCGTGTTTATGTTGTTGTTAATGTCCTTTATCTTGGTGTTCAATAAAGAGTTATTGTTTATTATATTGTATTGTTCTTCTCGGTCTTGGTGTGTGTCCTTGTGTTAACCATGGCACATGTGGGGCTGAGGAGTGTAGAGTCAAAAAAAAAAATCATTCACTTGATCCGCACACCGTCAAGGCCTATTCATTAATTTTCTTAAGGGCTATTGATTAATTACGTCACACCAAGTCACACGGTATGGCATCAACGAAAAGCGACATTGTGTGACAAGGGTTAAAAAGTTTTTGACGTCACAATCTAAAATGTTAAAAAGTGAAGCTCATTTCAGTATGTAGCATGTACCAACAAAAATCTGTAAAATATTGATTCATCATCATAATCTCAACCCATCTTGCTGGCCAAGTGCAGATTTGCGGACTTCACACACCTTTGAATTTTTGCGAACTCTCCGGCATGCAGGTTTCCTCACGATGTTTTCCTTCACCGTTTGTAGCAAGTGATTAATTGATCAAATTATATTGGTAAGGTTAACGTAGACTTGTTTTAACATGAAAGCAATTTATAAGTATCTAGTTAAGTTATTTCTAAAAATAAAATATAAAAATCACATCACACCAGCGGGGATATTTTAGCGACGGAAAGACATAAAAAAAATACCTATTTATGTGATGTAATTTATGAATGAACCCTAGCTAGTTCTCAAGTGTTCCTAGAGTTATACGTAGTTGTCTAAGTAAATCCAACTGAATTACTTTTAAGCTGTCCAATACATCCTTTAATTACCTTATTAACGGATATCCAATAATGTAGATTTTTTATAAACTGTGAATTCCTATTCAAATATTTTTTATTCAATTCTTTTTTATTCAGTTATTGTTTATGATTTATAAAAGCTTGTAAGGTTGCTCAAGTCTCGCTACCGTGTCTTTACAGTAAGCGATAACTTCGGAGACATAAATACCGCAGAAATTGTGCATACCCCTTTTATATCGCCTGGAGAAAGAATAACAAATTAAATTGCATTGGTTCACCCGAGAAGATAACTTAACGGAATCTATTTAAATTTAAAATTAAAGGACCTATCTACAATAAGTTAGCGGTTCAGTTGGTACCCCGACGTTACTATAGTAGGTACCTCCAAAGTACCTAAAAACTTTCTAATTATTAACATGCCCAAGAAGATAATACTACATGCACATACCCTAATTCAAAGATTTGATCCACATAACGTAACACAATATAATGTAGTAGGTACTCCAGTACCCCGTAACTGCGATCAAACGCAATTGTATTGAAACTACCCGCAATTAGCAAATAACAAATCTCCAGGAGTCTTTTACGAAATTACCATCATTGTTTCATTGTATAATAAGTATTTATGCCAAGGGGGTTCCAGAAAAGCCAATCACACACGCAAAACACATTACAACAACAATAAAAGTATTATGCACAATGTCATCATCATTGTTCATTTGAAGGTGTCCGAATATTCGGAAGATCGTGACGAGCCGCGCGCAGTCAATAACCCTAGCTCATATAGGGACGGTCCGAAATCGCAAGTTATAATAATTATAATAACAATAAAGTCGGTTGACTCACCTGGCTGGCTGGCGCTGGCCGCGACCGCCTCTGCTCGTTCTAAGCGCTCGTTAACATTTAAATCTGTTCAGGTCGGCTCCTCCGATGCACAGTCCGTACTTATCACCTTTTATGTTAATTTAAACTACGAGTAAACAGTTAAATAAGCTCACATATGTTATGGCGAAGCGTTGTTAGTGATTAATTTTGATTTTAAATTGAATGTTATTCGCGGAATGCGTTCGCGAAGTCGTTTCGTTCGTGTCGGCCGCTCGTGCACTTTTGGGGTCACTCGGGGTCGGTCAGTTTTTTTGCGTGTGCGTGGGAGCGGGTCCGTAGCTAGGACGTACGGCGCGGGCGGCGTCCGAGCGATCACTGGCGGCACTGGCGCGGCGGCCGGCGGCGCAGGCGCAGGCTCGCGGGATGCGCTGCCTCCTACCACCGCCGCGCCTCTCCCACCCTCTCCCGCAGGCTTTCGTGCCCCGAGATAAAACTTATCGCCGCGTTCCGAGAAAGCAACGCGACGCTCCGCTACCCGATATCGGTAGTATCGGTACGCCACCACGTATCTAATTAGCCTGACTAATTTATATGACACGATATATTATTGTCCTTTCGATAAAGCCTCAAAAGTTCTGTTTATTGACATCGACCCCGTGGGAGTGTCGAGTCCTTTATCTAAAAATAAATTATAGTTTAAAAAAACTAAAAAACACGCTTTTTATTGTTAACTGAACTAAAAAAATTGAAAATAAGTTTAAATAAATTTAAATTAAGAATAGTGTTAAAAATTTCAATAAATATGAATTAATAATAGTGTAAATAAAGAAAATATTTTATTAAAAAAAAGCGTGGGGTGCTTTTTAAGATATTATCAAAATGACACCATGCACCCCACGCTTTTTTTTAAATAAAATATTTTCTTTATTTACACTATTATTAATTCATATTTATTGAAATTTTTAACACTATTCTTAATTTAAATTTATTTAAACTTATTTTCAATTTTTTTAGTTCAGTTAACAATAAAAAGCGTGTTTTTTAGTTTTTTTAAACTATAATTTATTTTCTCCTTTTTAGTTTTGTTTATTTATAATAGCTTGTTTTTATAATTTTAAACTATTATTTGGTCTCTATCGATCTATCGACTATTACTCCCGTAATAAATTAGAATTCAAATAAACAGAAGAACAACGCCATCTAGTAAAACGTAATGTACGCAGTCAATCTGAATACGGAGTTATAGCTAGTTGCCCGTAAATATGGGTAGATGGCAGTAGCAAATGGGTAGATGGCATTAGTGTGAGAGTAAAAAAAATTAAATTCTTATTTTGCATATTGAAAATTGGAATAATTTTATCAAAATAGTGTAATGTCATCGGAACTCGATAAATCTACAAAGTTTGAACGAAATCTGGCCGTTTAAAGTGGGTCAAAATCGCGCCCAAAGAAGTCGGTTACAAATAAAATTAACTTGTACGAGATCTACCACTATGACTCGGTTTTCACTTTTTTCGTCGGATTGGCTTGAAAAGCGGTGGGATCGACGCAGGGCAGTTGTACAAGCACAACGAAGTCGGTTTGGAAGAAATCGGATGATAAACTTGGAAGTTATAGGCTAGGGAAGGTGGAAATTAAAGAAGTTAGGAAAAACGCCTATTTTTAGGAAAATCCGCGATAGATTTGCGTGGAAAGGGTCTAGAAAATTAGGGATCAACTGTTTATAGGTGCGTTATGAATTTGAAGCAAAACGCCTGAGGGGCACGGAAGATATTAACAGAAATGTTACATACAAACATACATACAAACATACAGGTGAAGTTAATAAAAGCGTGTTAATAGTCCCGACGACGCTGGCAGCTGGCAGGATCTAACAGCCGAGTGTTAAATGCGAAGTGTGGTGCGGCGAACTATCGAGTCATAAAGCTCGAGATCCATTTAGATTGGAGTGCTGAGTAGGCACTGCTCCTACTAACGTTGCTACAATGGCGATAGAAAATCGATTGACATTTTGGTCTATAGATTCCAGAGAAATCTCGGCAGTAGACAATGATAATGATCTGGATGTTATCACTTCGGATAGTGAAACTCCTCGGTCCGATCAAGGTTCTCATTCATAGTAAGTGGTCGGATTGAGATATGAAAATACAAGCTTTGGCGTGTACTATGCTAATAACAACGGAAATTCGACATGAACAAAGCGTGCAGATAAAGAAGTTAAACCGTCGATGGCGCGAGATAGGTATCTTAAGAACGATCTTTATAAGCAAAGCTTGCCTGTAGTGTATGCGCAACCCGACGATGTCAATGTCACTCGCTCACCGACCGTGACCACGTGCAGATGTGTTTGGTGTTCCGTCTACATTACAATCACGGAATGATAACGATAAACAGTGTTAGTGTTTTATTGATACATTACAAGTGGCGACGAGGATAAAACTGAGTACATACCTGTCTAAAAGAAAAAAAAGAAGAAGGAAGGTAACATTGTTATAACCTGCAAACAGTTTTTACGTATAATTTAGTTTCATATGAAATCACTTAATCATTAAGAAACAGATTTCATTTTTTAATTTAATATCTATATCAAGTGAGACGATACGTAAATAATTGTTATGGTTAAACAAATTTATTCATAACTACTATAATCTTTCACTGTAAAGGGCCATGCATCTATCAGATCTGAATAGATAAAGGTCACGCAAATACAAAAAGAGCTGTAATTACGACATGCTTAACGTAGGTATAAACCTACTACATAACCTATGTACATTGTGCAGATGTGCAATCTTACGGTACTTGAGAACACAAATCAGTTAATTAATTGAGATAACTAATACATTCATAATACTTAAATTGATACTAATTTAGTATAAAACTGAACCATACAATTGAAGAATAAAATATGTAATAATACTTTAATTCCAATGGAATTGTTTTTAGATATTTTAGTATGAAGTTTTCATATGTACCCTCTATTTTAGTACTATGTTTTTAGTTTGTTTCTATTTAAACGTAATTGATTGCATATTGACACTACAATGTACTCGAGGTCGTAATTACAGAAAAGGTTTTAAACCACGAAAAAGTTCATGGCGAACAAAAGGGCCCATGCACAATTACGCAAAAGGCTATGCTGTCGTGTTACTGTTATATTATGTAAAGATCCACACAAAAAGTAGTACGAGAAAATCTCGTCAAAAAGGCTATGCAGTCGTGTTACTGGTACATTATGTAAAGAGCCACACAAAAAGTAGTACGAGAAAATCTCGTCAAAAAGGCTATGCAGTCGTGTTACTGTTACATTATGTAAAGAGCCACACAAAAAGTAGTACGAGAAAATCTCGTCAAAAAGGCTATGCAGTCGTGTTACTGTTACATTATGTAAAGAGCCACACAAAAAGTAGTACGAGAAAATCTCGTCAAAAAGGCTATGCAGTCGTGTTACTGTTACATTATGTAAAGAGCCACACAAAAAGTAGTACGAGAAAATCTCGTCAAAAAGGCTATGCAGTCGTGTTACTGTTACATTATGTAAAGAGCCACACAAAAAGTAGTACGAGAAAATCTCGTCAAAAGGGCTATGCAGTCGTGTTACTGTTACATTATGTAAAGAGCCACACAAAAAGTAGTACGAGAAAATCTCGTCAAAAAGGCTATGCAGTCGTGTTACTGTTACATTATGTAAAGAGCCACACAAAAATTAGTACGAGACAATCTCGTCAAAAAAAGTAGTACGAGACGTGATCTCGCCAAAAAGGCTATGCAGTCATGTTACTGTTACATTATGTAAAGAGCCACACAAAAAATAGTATGGTGATCCGACATTTGACGACCCTGTAGCCTAGTTGGTAGCGACGTTGCCTGCGACGTGAGGGGTCCCGGGTTCGATTCCCGGCCGGGCAGATAAATATTTGTACTCGGGTCATGGAGGCGAAGGTGATCCGACATTTGACGACCCTGTAGCCTCGTTGGTAGCAACCCTGCCTGCGACGTGAGGGGTCCCGGGTTCGATTCCCGGCCGGGGCAGATATTTGTGTGGCAAATAAATATTTGTACTCGGGTCATGGATGTAATTGTAATGTGTTATATGTGTAGTCCATGCCACTCACGACACAGGTACATAGTAACCTACTGCGGGGGTATGAGTGTGTTAGCGTTTATTTATTATTTATTATTATTATTTGTCGGCACTTGTAGGGTAAAATGGAAGAGGGCATTTGAAACTTTAAATAAATTAAATAGTTACTTTGCTCCGAAACAAAGTCGAATTTATGAAAGACTAGCATTTACCCGCAGCTTTGCTTGCAGAACTTGTATTCCAAAATAAATTTGCCTACAACTGCGCTGTCCCCTGTTACCCATCGGCAACTATACACACGCTCTAAAAAGCTGTTGTTACCCTCGCGTTTCAGTCGTGGTCTTGTTAAAGACGGATTGTTGTTATTACGTCAATATTAATGGTACGATTTCACCAACATATTATGTAGTGAAAAAAGTGTACTCACAGATGTGCGCGAACAATTCTAAAATGTTCGAACACAATTTGTTATGGTTTGGCCGCATGAGTCGACCAGCGTGAACATCTGTGTCGTACACTGGTGGAGTCGCATCTTAACATCAACCAATACCTTATTACAATTATTCGAAGATTTAAAGATTTTATTGTGTATTATATAAAACAATGTAGCACAATTGAGACTCGTAAACAATCCGTTTAAAAGTTAAGTAAGTAAGTAAGTTTGAAAAAAAAAAAAGTTAAGTAAACAATTATGTGTAAAAACATACTTATTTATACTAGAGAACCGCCCGCGCTTCGCTTCGGGACCCGAAGGTAGGTAACAGTCGCGTGGGTCCCGCTCCCGTGGGAATCTCGGCTAAATAGTGGCCTATTATATGATATACTGCAACATCAGGTATAACATTTGCCTATGACATAAGTAAATTACATGTGATAGCGTGATTCAGAACTTGCAAATCAATTTTGCTAACGCCACCTATTAATAACATCCAGAACTAAATATCTAGCAACTAACAAAACATCGATCTTCCCATGGAAATGAGATGTTTTCCGCGGTAAAAAGTAGCATATGTCACTCTCCACCCTCCTTACTATCCCCTCACACATAAACCATACCATATAATGGCCATGTTGCGACGGGAAAGAGCCACAAACAAACAAACACACTTTCACATTTATAATATTAGTATGGATCACACGAAAGTGAGATGATCGTTGATGGATTGATTTTACTATACTTATCAACTGTATATCAACAGTACCAACAACCAATACATTATAAACACGATTCAACTTCTCTTTTGGGTTACTGAATTGTATGTTTTGACTCCAAAAGACTTCACCAGATCCTGAAATGGTCAACGATGAACTGGGTGTAGGTACAAGGGTGCGCAATGTTTTAAAAGGAAAAGACCAATATCTTGTAGACATACTTTAATCCGCCTAACTTTAATGCTCCTCTGAGTTAAGGAGTGCATAGTTGACGTCAAGTCATATCATCAGATGTTGAAATGGTCAATGGTGGCCTGGTTTTGCACTGTTTATGTCTTTAATCACTTTATAATAAACTTTATAAGTCGTAACTACCTCTAAGTAGAAAGGCACATAGGTAATAATTTATTATTTAGATATAATTGTATTACTTATGTTGTGTACTTTCCGTTGGTAGCGCAAAACAAATAAATAAATAGTGAATAAAACACACTTTAGTTGCTTCTTTTCGATAAGTAATAGCATAGGTATTAAACCCAGGGGACGATATTAAACCCTGACCTATTAAGACAGACTTTTGGCTAATGACTGACATTTATTTCTTTGTATTTAGTTTTCTAGATTTTTTATTATACAGAACAATAAAGTCAATAAAAGTTGACTAACTAAAAGAAATGTCTTATTTTCCAAAATAATAATTTGAAGTGTTAGCGGTATTCAGTCTGGGTGGATAAAACAGTTAAGTACCGCGATAGTTTGTTGACAACCTTTAATATTGTTTAACGCCATCTATTATTATCACCATCGAGAACTAAGACAAGAACTGGTAAATGTTGGGAGGGGAAAGTGCCCTCTAGGTCTGGCTATAAATGGTGCGAGAGCTATGGCTCGATATCATTCCACTCAGTGACAAGTCGAGGTAGTCAATTCAATTCATCTAGTAATTACCATTATACCCCGTGCTATAGAACATATTGTTATGGTATATTATGGAGTTGCTTACATCAGAAGAGTCTGAAGAGTGTTCTAACCTTACGTCCCTCTGCTGGTTAAATTATTTAAGGTTTTCAGATCATTTTAGGTTACTGTGATCCACAAATAGTAAAGAGGTGTAATCACTACTTCATGGAGAAATTTAAGGATTTTCATGTAAATGGCAAGTTTGAACACAACTTAGGTAATATGTAAGGATTTTAAAGTAGAACAGCGAGTATGGTATGTTTATTTATTATCATTTATGGTGGAACAATTCGCATTTTGATGATTGGCTTAAATTATGCCACGACGGTCAAGTTCTATTGATAAAGAGGTCGTTTATTTATAGTTTATTGGTTAAATTTGTTTTAGGAGTGAAACACATTATAATTTTCGTTACTTCTATTTACTGTGACGAAAACAACAGTTTTGAGGTTATCTCACGCATTGCGATGCAACGCGAATCTCGATCTGTTGTTCTAGTAAAGTTTTGAAGACGTACGAGTCATTCCAATGAAACGGCGGCGATGGTGAAGTAAGGCAGCGATATAACCTGCGCGTTGGGTGTAACATAACCGACGGCTGCGCCTGCGCGAGTCCTGAAATACGTTTGTTAACGCTGTCGAGTGAAGCACTGGTAACCTCTCTAGCATTATGGATTGATGTTATAACCTCGTATCCCAGGTGACCCGTATTGTTCAGTTTATTTTATTTCTTGTGTCATTAGCTATTGGCAAAATAACTTTACGCTACTTGCTTTCAAATGCGTAAGAGGATAAAATCAGACAGGCATATTGCATTAAAAGTGATATACCTAATACGTCACAGTAGTTTTCTGAAATCGCTTTTTAATAAAATAAAAATAATTCATAAATAAATCGTTTAGTATAAAGGGATTTGGATGTGGTTAGTAAAATACAAAAACAGTTAATTTTGTGCACGTGAATTTTATTTACTACACTGTTATTTTAATTGCTTCAAACTTACAACCTTTGACGTCTTACATAATGATGGATGTACGGGTAGAACTTGTTACGCTTAAGTGAAGCTATGCTATGCTCTTTAGGCAGCAAAACTACCTACGGTATAAGTATAAGGCGAACCTGGAACACTTAAAAGAGGATAGCATCTTTGAAAGTGCAGGCGGCTTCACTAACATCAAAAGCATTTATGCAAGACGTGTATTATTAAATTTCCATTTATGTTGATATCCTAATCACCTATTAATATTTCGTGTTTTATTATTTCATATGGACTCCCAGAGTGCCTGAGGCAGGCACCGTGATTGATGGCCGGGTTGGTGATTGGAAAACGAGAGGTCGACACCATCATCCTCTGCTGATGAAGAATGGGTTATAAAATGGTCGAATGAAAGAAAAGGGAAAGGGGATGGAGACCTAAAAAGAAAAGCAATAACCCCACTACACATACAGTCACTATTGTAGCTTGTGGCGATGTTAATATTAAGAACGATGATACTGGGAAAGAATATCGTCCAAATATAGTTAATTTGAAAAGTTTATGATTCATGGACTGTGGTTGATAAAATTCTACTAATGATAATTTTGAATTTATAATGTACATATATTACATTAAATTATTTACGTTTAACTTGGTTTACATGTTAACTTGTATTTTAAATAAGTAAGAAAATGTAATATTATGATTTAATTGTAATCTTCAAAAAATCTAAAATAAACGAGGGATGTAGTGTATGCGCAACCCGACGATGTCAATGTCACTCGCTCACCGACCGTGACCACGTGCAGATGTGTTTGGTGTTCCGTCTACATTACAATCACGGAATGATAACGATAAACAGTGTTAGTGTTTTATTGATACATTACATTGCCATTTAAGAAAAGCTTTCTGAGTACCTGTGTTGCTGAGTGAGATATAAACATATTGGAAAATAACGAAATTCACCGTGATACCTATTAGCTATTACATAACAGAAAGGGGGATGCCCATCCCTCATAGAGAGATTGGCTCTAAACATTGAGATACTATGTACTAAAGCAATGGCTCTAAATGCACAATAGAAAAATATGCTACATTGTTAGTGCTTGTTTTATTTGGTATAAATCCTGCAAGAAATATAATTATTATTGTGTCATTAGGTATACGCCAAAACAGGAAAATCTGTGTTTGACATTCTCAGACTGACAAATTGACAAACGTCCATAGCTTTCGAAGTTACCATTACTACAAAAATCAATAATAAAATAAAATTGATCGATACAAGTCCAATTTGTATGTGTAGGATTAAATATATGTATGGTTTTTACATATTGTATAATTTCAGTCGACCATTATATATTTAAAAAATTACAAGACAAGCAAACATTTTATTATTACTGAATTTTGTCTACGATAATATTTTATCCGGCAGAATGTTTTTATGATGGCAACAACTAACAATAATCAAAACTGACGTAAAAATATAAATATTTATTAAATCATTTCCATTACTTTTTATTGTACTGCAATGTTAGGCAAACTTCCTATATTGAGATATTATACGCACATATTATATTTTTTTAATCTTTTTTTTTTCAACATAATTTCATTTGAGTGCGTTTTAGAGCCAATACCGGGCATCCTCCTTTAAAAACTTTCAACTTACGGAATGATGGAAGTCTTAATAGGTGTCGTGTGAGCGAGATCAAGCCAACAGGTAACCATTTTGGTTTTATTGATTCTGTGCATACGAGCGGGACTTAGAGAAGCCTTATAAGCCAGACATGATTCTACCATATGATTTTGGTCGCTGTCATTAAAAATATCAATGCAATTCGCAGATTCCATTCCAAAGTTGTACAATTGGCAACTATCTACTTGTACATCATCTACGAACCGATTGTAATAAAGATTCCTTTTGCCAAGATAATACAGAATGTTTGAAACATTAGCAATTCGCAAGGAGATTAACTTGTCATAGCGCCAACAGAGGAGCCATTATCGTACGTAGCGGATGACACAGGACCTCGAGACCTGTCAAGGTTTATGGACAATGTGCATATTATTCCACTCAAATAGAATGTTTACTTTGTTGCCGACCGACCACTGATACCTATTACTTATCTACAAACAAATCGTCTTCATTATAACTTTTTTACTGCTCCTCGCTGTATTAAAGTAAGGTTTTATCGTGGAATAAACAGGATTAAGGCTGTTAACTGAGCTGTCGGAATACAGAATGTCATAATCCACTGAAATATTTTATGTTTATACTTACCTAGGTACTTGACCATGAAGCAACTTGACTATTCCTATATTATATAAGTACCATAGGTGTATGGACATTTGTTTGTTTGTAAACATTAATTATTTAAAAAAGATTTGCTTCGTGGTTCCATGAATTTGCAAAGAAGTCCTTGAATATGTTCTGAGATGTAAGATAAGTAATTCCTAATTATAATAGAAGTATCCTTAAATGTATGCTTATTTTGTCTAAATGTTTGTATCCATCGACTATCAAAAATAACTTATGAATTTTGAATTCAGGCCAAAGGCCAACTTTTATAGCTGGTTGAAAAACCTACGGGGCTGTACAAGTCTCGAGGCCAAAAGGGCGAATTGACCGGTATGTTAGAGCTTAGAGAATAGAGATAACACACCAGTCTATTCGCCCTTTGCCTCTTTGTCTAGTTGGTTAGCACCCTTCTGAAAACAATACGAGTAATATTTATGATGTGTTGAGACAGCAATTGATATTGAAAAGTCACTACTAACTTCTGCAGCAAACACGTGATAATAATAAATTTAATTACCTGGTATTGTGTGGAGGTAATGAAAAACAATGACGAATATCGAGTGCCGTTGCCGTGGGCGTGAGGAAAACTTCGCGAAACATATTATCTCATGCCCAACACCGCCCCGGCGGCCGGCGGTGAATCACGCATGCATATGCGCTGTGCCTGTGACCCATTTTATTTGAATACCTGCCTGTTAAATATTTATAAATGATTAACTCCTACAATTATATGCATGCGTTCTGAATAGTCGATTTAATATAGTACTTTCTGGAACTATTCCTATAAACAGATTCCTGGCATAGTTGAAGTCTTACGAAGTCTTTCGTACCAAGACCAAGAGGTAGGTGATATTTGTGTTGTAGTTGAGAATATCACTTATTTGAGGTCCAACTCAATTATGCAAATATCACAATCGAGTCACTTTCAGGTTGAAAGATTCGAAGCATCTCTGTACATGAGAAACTTTAACATTACGAATGAATTGCCTAAATATCTCCAATTATTGAATCTTTTCCTCATTCATAAGTCACAGCAAGTCAGCTGTCCTGTTAAAGCAATAAGATTGAACCTTAAAAGAAAATAAAGATGGGCAGCCAATGCCAGCGGAACAGCGCCAGCGCCCGCGGTCGGTTACGTCATCTACCAGGAAAGTACCTATATTATGCCTGTACGGTGACTTGCCTCACTGGGCGCTGGAAAAGTGATGTTGATAAGTTTTTAGTAAGGTGAGTTTGAAAATTTAAAATCAGTGATGAGAGTTTTAACGTTGAAATCCCAAATATGGGGTTCCGAGTCCAAATGTTATACGCATCTCTAACTTTCTAATTTTTGTGCGTTATGCATACTGTAAATTAATTAGTAGCAGTAGCATAACTGAAACTTCTGCATGGATTTCTCAAAGGTATGTGTGTGACGTATAGCAATCCGCTCTTGCGCTCTTGGCCAGCGTACAGCAGTAAGTATGTACATTATAAAAAGAATGCCCAGCTGGGGAATAGTTATAAGCTGTGATGATCATCACTGCTATCATCATTGTAATTCACATGATGTACACAATGAAAAAGTTCTCCTTGAGGTTTTGGTACACCTATTTTTAAATTAAAACGCAGTTCTAAGCGAGTAATTATGGGTTGTAATGATAATGCACGTCCAGAAGCAGCTGAGTTCGCCAAGTCAAGCCACGTAAATATTAAACCATGTTATGGCCGAGCCATATCTTCGCTTGGGGGCAACGGCGACGGTGAGACAGGACACTTGGCGAGTTCCGAATCAAGGCTTAATTATAAGCTCACGGGAAGACATCTCGAACAATCTTTATTCTTTCGAAAATTGCATTTGCGTGAAGTAATTCTTTTTCAAAATTTTATATTTCTTCGTCTTAATTTATTTTTGTTTATAAAAGTGAGAACACGTCGCTACTGCATGGGCATTGGACGCATGGAAATATTTGAGGTGACATAAAATACACTTAATTATAAAAACTATTATTATCCTATTAAACTATAATTAATAGAATTTGGGATAATTGAATCCATTAAGAAGCATTAAGGTGGTAGCTGAGCAGTAGCCTAAAACCTAGTAAAGTACTTAGGTGGAGGGAACAAAGCAGAAGCAACCATCTCAGTCCTCAAAGGCAGCAACGCACCTGCGACCGAATCAGAATACTAATGACAAAAACGAAAGAGGGTGGTAGTTACGTTGCCCAGAGACCCTCGGGGTTAAACTGATGGTACAAAGTCCAGACTGTACTTGTAGTTGTTAGCAGGGTGCCCCTCGAGCAGGGTCTAAGATGGATGGAGCTATCCTCCTCCTCGTACCTCCTACCTCGGCACAAATCTACTGTGTCTGCGATACCGTGCCTATGTATCTTTGTGAGTCGGGCATTTCTCGGTGGTCATACTATCGGCTTTTGATGAATTGGTGAGTACGTGTATTGCTAGGCTACGGAAAGGTGTGTCACAAAAATAATTAGCAAAACTAGTAAAAGGGAGCCCAGAAAACAATTATTTACTGTTTAACTTGTTTATTTAATCATTCAAACATACATCTTTTTCCCATAGTAAAAAATTCGTGTTCCCTTTATGTCTTCGTCTGACAGTTGTATTTTTAATATCCTTTTATAAGTAAACGGCCTGTTACTCCTTCTTGTTGACATAATTAGTGATTGTCCAAAAGGAGTTCCTTACAGTCGGCCTTCCTGATACACTTCGCGACCCGCAAAGTTTAGTTCATCATTATATTCCATTTATTTAGCTGAAAATAAACTCACCTCTGAAGGTGATTTACTGAAAAGCAAAATTAAATTAAAACCAAGTCTTCTTAATGACTTGTTTAAGTAAGTCTTCTTAATGACCTACAACACCAAGTCTTCTTAATGACTTGTTTAAGTAAGTCTTCTTAATGACCTACAACACCAAGTCTTCTTAATGACTTGTTTAAGTAAGTCTTCTTAATGACCTACAACACCAAGTCTTCTTAATGACTTGTTTAAGTAAGTCTTCTTAATGACCTACAACACCAAGTCTTCTTAATGACTTGTTTTAGTAAGTCTTCTTAATGACCTACAACACCAAGTCTTCTTAATGACTTGTTTAAGTAAGTCTTCTTAATGACTTACATGATATTATGTTGAACTTATAGTACTTGATCAAATACCAATATAAAATTCTTAATGGTTTATAACGGATACAGAGCTCGATCGATTTAAATAGCTTATGACAATAATTGGTTATTAATCATTAATCATACTTCTTTAAGTTAAACAAATTAATATGCTGACTTCTTAATGTCAATAAAATAAAAGTCGGACTTCTTAATGTCCATAATTAAGTTATAATACGGACTTCTTAATATCCGTGAATAGTTATATATTAATCAGACTTCTTAATGTCGATTAATGATTAATGCTTAATTAACTTCTTAATGTTAATCAATTTCATATATTTTATTGCGATATTTATTGTGAATATATTTTAGTTCTTATAATTATATAATTAAAGTTAATACAAGTAGCATGCTTTGAATTTGAATCATGAAACAATTTCAACTTATAACTATTTGCGGTCACCATGATGACATTACATATAACGCCTCTCAAGGCTCAGAGGTACCTCTGTGTTACATAACAATATTGATTAAGATATTAAAAATCATTGTCATTGCTAATATTGCATCGAATCAACTAAGTCAGCAATAGCTGTATCTGTCTCCGAAGACAATAATTTTTAAAATCTTTAAAATTTAACGTCATACCCATGTCACTGATAATACGAAAAGGCAAACGTTTTTGGTAATTAATCAAAGCAAATATAACATATTTATAACTTATGTCACGAACAGCCTCCGATCATATATAATTTATACTCATTTTGTTAGGGTAAATAAATCAATAATAGCAAGAAAGATCATATTATTAAGTTATTACGAGATTATAGACGATTAAACAATGAAATTATTTTTATAATTTTAGCAATAATTTAACGCGCTCTATATGGGGCGAGAGGGATAGTAATCAAATAAAGGAATATGAATTTCTTTGCCATTCGAGACTACGGCTTATACACTTCCCAGCTGAATTTAACATATGTGCTGATAGGATGTGTACAGACAGCCGCCATAAGATGTTAATGGATAACCTGTACAAACATGTAATAGATATACTTACTGAGAGTGCTAAAAACTGTTATAAAGAATTGTTAACAAAAAAAGGGAAAGAGAATAATAGGATGGAACAGACACGTCGGCGGCGCTCATCGGCGGGCTCGTTCTCGTTATCAAAATTGGTTATTGTTTGATAAGCCAAATACTGGCCACATATATAAAGATATGGTTGAGTCCAGAAGGGTCCTTAGGTCCAAGCTGAGACGGCGCCAGAACAATCAGCAACAAATTAAAATGGACATAATTGCTCAACACCATAACGACAAGGACTTCAGACTCTTCTGGAAATCTACTAACAAATTAGACCCGAAACCGGGCCCGCCGGTGACCGCCGCCGGCTTGTATGAGCCTAAAGATATAGCCGATGCGTTCCAGAAGCATTTTAGGGTTGACTCGCCACTAGGGTCGACGGGTGTTATACTGGAAGATGAGCAGTATATAGGGCAACCTGTACAGCTCACCACAAGGTTTTCGACCCACACCGTGGCCCGTGTAATTAAGAGAATGGTTCGAGGTAAATCCCCAGGGCACGATAGCCTCAGTATTGAGCATTTACAGCACGCTGGCGTCCACCTGCCTAGGGTCTTGACACTTCTGTTCAACCTTTGCATGAGTCACTCACATCTACCCGATGACCTTTTGAGGACAATTGTTGTGCCAATTATCAAAAATAAAACTGGGGATGCCTCAGATATGACAAATTATAGACCAATATCATTGGCTACTGTGATCGCCAAGGTACTGGACAGCTTGCTTGATGGATACCTCGAAAAATATTTAAAAGTAAACGATGCACAGTTTGGTTTTCGGCCAAACCTATCCACGGAAAGTGCTATATTTTCTCTCAAGCAAACTGTTCGGTACTACACTGATAGAAGTACACCGGTCTATGCCTGCTACCTGGACTTGTCCAAGGCATTTGATCTGGTGTTTGCTGTGGGAAAAGCTGGAGAGGGAGACCGCCCTACCTAACGATGTGACGACAATTCTACGTACATGGTATAAAAATCAAACCAACACAGTAAGGTGGGCGGGCTCCTACTCAGGCGTGTATGGGTTGGAGTGCGGAGTGAGACAAGGGGGGATTACCTCTCCGAAGCTCTTCAACCCATATGTTAACCGTCTGATCGAAGAGCTTAGTAGCACTGGTATAGGGTGCCATATTGATGGCGTTTGCATCAATAACATAAGTTATGCTGACGATATGGTGCTTCTAAGCCCGTCGATTGGAGCTCTGCGTAAATTATTGCGCATCTGTGAAAGGTATGCGAAGTCCCATGGGCTTAGATACAATGAAAGCAAGAGTGAGTTTATGATCTTCAGAACGGGTAATAAGCGAGTTCTAAACGCACCTCCCGTCTCAATTAATGGTACTCCTCTTAAGCGAGTTTCGCATTTTAAATATCTGGGCCACTGGGTTTCCGAGGACATGAAAGATGTCTTTGATATTGAACGGGAACGCAGGGCGTTAGCCGTCCGTTGTAATATGCTGGCTCGTAGGTTTGCTCGTTGTACCGCTGAGGTAAAGGCGACGCTTTTTAAAGCATACTGCCACTCTTTTTACACGAGCAGCCTGTGGGTCAGCTACACGCAGAGGACGTACAACTCTCTGCGTGTACAATATAATAATGGGTTCAGAATGCTGATGGGGTTGCCGCGCTTTTGTAGCGCCTCCGGGATGTTCTCAGAGGCTCACACTGATGGCTTTCATGCCATCATCCGGAAGCGATGCGCCTCCCTCCTAAACCGCTTGCGCGACAGCACCAACACCACACTGGGCACACTAGTGGACAGGTGGGACTCACCATTTCTCAGGCACTGGGTAAGTCTACATGCACGTGGTGCAGTACAGACTGTGCCTGGGCGTGGAAACCCCCATTTCCAGTCCCCAGTTTAGTTAGTTTATAAGTCTTATTTTGTCAGTATTTACTAACCCCTAGATATAAATACAAAATGTTACTAACAAATATTGGCCTGAACCTGAAATAAAGAATTATTATTATTATTATTATTATTATTATAAAATCAAAATGATGACGGCACCGATACCTCAAGCACTACCTATCAGGTAGGATATTACGCTTTTAACATGACACTGTCAAATCGGCATGATTTTCAATCCACCAAATCTATTTATAACGATATTAGGAAAGACTTTTTTTTTGAGCAAGTGACTGACTTACATTTGTTTACCAAGACCTACCAAAATTTAATAAACCGTAGGTAGGTACACATTATGACAATCATAGGTAAATGTTAATAGTAACATAATATTTAGAGATAGATTTATTTATCTAATATTTGGTGTATCATGCATTACTTGTCACCTGTTCAATTTCGAGATTTTAACTTCAAACACTCGTCTTTAGTATGACCAGTTTTATTACAATAACTACATTTTTTTAATTTTTAGTAAAACAATCATTTTCAACATGACCCCGTTTCCTACAAAATGAACAGACTAAATTGTTTTTATCACATTTGTTTTGTACTTTAGTCATACATTCAGATGTAATATGGCCAAGACCCTTACAAATGTAACATTGAGGTTTGTAAATGTAACTGACTTCTTTCTGACGTTCAGCTTCATTTAGAACCGGGTGAGCAAATGATGATAAATATTTCAAGAGCGTTGGAGGATCGTGACATCTAGCAGAAATAGCGCCAACTTGTATCAAATCATTGTTAAGAGTTCCTATGATAGCTTCCGTAATCAGTGACTCGGGTAATCCACATGCGTTACCTAAAGCTAATTTATTATAAAAGAATTGTATATAATCTTGATCAAAGCGTCTTAATGCATTGACCTAGTCTCGCATCATATTTAATTTACTACGATTGGAAGGAAAAGCTGTTAACAGCATCGCCCTCCAATCGGACCAACTTAAATTTGATTCACATATAATTGCTCATACCATAGTCGAGCATAACCCTTCATCTTAGAAGTGCAATTAAATTTAAGAGTCTTTTCATCCCAACCATACATATTAGAAATGCCTTCTACTTTTCTTATCCATTGCTCCATAGTGGTTATTGATGTTTGTGGGTCAAACTCTGGCAATGGATCACTACGGCCCACATATCGAAATGTCGAAGAACACGATGATGGTCCGGGCATAAAATAAGTATACCCCGGTAATGATATATTTTGTCGAGATGCAGCATTATCATGGCTTTCAGCCAACGACTGTGCAATATGTGATAGAATTCTGTCATTGTTGGTTACCACCTGATCGACCTTATTGGACGGTGTTGATGTAGACGGTACCTCATTAGGTTCATATAATTTACGGGTTTCGACCGCCTTCAATAATTTACGGCGTAAATAAGCTTCCCGATTATCATCATTATTTTTACATTTCTTATGAAGGCCATTGTTCGTGTTTAAAATTTTCATCTTTGACATAACAAAATCTTTACTCAATTCAAAGTATGTAAATGCATTTTATCAGGACTTACGTGAGTTATATCCCACTTCTGAGCTAAAAGGGAGCCCAGAAAACAATTATTTACTGTTTAACTTGTTTATTTAATCACTCAAACATACATCTTTTTCCCATAGTAAAAAATTCGTGTTCCCTTTATGTCTTCGTCTGACAGTTGTATTTTTAATATCCTTTTATAAGTAAACGGCCTGTTACTCCTTCTTGTTGACATAATTAGTGATTGTCCAAAAGGAGTTCCTTACACTAGGATACAAACTAACCAGTTGCCTTAATTACTCGACACTAAATTGCTAAAAATATCTATACTAAAATTGCTCATTTAATTTTGTGGAGGCAACTGGGACAATAAACTTTATCATGAACAAAAGTAATTAGTTTCCCACAACAAGTTTGGTGTTTCCGATACTCGTCAGGTAATGGTTCGCGATAGTAGTAATATGACAATTAGCGCCGTAGCGGTTGATACATTCTTTTACATTTAACACAACTAAGTACTTCGATACCATTTAATCATTAAAACATGCTAATATTAATTGGCTGCCTATAAACCGGACTTGTAATGAAAATGATGAAATAACTGTTTTACAAATACATAGATACATAGGTATTTACCTATATTTATAGTAACTGTAATTGCATAGGTAACTTTTTATCGCTGGGCTGTAGTTTTCGCTTCAATATAGAGTTAAAGACGTTTGTTCACAAAGTAGACTCCGAAAAAAATATTATAGAGTATATGAATAGACAGAGGGCTAAATAGGTGTTATATTTTGCGCATTAAAATTTTTTCATGTAATGTGCTTATTACACCTTCCTAAATCGGATTTCGTAGTAGCCTCCTGATTTAGATGACTAAATTTAGGAAGGTGTAAGAAGCCTATAATTTTAACTCTAAAAGTCAAATGATTTCGTCTCCTTGCGTTTGATAATAAAATCCAACACTAAAAGTGTTATAGAAGAACTTCCCAAGCCATATGTCGTGCGAGATGGCGACTAAGCCAATAGGTGTATGATAAACGCGTTTAAATCTAATAAAATATTTATTTTTATTTAAATTCATCACTAATGCTCTGATAAAAAAGGATTTTTATTTAAAGGGTGCTTTCTGAGAGCTTCACAAAGATAAAAAAAGGATTCAGAGAAAGCTATTCTTAGTCAAATCAACATTTCTTTGACCTAGGTTGTCGGGGCTTGTTTCAGACTTATATCATAGTTAAAATTATATTGAAATGATCATCAGAACAGAAGAATGTGCAGTGTGCACAGTATAACGGTTGTATACCTACCTACATACCTCAGCAGTGTTTTGAAACTGAAGACGGCTGTCATTTACCTATGTTTAGGGCTTGGCGGTGCCGAGCCCGCGACCCGCGACCCGCGAGCGACATTATGTTTAGTGATATACCCGACAGAGGACGCGTCGTAGTCGTAAGTTGTAACGTGGAAATATTTGGCATTACGTACAAACGTAAAGGTGGAATGGAATCGGGTATCTCTCGAGTCTTCATGGTGATGTTTGGTCACCTTCACAGAGGTTTATTACCTTCCTCAGATTATTTATCGTCCGCTGCGGAAAGTAAAGTTTTTATGGATACCTAATATGAAATACTTATTTAACTGCAGCACTTATCTTCCATTGCCGTTAACGGCGCTAATGATAACTGTGACCAACCCAGAACAAGACTCAGATCGAGACTAGGATGGTTAGTTCTGATAGCAAGTGGTGTTAAAACAATATTTACTTAGTTTGTTGATAGTTTGTTTTAATATTAATTTAATACTTATTATGTTTTAATATTTAAAATCACTATTCATCATAATTATGCATAATTATGTAGGTAAGGCCTATTTCTATAATACACACATACCTACTTGGAAAGTAAATCTCGGTGCGGTACTAGGTATAGGTATGTACTTAGGTAGGTAGTCTAACTTTTGACTTTGAACTTTTTTCGTTTAACGCGCTATTATGACGACTAGATTTGCGCGTGAGCAACAAACAACGTCAAAATAGTACCACGGTACTGTGTCTATAATATTACACAAGTTCCGGTAAATTGACCAAAGTTGTAGTTACAAGCGGTGCATCGGAGTTATTCCCGGAGAATCATTCATAAAACATTGGATCTTCGTGAGTTGTCTCGCGTTAGTTGAAGTATCGCGGGTGATTATTGAACAGTTAAACACGGCAACACTAAAATGCACTTAGCACGGGCCGGGCCGGCCCCGCGCGGGTCGCCGCCCGGGCCCGCAGGGTGGCTACACTGCCGCGACGGGACAGGACGCGCTGGACGAATTTACGAAACTATACTCCGTTCGCGGTCAATCCAGAATTCATTATTATTGCATGGCACACAAATGCTAGCTTGCGTGTGCAAGGTACATTTCAGATTGATGGCGGGAAGTAAAAGTGCCCTCAGTATTTTATTCTTACAGGATAAATATGTAGGATTGTAAAATAAGCTGTACTTTGTTTTAATTAGTTATATTCTTAGTATTAGAATGTATCTTTCTATTTTTATGACGTTGTAGTCTAAATTAGTTGCATTGTTAGTATTTGAATGCAGTTTTGGTATCTTTATGACGGTAATGGTTTAAGGGGTTGTAAAAGTCGTAAAATGTAAGACTGGAGTAAATATTGTTAAGCAGGCTGTGTGCAGATGTTTTACTGATAGGTTCATGTTTTGTAAAGTATTTTGTAAAGATTGGAAATGCGTGGGAATATTGAGTGGTTGTTTTTATGCAGTCCGTTATGTAGACAATATGACCGAGTGGGGTGAGAAACCCAACGATGTATTGTAATTATAAGAAACGGACTGGTACGTCAGTCCTGAAGTTCACTTCATTGTAGACAGTTCTTTTTCAATAAACCTATACTTGTAAAGTTACTTGATCTGTGATTTCATTTAGATATTACCAACATCTTATATCTACCGTAGTACAATACAAATACCACGATACTACATTTGGGGGCTCGTCCGGGATCACAGCACTCAAGGAACTTTAAGTGTGGGGAAAGACGTGTTAGTAAGTGCGGAAGTTTAGTACGCGGAGTGCGCGAGTGAGTAAGTCATGGAAGGTTTGATCGATAAGGTCGCAAGAGGTGTTGCCGGGGTAGAGTTGGAAGACGACCAACTTCCCCGCATGCGAGTCTCGGAGCTCAGAGAGGAGCTCAGACGTCGTAACCTCCGGGTGACAGGTCGTAAACCTGAGTTGTTGACGAGGCTCAGAGCGGCATTGCTACTGGAACGTGATCGCGTTGCTGACAATTATGAGGAAGAAGAACTAGATGATGACGATGAAGATGAAGATGAAGACGCTGAGGTTGTTGACGCCTTGGGACTCGGCGGCGCAAATCGAAGACACAAAGACGGACGTGTCCAAGATCCTGCATATAACAACCGCAGAAATTACGACGACGATGACGGTGGCGCTTATGACGATAAAAGTGGCTACCAAACGCCAATGGTACGAAGACGTAATGTATCACAGCGTGTATTATTAAGCTTCAAGGATGTTGAAGGCTCGTTAGAAAAATTCAACGGTGATAGTCACTCAAATATCCGAAGATGGTTGAATGATTTCGAGGAGATGGCTGCACTGTGTGCGTGGAACGAGGTGCAAAAAATCGTGTATGCCAAGGGACTGTTGGAGGGTTCCGCGAAATTGTTCGTTAGTTACGAAAGATGTGCGAAAACATGGCATCAATTAAAGGAGGCTCTGATAAATGAGTTTGAGGAAACTGTGGATAGTTTGAAAATTCATCGAGAGTTAAGTAGGAGGACAAAGAGGAATGAAGAGACGCTACTAGAGTTTGCGTACAAAATGCTGCAGATTGCCGCGCCCGCGAGATTAGACACTCGAACAGTAATTCAATACATAATAGAAGGCATTTCCGATGACCCGGTGAACAAAGCGGTATTGTATGGTGCAAAAGATATCAAGCAACTAAAAGAAAGATTTGCTCAATACGAACAAATGAAACAGGAAATGGCGAAGATCAAAACTCGCCAAATTCAAAATGTAATGAAAATGGACGTGCCAGGAAAGACGAGAGGAGATAAGAACGAATCCAACAAGACGAAATCTGGAGTTCATGATGGAGTTAAGAAGCGTTGTTTCAACTGCGGTTCCGAAGATCACTTAAGTTCTATGTGTCCAGATAAATTTAGTGGAAAAAAGTGTTTTAAGTGCGATGGTTTTGGCCATGTGGCTGCAGCGTGTACGGCAAAGCCGAAAGACGTGTTTGTTGTGTCCAGACCATCGAAGGAAGAATATCGAAAACAGATAACAATTAAAGACTGTAAGATTTTAGATTTAGTAGACACAGGTAGTGATTTAACACTGATGCGTAAAGGTGAGGACGAGAGTTTGAGATTGCCGCCCCTACAGGGAAGACAGGTATATTTTGACGGGCATGGGTCTGAAGAGAATGAAACTTGGGGTAAGTTTGCAACGAGCATGACATTAGACGATGACAAAAGTACAATATCATCTCAGTCTGCGCAACCGCATACTGTTAAGAGCAACGGGGTAGATGAGGCAAACGAAGTAGATTTATCTCACAATGAAAAGGGGTTTTATCGAGAGGAAATCGAAAATAGTGTTGCAAATTGTAAACCCGAAGCTACGTCTGATGTTCTTATACGGGAAAATATTATTTTGAAGTCAGATAGACCAATAGTTTTACAGCCGCGCAGATTAGCTCCTTCGGAGCAGGTAGAGGTAAAAGATTTAAAGACGGGTTCGATAGCGGATGGAATCGTTCGTCCCTTTGCTTCAGAATATGCTAGTCAAATTGTATTACTTAAAAATAAAGATGGGTCTCTTAGAGGGTTGATAGATTTTCGAAAAATAAATGTAGACATGTTGAGATCGCTTTCACTTATTGCTCGACCATTAACTGACCTGCTGACAAAAGGTGTTAAGTTTAGCTTTGGGGTGAAAGAGACAGAAGATTTTGAAATATTTAAGAACGCACTTACGTGCCGGCCTGTTTTAAAGATAGACAGGATCGGGGCAGAGATAGCGTTACATACAGATGCATCGCGGTGGGAGTATGACATGATACTGATGCAAAAAGATAGTGACGTTAAGACCGGTAAACTTCATTCGGTATATTATGTTAGTGTTAAAACGACCGATACTGAGTCTAGATATTGTAGTTACGAATTAGAAGTATTAGCGATTATAAATGCATTGGATAAATATATATTAGACAGAGTGTATTTATTGAATGTAAAGTGTAAGATTATAACTCATTGTCAAGCATTTACTGCTATTGTGATAAAAGAAAAGTTAATTTTGAGAGTGGCCAGATGGATGTTATTGTTAAGTGGTTTTGATTATGATGTAGAATATAGACCAGGTAAAAATATAGCACATGTAGATGCGCTTAGTAGGAATTCTTTACCTGAAATACTGTACATTTGTGAAAATGACGAAGGCTTAATTGCGCGATTAAGAAGTGCTCAAGACAAAGATGGGAGTCTTAAGCAAATTATAACGCACAATGAAGCCGACGGATGTTTATTAAGGAATCAGTTGCTATTTAAAAGATTCGATAGTGAGCCACGAGTGTTAGTTCCAAGGCATATTGAGATGCAGGTAATGAAGAGGGCATCCGATCGAGGACATTTCGACTATGAAGAGGGAGACTGGGTGACTATTCAACAGACGCAGTTTGGACCGGGATTTAAACTTAAAGGGAAGTTTTTGGGTTCATATCATCCATAGGAAGGCAATAAAATACCAGATGTCCGACAATGACAATTGAGGGCAATTGTCGTCGCAGGATGGCCGAATGTAGGATTGTAAAATAAGCTGTACTTTGTTTTAATTAGTTATATTCTTAGTATTAGAATGTATCTTTCTATTTTTATGACGTTGTAGTCTAAATTAGTTGCATTGTTAGTATTTGAATGCAGTTTTGGTATCTTTATGACGGTAATGGTTTAAGGGGTTGTAAAAGTCGTAAAATGTAAGACTGGAGTAAATATTGTTAAGCAGGCTGTGTGCAGATGTTTTACTGATAGGTTCATGTTTTGTAAAGTATTTTGTAAAGATTGGAAATGCGTGGGAATATTGAGTGGTTGTTTTTATGCAGTCCGTTATGTAGACAATATGACCGAGTGGGGTGAGAAACCCAACGATGTATTGTAATTATAAGAAACGGACTGGTACGTCAGTCCTGAAGTTCACTTCATTGTAGACAGTTCTTTTTCAATAAACCTATACTTGTAAAGTTACTTGATCTGTGATTTCATTTAGATATTACCAACATCTTATATCTACCGTAGTACAATACAAATACCACGATACTACAAATATTAAACTGTGAGCACAGGTATTAAGTTTGGTTTTAGTGGGGAGTGGCAATCCCACATTCTTGGCGACTCAAGTATAGAGCTACAGTTTATTACCTACTAGGTACTTATTACATAACTCACGTCAGCTATTTTCAAAGTGTAACTATAATAATTGTTTAATAATTTTATAAATTGGTTCCGACGAAAAGATGTACAAAAATAATACGCTTTTCCTGGTAATTTTCACAGAAAAATATAAATTGTAGCTATCTTAAGTGACATCCGCATGACATCCGTGTCCCTGGCCACCCTAGCGGCAGAGCACTGAACACAATCTAAATCGCATTTAGATTTATCTGAGCTCAGTTCCGACTTTCTTTCTTCCGCGACACACGATTTACGTGCAACGAGACTGCAACCTGGCAACCTCTCCGAACACCGGCCATATTTCTTCATTAATTGTAATTCATTTCCTTACTTACAAACATTCAAATATCTGTAATACAAACATTGGGAGATTAATTTACATCTCTGCAGGTAACACTATGTTTTCATAAGGTAGGTAGTAGGTAGGTAGGTACTAGGTAATCGTAGATCATCTCTCCCACTTTTGTATCTAGACAATTTCACCACACTGGGAGATTCTTGTTCCCTGAAGCAAGATGCTCGTTGATTTTAGAAAGGGAACTTCAGTCTTCTCTTGAGTCTAAGATTTGCGGTGCTTTGTCTGTCAGCTCTCAGGACTCATTTCAACGGTTTTGAGGGACTTCCTTAGATGGAAAACCTCAACACAACTTGGACTCGAGAATGAATGGTGCCCTTTGTATCCCGTCAATCCAACTCACTGCAATGGACTTGACAATCGAAATGACGAGTGGGTAGGTACTTAGTATAGTGTCACATTAGTTTTATAGATAGGTAATACATTCTGAGGCAGTCCACTGTTCACGGTCATGACGGATGAGTCTACGGGCTGTCGACACCACTTACACGGCAATTAGCTGGGTGTAATCGTGTGGATAACAGAATAAGTTGGCGGAGTCGGCGCTCCAGCGGCCGCCGTATAAGGCCGCGCCGCCGCCGGTGACGTCACCGTCCGCGATCGCCTCGCGTCACCGTGCCGCACCGCGGGCCCACGGCCGCCCTGCCATTCATAACACATTGTTTCCAAATTTGAGATAATTTAATATTTCCTTTAAAACCTGTTTTTCTGAATTGTCTTAGTAGGTAGGTATGTTAATGGAACTAAGTTCCATAGCGCGGCATAGCGCACGGCCGGTCAGTCAGACCAAAGAAAGTAAAATTGTAACCATCACGAAATTCTTGGAATAGAAGGTTTATTATCGAACAGTATTATCATACAATAATGTTAACATAATCCAAATCTGAGAAGCTCTCTGATCAGTTCGTAACTACAAATGATTTGATACAATCTCATATTTTAAAGTCTGGAAAAGGGGAGATAGGTACTTTATCAAATCTATCGATAATTGGCTAAATACTTACACCAAATGGGTGCCTTCTACAAGCAAGACGCGCAATAACCACGTGGTTCGAGGACGAGAGATTACTCAAGTCGTCCATATTCCGCGGCTCCACTCGCATGATTTATTGCCGTGAAACACAACAAAAGGATGTTTATGGCGCGGTCGCCGACGCATCACTTCGGATCCATAAAACTTTAAATGTCGTTTTCATCTGACATTATTTATTGTTCTTAATGTAAAACGCTCCAACATGTCTACGGAACATAAAAACATAAATAAGAATTATTAGCATAATTACATTACTCAGAGCAATCACAATTAACAGGCATTGATAACTTGAGGATAGATACGGAAGAAAAAATTGTTCTGATTCATTGGAGGATAATATTATAAGAAACTATCAACTTTCTATTTGGTTGTTACGGAAATAAGAAAAATTGAAGAAAAATGGTATAGGTAAAGGTATAATTTATAACAACGAGAATGTCGGCTTTAGGGTGCGGTTCCACTGAGGCGGAGCGGAGCGGAGCTGTGCGCGATTCACCAATCACATGGCTTGAAATGTTGAAATCCACATCTCATTGTGCCTCGTGTGGATTGTGTGCTCCTCAATGGAACCGCATCCTTAAGGTACACGTATCCACCGACACACAGAAGCGTTTTTGTGACTAATCCGTCACCCATCCTACTACCGACTGCGCCCACTGCTCCTGAACTCATGTGATAACTTAGGAGCAAAGTGCCTAGTAGTGGAATCTTAATGAGTAGCAGCTTGCAGCCAGGACGTGCCGTGTGTGTAACGTTACGTGCGCTTGTCGTGTCGCCGGCGCGGCGGCCGGTCGTGCGCGAAGCGTGAGACGTGCGCACGCGCAGCCACCGCGCCGCCCGCGCCGGCTCGGATGCGACCATGCGACCGCTCACCGTCACTACCAATACTACACTTTACTACTTCATGTGCCATGGTCACGTAGCAAAAATGATGTGTAAGACACGACAAACTTACCTATTGAATTAATAATAATTATAATATCTAAAATTAAGATTCAGATTTTCCAAGGAGTTTCTTGCACATTTATCTCTCTCATTTTAAAATTTATTGAACTTACTTGAAAACATTTCTAAGTTCTGTGTCCGTTACGTCGGCTACCTTCAAGCTCCATCTCAAGTTTCCCCCGAACACAACCGTCAGTCAGCCCGTACTGCGACCGTACGGAAAAGGAATATATTTGATTGCAATCTCGAGCCCCGCCAATGATCGCTGTCCCGATAGTTTATTGTACAACTATAAACTATGACATCTTGTGACTCTGCAACCCGTGCGTTTACCAGCGACATGGCAAATATTATGCAAGGACCTGAGCCGCACAAGATTCCTTAAGTCTCCTAGATCAAGATTCCTGATTAGATTACATTTACGAGAAGGATGTTATCACATTCTCCGGTTAGAAAGAGGATGCTTACGTCAGTAATTGTGCAACCCGCGCCGTAACACCATGATCCGTTCAGCTCAATCAGAAGCGGTTCGAAAGTAGACTTGCCATGTAAGGCTGATTTTTAAAAGTATACGAAACTAATAATAATTATTAGAATTTAATGCTTTATTGCCAAAGGGCATAGCGGTCAATCACCGGTGCTAATATCTAAACCTTTTTTTTTAATTACGTCAGTATTCTAATTTTTTCTTAAAGGAAATGTCCACGAATCGTCAGCGACGATGCTTAATTTTCATGGGCGATGGTGACCGCTTACCATCAGATGGCTCATCTGCTAACTGGTCCATCATTTACATAAACAATACGTTTCTGAAAGTTTGTCATGTCTCCTCGCAGCATGAATCAGGAGAAGCTGTGGGCGGGACCTTGCAGCGATCGAGCCAGTCTGACGCTGGCTCATTTGAATAACCATTACTATACGTTATTACTAATACCTATTCATTGAAGGACTTTGTTATTTAATTGATACATTGATTTTATGAATCAATGTTATTTACATCGCATTTATGTCACCTATTACTTACCTACTATACCTACCTACCTTTTTACTACAGGCGACCCGTATGGTGAAATGTTGGAAATGTATGTGTCTGTGTGTGTCTTGTTGTTGGGTGTTGTTGGTGGGCACTGATGACCATCTCATTACATACAAAAATCCTAGGGAAGTAGAGCTCTCTAAGTGTCCTGTATTCATTCATCTATTTAACAATTTTCTATTGACTGAAGATTAAATAAAAGAAGTTGACTTATATCAATCATAAAAAACAGCAAACACTATAAACTTGTTCCCTGATGAATTATAAGTTAAAAAAATACGTTGCATTGCAAAGTTTTTCGAAATGCGGTGATAACAATCCGAACGTCCTTTGATAAAGTCTCCGAAATAATGTCGAGTACCTAAAGTAAGTACTCGGCGACCTCACTGGCCTACTTATTGAATAAGTTATGCGGCTGCGCCAAGGGTAGCGGCTTCGATCCCGAGATGGACATGCGAGTGCAATAATTTTTTCTTAGTCATCGTCGAGGCGTCGATATCGGTCCATCTGTCACGCTCCAAAATCCAAAGGTAAGGCTTACCTCGACTTCATTACAAAAATATTTTTCTCGTATAGGTGAGACCTACGTACAAACGATACAGTTTCAGCGCGCAATAACAGCCAAATGTTTTTTCCCTGAAGCTAGTGGTACTCGTAGGTGGAACTGAAGTTCCGGGACCGCCCGGGACTCTCGGTTCAGGATTCCAACGTTCAACTTTCACGGCTATCAATGCTATTATAGCATTTAATTATCACTTGATTCAACGGAGAAAAACACCACAAGGAAACCTATACACTTGGGAGGTTTCAATAATGTGCACTACGGTTCGGTCAGCCAATCCGTACCTGACCAAAGAGCTGGACTGCACCTGGGTTGCGAATCTTGCGATGAAGATGGTGACATCGTTATTATGTAGGTATTAGGTACTTAGCTGGTTTGCGTTTTATTGTGATGTAGTAGTTGATGGTAGTTGCGATTCTGCGATAACTTCCCGCAGTCACCTTTAAAAGTCAAGTTAGAAACCTTTGATATTCTGTTCAAATACTTGTTTAAATATTTACCGAATAACAATAACGGCGTAAATGTGAATGTTGACGGTGTCCATGTAAACTATGGACTAAGTTTATATGTGACCGTACTGAGTCGACCTTGAATTCGGTAGCCCAGCAGTCATGTTACCCCTGCTAATAAGTTGTTCTTCGTGGAATGATAAAGGATTTGATTATACTTATTGTTATATACTTATTGTTACTTAAGTTGTTAATATTTCTTCCGTGAAGCCCACAAGTCTAGCTCCCATCCCTTGCTTGAGTCAGCTGCGAAAACTCGTCGCGTTCCGGACGTGAACTTGTGCGTGGTTAGACAGTGTTTTCATTCCTTCGTGTCTCGAAGATATTTTTTCGTCCATAATGCATTAGAGAATCCTTCAGTGTTCCTGACGTCCATGATCAGTGTTCCTCACCGCCTGCTCTGCTGCTCTTTTGGTGGCTACTCTACTTACATAATCTAATACTCTATTTAATTTATTTAATTATTTAATAATCTATTTAATTATGTGATTTGTCGCTGATTGATCCTACCGCTTAGATGGAATTAAGATCTCGCTTTCTACACCAGCTGTGCGCTAACTTAGCATTAGGTAGAGCTTAGTAACTTAGATATCGGTTTACTTTAATTGAATTAATACGTCGTGGCGCCCCTTCCTGATCCATTTGCCGCCTATCGTGTTTCAACTAGATCGTTTATTGACTTAAAACATCACCATCATGAGTTTTTTCTTATACCAATGACCTACAGTACAACCTGAACTACCGCTGGTGGAATAATCAAGATCGAAAATTCAAGCGATTAGTGGAATTATTTTGTTAATGTATCCAGTAAGAATCCGCTAGTGTCCTAACAACAATAAGAGCGGTGGTCGGCGGCATGTCGCAAGTGTCGCGCGTTGTCGCAACGGCCCGCGGCCGCCACCCGACACCCCGACCGCGGTGCCCCGGAAATCAGAATAGCCACCGCCGCCGCGCCGTGCCATACTCGTACCTGCGCAGCCTGCGCTCTTGCACCAGTCACCAGACTCCCTGCTTGCGAAACGCGGCCACCGACATAGGAAATTGATTTCATGAGAACATGTTGGTATGGGCTGCTAAACGTTACCTAAACGAGATCATAAGAAACAATTTTTCAACATCAACAGTTCGCGATCAGCGTTGAGTTGATCAACGCTTGGCGTTGTGTGCGTCTGTCTAGTTTAGTCATTTGAGGTTAATGGACCACTTGTAAGCGAGTCTACTTATTGACCGCTCCCTAAGTGCTTAGTTTTAAAACACCTAAGTATCTGCTGTTCAAACAATTACCTGTCTACTTCTCTGATAGCTGGCTGACAAACATTAGAAGCTTTCAGTTGGCCAGCCGCGGGCTCGGCGTCATTAGTGCCAGTACCTTCATATTGTTTACGGCCAGCCTTAAAAGCTCCGCGAGGACAATAAATCACTTTCCTCACTAATAGATCGCGGGCGAAAGTGAGAGCAGTGACAAAAATGTGGGAGACGTCGTGAGAAGCACGACCGCTTGACAAATGGTGTCCAGACGCTCGGAGCCCGGGTGGTCGGCAAATTGGGTGATAAAATTAATATGGCAGTTTGTTCAAAAGGTTACGACAGCGGCTTAATGGTACAATAGTAGACTCGTGATGATGCTGATGAGAATAAACTAATGAAATATAATACCTATTAATGACTTACCTTGCAGTTCCGGCTGGATTTTTTAAAGGATACTTTTATCTTACGAGCAGTGGGCTACATCGTTGAACCCAAGCCAACCTTCACCGGTCTCTGTATCGCTGTATTTAATCAGGCTCATGGTTCGTCAGAGGCCCGTCAGGCGCATTTGGATTTTGCTGATCAAAATCGTCAATACGATATATACTTAGGCACATTTTCAATTCCTCACGTCAGCTGATCTCATTACGTACTTATGACTAAATAGCAGGATTATTTATTTGTAATGCAAGTACATATTTATTTAGTATTGTTCAATTACTCAATATGGGCCAGGGACGGTGCCGTCACGATAGTTCTCGGAGCGCTCGTTTTCCTGCGCCTGCGCTGTCTGCTACGGAGAATTGGTCCATATTAGGCCGCACCAGTACGCAGAGCCACTTGTTCACAGGTTCACTAATACAAACGACCGTATTAACATAATTAGGTTTCGTTTTGAAGCGCAACTATGGAATGCTTATCCCATGTATAATTAATAAGGTATATTAATTAAATGCAAAAAAGAGCACAACGAATCATCATAATAACATGGATATTGTTTCTCAATTTCTGTTTCCTCCGCTGCGTTACAGTCTCCTCATGTTTGTTTACGACCACATGAAGAGTAGAACTGTGGTAGAACGTTCATCGGCCTTTAAAACTTCGTCATGGCATCTAGAACTCTCGATAAAATATAGGTTTACATACGCCTGTGCCTACATCATAATTATGAGGTACCTATCCCTGCAAAATGTTTCATGATTCTGTATTCCATTAGCAGGCTGGGCGTCTTCCGCCAGTCTGTAAAAGTTAGCGTTCTAAAAATATTTTATTATTATTAGGTAGGTATACCTACTCAACAAGAATCTCCCGGTAAGGTCGAAAAATAAATCCGCAAAAGGAAGGTAGACCGGAATGCTCGCCGAAAACGGCAAATGCAAACGAACAACTTATCGAATTTACTCATGCAGGAGTTAACCGCGGCGTATTAGGGCATGCGTGGGCGCAGATCTTCGGCGTCTAGAGGAGCTGGCAACGCTTTAGCGACTTTTTATGTGCAGGTCGTGGGACGCCTCATAAGTGTGATTTAATGGATCACTTCAGCCGAATATCTGATGGACGTGGTATGCTAATATGTTTTGACGATTTATTAGACAAATCCTTTCGCGATTCTGCGTCTGCGGATAATTTGTACATAGCAGAGTTTATTTATAGCGCTGATCAGCTCTATCTTATGTCTTGCGGAATAAAAGATCATTGTTTTGTACTTGAAACGATGATACCAATCATAGAAATACCTACTCGTAGGTAAAGGATATGTCGAGGAGTTTTGCTTGTTTTAATTTCTTCTACCTAATCTAAAAGATGTTTATCAAAACTAACATGTCGACCGTAACGCTATAGTAATACCTAAATCAAAGCGTTAATAAATAATTTGATTCCTCATTCCTGAACAGGTAGTGTTTCTGGTGAATTGATTGTTCCTTATTGTGCATTTTTCTTACATCACTGGATCCTTATGCAATATTGTAACCCTTACAGTAGCACTTTTATATAATTAAGATAAGACGATACGTCTTGTACTGAATGTGGCCTTGTCCCAGTCCCGCGCCGCCGCAGGGTTGTCGCTTCCACTAACTTACATTACTTTAACTTTTAACACAGTACACACAGGACATGAATAACTTAACCTCGTTTATATTGGCGTCATTTAGCGGTATTTACTTCAGCGCACCAGCTAAGATTTTGATTAGAGACTAGGAACAAACAGCCTTTCATTCAACTTAGACTGGCTGCAACTCATAAATAACCCAGCCAGCCACCCAGGTGGATACCTACCGACCGCCTGCACTTGCTTATCTTTGCCGATCACTCAGGATCGATGCGAGCTGCTGAGTTGATGAGCCATGATGAACCCTCCAACCTTGCTGAGCTTTAAATGAGGAAGTGTCATTTCTTCCCTTTCTTTGTAATCAAGGTTTGTAGCGGCAACTAGGTAGGTAGCAAACATTGCGACCGTAACCTTACGTTATAATGGCTGTGGGGTGAAATTCATAGAAACCAATTGCTACCAACTTGCTCCAGAATACAGACACTATGATTTTTTACTGTTACAAAAATCCATCTCATTTCTTCTTCCCAAAATAAACCTAATGTATGATACCAAACTGGACATAACACATATTTTTTATGAAACAGGTTACAATAAGCATGTTATAAGTGTCTAAGTGTTAGGTCCTTCTAGAGGTGAACACTGCATGCACTAAATATATTATACTTCAATATTAAAGACTTAAAGTTAACAATTTAAATTTTTAACAATTTAATTTTTTATCTAACATACTCATATAATTTTATTCGAAGACGATTCTAATCATCTACATTACACGATACGCCCATGATTTTTGTAAGATAGCGGCATTTACAAGTTTTATTCGCAATGCCAATATAGTGGAGTTCAACCCTACTGGCAGGACTGCATACATCATTCCTTATAAGCAGCGCCAAAGGTTGGGCAGATTGGATGTGGTGCGGTGGCGGCCGCGCTCGCCGGCCTTCGGCTCCCGGTACTGCTCGCTACGTTCTCACTACACCAATTTAGAAGTAAGGACCATTAAATTAGCTGATATTGAAAGAATATACTTACCTACCACATCGCGTAACTATATATCGCATAATTCTATCTGCAACGAAACGACACTTCGTGGCCATCGTTAGAGCTTCACATCCTTTGGAGGATAGTTGGATGGGTGGACAGTACCTACCTATTCAGTGTTCAAGGAAATGAAATTATCTTCACTGGAGCAAGATTTATTGCGAGCCACAACATACACAGCATAATGTAGAGATGAACATGATACAATTTTAAGTCATGACAAACAATAGCAGAAATAAATTAAAAGTCATAAAAGCATAGAAATAGTTATTTTAAGAAGGCTGCGGAAAAATTACGGTTATGACAAAGTACCTATATATGTAATTGGACATAATAATATACAATCTACGTAGTATCTCTACCCTGTCTGTGGTAGAGTCCCATTAGAGTTCTGGGACATGTCACAAGGATGTTTGCTTGAGCATAGCAGCTGGTCTCAACACGCTTCATGAAGAAATACAATATTGCTCAGAACGACTTGGGTCACGGAAGACTTAGCTCCGGACTATCCCTACTTACGGGTTCTTGGAGCTAGGTACCGACTGCGTACATGTGTTTTATTCAAGATTGGTGTACAATGAGTCAGTCGGCCAAGCAGGTACAATGCGCTGACGCTCCGGGGGGAGGGGACGGGGGGGGGGCGTCACGCTCGGCGCGCGCACACCCGCTGCCCTTGCTCCAGCCGCGCTCCTGATCACTTCACGTTTACTACCTGTTAGGTTTCAGGTGTCTACTGCTTTTTAAATCACTTGTAAAGAAACATTCATCTGATTCACCCATTTGTTCCCTCCGCATCTTCGTTCATAGAAACTTATAACTTTTGGTTGGTACCCGCATCCAAAACAATTGCCGTTCATTTTTTAACAGGCGTTCTGAGAATTTCATATTTAGGTACACCATTTTAGCGTTTTGGGGGTCACGTACCTATATTAAAACGCAGCCATACCTACATAGGTAGTTTATTAAAAAGAGGTTACGTTTATTTAAAAGCAAATTAAAAAAGTAAGTCAATATAAACAATTGAACACTTAACTGCATAGTTATTGAAAGCTTCACTGTCTATCTTTTACGGCGTTCATTACAGATGAGGTACTTGTACTCGATTTCTACACGTTTCTATTCCAAAGCGCCAGATTGTTATTGTACAACAACACCGTCGTATATTTCTTGGAAGCAGTCCGCCATTTTTGGTGGTATAATAGCAAAAAATCAGCAACACCGCCGACCTCAATCCGATGCACTCTCGTCGACAGGATAATCGAATCATTACCAAATGTCGGTGCCGCCACACCGCGCTGCACGGCGAGCGGCGAATCGGCGATACCTAGATCAGTGAGCAAATCGCCTTCCAGATAAGGCGAAGCGGGTGTCGTGACATGTCCAAGCTCGCGTGACACAGATAGGCCCTGACCATACCGGGCGCGGACAGATGGTCGCGCCGTCCGCCGCGCCGCACCGCCGCGCCGCCGCGCCGGACGACAGCGACAGCTGCGGAAAATGGCGCATCGGGAGAAAAGACCCTAATCAAATTGGAAACTGAGCGGAAAGGTATAAAAGAGCTACATGAAAATTAATTTGTTTCTAAGTCATTTCTCTTATCCAAGAATTTATGATTAGATGAACAACAACTAGGTACATCATTATCTTTATACTTACTAAATAAAATTTATCATTGTTTGTAACACGCTGCAGTCGGATATCAGTCAAGACACTTGGATTTTTGTCGAGATATATCGTTCCACGAACTCCTCGCATACCTCCAGCTGCCGCAGCCGGTAAGGCGCAGTCTCCCGCGCGTGAGCGACCACCGGTGCAGTCCTGTCCTCGTTGCAGTACTTCATGAACGTCGCCGGGTCGTCGAAGGTTTTCCGAGCTAAAGACGGCTCCATGAGTGCATAGGGGAAGATCCCCATAGGAACTAACATACCGAACAGTCTGGCCTTCTGACACCAAGCCACAAAATCGTTAAAATCGTACCCTAATATTTGCAATCTTGCCTTGGTGCTCTCGTTTATATTTTCAAGGAACGTTACGAAGTAATGATTCATGATCAGACTTTCGTAAGTTTCACGGAAGTTCCTGGAAGTGTTCAAGTACAAAAATATCATTAGATCGAACGCCGGCGGGCCGTACCGCACGCACTGATAGTCTATGAGCAGGGCGCTCGTCGGGCGACCTCCTTCATATTTAAACATTATATTGTTAATCCACAAGTCTTTGTGGATTATGACATTTAAACTAGTGCTCTCGATAAGTGATTCGCACGCCGATATGAACAACTTCACGAGAATCTCTTCCAAGTTCGCCGGATATTGGCTGCTCCTGGCAGAGAAGGTTGTGAGAAATTTATTGGTAAGTTTAGCAGCGGCAGCCAGGGCGACTCGCTGAATGTTGGGTCTGTCAACAGATCTGCATACTCCTGATTGAACGGCAGATGTCCATTGAGGGTTCTCTTTGTCTCATAGTTGGCGAATGCAGCGTGGAAGCGAGCGATGGAAGCCGTCGTGAGCAACGTGTGCTCGAGGTCCAGGTAGTCCAGTGGGGGACGCTGGCGGTACCCTCGGTGAAACAGGTCCGGCATCACCACAATATGTTCGTTGCAAATGTAGGTCTTGGTACACCAGGAATTGGAATCTGTTGAACAAATTATAAATGACTTTAACAAAGCGAAGAGAATGCTAGTTTGAACATTCAGGCGCATGAAAACCAAATTCATTTCGGAATTAGGTACAGAAACAAAATTGCTTCCCTAAGCCAGTTTCTCAGATTCTCAAAACAACCGACATCTACACCATCTATGGTATACATACTTTGTACCTTTTATCAAATACGACAATCTTTTGTCATAATATTCGCAATATTCGCAATGATATCACTGTCTTCTCACCATCGGTGTGTGTATCGTCCGCTCCCATTTTCTCAAACAACTCGAACATTAACATTTCCCTTCTGTAAAAATTTTGTTGGTCGATAATTCTTGCCTTCGGTTCGTTGGCCAAGGGCAAGATTTTTACGAAAAGATTCAACTTTCTCGTGCGATCCGCCCTTTTGACATGTAAAGTAACCCGGAAGTGATCTCCTACAAATCCGGATATGCCGGGAACAGCTGGTTTGACTTCATTTCGCTCCAGTTTCCAACCGTCTCCCACGGCCTTGTTCAAAATATGACAGACTTGTTTCATAGTCAAGATGTCTTGTAAGGTTACTACTCCACGACACTCCATATTTGACTGATATTACGGAGGAACAAGACGGAATCTATGCTTTTATGGTGTCTTTATGTAGCATGAAAAAGAGGATATCAGGGATTTCACGTAATCTCCAAATTGCTTACATCGCGAATTATTTAAGCCTTTATTGAAAAAAATCTCTAGTACCTACATAATAAGTGTCCATGTAGCTTAAGGTTTCTTGCCTTGCTTCGAATCGGAAACCTTGTTGCTCCGCTCCTTTTGATCGTAGCGTGAAGTTATAAGTATAGCCTTTCTCAATATATGGAATATTCAACACAAAAAGTATTTTTCTATTCAAATCAGTACTTCTACTAACGAGTAACTGACTGCAACAATGCTGGAATTTCATGAAATCCCTGATAATTTGCTTTTCTATGATTCCTACGACCTACGACATACTTACATCATAGGAAACTCTAGTAGTCTACTTAGTTTCTAATCAGCCCTTGTTTGAAACTTTCCCATTTGTACAGAGATTTTATGGAAATGCATAAAGATTCCGATCTGACACTCCACTTTACGCTTTAATAAGTGGTGATAACGAACATTTTCCCATGAGCTGTTACACACGCGCGCTTGATAACGTCCAAATCTTATAAATAAGTGTTTATTTTATGTAGGTAAGCGACATGTGTAGAATCAGCATGTGACATCTCCGTCAAGGTCCACAAGACTCGTGGAAGTACGCGTTGAAGTAGGTACCTAGTTGGCGTCACTACTCTGCTATTCGCTCAAGTTCCAGAACTTCTCATGACTCGCCCAAAGCATTCAGATTGATCAGTGATCACATTCCTCGAGACAAGGCAACGAAACTTTATTTTCACTTCTTGTTTAGTTTTGGATATTTACAAAAAGCAAAACTTACATTATAATAAAGTGGAAGGCCGTTTTCGCGTGAGTGATTCATGAATGTAGAGCCGAAACGACTGAGGCTAGAACTATAAAATTGGGACAATAGATAAGTTCCTACTGTGATCTGGACAGTAATAAGTACTTAGGTAATAAAAGAGAGGCAGAAAAATGTCTTTTTCGAATAGTTGGGTTGGGATGAAAAATATGACTTGGTTCGCACTTAAAGGCGCCTAACGTTGGTGTTTTCTATAAGAAACTTTTAGCGGGCGGGAATGAGGTTTTCTTCCCCGTTATTTATATAACTTTTTGAAATAAGTGCGCCGCAATTATCTTTTCGGATTGTTAGAAATTCATGGTTTTATTTTGAAAAATGAATTGTGAAAGTATAATTCCTGAATTTGAGGCGCCTTTTATTTTTTCATAGGGGGGGATGAAAACAAGGGGCAAACAAGGAGCAAGTAGATAATATTTTTACGGGTACACACTTGCCAGATTAATTATTAATCTACTATTAAAATTTAATTTTTCGTATCACGCGGAAACTAGGAAATTAAATTGATTTGGAGCTGAAGGTAGTGGGTAGTAATATTTCATTTACCTATGCCTGTGGCGCGCGTTTACTGAAGCGGAGAAGATAGATTTTGTTAGTTCTGGCTAGCACCGTCTATCGAACACAATATGTATATCTACTCTTTGCTTGTCTGTGACTTTCAAACTTCAAGATTTTTTTAAAATCCACTAAACACTACTTATATTTAGAACCTTTGAAATATAAAGTTTACCGTACTACCGTAGCCGACCTACATACCTAAGACTCAATTTAGGGACTATACATGATGGTACAGATGGTATTAAAATATTATTAAAATATTATAAGTTTAAGGAGTAGTTTTATATGTAGGGACTGTTAGGGTCAAATCACACCGAGACGAGACGCGACGCGACGCTGCGCGCAGTCTTTCAAAGAGCGGCTCAAAATAGAACTTTATTTTCTACACGAAAAGATACACATTTCATTGTGAGAAGTCAGAATACGTTGTTTCATGCAGCGCTGCGTCTCGTGACGCCTCGCGGCGTAGCGCGGTGCATCGCTACGCAGCCGTGCATCGTCGGTACGCGCGGCGTGCAGATTGCCTACTTTTACGATGCACCTCGCGCCATTGAGATGCGTCTCGCGGCGACGCGCGGCGCAGCGCGAAATCACTGGCCTCTTCCAGTATCGTTGCGTCGCGTCGCGTCTCGGTGTGAGCTGACCCTTAGTTCTTTTAGTTGATGTTAGTAATAGTTCAGTCTTTAGTAGTTTCGTACGTAGGTATGATTAAGTCCTTTCAAATATAAGCTTTGGCTAATATTGAATAATACAGATACCGTATGATTGATAACGGGTATCATTCCTTTCTGTTTGCTCATCAGAAACATGCCCTTAATACTGTGCTGTAAGGTGTAAATTGTTATGTATAAATCAGTTTTAATTTTAGATACCATTATGAAACGAAAAGTAATAATTAAATAATAGAAATCTATCGGTAAACATAAGTGCTGAATATAAAGCATGCTATCGCAGGGGCGCTCGAAACTGCAAGATGGAGTGCCGCGCAGATAAGACGGTAGAAGAGATCCTGTCGCCGAAACAGGTCCATTGCATACTGCAGCAAGCCGTGGGAGACGGCTGGCGGCTGCTGGGCTCGCATGTCCAACGGGCCTCCCACGGTCTCTCGGGCTTTCTGGGAGACCACTTCCGAGTCACGTTTGACGTGATAGTTGGCGACAGCACGAACAAAGTTAACCTCTTCGTGAAGACCGTGCCCTTTTCGAACGAACCCAAAGCGAAGTTTATCGAGGAGAACTGCTACTTCAAGAGAGAGAGGATAATGTTCGAGTTGTTTGGGACGATGCAGGCGGACGCAGACGGTGAGTGATTTCCATACAGTGATCTCGAAGATCAAAAACTGTTTGGCGTTATTGAAAGTCAGATGAAACTAGCGACAGTTATTGACATAATATATCGACAGAAACTGACAAAATTGCATCACTTGTGTTAAGACGCTTGTTTACTGGTATTGTGTTCGAAGAATTGGCCACCGTGATGCTTCAAATAATAGGCACTACTTTCTCCCTGTCCCCAAACACCACAAGTTTTATTCTATGCATTTGTTTTAAAATTAATCATTATATACCGTAACCATAATTTTCTATTGACAAATGTTGAAAGTTTCGTCAACTGTAATAGATGTGCGCAGATGGTGCGCAGCGCCTAAATATTATTTTATTCAACAGATTCGAACCCGTGGTGCGCGACAGCCTACTTGTGTACCGATAACAACGTGGTGATGCCGGACCTGCTGTACCGCGGGTACCGCCAGCTGCCTCCGCTCGACTACCTCGACCTCAAGCACACGTTGCTCACGACGGCGTCCATCGCTCGCTTTCACGCCGCATTCGCTAACTACGAAACAAAAAGAGCCCTCAATGGACATCTGCCGTTCAGTCAGGAATATGCACATCTTCTGAAAGAACCCACGTTTCGTGAATCTCCATGGCTACACGCAGCTGCGAAGCTGACCAAAAACTTCCTTACCACCTTCTCTGATAAATGCTCCCAATACCCTTCGAACCTGGAAGAAATTCTTCTTAAATTGTACATACGAGCCTGCGATTCTCTCACCGAGAGCAACAGCTTGAACGTCGTAATTCACAAAGACTTGTGGGTGAACAACATCATGTTTAAGTATGAAGGAAAAACCCCAGTGAACGCTTTGCTCATCGACTTCCAGTGCATCCGGTACGGGCCGCCGGCGTTCGATCTCACCATATTTTTATACTTGACCACCTCCAGGAGCTTCCGCAGAAAGTACGAGTCCATGATATTTAGGCATTACTACGTGATCTTCTCAGAAAATATAGACGACAAGACGAAGGGGCGATTACAAACCCTAGGCTACGATTACGACGACTTCATCGGATGGTGCCACAAAGCCAGGATGTTCGGCATGGTGGAGACGATAGGAATATTTCCGTACGTCCTGATGGAACCGTCCTTGGCTCAGAAGAACTTCGACGACCCGGCCACGTTCATGAAGTACTGCGACGAGGATAGGACGGAGCCGGTGGTCGCTCACGCGCGGGAGAGCGCGCCCTACAGGTTACGGCAGCTGGAGGTGTGCGAGGAGTTCGTTGATCGATACGTTTTGGAACGATTCGATCAATAAGTTTCTAGTTGTTTAATTCGTGATTTATAATGTACCTGTGTAATTTTGTAAATAAAATAATTAAGTTGTTGTATGGTTTTACATTCTTCCCTTAGGAGACATACCTAAATCTGTTAGCATATGGAACAATGTTTGCATTGCTATTTATAAAAGACGATCGATCTAATAGTTGTTGATCTGTTAAGATGGTCGATGGAGGATTTGTTTAAAGGAGATGTTTCAAAATGTATGGAGCCCCGGCCACGACTTTGTACACCATACTCAAAAATGGAGAAGCACAATTAAAACAGTTTTCAATCATCCAATTCCTTTAAATTGCTTTAGTTTGGTGGTACAACACAAAAATGTACACGTAAAATTGCAACACAAAAACTAAAATCCATCATGGCGGTAAGCTGTCATCACATGTCACGTTGGTTGATTTGATTGAAGTTTGACATATGTACCTACATTTCTGTCATGTTGAGGTGACAGTAGCATAGAGTCTATGGACAGTAGACAGTTCGTGATCTATGATCAAATGATGATCAATGACAAATTGGCAAGACGCCATGTTGAAACGTGATAAAAGTGAATGATAAATACAATTTTTGTACCAGAAAAGTATGCATTTAAGTAGTTTTATCTTTATTTTTCTCGAATTCCATGGATTTTTCTCGATTTTTCGAGGTACTGTACCTATTGTGGGCCAGATTTGAAACATCTCCTTTAAACCTTTTTAAAAGGAGGTGTTATAATATAAGTGTGATCTATTTGTGGCACGGTAGCTATCAAAAGGATAGACCGATATCGATGCAGTTTCTTCCATTTGAAAGCCAGTTTTCTTGCGAAGATTTTAGCGTATATTTTAAGGTTTATTGTATGACTGCAATGCATTTGGAGTTGCTATTAAGGACTTCGATCGGGTCGAGCGGGACTAGGAGGGGCTACATCTACTTCGTACATTTAATGAAAGCAAGCGCGCTCAGAGAATCATCTCAACGAGGCAATAACAACAACGCCATATTTTTAAAGTTTATTAAAATGCTAAAACATGGTTCTTATAAAATGCATCGTCTAACGACCGCCACGTTTACATTGAACAATAGTTTTACATTGAACTACATTATAATATTACGACGGGCTGGAAGTTATAACTATGGGCCGGTTCCGCCGCGGACCGCGACACTAAATGCACCTACAGTGCCACAAAATTATCTGACCCGGTGGCAAAAATTTGAACTAAGTAATGCAAATGTTATACTGTTGTCAGACAAAGACAAAGACAGTAGCGCTCATCTTACCGGGTCAGATAAGTTTGTGGCACTGTAATTCATTTTTACAGCAATTATAAAAGTGAGCGACCCCAAAGCTGTCCGCGGCGAGGCGAGCCCCTGCGCCCTAACTAATCAAATGCACCCGCCAGAGGCCGTTGCGATACTCGGACACGTTAACAGTTAACAATAACATCAGTACATTACAATTTACACTACGTAAAGCTTACTTGGAAGATTCGTTTCGTTGGAAGACACGACCGACGCTCTATAATTACTGCGAGCACTCACATGCGCGCGAATATTGTACAGTGTACGAATTGTCACAGCTTTGACCGCTGGGATAGCCACCAATGTATCAAAAACTTCACAAAATAATTTTAAGTTACATACTACACTTATGGGTTCGTGAATTCGCGCGAATGTGAGCGAGCGGCTTTTTGGTACATGGGGCGGCAGGAAAACGCACACTATATTATACCATACCGCAGCGGCCATCTTACACTTGTAAATACTATAATAGTTGGCACCTGAGTTAATACTTATAATCTAAAATTGGCTAGTATCCTATGAATAAAATAATAAATTTACAATTACATCTTTTTAACTTTTGTTGAAGCAATAGCATTTAATATCAAAAAATATAATGAATTTCAACCTCCCCATTTAACAAATATTCTACTTTAATAAACAATATCAGGAAAATAACATTATGTAATATATCTAACATAATAATGTGCAATATTGCTAACTCATATTTAACAAATCTATAAGCATACGTCTACTGTTGCTGCCAAAATAAAATTAGTTTAAAATAATACTAAACAAAAAATCAGTAACATACAACACTATAGCGTTCTAATGGCTGCATCGGCTTCACAACTCCCGTTGCAAGCCAAGCCTCGGAGGAAGATGCTGGAAGACAGTCGAGGAACCAACTGGAACTCGCATTACATTGGTACATTTTTAACAGAGTCAGCTACTAAATTGATAGTTAGAGAGCGATTGGCATAATTTTCTTGTCTGGTACTATTTAAATGTCTTGGTACTAATTTTATCAATGCTTCATAAAATATTCGGAGATTCGTGTCAGCTAGTGTTGCCAGGCATCCGGATAAACTCAGTGTTAGCTTTTTGATTGCCTGTCCGGTCAAAATAAGGCTCATCTCACACAACGTTATTTATGAGCTATGCGACTGCAACGCAATCCGAAATTTGTATGTATCTGACACTTTTCACTGACAGGAGACGCGTCTACGATGTGACTCTTGTCAGTCAAAAGTGTCAAATACACAGAATTTTGGATTGCGTTGCAGTCGCGTAGCTAATGAATAGCGTAATGTGAGAAGTGCCTAAATAGTATCCGGCCTGTTAGGCTTTTCACATTTGAATCATAGTCACTTTGCAAAGCGCTTGGATATAATATTCGAATTTAAAGTGTTCATAAATGTTTACGTACAATAAAAATATTATTGTTACTGATGTTTATGGCTTTTTAACCCAAATGTCTGGCCAAATTTTTCTGCTGTCTGAATTTAAAGTTAGGCGAGCTGGCAACCCTAGTTCAGCCGTCAGGTGTCGGCGAGCAGCGGCGCGAGGTGTCGCAGCGCTTGCGCGAGCGGCGCGTGCGGCGCGTGCGGCGCGTGCGGCGCGTGCGGCGCGTGCGGCGCGCGGTAGTGGTGCGGCGCGGAGGGCGGCGGCGGCACGCGCCAGGCGACCACGTGCTCGCGGCCCGTGGTGCGCGAGGCGGCCACCGTGAACAGGCGGCCGCGCTCCCAGGCCGCGCGCAGCGCCGCCAGCACGCGCCGGCCGGCGGGCGCGTCCGGCAGCAGCGAGTGCCGCGGGAACCCCACCGCGTAGTACGGCGCGCCCGGCAGCGGGTGCCGCGCCGACTGCCGCCCCGACTGGAAGCTGAGTGGGTGTTTCACTCTATTATTTTGTGTTTTTACTGAGTTAACAGATATAGTTTATACGAAATTAAATGCTTATCGTCTATCTGATCCTATTTGTACATTTTAGCAACATCTGATAAGAAGTTTTCGGATTATCTGTACTTACCGATATTGCGATATTGTTGGCTTGACTAACGAATTGAGTTATACGGATGTCCAAACGGAACGAATGGTTAAATTATGTGTAATTTTTTTGAAAACATTCTGTAAATAGCAACCCGCTCAAATGCATGATTTGGTATTCGTTTCAGCATGTACCATAACTATTATGAACCTTAATTAATTACGAATTAAGCTTTACAGGACGGGGTACACGAACGTTGTACTGAGACTAACTTGTATGTGATGAGGATGGAGCCGACTGTTTTGAGACTAACTTGTATGTGATGAGGATGGAGCCGACTGTTTTGAGACTAACTTGTATGTGATGAGGATGGAGCCGACTGTTTTGAGACTAACTTGTATGTGATGAGGATGGAGCCGACTGTTTTGAGACTAACTTGTATGTGATGAGGATGGAGCCGACTGTTTTGAGACTAACTTGTATGTGATGAGGATGGAGCCGACTGTTTTGAGACTAACTTGTATGTGATGAGGATGGAGCCGACGTCGGGGAAGCCGGGCAGCGCGGCGGGCTGGCGGCACCACGCCATGGAGCCGGGCGGCTGCTCGCCCGCCGCCAGCGCCCCGCCCCCCGCCACCAGCGCCCCGCCCCCGGCCACGCCCCCCGCGCCGCCCCCGCCGCACTCCTGGCACGCGCCGCACACCGCGCACTCCGTGTACGGACTCTGTTGCCAACATTACAATACAACGTCACCGATGATTATGTTACTGTTAGCTTTCATCCATTAAACTTAGTGGCCGACAGCGCCCTCCTAGTAGTCACGAAGGAATTCGGATAATAAGTTGTTGTATAGTAAATAAACAAGAAATATACCTCGGCGTCCCTCTGTGTGGCGTGCTGGGCGGGGCGCGACCAGTCGGCGTTGCCTCCGCCGCCCCACGGACACGGCGACAGGGACAGCTCATCTGAAACATAAACAAGACTATCATTTACCACCGACCTTTCTAAATTTACATTCAAACAATTAGCCCTTATTATAATCCAAATCAAGACGTCAAGAAAGAAGAATACCTACATTTGCTGGTCCTTCGAGCCGGATTGTAATTACGAAGGTATTACAATCCACATCAAGACGTCAAGAAAGAAGACTACCTTACTACATTTGCTGAAGACTTCGTCACGTTCCCGACTTACCATCAGAGCGGTTGTCGGACGCGGGCGGGGGGTCGATGGCGGGCAGCGCGGGGTGCGCGGGGTGCGGGGGCGGCTCGAACACGTCGTCGCTGCCCGTGCTGCAGTTCAGCAACTCGCCAACCGAAGTTTGCTGCAAACCAAAGTACCCGTAGGTTATCTATGCTCGGGGACAAATACAGTCGAACCCACAACAGTCGAACAACTGTGTTACAAACTAAAGTAAGATATCGGACCACGCGTACAAGGAGTACATAATTTAAATCATTACAAGTTGTACACCACGTGAGCTAACACGTCACGTCACCTGCAAGCTCTCCTTGCTCTCGTGGCTGAGGTAGGTGGAGACGGTGTCGACGCTGTGGCGGCGGCCCGAGCGCGTGCTGCCGCACTCCGTGTCCGTGTGTGGCGCGTCCTCCGCCCGCGCCTCCCGCACCCCGCGCTCGCCCCGCCCCTCGCCGCGCTCGCCCCGCCCCTCGCGCCGCGCCGCCGCGCCGCACGCGCTCTTGTTGTTGTTACCTATGGAGATTCACCATGTTAGATGGTTATTTCGTTGATTGGTAGTAGAACTGTTAATAAACGAATATAATCTTACTAAATATATTGAGGTTGTGCAGTATCTGACGCGCCAGGCCGGGCTTGCGGTCCCGCGGGGAGGCGCTGCGGGCGCCGGGGCGCGGCGCGGGCGCCGGCCGCGCGCACTGCGCCGACTGCACCGAGCGCACCGACTGCACCGAGCGCACCGACTGCACCGAGTGCACCGACTGCACCGATTGCACGCTCGACCCCGTGTGCTGCTGCGGAATGCGCGGCCGCCGACCTGCTCAACAGTTATTAGTATGAGCACGTGAAAAATTGTGCACCATAGCTGGTGCGCCAGTGATCTCAACCATGAAGCAAATATAGAGAGGAGACGGCCTAGGCAAATGTGCACTGTGACTCAACTAGGTCCTGACGTCATCACAGTGGGCGTGGCCTTAAGTCAGTCTACTGACGGCTCTCACCAAATAAATTTTTACTCGACGTTAGATGGCGGCACTTTGTATCAGGGGAAATAAAAATGCATAGGTGCGTAGAGCTAACAGTTACTATATCTTGATAATCATACGTACTGAAATTCGTCCTACATTAATTCCTAAAGAATTTTTTACCACCAAATATTATTTTTCTAGTTTTTATAATCATTTTGTAAACACTGCCATCTATTGACAACTACTTACAACAACAAAAACACAGGGCCGTATTTAGAATCCATCTAGCGTGAGATAGTTGAACTACGTAGTAAAGTCGATAATGGGCGGGATCTTGTTAGATCCCGCCCATTTCTTTATCCCCCTCGCCCCGCAAACCGTCACGCGATCTTTCATAGAGAAATCTACATATAACGTCTCCTCTCTATATTTGCTTCATGATCTCAACCTTCTCTAGCTAAATGTGATGTAGAAGCTACATCACATTTAGCTTGGAATTTGAATACAATAATCAGGATTCTTGACTAGCACCATGTAGCTCATTTGTAGGCTGCAACATCTAATGGTTGCGAAGTTACCTTCGACGGGCATCCTCTCTGGCGGCGGCGGCGGCGCGGGCTCGGAGCGCACGAGCGGGTAGGGCGGCTGCGCGGCGCGCCGCAGCAGCCGCAGCGCCGCGCCGCCCGCGCCGCACGCCGCGCGCGCCGTCATGCGCGACAGCGACGCCACCCAGCCCTCGAACGGCACCGCCTCCACGCCCGCGCACCACGCCTCCTCCAGCAGACACTGGATCTGTTCCCAGATGTTTGGGGATTGGATAATAATTATGTTGTTGTTTTTATTACTGTTGGGATTTTAAAGAGCGGACGACGCCTGAAGAATAGCCAAACACTAAACCCAAGGATTTAAGATGGGTAGTGGGTAGTGGACAGTGGGTGGTGGGTACCTCCATGGGCAGCGGCAGGTAGTGCAGCGTGGGGCGGCGCGCGCGCGCGTCGTCCAGGCGCGCCCACTCCCAGCGCGCGCCGCGCCCGCCCGCCGACTGCACGCTGTAGCACGACCGCCGCACCCGACACTCCGACACGCCTGACACACACACACACATACACACACACACGTTATAATATAACACATTAATTTTCATCTATTAAACCATTCAATCATAAGTTGAACTGTTTGACGCAAACAGGTGTTCTTGTTGTTGCGGCCGATAGACGTTCTTTGAACGTGTGACTTTCAAAAAAATTAGATGCATATTAAAATTTTAATTATCACTTGCTGCTGTTAAGGACAACAATGAGGAAACTTGACCCCTGAGAATTCCCCATAATATTTTCAAACGTGTGAGAAATTTGCCAACAGCCACTTGGGCGGCACAGACCAAGTGCCTTGACCTTTACCTAAGACCTGTACCTTTCACAATGTTGTGATGAAGATGATGATAAAATTAATGGTCAATCTAAATCTCCTGTGTTCTTATTATATTCCTTGAAGGCATAACTTTAAGGTTCCTATCAGGCCAGGAACCAGAAAGTACGATCAACAACTAAGCATACCGGGTGTATCGGAGCACTGCGTGAGCGTCCGCAGGTTGACGTAGTGCCCCTTGAGGGCGGGGTCGGCATCGGCGAGCACGACGCGCGTCAGCTGCTTGTCGTGCGCGCGCTCCAGCGTGCGCGCCACGGCCGGCGAGTGCGGCAGCCACTGCCCCTGCCCCTCCGCCCCCGCACCCCCCGCCGCGCCCGCCGTCTGCCACTCCCACACCACCACGCAGTGCACCGACGACATCGCCGCTCACATCCACGCTGCCGCAAACAACCGCTACGTGTACATGTTGACACTAAGTTAAAAATGTTGACAAGTTAGTGATGTTGTAACTACTGGAGTCTAGCTGCCACTACCAACCGCTATGTACATGTTAACGCTAAGTTAAAAATGTTGACAAGTGATGTTGTAACTACTGGAGGCTAAAGCTTTGCTGTGTACATTAGACAGTATTGTATGTCTTTGGAATTCCCTACCTCTAGATATCTGTCGTTCCGAGTCCCTGGTCTCCTTCAAAAATCAGGTCAAATTAATTTATCATGATAATATGTAACGCTCATGCTAACCGCTAATTGTAGATGTTATGAGTGTTCTGTATTTTAAAATATATATATTCTAAATTTGTAAAATGTCATTGTTGTCTTTAACTCCAAATAATGTAATAAACATGGATATTGTGATTTGCTTGTGTTATTATTTAAAAACTATACAGACATACCAATGAGGACATGATGTTATTTCATAATTCTTCTGTTTGTGTTGTTTCCTATTATAATATGTATATTTGAAATATTTCTTGTATGTCTACTATTTTAACTGTTTGTTGTGCACCTTACCTCTTTCTTAATTATTATTGTGTCCTCTGCATAAAGGTTGTCTGGAATTATTGGATTCCTACACAACTTATTTGGATATAATTATCAGACAAGAATGACTCGGTCATAATTATAAAGTGAGCAATGTATTGACATAAGTGTAAGGAGCCCCATATCGTTACAGCCTGGTTATCAAGTCAGTGACAATATTGAGGTATTTTAAACATGACAAGATAACAATGAGAACAATAGTTCAATTGAATTAACTCAGCTCAATCAATCAGTTTGTGGGACATGTTTACCCGCTACTGTGTACTTACAGATAGAAACACCAATGCAGAATGTAGAAGTGTACTACGCCTCTACAAATATAAAATTACTTTGCAGGTAAGGAACAATAACTATAAACAAATAAAATAATTTAATGGAATGACAAGAAGTCTATCGCAAGTGCTACCAAATACCATCTTTATCATACCAATTACTGACTTCTACTTTTATTTACTTTGTGCAGACGTGCCAGATTTCAATGTTATAATAATTATATTCTGACATCCTGCTTTCACAAATCATAGCATTAGCAAAGAAAATGTTTTCATTGGTGATTTTGGGACCTACAGACTGTTCACCCTATATACTTTATTGCAAAACATCTTTACAAGAAAAAATAGACCTCATAACTTATTCGATAGTATGCGCTGAAATAAATAGTAATTTGTTTTTTTGATGAAGTATTTGTATGTATTATATTGGAAAATAGATAATATGGATATTATTAAAGTTCGTACCTGTTTCAGACTGCGCAACGCTCAAGCGGGATGTTTAATATATTATTCAATTCAGTCACTATTTCACTAATCACAGTTGATTGCATTAGTTAACGAGTTCTATTATTCCACTTCCCACAAAATACTGAACTGCATGACGAATATAACTCGACCACTTGTTTCACAACGGTTTCAACGGTATTCACAGCAACATATTAAATTATAACAAACACATAATCTTCCATATTTTGATTTCAATTCTTGGAACTTTACAGCTAGAAATCATGTCTTTTTGACGAAGTTTTTGATAAAATTCTAAACAAACTTGACTCGAGTTGAAAACTTTGTAAAACTTTTTACCATAGAGTAACAGTAAATTAAATATACACCACAGCGTACAAAAGAGCTTTATTTAAGTTTGTGATTTAAGCATTGTCTGTGACAGGCTTCAAGGAATCTTCAAGCACAAACAAAGGAAGAGTTCAAATTCTATGTAGAGCGCAGGCAGAAGTCAGGCGTCAGAGCCATAGAGATATTACACTAGAGAGCATTGATCTATAAGGACTATGGATTAGACACTAAAGCAAAAATAGCGAGCCTGACAATGCCTGTCAAAATTTTAGTGAATAAAATATGGCCGATTCTACTAGTGTTGTGCGCACTACGTGGACGGAAACACTATCGATATTTAGTTTAATGACTGACGATATAACAGCAATAATACATGTCGTTCGTCTTCTCAGCGATATTAATATTAATTTTGATACCTACTGCGGTCAACCAAAAATATTTTGTAAAAACCAGCTATCATGATGATCTGCTGAACAACAAACGAGGACACAACGACTGATCCCCCTTTTTAGACGATCTCAGCGATAGTGTTTTAAACTCTGCCAGTTAATTAGGTACCACCCTCTTGCTTAACACAGCCGCCAAACTATTTGTCTTGTTCCAGTTAGGAAATTTAGGTAGTTAAGGCCTTTATTTATTATAATATGCATAATGTAAAATTATCAAAATAGAGTTCCATAACCGAAGTTTAACCATCGGAAGTAAAATACTTATATCTCTATTTGGCTGTATTGTATATAACTAGGTATATACAGGCTTGAAGTTATGTTAAGTTTTATATCCAATATTAAAAATCAATCCTTCCATTAACCAGTCCGCCTACTCCTAAACAATGCCACTTTTGCTGATTCTGAATGTACCCGCTGAATCCAGAAAAATCGCGATAGATACTTACATAAATAAATAAGTCATATGTAGCACTACGATGAATTTAATTTTAGAGTTTATTCAATAAAAGCTAAGGGTGAAGATAGTACTGCTGTGTGATATGACTGACAATTTTCTTCTGATCACCCATGATTGTGTAATAACCCTTAGTGCATTAATATTGTGGAAATGGGACCGAAATGTAAATAAAAAACATGTGTCTATGTACACAAATTTTAATTTATTTGTTTAAGGCTATATAATGTACAGCATAATTACAAAAATACAAATAAAAGTATTATAGCATATTTATTAATTGGGCACAAAAAGCGATCGTATCGCTGACTAGCGAATTCTTCAAGATAAGCTTTGGGCAGATAAGATAACAGAGGAATAATTATAATTGCTTTTTACAAAAAAATACTTCAACAAGACGAGGGTTTATGTTTTCTGGAACAATTATTTCTAGCCACTTCTTTTTTAACGATTTATTTGAAGGTAATTAATCTATTGAATAAAAACAATTATTTCAACTTTCTTCAGCGTCATTTTAAATTAAATTATCGATATATCGAATATCGATATTTTAACACTTTCTACCCTAAGTGTCATTGAAATGTAAACAAACCGGCTACTCAAATATATAAAATAATGATGTAAAACCCAACAAAACATTAACAGGCCTACGTAATCCTCGCACAGATCTTCATGCAGCAAAAACATAATATATCAATATCATTCAGATATTCAACAAACAACGAAAACTGATACCTACTATAACTTGTTAATTTTGGGTGTAATTTATTTTTCCTGGCTCCGCATTGTAGTATACCACACCTCATTGTGTTTTAATGTTTTTGTTTTGCTTAAAACACACCACAACACCTCCTATCTATGCCTATTTTAATATATTTTATAGTTTTGGGTTTATTAACCATTTTGTTTGACATAAGATGTCATTTGTAAGGGTGAATAAAAAATGGCCGGCCTGCTACACACCAACCAGCTAATTTCATATGAGGTTAAGGATTAGGGCGTCTCTATCTAAGTAGGTATATTCCTATCTCTATGCACTAGAGTGGGTGAGCCATACGGCTGCCCATACATTGCAATCGCCCCCGGTTAGAAAGAGAAACAACGATAACGGTAATTACCTATCTCTCTCCGATCGCGATGAGCCAGAAAGAGAAAGGTGATTACTAAAGATTTTGTTTCTTTTTATCCTAGGTACGCTCTGAAGCCTCGCCAGAAAGAGAAAGGTGATTACTAAAGATTTCGTCTCTTTTTATCCGAGGTACGCTCTGAAGCCTGCCTTCTGCCCTCTAGTGTAATATCTCTATGGTCAGAGCGTACCTTGGATAAAAAGAGACGAAATCTTTAGTCTATTAATCCGAGTCTTTAGTAATCACCTTTCTCTTACTGGCGATTGCAATGCATAGAGATATTATACTAGAGTGGGTGAGCCATACGGCTGCCCATACATTGCAATCGCCACCGGTTAGAAAGAGAAACAACGATAACGGTAATTACCTATCTCTCTACGATCCCGATGAGCCAGAAAGAAAAAGGTGATTACTAAAGATTTCGTCTCTTTTTATCTTAATTTGATTTGATATGACTTAATGCAATTTAATTTAATAGTATTTAATGTAAATCTAATGTAATTTAATGAAATATAATATAATGTTTATTGTAAATTATTGTAATGTAATACTAACATAGGATAAGATATACTAACAAATTTATATGAGATTTATATCTTGAAATAAAATTATTATTATTATTATTATTATCCGAGGTACGCTCTGAAGCCTGGCTTCTGCCCTCTAGTGTAATATCTCTATGTTGCAATGCATGTATGGGCCATAGAGATAATACACTAGAGTGTGCGAGCCATACGGCGCGGCTGTCCAAAAATGGTCCAAAATGCGTCCGACATCACTCCGACAGCACCTCTCTTCATTTCAATCTTAACTACAAGCCTACAACCGAAACCGAATGAGCGGAGCTCAAAAACAGAGATGGATAGATTTCATTTATAGGCAAATAGTGAGATAGCAAATGTTTTATTTTAGCTTTAATATTATTGACGTAAGTGCCAATTGCATTTTAATTTTTTCTTTGAAAACTGTTTCGGTTTTTGAGTTTTTCATTCTTATGAAAACTTAGCTTTGATTATTTACTATGTTTCAAAAATATTTTCATCAACTAATTAAAACTTTTGTAGTAAACTTTAAAACCAAGACTATTTGGACCTAACTTTAAAATTTTTTTCTATCGAGGAAACTTCTCATTTTACTGGTTTTGCTCTTATGAGATTGTTTAATATGAGGTTTAATATAATATAGTGAAGATTCATATACTTATCTAAATATCGGAGATATAGACAGTAAGCTTTAAAAATAATCTTAGATTTAAAACTACCATATTATATTTCGGATGTATCCTCTTAAGTTGGGTTTACTATAATTATGGGCAACAGACACGCTCGAAAAGATATCGAATTTGAAATCCTCAAAAGTTCAAACGAACTGTCGACGAAGTGGGACGTACGAGTACGAATCAATTTTACCGATAGTACCTACCCTGAACCATCCCTGTACGTCTACTAAGAGTTTTTTATAATATAGTCGCTAGCGACTATCGTTTAGAATTTGTATGAGAATTGTAGTTCAACATCGTAACCACTAGAGGCGCTGTACGGATTCTCATACAAATTCTAAACGATAGTCGCTAGCGAGTATACTTAGTTTTAAAAACTCACAATAGACGTACTGAACCAAATATTTACAAGGGGTATCCTTGAATGCCTTTGCTGCAATTGCAATCCATACTCTTTTGTGACTCTTTCACGTCGCAACATGGCTATTATATGATATGGTTTATGTGTGTAGAGATAGTTGGGAGGATGGAGAGTGCCGTAGGCCACTTTTTACCGCGGAAAAACATCTCATTCCCATGGGAAGATCGATGTTTTGTTAGTTGCTAGATATTGAGTTCCGGATGCTGTTAATAGATGGCGTTAGTAAAATTCATTTGCAAGTTCTGAATCACGCTAACAAATACTACAATTATAGTAAAAAACAATGCCCACTTCCCATACATTTGAAAACCTTTATAGAAAATTAATGTATAGATGTAATGAATAGTAGATACTATTGGAGTAATAAATATTGTCTCATAATAATTTTTAAGATGAATGTAATGTTCTCTTGAACGAATTTCGGTCATGGCGGCGTCAGTGTTAAATGTCAAAAAAAGACGTTTCAACTTTCAGTTGAGTAGGTACTATTCATATTTAATGCCACAAACTTATCTGGTCCGATGGCCAAAATTGGAACTAATTCAAATGTTATACTGTTGTCAGACAAAGACCAAGACAGTAGCGCCCCCCTTACCGGGTCAGATAAGTTTGTGGCACTGTTGCATGAATGGATTGATTGAGTTGATTTGCGTTCAAAACATGTAATTCTTTTAACTTTTACTACACAATGTAATGTAGAAATAATCAAATAATTTTATGCGTTCTTTTATTTTAGTAATAAGAGTGTGTTTAATGTGCAAATAATTACTTATGTTAGCTGAATTTTAAGATTTTTTCATCTCTATACATGATCAGGTCAAAATTGGACATCCTTCTTTACATAAGTCATAGGCAAATGTTATAGCCAAAGTTCCAGTATAACATACTTAAAGCCTATCTATAGGCTACTTTTTATCCCGAGAATCCTACCGGAGCGGGACCTACGCGGCTGTTACCTACGGGTCGAAGCGAAACGCGGGCGATTCTCTAGTGATATTTAAAAATAAAGAAAATGCTCGGTTGAAACGAATGTTGCACTTTTCTGACACTCAACATCTGACATACTTCACCTGACAGCTGACTTACCTATCTCACACCTTATTGGCTGCAATATCAAACTGTTGACCAATACGCGCGCATCTATGGCTGGGCACAGCCACTAGCATAATTCTCATTCCGTCCGTCGCTTTGATGATCTAATGTCTAGATTGAACGTTGCCCTACAATGAAAACAAAAAAAACAAGGCAACAATATCAAGCATGTGTGCGTGCAGGCGATGTTTTACACGTTCGTCTATTGTCTATGTGTGCGTAATCAATGATACAATGATATAAAAATTGTGGCTAACAGCTACAATTTTTTGACACGTTTGCGTGGATTCGATGTTCCATCTAAACATTTATATCATCAAAGGTCCGTCATGAAAAAATCTTAGATTTTTCAAGCTTCCACCCGTACTGTGTGCGACGGGATACTTCGCTCCTAAAACTAGACGACTAGTGCGCGAAAACTAAGGCAATCAAATTCATCTCGTAACATTCATTTATTATTGCCAACAGCAGAAGCTACTCCCACTATCGACTGAGCTTTTCTGAATATGTTTTATTTAGCACATTGAATCTTTAATGTCGATCCCGTAAACTATTGGGCAGTGCCAAGTTCATGGCGGTTTACCAATGATTGCAATTGAAATCTGTAGAGCGTCTTTACCAAGATTCCCATCATGAAGCTTCATGATTCCCATTCACATACGCTTGCCTTGTATAAATTGCCAAACTCGATCCACCAATCAAGGTTCGTAGGGTAAAGTAATAAAAGCCGTTTACATACAGTTTCTGTATATTATTAAGGACACCGTTTTACCGGTTAAAAGGGTTTTTATAGGAAACTTTGGTAACATTTAAAGTGTAACAAAGTGATAACTGCACATTTTTGGCTTATGACATACCTAGCTCATAGACACAGTAGGTACATTATGTATACATACATACCTTTGTTAATGATACAACAGCGGTGAGTGATTGTTGTTAGCGACCGAACGAGGCAATTGTTATTCGCTATCGATGAAGTTATTGTTCGTAACATTGACAATTGAATTCAATAGGAAATCTATAATCATTTCATATCACCCGCCGCTATTACACAACAGAAAATGAACACTCACTTAGCCATTCTGTTGGGGGTTTACCCAATAGAAAGATAGTAAGATATTACTTACGGCCTTATCACTAAGAAAATATATCACACGCTTAATAATAAAGAGCAATAACTTCCCAATTTTGGGCTTATTTCTCTTTTTGAATAAGCGTGCGATATATAAAAAAATATAAATAAATAATTTCTTCCCGTTTCTTCCAAGGTTACGCTTGCAGCAATCCTTAGATTGCTGAAAGCGATGGCGTAGTTAAACTTAGTTTGTAAAAACTAAAAGTTAGATATGTTCATTTCAACGACTTTTTTCGGTAAAACAAAAATATTAGAAAAAAATAACCAACAAAATAGACGTGAACAATGGCCAAGAAACACGAACAAAATCTCTTAGAATAATATGGAAAAATTTTAAACTTGTCTGTATATCATCAATTATATTTTACGATATACTCTCGTTTATACAAATTTTGTCTGGGATTTAACATGTATACAAGAAAATACAACGCTATGATACTGGAAGTTGCTACTCGACACAACACCCATATAGACAAAATCTACACACTAATACCGTTAGACACTGAAAAGGATTGAAGAGAAACTTCTTATCGACGTACTCGAATATGTAGGGAGGACAACAAAAAATATCGTCACTTGTTTCGGAACGGAATTTACGTAATAAGTTTCCATATACAGGAAGCTGTTCACTGTTTATACGTTTTCTATTTTAAACTAACGACTACGGGAGGCAATAGACGTCCGATTTTTCTCTCCGATAGTCTGATCAGACAAATTCAGACAATAGAATCGGACGACACTCGAATCGTAAGTGTATTGTACCAAAACAAAATGACACGAGTGCCTTCCGATCCCGATTCCGTATCAGACTATCGGAATCGACTATCGGAGAGAAAAATCGGACGTCTAATTGCAGCCCTTAAATACAATATCGAGTCGGAGACGGATTCTCAACTCGGAGTCAAAGTTGAACACAGCATCAAACTATAGAATAAAAATATTATGTCGTAAAGAAGGTTCACTTCGATCGCCTGCACACTAATTCACGGACACTGTATTGGTAAAAGATATAAAGCCCGGTCGCCGAGCAGAAATCTCCGCGCGGCCATTATCTGTGCAAGAGAGATGCATTATATTTTACGCGGGAGTGACAGAGCCAGATATAAACAGGTCAATGTACGAAATTCTTTCTGCTCGGCGACCCGGCTTTAATAATATGTATTACGTAGCCCTAAAGTCTCGTTTACGAACACTTATATTACTCACTTTATATGTACTCAACATGGTGATGTAACAAGACAGACCCACCCCAACACAATATAATACTGGGAGCACCACGCAACATTCGTTTACTTACAACAAGGTGGTGAAGTCTCTGTGCGGTGTATGTATGGTGCTAAGGTTGAGTTTTGTATGCAGGTCGGAGGTGCAGAACAATACACGGGTGTAGCGAACAGCAGTTTATTAGCGACTGGTTTTAATGTTATGTTTTTGCAAGATGGTGGACGCGAGTATACAACATGCCGCCCACCAAAGTACGACAGGACTTTACAAACTTAGGTTTAACATTAAAATTAAATATTGTATGTTACAAGGAAAACTCAAATTACATTTCAACAACAACTTAGTTTCACATTCACAAATCAATATCATTTACTGGAAATTCACACAATTTATTGAGAGAACGTTTCACTGTATTAGTTCCATGTTTAACACTATACACTCTAGTATGACCGTCTAATCCAGGATGCTTCGCAACTATCCTACCCAATGACCATTTACCCGGAGGCAATTGTTCATCTTTAAGTAACACTACATCGCCTATATTAAATTCACTTTGATGCTTAAGCCACTTAGATCTAGTTTGCAAACGAGATAAATATTCGGTCTGCCAGCGATGCCAAAAGTCCCTAACCAATTTTTGTGTTAATTTCCAACGATCCAAATTATTAATTTTTATACATCTTACATCGGGGCAGGGTACATTAATTGGAGCTTCACCTATTAATAGATGACCAGGTGTAAGTGGTTCAAGTGAATCTGGATCAGAAGTGTCAATTGGAGTCAAAGGACGAGAATTTAGGCACGCTTCGATCTCACATAGTGTGGTCGACATTTCTTCGAATGTGAGACTGCCGGTAAGTATCCTACGCAAATGATACTTGATTGACCGAACGCCGGCCTCCCAGAGGCCTCCAAAATTTGGACTATACGCGGGTATGTAGTGCCACTGCGTCCCTTCGGAGGAGAGAACGTCAATGAGATGACCTGGAAGTTCGAGCTGTGCTTCTCTAAACGCTTGAGCAAGCTCCCTATTTGCCCCTATGAAATTTCGACCTTGATCACTGTACAAGTGTGAACAACGACCCCTACGAGCAACAAACCTACGAAAAGCACCAATGAAAGATTGAGAAGTGAGGTCACCCACTAGTTCTAAGTGTATGGCCTTAGTGGCCATACAGACGAATATGGCTATGTATGCCTTGTTTTGCTTCGCTCCACGTCCCCTCGACATCAACACAAACAAAGGACCAGCAAAATCAACACCGCAATGAAGGAATGGACGTGAAGGTGTCGTACGAGCTTGAGGTAAGTCCCCCATTAGCTGCGTTCTAACAAGAGCCCTCTGTCTAGCACATACTACGCATTTGTGAATGTAAGCCTTGACTGTATTTTTTGCTTGCAGTATCCAGTATTTCGACCTCAGATATGCCAAGACTAACTGAGTTCCTCCATGGAGAGTCTTCTTGTGTGCTTCAGCTATTAACAGGTAAGTGAATTCATGTTTGCCTTCTAGAATTATAGGATGTCTGCTGTGTTCCGGTAAAGCTGAGTGGCGTAATCTACCGCCCACCCTGAGGAGTTCGTCTGGATCAAGGTAAGGATTTAATGATTTAATTTTACTGTTTTTACTAACATATTTTTTCTCTTTCAGGTTTTCTATGTCTTCAATAAAACTCTTCTGTGCTATTCTGATACATTTCTTCAAAGCTTCTTCTAGTTCCGAAGTAGTAATAGGTTTATCAATAAAGTCATTATTTATTTTGCTGCGTAAAAATCTCAAACTGAAAACTATAACTCTTAGTAGCTCATTTAAATTATTAAACTCTTCGAATTTTATTGTTTGATGTTCCACAACCTTGACATTAGAATGTATGTTTCTTCTTTCCAGCTCGGTAGCTACAATAAATGGCTTTGTAAATTTAATTTCCGGTTCCCTTAGCCATTTAGGACCTTCCCACCATATTTTACAATTTTTAAGCTCTGATATGAGAGCGCCACGGGATGCAACATCAGCAGGGTTTTCTTCTGATGCAACGTGATGCCATTGCTTGTTGTCAACATTGTCTATTATTTCTACGACTCTGTTTGCAACGAATTGTTTCCATCGTCCGGGTTCTCCGTTCAGCCACGACAAGACTATTGTTGAATCAGTCCACGCAAATATCTGTGACGCAGGTATTCTCAATGCCTGGGCTACATGCTTTAATATTCTACTTACTAAGACTCCTCCACACAACTCGAGCCTTGCTAGAGAGACTGATTTTACTGGTGCGACTCTTGTCCGAGCTGCAAGAATCTTTGTTACGATGGTTCCATCAAAGTTGAATATTCGTCCATAAACGACTGCGGCATATGCCTTCTCCGAGGCGTCACAAAAGCCATGGATTTCCATCTGCATTTTAGTTTTAGCTGTCGTTTCTAACCACCTATCTATAGAAATATCCTTTACATTTTGAAAATCCTGCCTAATATTTAACCATTCTTCTGATAAATTTTCATCAATTTCATCATCCCAATCGACCCTTGTCAACCATAATTTTTGTATAAGAATTTTCGCAGTAACTATGCATGGTGCTATCCATCCCAGGGGATCAAATAGCCTTTGAACATCTGCCAGAACACTTCTTTTGGTTATTCTGTCAGGAACAGGAGGTAAGTTTAAATTATATGTAAAGGTGTCCCTTGGTAAATTCCACATTAAGCCTAAAGCTTTTATCGTTCCATCAATATTTAAATTGAGCTGTACCTTTGTTGATCTCATTCCTGGTTCAATTGATTTTATAAACTCCGTGCTATTAGAACACCATTTTTGTAGTTCGAAGCCACCGCTCTTCAGAATTTCTATCAACTCTTTACTAGCTTCAATAGCTTCTGCTACAGTATCGAACCCAGATAATACATCGTCTACATAAAAATCTTCTTTCAGAATCTTAGCAGCGATTGGAAACTTAGAACCTTCATCTTCTGCCAATTGTCTCAACGTCTTTACTGCAAGGTAAGGTGCTGGTGCTGTTCCGAATGTTACTGTGAGTAATCGATAATGCTTAATTTCTTCGTCTGTATTTTTTCTCCACAGTATACGTTGAAAATCTACATGTTCCTTTGCTATCAATACCATCCTGTACATTTTTTTTAGATCGGATACAAAACAAACGGCGTGCATCCTCCACCTCATGACAATACTTCTAAGGTCTTCTTGTAATGTTGGACCGACTAGCAACTCGTCGTTCAATGATATGCCATTTGTGCCTTTGCAGGATGCGTCAAACACAACACGAGTTGGCGTGCTTTCACTGTCTTCCTTGAAGACAGCATGATGACAGAGGTACACCGATTTGTTTTCGTATTCTTCTTTTGATATTTCCTCTGCATGACCTAAATCAATATATTCTTCAATCACCTTTGCATAATCATTTCTTAATTTCGGTGATCTTTGAAACTTCCTTTCTAGTTGTGAAAATCTACGTTCTGCTATTTCTTTGCTATTGCCATCTGTTGACTTTGGTTTCTCTACTTTAAATGGCAGATTAACTATATATCTTCCTTCTTCATTTCTCTTATGTGTTCTTTCATAAATTTCTTCACAACGCCTTTCTTCTTGTGTTAATTTTCTATCGCTATCGCTTTCTAATTCCCACATTCTTCTTAGCATAAGATCTAAATCGACATGATGATGCATCACAAGCAGAGATGGTGCATCAGTAACCGGCGCACTTACCTGACCGAACAGAATCCAACCTAGTTTCGTCCTTTGAGCACACGGCGTGCCAGGAGGACCTCTAATTATATCCTGTTGTAGGATACTTGCATATTCCTGAACACCTAATAGTAAGTCTATTGTTCCTGGTTCATCATAAGTAGGATCTGCTAATTGTAAACCACGTATGTGTGACCAGTCCCTCGTTATTATCGATTTAGAAGGCAATTTTGTCGTAACTTGTTTTGAGATTACATACGCTTCAGTAGGTAGACAAAATTCCGAATCAAATGTGGAAAGTATTTGAAGCTGGACTACACTGTTAATCCTAGTCTGAGTAGAACCAACCCCCGTAATATTACCTCTAATTGAGTGCTTCTTCAGTTTCAATAACTGTGCTGCTCGCTCGCTTATAAAAGATGCCTGCGATCCCTGGTCTATTAGTGCGCGTAAAATAATAGTATGGCCTGTTTGACCCCTCACCTTTACCATTGCCGTAGCTAATAGAGCAAATCCCTGGTTTGTGCTGGTGTGTGACGTCATCAATGTATTTGTGTTAATCTCCTTCTCTTCTACATTTGAATGTAAAGGCTGTGGTTGAATATTGGAACAACTAGCATGAGCCGCAGCCTCCTGCAACCTAGAGGAATGTAGCAGAGTATGATGACGCCTGTGACAAATTCGACAGGTCAGTGATAAACGACATTTCCCAACAGAATGACCTACCGACAAACAATTAAAGCACAGGTTCTTATTTTTAACAACATTGTTACGTTCTTCAATAGACATCTTAGCAAATTGTTTACAGTGACACAAGGAATGGTTATCATTGCATAATAGACACGATTTTACAATAGGAGATAAGGTATGGAATGAACGTTCTTTAGTAGGTTTATTATTTTGCCTCTCTATCGACGATATGTTTACAGGATTGACTAACTCGAGAGTGCGAAACTTTGACTCCAAAAAACACTTCAAGTCAGACCACAAAGGTAAGTCATCGCTATTATTTTTATAAGAAAAAATTTCCCAGTCTTTACGTGACTCTGGATCCAACTTCTGTACGGTAAGAAATATTATAATAGGACTCCAAGAATCGGTATTTATATTTAAAGTATTTAAGGTATTTAAACACTCTGTAGTAGTATCAAGTAACATTTTTAATTGACTGGCAGACTGAATACTTACCCTTTTGATAGATAGATAGATAGATAGATAGATAGATAACTTTATTTGTAACATAAAGTACATACGGCCAAAAAGTAATACACTGTTACAGCATGATACAACACTGAATTGTAGGTACCTAATGCTACAAAAAGGATTCTGCTCAGCATTATGCTGGTGTAACACCGTTAACCAGCGCTGGTCTTCCGCAGGATCCCTTTTGTGACTACACGGACAAGTCCGCGCAAAACTCACTTATTTCTAAAAACATATATCATTTAAAATAACATTACCATATATAGTAAACCCAACTTAAGACTGAAACGAAAGAGGCGCTGTCGGACGCATTTGACACTCATTTGACCAATCATTGCACACTAGTAACTGACAGATGAATGACCACAACGTACTTATGAATGACCCTTCGCTAGTTCCAATTTTTGCCATTTCAGAGATAAGTTGGGCGCACTGTATGAATACCATGAAAAGTAACAACAAATAGTAACCATAAGCTAAATAAAACAAGAAGAAGAAATAATATTAATAAAACAATAATTTAAAGTATATAAAAACGAGAAATGGATAATATGGCAACATTGTAGATGATATAGATGACAATCTGTGCCGTGTGACAACATGCCATACTCTGTGTCTAATGTCTTTGACATTCAAGTCATGTCAGTGACATAGGCACACATTTAGAGCTTTAAGAACTGAGTTTCAGTTTTAATTTAATGAATATGTTAACAAAGTACAACAAAAATGAACGAGATACATAATGCAAGATATAAACAAAGAAACATTTTATTAACCTGTCTATTCTCTCATATAGCACTTGTGTCAAGTAAGAGAGTTTCCTGACTCTTTTGGTGGTTTATTAAAAGTTCTTTGAGTTTAACCTTAAATGCATAAACGGTTTGCAGGTTTCTTATCGGTGGAGGGATGTTATTCCAACATCTCGAAGCAGCGTAACGGAAACAACCTCTGAAAGCAGCTGTTCTATGACGTTGTATTGTAAGCGGCTTCGAACATTTTCGAGCATCACTGGATCTATGACTGGATGTCCAGGAGAGCTTATCGTACAAATAACCTGGCACTTTGTGTTTGACAACGCCGAAAAGAAGACATGCTAAGTGTAACTTACGGCGATGCTTCATCTTAAGAATGCAGTATTTATTTAAATAAGGGGTTACATGACCTCTAAACGGAATATTGAAGCAAAATCGAGTACAAGCATTCTGAAGCCTTTGAATCAGACGCTGTGTTCTAGACAAGATACGAGGGCCAAAAACGACATCCATATAATTTAGCTTGGATAGCACAAGTGACTCAACTAACTGAATGCGCAAGGCTTCATTTATAAAAGGCCTTATTTTGTATAAAATTTTTAACTTATAAAAACAATTTTTTACAACATCAGAAACATGTTTTTCGTAACGAAGGTCACAGTCCATGTATAGACCTAGGTTCCGAGCTCCATGTACACGTTCGATAGGTTCCCCCATAAGCAAAACATTTATTGTAGGATTAGCATTAACTATCTGCCACTTACTACCTAACAAAATGTATTTTGCATGAAAACAATCGATTTAAAAGCGAGTTAACAATAATTCTTTTGTTACCAAAACGATTTTTAAGAATGTCCCACGCTTGGCTATAATTTGCATCGGTAACACGGATATGTCTAAGCAGCGCTTCTGCTTCACCAGTAATAGTACACTTTAAATAGTGAAGTTTTTGCACGTCGGTCAGCGTAGAATTATTATGCACTAAGGTCACAAATAAGTCCTGGTACGTAGGCCACTCCTCGTATCTTCCCGAGTAGGTAGGTATTTGGATCCTCGGTAGCATAACTTGCGGTTCCAGAACGGCTGTGGTGTCCATGCTGCTGGCTCCGCGCTGTGACGACGCTTGCGGCGACGCGGACGACGACGACGACGACGACGCTTGTAATAGTGTGATCATATCCTGAAGATCCGCTTTGATACATAAATATAAGTCTTCAAAAAGTTCAAATTCCTCGTTCATAAAATATGGTATCTCCATCCTCCTTTCTTTAGGTGTAATTTTAACCAATTCCTGGTGTGAGTGTGTAAATGTTCGCCAGTATTCATCGACGCACTGCATACGCGCTTGCAAATATCCACTCGTCAGTCTTGCTTTCGGACATTTCTTTAGATTTATTTGAGTTTTTTTCAATAAAGCTGCCGTATTCTCCAATAATTCTAAAAGCTGATCACTGTTTGCCATGATTAGAAACTTGTATTTAATGCCACGAAAGATAATGTAACAATTAATCCGATTTATTGCACGTAGGTAATTATAAGCAAACTTTATTAACGAGCGCAAATCCAAAGTTGTTATTCATATTCACTTAAGACGATTCAATAATTTCTTTACGCCAGGTGCACAATTGCAGTAAACAACTTTTTTCTTCGATAGCTTCGTTCAATTCTAATATTCAATTAATACGGTTTTGTTTAGCGTAACACTTGATGAATGGAATCTTCGAGACGAGCCGGCCGGGTCTTATTGTCTTCGTTAATATCGCTAGTAGGTAATCCGGTTCGATTGCGACCAACTTATGTGCGGTGTATGTATGGTGCTAAGGTTGAGTTTTGTATGCAGGTCGGAGGTGCAGAACAATACACGGGTGTAGCGAACAGCAGTTTATTAGCGACTGGTTTTAATGTTATGTTTTTGCAAGATGGTGGACGCGAGTATACAACAGTCTCCATTAAATATATAAATCAATATAAAAAATATTGAAAGTATCCATATAGCACTAAAATGTATAAAAAATCACAAGTTAAATTAAAAACCCGTTTACGGTCCGATGCATCCCTGGTATCAGGGTAAGGATATACAGACCAATTAATTTGTTGCTTTACTTAAAAAATTAAAAATAAATTTTATTTAAATTTCGAATGACGCTAATCTTTCGTATCTCTCCGTGCACCGGACCAGCCGCCGACAGCGCCCCATATTCCCTTAACAATCAGCTGTACGGGAAGCCATCGGCGGCAATGTTTAACGCAACAACCATTCACGCCATCAATATTTTCCTAAGACTTCGTCATACAAGACTGCCCCTTCCTCAGCCGCGGCTAGGAGGGGCACGCAATGGACGAATGGCGCAGCCATAAACACACATAAATCTTTAATTAATAAAGCTTATCACAAATAGTTTGAGATCAATTTAAATAAACATCTATCGACAGTTGGTCAATGTGTGTGCTGGTGCTGTAAGACGAGCACATAACACGACAGGTATGGTGGACGGTGTCCATCACACTGTCTAGCACACTAGCGCACCGGCTAGCTACGTCACTACGGGCCCGTGTCGGTGTGCGGTCCCAGCGAGATCACAGTACGCGTACTGTAGAGGTCGCGGGGGCGCGGGGGGCGCGGGGGGCGCGGCGGGGGCCTACACGCCGGCGGCGAAGGTGACCCCGAAGTGCTGCACGCAGGCCGCGCGCGCCGCCTCCTTGCGCGCCTCCTTCTTGCTCGCACCTGCAAATGAAACACACGATCAAGGTCATTGACTGATGAAGCTTGTTAGTATGAACTATAGAAAGCGAGCAAACGAGCACTGACCGGTGCCGCTGTAGGTGGTCCCGTCGAGCGTGACGGCCATGGTGTAGCCTGACGATGGTGCGGGCAGCGCGCGGTAGTGCACGTCGGGCCGCAGGTGCGCCAGCAGCATGCACGGCTGCATGGCGCCCGCGTTGCTCGGCAGCGCCCCCCGCGCCGCCCGCGCGCCCCGCCCCGCGCCCTCCTCCTCGCCCGCCTGCAACACAAACACACGATAAGGAACGGTCCCCAGCCGTTGCCGCTGTCGGAATGCTTCGTGACAAATATGTGCCACGGTCAGGATCGGTTCGAAGCCCCTTTTCCTCTACTCAGAGCATTTTTTAAAAATTCAAAAATAAAACAATTTGTGATATTGATCATTATTATTCCTAGCTTGTCCATTTCATCTCGTAATGAGTCGAGCTAGCATTGTTATAATGTGTGGAACATTAGCGTAACGCTAAAACTATCACACGATAGTGTCGGTATGTGAGCGGGCGGTACATACCGCGTGCGCGGCGAGCGGCGGCACCTTGTGTCCGCCGCCCTCCCACTCGGCGAACAGCTTGTGCAGCGCGAAGCTCACCAGCGGGATCATGGGCAGCGGCTCCTCCCCTCCTCCCTCCTCCTCCTCCCACTCGTACCCCGCGCCGCCCGCGCCACCCTCCCCGCTCGCTGTCAACATCGACATACCATAGATTACACGGCGTACGCGTTCCGATACCTGCGGAATACGTTTTAGGCCGCTATCCCACTGGCGTTTTACGAGCGTTGGCGTTAGTGTTGCGTTTTTTAGGAAGAGGTACTGAGCGCGACGTTAACGTCGCGTCAACGCGGCGTTAGTGTTGGACGAACGCCAACGCTCGTAAAACGTCAGTGGGATATCGGCCTTATTGCATCCTTCTCAAATAGCACCTTCCCGCCCCTGTGATTAAGATGGCCGACTTATCAAAAAACTGACATGTGCGTGATGGTAAATACTCTAGTCAAATGGTTACCGTCTTGCCGGCGCTTGGACTTGCTGAGCTGCTTGAGGATGAGGTCGCGCACCACCTGCTCGGCCACGTCGTTGCGCGCCGCCGCCTTGCTCAGACCTGCCGCCGATACACCGACGTTACTGTGGCTCTCTAATGACGTGCGTATGACCGTGTGTGCGTACTTGCCTGTGCGTGCGTGCTGTTACGAGTCTCAAAGTCAGTGGTTTAAAAAAAAAGGATTATTTAAGTTGGAGGCAACCGTCTGGCATGGATGATGGAATGAGACTGAGGGGGGAATGGTAATACCGTTGGAATGTGTATGATGAGCAGATGCTGACGTTGCACTTAGTCTGCATAAAAGGATGCAGGCAGGGTTTATCCGTAACAGTGCGCACATGTGAGTGTATGAATATATGCATTTTGTATTATTATGTGCTATCTGTGATTATAATCGCTCTCACCGTATCCCTTATAGTTGGTTCCGTCGACGGTGAGCTCGGCGCAGAAGGCGTGCGCGTTGGTCGCCGTGTACGACGGGTTGGGCGGCACCGGCTCCACCTTGAATTGCTGTACACGAAAAAAACATAAATTATATCAATAATATCATTATTAATCAGCCACTGAAAAACCGTACCCAGATCCTGGCACCTTGTGCTGGCATGAACAATATAATCTTGGAATGGCATAGAAGCGTAAGAAAAAAAATTACTGGTATTTATTTGGCTACGTTAATTTTGGGCACCGACGATGTATAAGGGAGTTGGATACTCACGCCGATGGCCTTCTCGCCGGGCAGCATCTCGTTGAGCACGATGAGCGCGTTCTTGGGCGCCAGCAGCCGCCGCAGGTTCTCGTTCTGCCGCCGCCGCCACTCGCGGTTCGTCAGCTTGCGCTTGTACAGCGCTGCCACACCTGGCTCAAATACATTTTCAAAGTCCTGGGCCATCTGATGAACGCTGCATTTATAACATCTTGTTGGCTGAACGGACAACTCGTCACAACATACGTTTCATCGCTTACAAGTGCGGTACTCGAGTAGGAATGCGGTTGAGACGAGGATGAGCATAATCTAATGGCATTTTTACCGTATTTTAAACCTTTTTACGAAATAAAAAATAGACTAAAGAAAAAACATAATCTTCCCAGTAAAGGAAAACTTACCTCCGCCGTTATTGTCCATCGCGTTCTCATGGTTGCTTTTGTCTGTCGACTTTTCCGCCGAGTCGCGATTGTCAATATCTTTTTCTTCGTTTATGGTCTCCAAGATATTCGATAGATTCTCCTTAGGATCCAAGCACGGTGGCGGCGATGCGTGCGGGGGAGGTTGCCGCGGCTGCGGCGAGGGACAATGGAGCTGCTTCGACGGCGGAACCTGGTCCTCTTGAGGCGACGGCTGCCGGAACCTCGGCTGCCGGAGATTTTCCACATGCGGCGGCTGCTCTGGGAGCCGGGGAGTTTGAGGAACACTCGGCTGCCGCAGCTGTTGAAGCGGTAAAAACTTCGGTTTCTGAAGTCCGGGTTGTCGGAGCTGTTGCATTGGCAAAAATCTTATATTATCTGGCTGTAAGGTCGGCTGGCGCAGCTGTTGCGTTACAGAAAATTGATTTTCGTGGACCGGAGGGAACTGGTCCTTTTCAAGCTCCGCAACTGACGAAATAGGCTCTCGTTGAAATGTAGGCTGTTGGAACTTTTGCACAGTCGGATATCGGTCATGGTCAGCTATGGCCTGGTGATGCGTTTGCATTGGCGAAACCCGACCTTTTGGAAATGTAGACGGTTGGAGTTTAGGCGCAGCAGAAAAAACGTCATCATACAAGGTGGACGGTTGGAAGTCCTGCAGCGGTGAATTGTTTTGTTGTAGCTGTTGGAAAGGTACGAACGATTCATCTCGAAATGCAGACTGTTGAAGTTTTCCAATGGGCGTCTTCTGCTCAAAGTTGCCGTTTGACATGCTGCTTGAAGGCAGCTGAATATCCTCTGGCAAAAAGTCTTCTTGGTCCAATGTAGATTGTATAACCTTTTGCACCAGTGTGAACTGCTCGTCTTCAATTAAGGACTCGTCTATTTCTCGCGCCGTAGGGAAATGCAATTCCTGCAGGGAATCACGCTGCGTTTGGAACATTGGTTGCCGTAAGCGCATCAGCGGCGACGGCTGCCACGAATCTTCTATTGGCTGGTCGAGGTCCTCAGTGCGTTGGTACGGCTGTTAAGAGTAAATTGATATCACATTTTTTTACAACAAGCAAATATATGAAATAACCAAAAATTCTTTTGCAATTGCATTCGGAAATTGAAAACTCAACTCAAACAAGTTATAAACATGACGAAAGTTTAAAAACTATAAATCCGACTAAAATCACTATTTTTGTATTTTGTTATATCTACTAGTAAACCGTACCACATTTCGGTTAGCTGGACATATATAAAAAAATAGTTTTACAACATAGACTCAATTTCAGACATTGAGAAGGCTAAAGAATCTATTAAAGATCGGTTAAAGAGTTGCAGACGTCTGCTAGCACATTTATAAATTAAAATGCACGCAGCGTTTAAACTTAGAATTTACTCAGTAAGGTAAATCCTATATCTACCCATATCAGGTTAAAATTAAAACCTTCCAAACAGCTAGATCTGACACGAACATAAAATATATCACCTATTGACAAGCCCTATGGCACAGTTACCCCATCAGACTGATGTTCAAGGGCTGTTGGGCTTGATTCTCAGTGAAAGAGATACTCTTTATTGAGTTTAGCAGTGCGCACAGCATATAACTATAGGTGTAAGCAATATGGCTTGTACTCATAAAAAGATTTATAGTAAAAAACTCACAAGTTTTATAACGAGACTGAAGCACAAATACCACAAAATACAACAAGATAGTCTGTTTTTATTTGACATTGCTAAAAGCATGCAGGGAGTGTTAAAAGCATTTGAGTGGGATACTCGGGTCCGCGGTGAGCGAGTACTCACATTGTAGTCCCACTGTTGCCCCCTGATGCTGCGGCCGATGCCCACGGGTCCGCCGGGCGCCAGCTGGCAGCAGTGAGGCGGGTTAGTGGTCACTACGCTCTCACATATCTCACCCTCACACTCATAGCATCTTGTTACTTTACCTGCCAAGCTCTGACATACACATTCTAGTACTCTGAATACTCATGGGTACTCTTCCAAGTTTCAGTCAGTTTAATTAAGCTAACTACATGTAGATCAATTTACAAACCATATTCTTCCACATAGAGATGTGATCCACACCCAAATGGACTTGTAAGTTTAATATTTTCCGCAGAAGTTGCTTAAGAGTAGATTTGAACATTTATTATCGTTATATATAACAGAACTGTAATACTTGTCCAATATGTAGGCCAACTAAATTAAAGACCTGATTGTACATATTATAGATAATTAGTGTAATACATATATGTTATGGTCTGGATATGGTATGGTTAGGTTTTAGAATAGAATAGCAATAAATGCAAATAATGTACAGACGTGTATTAATAAAATTAAATACACTTTTAATAAATCTTTAGTGTCACTGTGATGACAAAAGTGAACATGAACTTATTAGTACTTGAATTATTATAATCTTACTAGCTTCCGCCCGCAGGCTTCGCCCGCGTGGAATTCGTTTAAACTTCACCCCCTTTGGGGTGGAATTTTCCAAAAATCCTCTCTTAGTGCTCCCCTACACTCCCCAAGGAACATACATGCCAAATTTCAGCTTCTTCCGTTCAGTAGTTTCGGCTGTGCGTTGTCTGTCAGTCACCAGTAACGCAACAGTTTTATATAATTAAAGATAGATCTCATGAAAGTAAACTTAATCACCATTGAACATCACTTCACTATTACAATATGAAACAACACTATATTTTACAGTGGCATTAGCAACTATCAGTTTATTACAGAAAATTATTTGTTTGACAATCTTGCTGATACTCATAAATAAAAATAATCATGTGAGATACTAAAACTCTATTTATCATCCGCTGGAAAATACCCTCAACTTGTTTATAATTAAACATTTTAAAATACATAAATGTTCAATAATCACCTCATCTCCAATCTCGTAAGGTTTCCGTAAGCTGCGTCCTAAATGACCAGGGTTATCTGCAAGCATAGTAATAGATTTTCTTTTAATTTTAGTTAGAATTGCAGCTGTTAAATTTTAAATATTTCGTTACATTTTTATTTAATCCAATAACACTATTTAAGAAACTTATAGCACTTACATGTACTGTAAGACATGTTAGATAATAATGATTGTTTATAGAAATAAAGTAGATAATTTCAACGATCAAATTGAAATTCACTTCCGTAATCCGCTAAAATTGTTTTTCTACTTATTTCTAAAATATTGATTCGACACCGGTTGACGGTTCATCTTCATTTCAGTTCTGAGTTCATTTCATTTTAATGCCAGTATTGCCAGTGCCATATTGCCAGTAGTGTCATATGTCAATGTCAGTTATTTTAATACATTTTCTCAAATTATTAATCTATGGAAGTAATAGTAATATTCTGTGGCAATCTGTGGATCTGATCACGTCTTTGTCTTTGGCTGCGGGCGGCCATTTTCTTTTCTTTTTTGATCGATAAAAGTTATGCGGTTGTGCGCCGTGGTGCGGTGACTTTATAATTATAAAAAATTGTTAGGAATCTGTGTGAAAATCAATTTTGTCCCCAATATTCCTAGCAGCCGCCATGTCCTACAACAACACTTGTAAGTATTTACTATTTTCTTTGACGAGAAGTAAACCGCTGTTTACTGTTAAACCCATTTTTCATTCTTCGCTGCTTCAGTGCCACAGAACGCTATTATTCCGTGGTAATTCCTGAGGTTACCGACCTGCTGCCGCATTGTGTTGATGTATAATATTGATTGAACAGCATATTTGGCATTCCGGCAGTAGAAGCAAACACTACGCGACTTACAACAAATTTTTTGTAAATAAAAGTAGGTACATGACAAAAGGTTATTATTGTGTTTTCAATCGAATTGTGTAAGTGATCGCAATATCAGGGTGGTTTGGTTATCGTTACAGTGAGCCACGGCACATGATCATTTCTTTTGTTTTTCAGAGAAGGCTTATGAACACCTTTCTTGGTTATATTATTTACAGACAACACTCGCAACTCGGGTCGCTTTACGCCTGGGCGTTTCATCTCTGGTGGAGAGGTGATTATCATAATATTTTTTTATAATGGGCATTAGTAAAACAAGTAGATGAGTGTTATTAACTGCCCGTTTGTTACTCTAGCGTCGTGCCGTGCGCCTGCCCATTGGCACTGGCCGTGCAAGTCACCAGTTACTCCCTGAGGGCTCTTGAACTGCGACCGTCTGCGCCTACATCACAAATGATGAATACAAATTGTACTTAGTAGTGTTCATTACTTGTGTTGCTATGGATGTCAGTACAGGCTTCTCATTGGGTAGCTGTCGGGCTGAGAAAGTATTATGATCATGGAATGCTGTTCCATGTGCATATGACGTTCTCTAGACTATAGTAGACAGTAAGCTGCCCCTGATCCCTGGCATGTGACGTCCCTCTGGTATTGTACCTTACAGCGACTATTCACTGTATGTATAGTATAATGAACCATATTTTGTTATGCTATACTAGTTCATAACCCACTTGTATCACGGAGGGTACAATTTCACTGGGCACGGATCATGGTAGGGATGTGGAGGAAAATGGTATGTGCTTATTGTCCCTGTGTGTGCGTTCCGAAAGGGATTGGTCTGCCACAATTGTAGTACTTGGATGTATGGTGATAAAATATGTCAGTAATACGTATGGCAGAGCGGAACAGATAAGTTTGTGTGCATGGTGTAGTGAATGTGTGTGAGACTTATGCGTGTAAGCACAAGGGACAATAGTCACTACCAACTCGGCTGACTGCTGCTAGCTGGCGCCGGGTGGAGCGGTCGGCTACGGGCGCGGCAACCGGGGACACAACAATGGAATGAACAATGTGAGTACTGTCCCATCTAAATTCTTTTATTGAACTGTCTGACCAAGAATAAAATAAAGTACTAATCCAGTCACCGATCGTGTAACATGTTGTACGCAGTATTCCATTTGGTTTTAAGAAGTTTCTATTGTACCATGTCATGACACAACAACAAGTAATTACAATAAGTAACAATGAAAATAAAGTGTAATTAACATACTTTACTGCTACTGTATTACTTTCATGCATTAAAAAGTCCTCTAAAGTAGTATTAGTAAAACTAAAAATAGAAAAAATAAAAATTTTCATTAGTTTTGAATTAGACATAGTTTATGCTTTTGAAGTGTATATTGAACATACACATCGAATTTCAAACATAGTAGACTATACAAGTGCCGCTGCCATGTAATAGTAGTTGGCTGGTGTAATGTATGTTAACGGTAACTCAGCAATATCGGCAACCCCAGCGGCCGTCCCAGCCGCCGGCGCAGGCCCCGCAGGCCGAGCGGCCCGCCTCGCCGCCGCCGCCGCCGCCCATGCAGACCATGGAAGAACAGCCTCCCATGTTGCAGGTATGAAGTTCTCATGTTTGTGTTTTGTTCAATAGAATGTAGCATTCAAGTATGTACTAGTGCTATAGACAGATGGAAATTTTTGTAACATTTATAAACATGTTGCAGAGTACGGATGTTGACATGAAGGTTGAGGCTCCTGAACCCACAAAGGATTCTACTGATAACAGCAAGCCATACTGGATGAAGAGTAAGCTTAGTGGAGGTGAGGTGCCACCATTGTAAAGCTACACTCACTATAGCATGCATCTTAATTATATATTTATAGTTGCCAATGCTTATAGCGCATTAATAAACGATTTACGTGTTGCAGTGAAAAAGATATCGAACAAGGAGCGTCGGCGGCGGCAGAACGAGAACCTGCGGCGGCTGCTGGCGCCCAAGAACGCGCTGATGGTGCTGAACGAGATGCTGCCCGGCGAGCGGGAGGTGGCTGTGAGTACCGACTTGCCCTACCGTACATAACGGAGCTAGCTAGCCAGCTACCGACCGTCACCAAGTTACCATGCTGACCGTTACTCTGAAGTACGGGAGTAGTTGAGACTTTATCACTAGCGTTGCCTGTCAAAGTATCGGCTGCGATCTACATTGCCAGAGTGGTAGAAAATATGCATTTGTTGATACAAAATGTTGTATTATAGTGGCCTATGATATTGTAAGTCTGTTGGCTTAACCTACATGGCACTCTTGAGTTAATGTATGGCATTCCCTTTGGCAGCAATTCAAGGTGGAGCCGGCGGTGACGCACCCGTACTACACGGCGCCCAACGCGCACTCGTTCTGCGCCGAGCTCACCGTCGACGGCCAGAACTACAAGGGATACGGTGAGAGCGATACATTCGACATACGTCACACGGTCAACACGCACAAACCTTTCACACCACACCATATTTACCACTCTTCACCCCACTATTTAGCTGCTTTAGGCAATAGTTTTCAATAAAGTTTTCACGTAGTGTTTGTACAATTTCAATAAAGTTACCACGTATTGTGTCTCAGGCGACAACAAGATAGCTGCGCGGAACGACGCCGCCGAGCAAGCCATCCGGGACCTCATCATCAAGCGCATGGCCAAAGTTGCAAACAGTGTTGAAGGTGAGTGTCGCTCTGTCGGTTTACATGGTGGACGTATATACGGTACCCGTTGCAGGCAGGTTTATCATCCGTACAGTAAGGTCATTTTAACTCCGCTGATATGACGTTGGCTACGAGCTACGAGTGGCTGCGTAGTGGTGGTAGGTGGCGGGGAGTGCGGGCGGTAGGATAGTTAGCCAATACCATGGACGTATTTACGCCAATACGAAGTAGCGCATCGCAAAACACTGTCATGGCCGCCGTGTTTTGATTGGTCAGTTACTGTACCTGCGCAAACATCTCGGAAAACGAAGTTCAGATCAGCCTAGTCAAAATGACCATACTGTACAGCGGTAATCGGAGGGGATGGGATCGCCGAGGGGATGTTAAGAAACCAAATTGAGGACATTGTTGCCTTGCTGTCGCATCGAACCATGGGAGCACACGACGGACGATTATCAATCGGCATTACATTAAAAGATTCTGGTTATGATTAGGTTCAGCGAACTCCCCGGGCGGAGTGGCAGAGAGCGAGGCGGCGGCGGCGGCGGCGGCGGCGGGCGAGGGCGACGAGCAGCCGCTGCCCATGATCCAGCTGGCCAGCTTCGCGCTGCACAAGCTGTTCTCGGAGTGGGAGTGCGACGGACACAAGGTGCCGCAGCTCAAGACGCTCGGCCAGCCCTCGGTACGTCCACCCACCAACACTTACACCTAACCGCGACTTAACAACGAACAAAACGTATACAGGATAAACAAGCCGCACAATTTTAAACACCATTCCACGCGCCGCAATGCCAGGTTCCACAAACATCACATCGACATCTGGCATTCGTCCACAGTAAGGTTTACACGACATTCCTGTCACGCACGTGTAAACTGTGGAATGAGCTACCATCGACGGTATTCCTACAGTGCTATGATATGGGGACCTTCAAGAAGCGGGTCCATCGCCTCCTTTTCGGCCGGCAGCGCACTGGTGATGCCCTTAGTGTTGCGAGTGTCTATGGGCGACGGTGACTAGTTATCATCAGGTGGCCCGTCTGTTCGTCTGCCTGCTTAATACATAAAAAAAATGAATGGAGCATAATTAGGTGTGGTGTGTTGCAGGCGAGCGAGGCGGGCTCGGAGGCGAGCGCGCCGGCGACGCCGCGCGCCAAGCCGACGCGCGCGCTGCCCGCCAACGCGGCCGCCATGCACCCGTGCATGCTGCTCACCTACATGCGGCCGCACCTCGAGTACCGCGAGCTGGCCGTGGACGGCGACCGCCCGCAGAACATGCTCTTCACCATGGGCATCGACGTCGACGGCTCCACCTTCATCGGCAAGGGTCAGTACTCTCATTTAATATCTAATGGTTTCTTGGTTGTGTTTGTTTTCTTCATCACAATCAATTTACTGCACTCTGTTCACATCAATTGAAATACAGTAACAACGTGACAGAATTCAATCATGAGTTGAGATTTTCCTCAACATTTATAATTAGGTCACGATAAATGGGTATTGTCGTTCTTGAACATAAATAACACCAAAAGGCCTCACCAGTCCATTGTGGGCCAGAAGAGAAGCAACAAAGCCATATTATATCAATATAATAAAAATAAATATAGTTCCCCAATATCTTTATATTGTGATGTGACATTCAAAGTTTAGCAGAGTGGTTAGGTTATAAAACTGTCACCAATAACTGTCGAGATTAAACTGCTAAGAAAGTACAACAATCACTTTGTAGCAGTGACCAGACACAGTAACTGGTTTATGTTAATGCGTTACGAGCAGGAAAGATTGGTTCGGACTCGATTCGTACGTAAGTTCGACTGTAAGCTAAAGGCGTGTGTGTGTGTTGCAGCGACGAACAAGCGCGAGGCGCGCAAGCAGGCGGCGCGCGCGGCGTGCTCCACGCTGTTCGGCGTGGTGTTCGCCGACACGCCCACCGCCACCACGCCGATCAAGGCCGACCACGCGTAGGCTGCCTAAGGCTGGCCCTCCTCTCTCGTCTCTCGTACCTTCCCTCCCTTCCTTCACTGTCAATGTCACTGTCACTGTCCTTCACTCTCACCTTCTCTTTTCACCGTCAAAGTGTTTTGAATGTATTGAACAAACGAGTGGATGAAATGTTAAGTAACGGAATTCAATTTTATTAGCGACGTTAGTATAGTGGATGGCTATTGTTTTATTAGATGTTATTTAAATGTGAAGCCATGCAGCGCTCACAGTCCGGCGACTTGCGTCGAACTTAAAGAAATAAGCGACGGTAGTGGATTGGTGACCCCTAGTGGTAATATGACTTGAGAGCTTCCGTGTAGCGGGGCGCACAAACAACAATCCTGATTGTTACCATTAGATAGCAGTCGTTAAGTCAAAAAAAATCCCACACTTGGATTGGCCACTAAGCCCTCCACCAATCTGTATTGGGACGCTGTCCCGTGGCCTGACTAAATGGGCCGTTGATGGGTTGATGATTGAAGGTTAGAGCACACCGGGTCCGTATGCAGCTCTCTGCAGCTCTATGCAGCTCTGCAGCACGTCTACACGTCCGTGTACCCCTGCCACACTGGGTAGCGCATAGGCCTACGCGTAGGGTCACGCATTACGTGCTGCACACGGATCACAAGTGGTTGGTGCGTTCGCGTATTTATTTTTTCCATTTTCTCTTGTGCAAGATGTCTGACGACGATTGGGAGGAGGGATTTAGTTCTTCTGACGAAGAAGAAGCAATATTGCTGATGTTGTGCCAAAATGCTCCTGTGCGTGCAAAAAGGCTTTGGGTCCATGGTATTAATAAAAAAAGAGAAACACACAGTGAATACCATAACCTATGCCGTGAACTTGAATCACACGAGGATCGCTTTTTTTGGTATTTCCACATGTCAAAAAGTTCTTTTGAAGAATTGCATGATTTAGTGAAACCACGTATATTTAAACAGAATACCAACTACAGAATGGCTATTGGAACAAGAGAAAGACTAGCAATTTGTTTAAGGTTTGTATCTTTCTTTATTAAAAATCAGGTAACAAATTATACATGCCTTATTAGGAAAGGAAATTAAATTATTCTACAATCAAAAACATAAATAATAACATAACATAAACTTATAAAAAATTTACAACACAAAACTAAGTTAACAAAATAGGTATCCTTCCTTTTTATATTTTCTTAAAAAAATCAACATATGAGTGTTATTATAACACACGACATGAGTTTATTAATTTTGCGACTCATTTGAATTGTAATTTGTAAGGTCTATGGCTAGCATTACCTCTTGTGTAGGTGCGTGAGAAGGACTTTCTACTACCAATATGCTAGGTTGTATTGGTTCTTGTATCTTCTCCTCTGTTATTAATACAGGTGAGTCTTGTATCTGCTCTTCTGCTATTAATACAGGTGAGTCGTCAGACATTATAGAGTAGGCAGGTGACAGGTACATTACCGGCGACGATTCATTTTGCCTATTTTGGAATTCTTCCAATTCAGTATCAGCAAATAATTTTGCTAATTTGACTTTTATTTTACTTTGATTTTGCACTGAAAATTTTTTGAAAGAATGAGCATAACTCATGAACAATAAGTCAATGCTATCCCATTCTTTTTTTTTTTATTTTTGAGGTAATCAAGTACTCTTTCAGTGTTGTCTACTGGGCTACGACTGTCATTCTTTTTGGTTGTGTCATTCCTTTTTCTTGACGCTGGCGAAGGCATTGGTTGAGTATTAGTTGGTGGAGGCAATTGTGGAGTGGGAGGAGGATCAGATGTTCGTAATGGCGGTGGTAAAGAGTCGTCAACTTCAGAATGCAGCCACGATGGTCCGGATTGCTCTAAAGGGGAAGGCTGTGATTGCCTTGGCACTGGGGGTTGCTCCAAAGAGGAAGGCTGTGATTGCCTTGGCACAGGCGACAGATTGAAACTCGGTAGCTGCAGTGGTGCTATATTACTGCTTGTAGCCCTTAACTGGAGCGTTCCATCTAAAAATGACATTTGCGAACTCCACGTGAACTTCGAATATTTTTTACTTGCACTCGCACCAGTTTGGCCCTTAATTGATTTTAAGTGTCGTATATATCCATCCCTCAAAACTCTCCACGTCTCCTTCGCTTTGGTACCTGCAAATAAAAATATAAGATAAAACTTCATTAATTTAATAAATACCTAGTAAATATCTCAGCAAAAGTGTACGATGTCTTTTCTCTTTTTTTTCAGATACATAAGAACTGGAGACTCCTTTCTTACTATCTCATTTTCGTTTCGAATTGGGCGAAGCACTGTATCTAATATTATCGAGGAAGTGTCAAAAGCTATTTGGGAAAGTTTACAACCTATATACATGCCTAACCCTGACGATAACATATGGAAGAATTCGGAATTGGGCTACCGAGAGATATGGAATTTTCCAAACTGTGTTGGTAGCATAGACGGGAAACATGTCAAGATAGAATGCCCTTCTAATAGTGGATCAAACTATTTTTGTTATAAAAGTCATTTTTCGATTGTTTTACTTGCTATCGCCGACCCATTTTATAAATTCTTGATGGTTGACATTGGTAGTTACGGCCGACATAGCGACAGTAACATTTTTGAAAATTCTGACTTTTATCGTCGCTACTTACTGGATAGATCAATATTACCCCCTAAACCTCTACCTGGTACTAATGAACCCGTACCTCAGGTTTTGATCGGCGATGAAGGTTTTGCATTACAAACCTTTTTAATGCGACCTTTTCCCAGAGCCACAACTGTACATGATGCAAGAAAACGAACATTTAATTACAAGCTATGTCGTGCACGGCGTATTGTCGAAAACACTTTCGGTATTTTAACCGAAAAATGGAGGGTTTTCCATCGACCTATGGAATGCCATGTCGAAAAGGCTATTCACGTTACGAAGGCTGCTTGTTGTTTACACAACTATGTAAGAGTAAAACATGGCAATATGATGCAAGAGATTCCCATTCCCAGAGAAACAAGTGAAAACTTGGAAGCTAGTGCAATAATACCTTTCAGACACACTAACACAAGGTCACCTAATGCCGCAATTGCTGTGAGAGAAAAGTTTGTTACATACTTTTGTCAATAAAATACATACATAATACATACCTTCTATTCCAAGTGCTGCTCCAATATTTTCCCACAATAACGTTTTATAAGAAGCATTTTTATAGTCTTTATGTATAGTTTTGTAAATACATTCATTTTGTCGCACTAATTCAATTAGTTTTTCTTTTATTTCGTTATTCATCACAGCGAAAACCTATCACCACTACCGATATTTTGTAAAATAACACAACTACTCTCTGCAGCACCGTGCAGCTCTGTGCAGCTCCGACGCGCATCTCCGAGCTGCGCGTGTCGAAACATGTTCGGTGTGACGTCCAATAGGGAATGTCATTGAATACAACGTCATCACAGCTCGCATCAAAGCGACGTTGCCGTTCCGCTCTGCGTAGGGTACGCACTCTGTTTGTCGTCTGGGAGCTGCAATGCGTTACCCTACGCATCACGCATCTACGCAACGCAAGCGGTGTGCCGTATCTCATACAGTCCCATACATTACAACGTCACTGCACGCACGTGTACACGCATTGCGTACCCGGTGTGATCCAGCTTTGAATGAAGCCAAATTAAATTTAATATCAAAGTAGCAAATGTTTAAAAGGCGATTGATGTGATGTGTTTTGTATGTTAGAACTGTTGGATTCTCAGTAGGGAGTAAGTTTATTTAAAATTTATTTGAATATGAGACAGCAGTCACTGATCGATAAGTTTGACCTGTATTTAATGCAAAAATTTCATATGGAACTAAAATGGCTGCGATTAAAACGGATACAACTTTAAATGGTTACAACGATATTTCGAGCCATGGTGGTGGTGAGGTCAGGCTGACACACGGTCCGCCCGGCTCGAAATACCGGTGTAAAGTAAAAAAATCAGGAGCGCCCTTTTGCATTTAAAGTGTACCGTGTCCGCGAATTTGTGTATCGTGTCCGCGAATTTGTGTATCGTGTCCGCGAATTTATGTATCGTGTCCGCGAATTTATTCGACCTCATCAGGATTAGTCAAAAAATAAAAATCAAAAAATGAATTATAAGTACTTAAAAAACACGCTTTGTTATTGTGTAAAGCTTAAAGTAGATAATATTTTTGTCCCTATTATTTTATTATTGTTTAATAATTATTATTTTATTGTTGAAAATATTTGCGAGTTATATCAATTCTCGCAAATAATATATTCATAGCTCGTGATCAACTTAATATGAATTATAAAAGAGTAACCCACGCTGTGTAGGTAGAAAAAATGAATTTTCTGGCTTGCATGTTATAAAGCGTGTTTTTAAAGTTTTTTTTTTACAATAGATAATCAATTTGTTTACACTAAGGATTTACTTTATCGTTTTTTGATTGATCAAGCGTGCGTGCGTGCGTCTACATATGAATGAATTCGGACTAATATAAGTACATAAAATTAAAAATGAAGTAATGTTTTGTTGTCACATTAAATGAAATGGAAAATGATAGCGTTCGACACATAAAACAATGGTATTGTTATTGCCTAAAACTTTTCCGTATACAAAAATATTAAAATTGTTAGGTTTAAGATTTACTCCTTTATTAAGTACATCTGTAATGATTTATGTGTAAACTAGAGAATAATACATTCACTATCAAATCAATCGTATTTTTATTTCTTCAATAAGTTACCCTCTCTTGTAATGTCATTAATCCTTTCACATTTTTATCAGGCGTTTCAGGAATTAAAATTTGCATAGTTAGTGTCATTCTTTACGTCCGTAGGTATTTATGTTCTACATATACCTTGTACACCGAACATACCTATTATATTGAGCTGAAAGAACCACTGTATATCATAAGTTTCTATCTTGATTTATGAATTTAGGGGGGGTTGCCAATGCAATGAAACACACTGTTGAGCGGAACTACACTTTATGAATAACATTCTGAGTATTTGTAGATCGTCCTCGTTACTGATGGCAGGAGGCGATTGGAATCTGACGCCGTGGATCATGATGGTGGCGGCGTCCGGCCGCTGCGTAGTACATTCATGGTTAATCTTAAGTTTTTTCGCTTTATACTTATGCATTTTTCACTTTTATTTACATTCGCCAGATTCGAATAAATTTTATCCTGTAGTAAGGTGTGTTTTATCTTGCATAGGTTAGCGCGACGATCCAACCTGATGTTAAGTGGTAAAACTTGCAAAGTACTTACCTAGCCCTTAGATTATTTAACGAATACAAACTATATACATATTCATTTTGGACTTAAAACACCCACCTACATATCGAACGACGCAATGTAGGTATCTCTGATAGTTATTGCACCTTCACGTCGCAGCGGCCGGCGCCGACCCGCCACAGGCCACTGGCAGTACGGGCGTAACCGTAACCAGGTTATATAGGGAGGGCAACTCTCCCTGAAGCAAAGATGAAGTGCCTTCAGTAGGTACTTGAACTTTTTAAAAATCTACAGCGAATACCGAACTCTGGGTACGCCCATGAACCTCTTTATGTCACCTTGTCGTCATTTTGATAAAAGTAAAATTAATACATAATTTATATATTTAACAAATAATTAAGTATCATAATAATCATGGTGACAACATTGTCATAGGACAAAAACTACATAATATTAATGATTTGTACAATATATTTTATTACACGTCTCTAATAGTTTTAGGGAGCTAAAACGAGATAGTCACGGCTCCACTAAGAGGATAGTCATAGGAAGTGTTGTAGTTTTAAGTTTCTCATTCTAAGTGATGTAAACATCTTATGAGAAATAAAGATCTTTAAACCGAAATGCCTTCACAATGCACTATGTGACGTAATTTTACGTTGAAAATACGAGGTAGGAATGTACCCGTCGCGCACCGCATATCTCTGGCGGTCGATGCCAGTACTTTTTTACCTCGACTGGGAATCAAACCCGGGAAATCGTCGTCTAAACAGGTCCCACAGTCACGATCGACTGGACTACACACTCGAGGTAGCATCTCTCTATTAAAATGCTAGTGGTCTATTCATTGCGTAAGATTTGCTGCACACTATGTAAATAGTATCGGGGATATAAAAGTGTAACCAGAGCTTAGTAGCTCATAAAACTACTGCAGGTACGGTGTTGTACCCGCCTAGTCGCTGGGACGTCGCTCTGCGCCCGTCCAGAGCCCCCTATTGGCTTCCAAATAATAAATTGATACTACATAATAATATCTACTCAGTCTTAGCAAATGCTGAAATGGCGCCAATGGACGTTACCCACAATGGACGAGTTTTTCGTCAAAACCTATGTAATTCTCAATTCTGAACATTTTGTCGCTTCGACAATATTCGACATCACCAACAAGAGAAGAAAACTGTGTATAACTTAGAAAAAAATTAAGATGAACAATGAACGAAATTAACAATCAATAAACACCTACGGCGAGGCAGGCGGAGAAAACCGGGATCAACGTAACAAAAATGTCTATCACTAAATGCAAAAACCGTTAAGTACGAAAACAATAATAAATGTAAAAACATGTAACAGCAATAAAACTACTAACACGTAGAAAAATAAAACTTAGCCATAAAAACATCGAAAACAGTATCAAATCTATTCTAGAATACTCGAAAAAGTTGGCACCCGTCGTTGCCGCGCCCCGGGCGACGCGGGACCGCCGCCGTCAATATTGTACTTATAGTTACGGTATAATGTAAAACGTTAAGGAGGGTATCGTTTCATTAGACCGCGGCGTTACCAACGTTCTCTCGGCACTGGCGAACGCGTCGCTTACTACGGAAAGAAAACGGAGGCGCCGCTACAGCAGCTTGTAGGCCCACATGGAGAGCGGGCGCTGCAGCAGCGCGGGGTGCGGCGGCTCGCGCCCGCCCACCACCAGCAGCTGTAGCTGGGGCTGCGGTTCCATGCGGGCCCGCGTGCGCCGCTCGCCCAGCTCCTGCAGCTCGATGTCGCCGGGGCCCACGCCCGAGTCCGGCGTCAGCGCCGCGCCCAGCGCGCGCACGTCGGGGCCCAGGTAGTGCGGGTTGCTGAACCCCATGGCCGACCCGCCCGACGGCCGGTTCACCCGCTCCGCGCTCGCGTAGTCCGACGTCGACAGCTCGCCCTCGTCCTCCGTCGTCTCGGTCGTCTCGCTCGGCGGCTCCTTCGCGAACCGGACGGACGCCGACTTGGGGATCGCGGCGCCGCGCCCGAAGCCCGCCCGCCCGCCGCCCGCCGGCTCGAAGCGGACGGTCTCCCGCCGCGCCTCCTCCTCCTCCTCGGAGTCCAGGTAGACGAGCTTCGTCGCCTCGATCGCGGAGAGCACCGGCGTCGGGAGCACCATGTCGGCGAAGTCGGGCACCGAGATCGGCTCCCGGGAGAGGTCGGAGCGCGGCCGCTCGGCGGGCTCGGCCGCCCGCGGGCCCTCGTCGCCGTCGGCGGGCTGGCGCTCGTCGATGACGTACGCGGAGCGGGACTTGGCGATGGCGCCGGGCTCGGGGCGCGCGAGGCTCTCGGTGGAGTCCTGGTCGCCGGCCAGCACGCTGTAGGAGCAGCGCGCGGCGCGCCGGATGTGGAAGGAGGACAGCTTGGAGATCTCGCGCAGGAAGCCGGCGGGCGGGGGCGGCGGCGCGGCGCGCGGGGCGGGGGGCGCGGGGGCGCTCCGCCCGCGCGCCGCGCCGCCGCCCCCCCCGCCCGCCACCAGCAGCGCGCGGCTGTCCACGCGCGGCGACGGCCAGTTCACGCTTTGCACGATTCTTTCCCAGGTCTCGGTGGCTGGAATGACGAAATATTTTGCTGTTAATTATTATATACTGACTGAGGGACCTCGACTTCACACGAATAGGCAGTAGTGTCAATCAAGTGATAGAAGCAAGCTTGAATTTATATTACAAACGTTAGTTTTCATTCTGCGATTCCTTATTACTGTATTTACTGCATTTAAATGAATGAAAATTGAACTAGAATTTGATTGATAATTTTCAATTGTTTTTATTATTTTAACTGTAGGAATAGTAATCACGCAAACGGTGAATTAAAAAAAAATGTATTATACCCCATAATTTTGCCAATGACATTAAAAAAATGTTTCGTTATCATACACTTAAGTGGATGAAAATTGAGAAGAGTGAGGTTTTACCGAAGTGGAACCTCCAGAGCTCGTTGGTGGGGTGTCCGGCGGCCTCCCCGCCGAAGATGTAGAGGTGCGCGCCGGCGCGCAGCCCCGCGTGGCCGGAGCGCGCGCCCGGCGCGGGCTTCGCCCCCCGCACCGCCGTCCACACGCGGGACACTAACACACCACACACGTATGTATTATAGGTAAATTTCAAGAGGAACGGTCCCAGATTTTCTATTTCGCAAACGGATCATAGCAGCCGGGAAGGCTGGTATTTATTTATGCACTGATTATAGAATTCTACAATACGATAAATTTCTATTAGTACCTACCATCGATCTTTAAACGATGATTAGTAGGTACTAGGTACTCACTTTTAAACAGTTTTACATCTTCTACAACGGTTGCATATGTGGCCTTACATACTTAGGTAGGTACCTCATTATAAACCTCGACCACTCAACCGAACACATCAAACAACCCAATGTACAAGAATAGTAAGTCACGTACCCGGATATCCTGCAGCTCGATGTGTTCACCGTTATAATGTTATGTCGCTCACGAAATATACAACTGCCTAGAACTTCGCGAAGCGCTTAGTAGTTTTAGACCTCACATAGTTTTATTACTTTTTGTCTGCAGATTTTTAATTAGCTAGATACCTATTTATAACAACGTAGGTATAACATAGCAACCAAAGCACGTTACTTTTTATGGGTTTGTTTCATGAGGGATTCACCTAGCAGTCGACGTGCCGACGACAGAATATTACCGAGTTATCCTACCTTACACTGGAGGCATTAGAGTCATGTTCGGTATGGAATTTATTTTACTTCTGTTACAGTTGTGCAGTGAGAATTTGAAGTGCCGGAATAAAATATTGTTACCAAGCTAAATTCCTAGGTCTGCTGGAAGAGATTTCTTTTAGAAATAAGCAGTACCTTTGTACAACATTACTTCTTTTACCTGTTAATATCTCTTTTTTTCGTGTACATAAATTATAAAAATAAATAAATTGGACGCTGAGCACAGGTAATTTTGTTTTTACCCGATAGTGTTAATTCCCTATCGAATGCGATCACAGTATAAAGTAGATTGCCTTGCTAAGATTTGACAGTATCAATTAGCGGCATGTCGCCAGGCGCGGCGCGGCAATGCGCGGCAAGGCACGGCAAGGTTGGGTGGTAGGTACTCAGTACTCACTGGTGTCGTAGTGCCAGAGGTCGGCGCAGGCTGGGTGGTACTCACTGGTATCGTAGTGCCAGAGGTCGGCGCAGGCTGGGGGGTACTCACTGGTGTCGTAGTGCCAGAGGTCGGCGCAGGCTGGGTGGTACTCACTGGTGTTGTAGTGCCAGAGGTCGGCGCAGGCTGGGTGGTACTCACTGGTGTCGTAGTGCCAGAGGTCGGCGCAGGCTGGGTGGTACTCACTGGTATCGTAGTGCCAGAGGTCGGCGCAGGCTGGGGGGTACTCACTGGTGTCGTAGTGCCAGAGGTCGGCGCAGGCTGGGGGGTACTCACTGGTGTCGTAGTGCCAGAGGTCGGCGCAGGCTGGGGGGTACTCACTGGTGTCGTAGTGCCAGAGGTCGGCGCAGGCTGGGTGGTACTCACTGGTGTCGTAGTGCCAGAGGTCGGCGCAGGCTGGGTGGTACTCACTGGTGTCGTAGTGCCAGAGGTCGGCGCAGGCTGGGTGGTACTCACTGGTGTTGTAGTGCCAGAGGTCGGCGCAGGCTGGGTGGTACTCACTGGTGTCGTAGTGCCAGAGGTCGGCGCAGGCTGGGGGGTACTCACTGGTGTCGTAGTGCCAGAGGTCGGCGCAGGCTGGGTGGTACTCACTGGTATCGTAGTGCCAGAGGTCGGCGCAGGCTGGGGGGTACTCACTGGTGTCGTAGTGCCAGAGGTCGGCGCAGGCTGGGTGGTACTCACTGGTGTCGTAGTGCCAGAGGTCGGCGCAGGCTGGGGGGTACTCACTGGTGTCGTAGTGCCAGAGGTCGGCGCAGGCTGGGGGGTACTCACTGGTGTCGTAGTGCCAGAGGTCGGCGCAGGCTGGGGGGTACTCACTGGTGTCGTAGTGCCAGAGGTCGGCGCAGGCTGGGGGGTACTCACTGGTGTCGTAGTGCCAGAGGTCGGCGCAGGCTGGGGGGTACTCACTGGTGTCGTAGTGCCAGAGGTCGGCGCAGGCTGGGGGGTACTCACTGGTGTCGTAGTGCCAGAGGTCGGCGCAGGCTGGGGGGTACTCACTGGTGTCGTAGTGCCAGAGGTCGGCGCAGGCTGGGGGGTACTCACTGGTGTCGTAGTGCCAGAGGTCGGCGCAGGCTGGGGGGTACTCACTGGTGTCGTAGTGCCAGAGGTCGGCGCAGGCTGGGGGGTACTCACTGGTGTCGTAGTGCCAGAGGTCGGCGCAGGCTGGGGGGTACTCACTGGTGTCGTAGTGCCAGAGGTCGGCGCAGGCTGGGTGGTACTCACTGGTGTCGTAGTGCCAGAGGTCGGCGCAGGCTGGGTGGTACTCACTGGTGTCGTAGTGCCAGAGGTCGGCGCATTCGCGCAGGTCGCACTGGCCGCCGTGCACGTACAGCCGGTTGTCGTGCAGCGCGGCCGCGTGCCGGTGCCGCGCCGGGCCCGCCCCGCCCGCGCCCGCTGCCGTGCGCACCTGGTGCCACGACTCCGACTCTGCAACATTATGTGCCTGGTTATTACAGCTTAAGGCATTTTGATTCCAGCGTTAGAGATGCAGTTAGCAGAATCTTGGCTTCCCTTCTGGACAGCATTACGAATATTTAGATATGCGGTGACGCTTGTAGGTACCAAGCAGGTAGTCCACCATGATGGCATAGTGCCCGTATGCTCAGATGCCTATAAAAATAGGTGTCGTGATTGTAAACCAGGCCACGAAGTAGATCATCCATGCGATGGACCAACCAAATCAAGTCCGCTGTGGGTGGTCCAATGCATGAGTGCACCAAAATGACGACCAACATAGCCAAATGGCGAGATGTATTGAGGAGTATTAAATCTACCAACGACGATCATGGTCGCTCCGCCAAGAGTAAAATGGTTGTGAAGAAGAAAATTGTAAAAGTCCAATTGCAACCCCTTTCTCGGATGTTCCCCAACGTACCGTAGTGAAAGGCCCACAGCTCGTTGGTGGAGCCTCTGAGATCCTTGTAGCCGCCGTAGATGAGCAGGCAGTCCTTGAGCGCGTGCGCGGAGTGTCCGCGGCGGCCGCGCGGGCCCGGCGCGGCGCGCGCCTCGCGTCCGCGCCCGCGCCGTCGCAGCGTCGAGTACTGTGACTGCCCGCCGCCCGCCAGCTTGCGCCAAAGTTGCAGCTGACGATCACGAGGATAATGTTATCAGTTTTGTTATTAGCTTTACGTACAGTCGCACCCGCAACACCCGCTTACCATCAGGTAACCATCCTTACCTCACCTTACCATTAGATGGCAAGTGCAACTGCACTTGCGGATTGCGGCTTGAAGATGATTGCACTGATGGTAAGTGGTCGCTGCCGTTTATGAACAGGAGTCATAATAGGATTCACTAAAGAAACTTCGACCCTCAAGACTCTTCTTACTTTTTGCGAAGAATTTATCCTAGCGCAACCAGGTTAACCTAGAAGACATTTTCCCACAGTTTACAAGTAACAGTACAGATTTGTCATAAAGCCAATCATTGTAAAATTATACATAACTGCCAGCTTGTGCCTTTATTAACGAGACTCTAAGAACTCCAGCTCTGGCAACATTCGTTTCCATTTAGCTAGCAGGTACAACCAGCAGCGGGACGGTACCTCGGTGTCGTAGATCCAGAGCGGCGTCTCGTTGGAGAGCGCGCCCGGCTCGCCGCCGAACACGTACAGCTTGGCCAGGTGCGCCGTGGCCGTGTGCTCCTGCAGCGACGGCGGCGGCTCCCCGCGCGCCTCCAGCTTCTCCCAGCGCCCGCTCGCTGCCAACACACACCACTCCCTCTTTAGCTGCTCTACTTTTAGGTACCTAGTCTACGCCTATTCGAATATTCTATCAATCCACAAGATCAATGCCTAGCAGATCAGAAAAACACAATAGGTAGGTATTGTAATGTTAACTAAATTATTCAGAGATTACGGATGCGGATGGATAGATTGCTAACTGAAACAGGCCGTGAGTTCATTTGGAGTGTAACCAGCATGTTAGTGAAATCGCAAAGGATAGAACTATCTTTTCGCCCACGGCTGTATTTTTAAAAATTTTAGATTTAGTTTATCCCCATTTACCCCTTTGGTAAGGTCCTCTCTGCGTGCTTCTCTACTCTTCTCAAGGCACATGCATGCCTAATTTCAACTTCTTGCGTTGAGTAGTTTCGGCTTTGCGTTGTCTGTCAGTCACTCATTAATAAAAGTTCTTTTAAAATATGTATATTGATGCAGACGGTCGACGCGCACTGATCAAAGTCAGCGAAACAATGTAACGCTGACGCAACGCGCCGTGTGGACATAGCCTTAGACTGTTGAAAACAGCATATTGACATAGAAAATATTTCATCCACCCGAACATCCAAGCACTACCTAGCACTTGGTAAAAGCGGCGTATTTTGCGGAGTCGTGACAAAGTACCCTCTATCAATATTCAAAACCCATATCACGTTCAGAGTATTTGCGTTCGTGACGCAATCCCATTGCCGCGGCCGAATGGAGCGTTCCGCGCCGCATCTCCCGGCTGATGACAACGGCGTACATCGTAAACTTATAGCTGAGCACAGCCTTCCACAAATTGGACGTTTATTTCAGAATACGTACGTGAATTGATATTTTTATACAGTTAACAAAGATGTGCGCGGTCACGTTGGTAAACGGTCATACCACATACCACATAGATATGCACATCTGTGACAATGGAGACAACGATCAATAAGTATCCCCGATTGGTAACTGTAAGATATAATGATAGAAAGTACCTAATTGTACTTACTGGGATGGTTGACCACTACTGATGGGACCACAGTTTACAGTTGCTAGTGGGTAAGTAATAGTACCGGGAGGTAGTTAGTCCCAAGACGGACCTTTGATTTGTGACTTTCAACTCGCACAATAAACTATTAAATCAAGTATCGAGACATAACATTTAAGTATCGAGCAAGAATAGTTCTTTAGGTACACTATAGGACGGTAATGAATAATGCATAACGGTTGTCAACGGTCGGATGAAATAAACCTATGGGTAAAAATGTTAAGTTTACTAATTAACAAGAAACTCGTAACGTTTCAAGCAGCTGGGCAGTGACGTAATCCAACGTACAGTCGCTGGAAATCCTAACAGGTCCTCGAGAATCAATCGAATCGTCTGTCGATCTCTCGACCTAATTAACTCTCGGAGTGGACGGCGGCTGTGTGGCGCTGTAGTGGGCAGCGGCGGCGGCCGGAGATGTACTCGGAGATAAACTCCACAGTCAAAGACTATTTTAATAGTATAGAAAGAAAGAAGGAAGTAAAAGAAATTCAAACTCGCAGAGACGTTAAGATTTGCAGCGTAGGCAATTCTGCATTTGAATGAGAAATACTGTGTCAAAGTATTTTGTAAGAAAAAAAATAACCGACTTCAATCTTGATAAGTAGACATAACTCAAAAACTACTCGCCAGATGGCGCTCAATTCAACATTAAGTGTAAAGTTCTCGTCAATACAAATTAATCAAGCCCAAACACTAGATAACTGCAGTAAACAGTTGAGGAGTTCCCTCGACTGTCTTTCGGCTTCATCAGATCGACTCCAGATCTTCATGAAATGGTAGCGCTATAATGTACTTATGATAACATGAACAAACACACTAGTTGTCCATACAATTTTCGAAAGTTCCCCTCGATTTCTCTGAGATACCATCATCAGATCCTGGTATCCTTATCAGGGGACCCCACTGCGCATATCTACTTTACAACAAAAAAAGAATTATCAAAATCGGCCCATAAACGACGAAATAATCGCTGAACGTACATAAAAAAAAAGCATATATACGGTCGAATTGAGAACCTCCTTCTTTTTTGAAGTCGGTTAAAAATGGTCTTCGGCATTCTTTTGAATTACTGAACAATTCTATTCTAATCAATGCATTTGTTTCGCGTATGAATGAATAAACGGCAAAAGGGTTACCTCAGGGTGGTAAGGGAATGAAAACTTTCATTACACGAATACCCGTCTGAACGGTGGTGGAACGGGACATTGTGTTTTTATGAAGCGCGCCATATGGAAATATTGGTATTGATATTGTTGTACATTTAGGCTTTGTATTAGAGGTTAAAATAAGACATGATATTTGTCGAAAGATTAACAGCCGTATTCAAGAAACGTACTTGGCTAAGTAAACACCAGTGTGAAGTATCAATTGGTGTGAATATCAAATGGATCAATCACAGAGCTGTATTGAACATTATGAGACTTCATAGCTAAGTAATGCTTTTTTAAGTTTTGTTTATAAGTTGGATGGCTTGACACGAGGAACGCATAAGTAGATAGTTAGGGTGGTTGTATAGTCAAGCTTATCGCCAGCGCGGTTGACTTGACAAATACACATATACGTCATAAATAGTACAAATATACGTCATGTGACGTACGGCAAGCGCGGTTTGTCGGTACGGGTCTCTTTTCACAAAAAAATGGTACAAGAGACTTGTAGCTCACCGACCCGCTCGTCGGTCAACCGCGCTGGCGGTAAGCTTGACTATACAATCACCCTTAGTATTCTTTACGTAGTGCTGTTTCATTACTTAGCCAAATACGCTTCTTGAATACCGCTGTAAGTGACATGGCAATGGCAGTAGATGCAGGCGCTTGGGTGTATTCCTCGTCGTACCACTGGTCGTACCACACTGTGGTACGATGAGGAATTTGACATTCCTCTTCGTACCACCGAGTTTTTGCTCTATTTAGATTAATGTTTACTCTACTTCAGATGAATGTTTGCTCTACTCTGGCATGGCGCGTTGCTCACCGAGGCAGTAGCGCCAGAAGTCGCGCAGCGGCACGCAGCCGCCGGCGCCGCGGCCGCCGAGCACGTACACGTGGCCGCCCAGCAGCGTGGCCGAGTGCTTGCCGCGCGCGCACGGCGCCGCCCGCACCCCCACATCCCCTGCACCGCCCGCCCCGCCGCCGTCCACCGTCGTCCACATGTTAGCTGTTGACAAAGAGTTTGTTAAATAATTATTATAATAGGAAATATATGTATACAAATATGTAATGACAAGAAATGATGAGCTGGGAAGACCTGGCTTGACAAGAGCGTGTAAGACCAGGTCTCGGTTGTTGTCGATAGATAGTAGTTGTAAAGCTATGCCTTCGGACGGCTTAAGATCTTTCAACATTTGGGATGACAAAAACACCCCTTTCCAATCTGCATTGGAGAAGCGTGGTGAAGTGTCCTGGATCTCCTCCAATAGATGAGAGATTCGTACTTGTAGTGAGAGTGGTAAATTTTAGTGAGTACTGTGAGTAAATTTTAGTGAGTGTTTTAGTGAGTACTAGGTAGTGGGTAGTTCTTGAATTTTTTTTTATCATAAGTATTCAATCTATGGTTTGTTTTTATTGCTATAACTTTTTAAGCTATTGCATAGCTTTTATCGCGGGCCTTGGGCGCGGGAACCGAATGCAAAAATTTCGTAACGAAAATTTATTACACCCCCATCACCCACACACAGACATAGTTACTATGTCTGTGCACCCACACATCGATAAATACCAGAACTTTTAACTGAGTTAATTAACTTTTACTTTATAACGGCTAAACCGATTTGGCTAATTTTAGTCTTGAAATATTCGTGGAAGTTCAGGGAAGGTTGCAGCGATGAGAAAATATGAAAAATTGCGAGGAAAATACTAAAAATGAAAATTTTAATTTCCCATACAAATCTTACCTGTCAAACATTTGATTTTCGCCCCGTCGGTTCGGTGTTTTAAGAATAATTACATGTAGATCTGGATTAAATAAGGCGTTGGAATCGACAACGTGTATTCATAATAGTCGAATTATCGCGTATTTAGATTTAAAACATACAAAATAACGACATAAAATAATGACACTATATTAATGACTTGAGGGTGATAGAGACAGTGCCATACAGGCAAGGCAAACTGTAAGGCACTGTCTCTGTCAACCACACGTCATTCACGCGCCAAAAGATCGTTGTAGGACTTAAATGTCAAATGTCAATTTTCTTTTTAAAAATAATTATTTTGTCAACTGAAATAGTTCTTATGCTTTTGTTCAGAATATTTAAATCTTCTTTGCACAAATTAATGCATTATCCGTTTCTAATAAAGATTAAAATGTCTTGCACCTATAATGTGTCGTTATGATGTACGTATTCTTAACAATTAGGCTTACGTCATTATTATGCGTCTCTTTCAGTGATATTGCCTATGAACTTTGATGTAACTTTTGATAACTATAGTCGGCACAATCATAAGATTCCGATATGAAGGCTGTCATCACAGTGACAATAGTGAAGTACAACAAAAATCGATGCATTAAATAAACCGATTTATAAATTTAACCGATTATAAGTAATAAGACTTTCTAATCGTTTCGTTAATTAAGTTCGGAACGATAATTTATAAACCGATCTCTGATTGTTTTCTTAAAATCAGGTAAAAACAGATGTAGCGTTGAGATTAACACCGAAAGGGATAATAAGACAATTTGACTAGTAAGTTAAGGTGAGGAAATTATATTAGTTATTAAAATGGAAATTTCATTAATCTAGTGAAAACGAAGGAACTATTAAACGGTTAATATATATCCGATTTGAGTGGAAAAGGCTTAAAAACGTATGTATCGGGAATTTACCTATAATAGCTACGAAAAATCTCAATGCTTTAGACATATTAAGGAATCTATAACTATTTGTATTTTGTGACATGGTAGCACATACCTACTTTCGATTATAGTAATGTATCGATTATGGTCGATTCATAAATTTTTTCAAGAGGTCACATAACTATAAATCCAGCCTCCTTATAAAACATTGTAGTGACGTCTTAAATATTTGTTCAATTTTACACAATTTATTTATTTATTTATTTTAAGATACACCATCGACTTATCACTATACACTTAATACATTAGGTACACTTAAACATTTTACAATGTATTATGACAATGTTCTGTGTGACTTGCCATTACAGGTGTATACAACATTCGATTATACTATAAACATACGGCTTATGAAGTCCTATACGTAACTTAAACAGAAAGAGTATGTTTGACAATTTGTAACCAAGGAATACATACCTACCTAATATGTACGATCTATGTATAACTATATTATGTTAGCGCGTTATAATTATATAATAAGTACTTAATTTATTAAAGAAAGGGACAAACTAAGGTGTATGGAGCATACACTCCTTTATAAATTTGGATAATTATGTTTGAAATATGGAAGATGTCCACATCACTATTCCGAACAATATCATTATACGTTTGCATCATTCTATTGAGTGGAGCATTTTTACCTAATTTAGTTGTATAAAAGTTTAAGGAGAAGGTTTTAGTAACGGGAAATCTAGGCAAACGTCGTGGAACATTTAAATTTATGAAGCCAAGTATATCAGGAGATGTCAACACACCATGGATAAGTTTGTGAAGAGTCTTGAGATCACTAATTTGACGTCTTTTTGCAAGAGTACATAACTTAAAATGGGATAATCTAGCATTGTAATTGGCCCGATAAGGGCAGCTTCGATCTTTATACGCTAAATAACGTGTAAAATTTCGTTGAATCCGTTCGATTCTATCGCTGTGGACTTTATTAGCGGGGTTCCACACGGGGGACGCATATTCCAAACTACTGAGTATAAAAGCTTTATAAAGAGCTAAAATGCTTGCTGGGTTTTTAAAATCCTTACATACTCGCTTTATAAATCCGACCATCCTCCAAGTATTACCTAAAACTTTATCAATATGACTTATAAAATTTACTTTTTTGTCGATCATAACGCCGAGATCGCGTACAACAGAGGACTCATCTAAATATTCTCCAGCTATTTGATACCTTGAAGCTACCACATTCTTTTTTCTTATAAATTTAATATAGCAACATTTCCTAGCGTTAAGGTTCATATTATTCCTTTCGCACCATTTGTCAATTGAATTGAGATCTGCTTGCAGATTAGCTACATCACTTTGAGAATGAATATTTTTGTATAGTTTTAAGTCATCTGCAAAAATTAGACATTTACTAAAGCGAATATGGTCAGAAATGTCATTAATAAATACTACGAAGAGTATAGGCCCGAGATGTGACCCTTGTGGAACCCCGGAGGTAGGAAAGAACGAGAAGGATTTAAAGCCTTGAGTTGTAACCCTTTGTATCCTATTGTATAGATATGAGTTTATCCAATTTAGCAAGTTACCATGTATCCCATAGTACTTCAACTTAGATAACAGTATATTATGGTTTACTCGATCAAATGCACTACTGAAATCAGTGTATACTGAATCAATTTCACATTTTTTATCAATACCACTCGTCAAATCTGTAATGTATTCTAATAGATTGCTAACTGTTGACTTACTCCTGCAAAAACCGTGCTGAAACTTTGAAATCATCTTTGACAAATGAGTAGTTAAAATTTATGATGTAAACTGATTAAAATAAAATAAAATTATTTAAACAATTTATAAATAACACAAATAAAAAACAAGCAGGGATGGTTTACATATTTCGCCAGAATTTCTAGTATTTACCTATGTAAGTACGTATAAGTAAGTAAGTACCTATCTAAATACTCGTAGTAAGTAAACAAAATTACTCCAATTCGTTTAACCCGCTAGTTATTTGCGTTTAATATTACGGACTAATGCCTAATTAAAATATTTAACAAACTGTGGGCAATTTTATAACATCATGCTACGAGCAATAGAAGCGATGTACCAATAAAATATGTTGCAAAAATGGGAAGAAGTGTTTATTATCTGTAAACATAAAAACAATTTTCCAAAGCGAAGAGGAGGTGGATTCACAAGTCACAAGTACATTATGTACCTACTTATAAAGCTGCATTGATAATAAATATAAACTGTGTACTGTATATGCACAGTAAATAGTGCATTGCATAATTTAACCAAAGTGACCTATCATTCACTACGAAATATCTTCACTTCATAGTATCATTACCAGCGGTTCAAATTAAAAAAATATATTTCCGTAATAAGTAAATTGAAGACGTCCATACAAGGTTAGTTTGTGTTCATACATGACAGACGTCATATCGGAATCTTATGATTGTGCCGACTATAGGCAACTAAATGAAAACTTGTACACCACTTTCTTGGCCCACTGTAAAACAGTGAATATCTGTACTCGTATAATTTGTGTACAAAGTGTTTTAAATATGAATAAACAAAGTGCATTTATTAATGAAGAAAGTCACGAAAAAATTGTGAAAGAAAACGAGTTATTACTCTATATACATTCATTTTATTATTATTATCACAAATGCAGTATTATTTTTTGTTTTGTTAATTTATATGATGAAATTGGAAAGAATTTTGGCCAATTATTACATACCTACACGGGGCTCAGCTGTGTTAACCATTGCTTCCCAGGGCTGTCTTTACCTGACATATTTGAGAGAATCATCAATAGTAAAGTGGATAATAATACAAAGGAGATGTTTCAGAAATGTATGGCGCCTGGGCGGGTACACTGTACATTAAATAGGAAGTAGCTCATATTATTTGAAAGCGTTCCATATCATCCAAATTCTTGATTTCACCTTAGTTTGGCGACAATAATTCAATTTATGGATAATATATTGTAACACTGAGACAGTATGGTGGACAAATCGACTGCTGATGACGTTGATAAACTTGATTTATTCTAATGTCATATTAGGCGTGTCAACATGTGTCAATGTCCAATGCATGATAAAATATAAAATATAAGCCCGACGATTTTTTTGGATTTGGTTTGTTGGATCTGTCTTTTATTATTAACATTATTAAGCGTATCTTATCTAATTAAACGGTGCAATCCGTCGCTTCGATTAATCCGAACAAAATCGTGACGATAGATCTCCAAGAGCTATACTTACTGCTAATCATTGATGTATAAGTATCTAGATGGATAATCGAATCCGCGAAGACCTGTCAAAAAAGCTGCGCCAACTATTGGCGCAGAAGTACTTTCCCGCCAATTAGTGCCGATCGCGCCGCTTTCGTGTCACTACGTATTACGCGCGCAATTTAAATAAACAAATAAGAGGGATAACATGACGAAATGTGCTATTAAACTGTGCCGGAATTATAAAGGAAGGGTAAAAAGCTCAAAAAACATCACATATCATAGGCAAGTAACCAATAAACATATTTTTAATTAAATTTCAATTTTGATTTTTATTGTAACCAAATTACGTCATTTTTTTGTCAGTGTTGCTAGTTTCTATTTTTATGCTCCCGACTTAACATCATTTTTGTGGGTATATAAATTGGTTTATGGTTACGTGTATATTATTTAGTTCATGTACTTTTATAAATCGATTAAAGAAAGGTGGTGTTTACCAATACGTTTGTGTTTATTTATAATAATATAACATTAATATTCGTATGTTTATGAGCCCATTTTAATGATTATTTTTGCATTGGGTCGAATAAACCACTTTTAAAGGTACAAGATTAATGTGAAAAGGAGACGATCCAAAATTGTATGTAGTCTGGGCCTGGTTTTGTACCAGTGATAAAATAAGATAAAAAAGAAAAATAAACCATTTTTGACTAATCAAATCCACGAACTCATCTTTATTTCATTGCAAAAAATATTTATTAACTCCACGTGACGAAATTATTCTACATAATGGCGGGCAGCAGACCAGAGGATTCATAATTTTTGACGTATGACGTTAGCTGTCAATATGCCTTCTCTATGCTTGAACAATGGCTCGAACTCAGAGTGAAGGACGCCATCTTGCAAGTGTTGCAAGTAGTACTTACCGAATAACTCGAAATTAATTTTATTTTAGCAAGTCATTTATTGCGATTTCTGAATTTATTATATTTTTAATGAACTTTCTGTATTTTTTGGTTTTTCATGGTTTAGTGTACAAGATCAGGCCCAAAATGGACCATCTCCTTTATTTATTGAAGTTTTTTTTAATGATATGCATGTAATTAACTTTCCAAGTAATTTTTTTATTAAATTAGATAGGTAACGTAAATAATTGGCTCTTCTTTAATTAAGTTACCACCTCAAATTAAGCTAAAAATTTGAGGGGGGGAGGGGGCTGACGCTCACATCTTCCCCCCACCATTTTTAAATCTAGGAAATGCATACTTTTTTTATTATAAAAAAATCAAGTTTCCAAAAATTATAAAGTGACTACCTCAAATTAAGCTGAAATTTTTTGGAGGAGAGGTTGGTGACTCCCCCAACTTTCCCCCCAAATTACTTTTTCGCTATTGTTAGTCCTGTTTGCCTGTTTGGCTGCACCTTCCGCAGCGCCGGAGATGTCACGATTCAAAATTAGGCCCAAAAATCAAATTAGATCTACTTAAGTTATTTATTTTTTATAATGTAGTTTAAAACACACACACACACACACACACACACACACGTCCACACACACATATACATACACTTAAGACTTCGAGCGCTTACACATTAACCAATGAGACCACATAACCTTAAAATTTTTAGAGATTTAGAAAAATAATTTTAAAAAAGTAAGTACTTTATGAGAGCAATATTTAGTTTGGGGGGACGAATGAGAGTGTAGAACCCGTCCTCCCTTCAAATTTTCACCTTAATCTGAGACGGTAACTTTACAATTTTAGAAAAGGAGATGGTCCATTTTGGGCCTGATCTTGTACACTAAACCATGAAAAACCAAAAAATACAGAAAGTTCATTAAAAATATAATAAATTCACAAATCGCAATAAATGACTTGCTAAAATAAAATTAATTTCGAGTTATTCGGTAGGTACTACTTGCAACACTTGCAAGATGGCGTCCTTCACTCTGAGTTCGAGCCATTGTTCAAGCATAGAGAAGGCATATTGACAGCTAACGTCATACGTCAAAAATTATGAATCCTCTGGTCTGCTGCCCGCCATTATGTAGAATAATTGCGTCACGTGGAGTTAATAAATAATTTTTGCACTGAAATATAGATGAGTTCGTGGATTTGATTAGTCAAAAATGGTTTATTTTTCTTTTTTATTTTATTTTATCACTGGTACAAAACCAGGCCCAGACTCCATACAATTTTGGACCGTCTCCTTTCCAACTACAAACTGCGTAAAAAATATTAATTTAATTAACTTAGCTGGTTTATTACAACATTAACATAAACAACTGTAATTAAATTAAGTAGGGTTTTTTATTTATTCATGAAAATAACCACTCCATAAATTAAGTTTAATGTGTGATTTATGGGAAAATTTTAGTAACTGGTATCATTGATCACGCAACATAGACACTAGACGAACGTGAAAAACATCGCCTGCACGCACACATGCTTGATATTGTTGCCGTGTTTTTTTTGTCTTCATTGTAGGGCGACGCTCAATCTACCTATTTATTGCATCATTGCTGCTAATGTATAGCAGTCGATTTAATGTCACGATATTCACGTTTGCATGGGTTTTTGTTGAGATCTCAGACTCCGATATATAATGTAATATTCGATCGTCAACGATATCGACATAGGTAACGATCGGTCTGAATCGACGCTGAAAGCAGTTTGGAAACGCCAACTACTAAAACGCGCATATTACTTTATGCCAATGAATACTTAAATAAGTATGAACCTAAAGTGAAGCTGGATAATTGTATGGCATTTGCAACTTCTGTATTTAAATATTTTAGATACGACAGAAGTAAATAAAAAACAGCATTTTATTTATTCATATTTTATTTTTTCATTTCAACCATCTTCTATTAATAATATGCCATCCAGGACTGAAGCCGGTGCCTCAATATTTGTCTGTCTTATAATGAGACGATCTACAAACCTTAAAAAGTATGCGCAAAAGCTATTGAACGGAAACAACAAAAAACCAAATCACAAGCAAAATCGAGGTCCATAAAACGAAAGCCGGGTAAACAAGTACTGCGAGATCCAGGAGTCCAAAAAACAAAGCCGTAGGTAGATATTCACTTGATCACTATAAATAGCACTAATGTTGTTCACTTCAAAGAAACACTCGGAATGTCGAAAAATGTCACTGGCATTCTAAACTTCAGAGCTCAATAACTAATCACAGACAACAGACACGTTTATATTTATTTTTATTTTGATAGTTCTCTATTTCGGAGTCATGGAACCGCCAATGTTGTTGTGCGTAAAAATATTTTATTGAAAATAATTTCTCTGCAGAGAACGGCTAATCTAATAAATTTTTTGATATTTTTCTGTGAATCAGTATATTTTTCTCGTTTTGTGGTGAAATGTACAAAGTCGCCGCCCAAAATGAAACATCTCCTTTAATTATTTTTGTTGGAAATAGGGGTAAAATAAACAAGAAAATGTTAACATATTATTATAATAAGTTACAGTCATTGAATTTAAAAAGTGTTGTAATGTTTACTTTACCTTATAGTAAGAGTTTGCCACAGAAGGAAAATAATATAAGATACTCCTTAAATCTAGCCCTGGACACTATGTCTTTATATAGTGAACAATATCTGCATATAATTGACATTAATAAATTAATTTCCTCATTTTACTTGACTGAAGATAAATATTATCTGCCAAATTACTATAAGAGACAAATAGCATTATCGCTATCATATTTTTTTGACAATTTAGCCAAGAATTTGGCTTGTACCACTGCCTCTATTGGGCAGTCATGTATTGACATGCAGCATGAGTCCTTGGAATACGTTCCAAATAATTTAAATTAAATTCTAAGACAACAGAGAATCACTCTTGCAGTATATTGACAAAAGAAAAGCATACTAATTTAATAATAATGCATCAAAATGTACAAGGCTTTTCTAGCAAAGAGTTAGAATTAGATTTATTTTTGAATGAAATGAATATAGACATTTTTTGTGTAAGGCGGCCCCTAGACCTACAATAACATTGTACAATACTTTTATTGTACAATAAGATTGAAAGGCGCTCTGAATCCAAACGAGCAATTATATTGCACAATAATACGAACTGCACAATGTTTTCGTGTTCAGTCGGAGAATAGTATTGATCCCGTGTGCACCGTGCGGCAACATATCCGAACAAGATTTAGCTGCAGCTTTAGTGTTGTTGCTTGTGGCTAAACGTAAACGGAAACGAACACGTCGCTGGTCGAAAGATTGGTACAAGAAAAGGCAGAAATATACTCACGAAAATCTTTTAAAAGACTTGATGTTAACTGAGGAAGCAGACTTCAAATATTTTGTACGACTGAACTCTGAACAGTTTCAAAAGCTACTAGGATAGGTCACGCTATTGATTGAGAAAAAAATACAAACATGAGGGAAGCAATACCACCTTTTCACAGACTGAAAAATATTGCGCAATACTGACCCTACACGATGCAATAGAAAAATATGGTGCAATAAAAATTAAACTCGCTCAAACTTTCGGCCAATAATTGCGCAATCCTCAATATTAACCCTAAACGGTCAATTATATTGCACAATTTGCAATATTGCGCAATATAATTGACCGTTTAGAGGCCGCCTAACAGAGCACTGGCTAAAAAAACATGAATTAATTATATCCATAGATAACTACAGTATAGGCAGTTCATTTTGTAGATCTAACATGCTAAGAGGAGGGTCACTTATTATGGTTCATAATAATTTGATTTTTAAGGAACGTAAAGACATAGTTTCCCTATCTATTGAACATATCATAGAGCTTTCATGTATAGAACTTAAGAAGGTGGTTATTGTATGTGTGTATAGACCACCGGTAGGCAGTTACCCATTGTTTGAATCTGCTATGGAAGATGTATTAAAGATATTGTGTAAAAAAAATAAAAAAGTAGTGGTGTGTGGAGATTTTAATGTTGATATTTTAGTTACAAGCTCTTGCTCGATACGGTTCATTAATTTATTCAAATCTTTTAACTTAGACTATGTTTTTTTAGAACCTACAAGAGTGACTCCTACATCAGCTACTTGCTTAGATAACTTGTTTTGTGATTGCACTGTAATATATAAAAAAATAATAAATTGTATTAGTTCAGACCATAGCGGACAACTTGCCACTGTTGAGTACCACCATGATGTTACTAAACAGAGTATAACTAGTAGGCCAATTACACAAAGAAGGATTAATATTTTCAAAAATAATGTTGAAAGAAAAGTTTCATCATTAGAATTGTGCTACAATGATACATCTGACAAAGCATATTCCAATATGTTTGGTTTAATAAAGGATGAATTTAATTTTAATTTTAAAAAGATACATTCAAAATGTGATAACTTTAAAACTAAATTCAGCGATTGGGCAACTACTGGAATATATAAAAGTAGAATTAAACTTTTCGAATTGTACGAACAAAAATCTACTTCTACAGACCCAGAATTTATAAATCATGTTAGATTGTATTCCAAAACTTTTAAATTAGTTTGCGCTAAAGCTAAGTCAATTTACATCTCTAACAAAATAAAGAATTCTGCAAACAAAATCAAAACTACTTGGAACGTCATTAATAAAGAAACGGGTAAAATAAGATCTAATGACCACAATTTTATTCTGAAGGTCAATAACGAGAATATTACTTCCGATAGCAGAGTTGCCGACGTTTTTGAAGATTTCTTCTCGAAAGTACCGCATATGATAACAAAAAACTTAAATACCTGTCCTCTGCTTGCTATGTCTATCTTAGAGACTTGTATTGATAAATGCACCAAATCGTTTAGTTTTCAACACGTCACTTGCGACACTATTATTAAAAGCTTTCAGTCGTTAAATATTAAGAAGTCAAGTGATCTGTGGGGCCTTTCTACCGTAGTAATTAAATCCATTATCCATGTTATTGCGCCCCATTTAAGTTTTATTTTTAATAAATGCGTTGATGATGGTAGCTTTCCAAATCTTATGAAACATGGGAAAATAATACCTTTATTCAAGGCTGGCGATAAAAACGATCCTACGAATTTTAGGCCCATATCTATCTTACCAGCCCTTAGTAAAATTTTTGAAAAGATTATATATAATCAGCTACTATCTTATTTTTCCATAAATAAATTGTTTCATTGTAATCAGTTCGGTTTTTCGAGAGGGAAAAGTACTACTGATGCAGGCATCGCTCTTCTTAAACACATCTTTGATGCTTGGGAGCATAAGCAGGATGCTATTGGTATATTCTGCGACCTTTCAAAGGCGTTTGATTGCGTCGATCATAATATATTATTAAATAAACTTAGTCATTATGGTGTCTCAACACAATCAGTTGGCCTTATAAAATCATACTTATCGGAACGCATACAAAAAGTAGTTATTAATGGAGTAGAGTCCCCCGGAACACACATGACTATGGGTGTGCCCCAAGGATCGATATTAGGACCTCTACTTTTTCTAATCTATATCAATGATCTTCCCTACTTCACTAGGAACCTGTGTGAAACTGTGTTATTTGCTGACGACACCTCTTTACTTTTTAAAGTAGATAGGAGAAAACAATGCTTTGACGATGTAAATAATGCTGTTTCACAAGTACTAAACTGGTTCACACACAATAATTTATTGTTAAACGCGAAGAAAACCAAATGTCTTAAATTTACGTTACCAAACGTTAAACAGGTTCCTACACACATTGTGCTGAATAAGGAGGTATTAGAAACAGTAGATTCAACAACATTTTTAGGCCTTACTATTGATACTCATTTGCAATGGAGTCCTCATATCAAAGCCTTGTCGGGGAGACTTAGTTCTGCTGCCTACGCTGTCAAAAAAGTAAGGCTTTTGACTGACGTGGAAACAGCAAGATTAGTCTACTTTAGCTACTTCCATAGTATAATGTCCTATGGTCTGCTGTTGTGGGGCTCAGCTGCAGATATAGAATCAATATTTATATTACAGAAAAGAGCAGTACGTGCCATCTACAGCCTCAGGCCAAGGGATTCGCTTAGGCATTTGTTTAAAGAAATAAATATATTAACTGTGATATCACAATATATTTTGGATAATATTATGTATGTAAAAAAATATCATGACTGTTTTCTTAAAAAAAGTGATGTTCATAATATAAATACTAGAAATAAGGCTAAACTGATTGTACCAAAATTCAGACTTAGCAAAACTGGTGGCTCTTTCATGGGTAACTGCATTAAAATTTATAATAAAGTTCCGATACAATTAACAGAAATGCCGTACTGTAAACTTAAAACTCATGTCAAAAGCATTCTTATGACGAAAGGTTATTACAAACTTGATGAATATTTTAATGATAAATCAGCTTGGACATGAGTTTCGTATTTTAGCCGTAATTAGAAGTAAGTGCAACTGTACTGTGAGTGGAGAAAGAGAAAAAAAAGACTCCTTGGGAGTTTCTTGCCGCTTCTTCTTCCAAGTCCACTCGCCGTAGGGATTTGTTGAAGCGATGGCGTAACTTGACGTTCGATAAGTGTTTGTAAAAACCTACTTCGAAGAAATAAATATTTGAATTTGAATTTGAATATATATAATGCTAAGCAATAGCTTTACCGCGGCAGTCTCCGAGTGCCACACGTCTTTTTTTGTTTCTGCGAGTAAATATTTCAAACGTACCTAATTGTGTACACAAGTGCACACTTCGTGTGCGCCTTGCATCGCAGTGTCACAATTTTGAGTCAATATAGTATAAATACTACAATAGATAGGCGTGTTGAGTTGTCGGTGTGTCCGACTCAGTTGCATAATAACACGTCCTGTTAATTGTTCTTGTTATTGTAAATAATCAAATTTTTCAATTGCGCAACTAAATATATGTGCGATGAAATGATAAAAGAGGACATTACAAGCAACAAAATATTTTTTAATAAAACGGTAACAGTTGGTTTGCGTCGCAATTGAGAATGTGGGTACAGGCGGGTTCGTCCCAGTTACAGTTATCATAAACGTATGTTAGTCAGGAAGACCCCGGAGCTTATAAAGGACGCCAGTTAAATCACGTAATCTTTATTGTACCTACTCCAGGATCGTGTATCTTTAGAATGATTCGGTAACACGATAGTCACGACACAACAACATAATTAGTAGATTTCATAAGTTACCTAACTTGTAGGTACTTAAGTACGGCATTTTCTAATGTGGAGGAGCTTTTTGCAAGTGTGGAAGCATAGGCAGTATGGGCTAGGTGGTGCTGTTGTCAAGTTATTCAACACTTGCTTTTACAACATTGTTTCACTGTATTTTACCAATTTATTTTATTTTTTGCTCCACTGTTTTATTGGTAAATAAGTGATTTTTACGTAGGTACAGCGTATTAATATGACTGCGAGGTGATAAACTATACAGCTTATTTGTAATAAATTAATTTTAAAGGTATTTACAGACGCGTTAACACGTCACTACCTAACTATTGTTTCGTGGCTTTGTTTCATAATGTTCCTTGTAATCTTTCTCTTACGTTACGTCATCACAGCATCAAAGAAATTTCCTCTCAAAGAAATGCATTATATCCTTGACAGCCCCTCGAGAAAATGTACTATGAAGTATTCCATATGCACGGTAAATAAAATGCCTCGGCATCCCTCAGGGCTCGTTGTCGGACCCCCGTTGTTCCTCCTCTGTGAATATTGCTCATTGCGAATACGCGTCCCTTTTATCGAAGGAGGGGCTCCTTTGACAACACTTCGAGTTTGTAATAAGTTGATAGGTTGTCTTATAACGATGGAAAAGTTTGATAAAAAAATCGGCTTCGTTGCGACTATTTTTGTATATTTCATACGTAACTATATTATGACGTAAGTAAGTTTTTTTTTTACTTACATCGGGATCCGATCCCAATGTAGGTACCTACCTATTGCCACGTTTTGAAACATAGTAATAAAATATATTGACACATAGTATTTCTCAGCGTGCAGAAAAGTCAACGATGCAGTAATTTTAAAAGAGAGAAAACATTTTCTAGGAAACTTTCCCACTAAATCGAAGGATTCTTATAACAGTAATAAATTGTAGAGTTAGCCAGTTATTCACTTTATTCCAGTTATTACTCTTGCTATACGTCCCTGCAGCTACCGGTAGTTTGTCCCAGTGTACTTCACGCTTCACAAATAAATAAGTAGTTTATAGTAAGTAGATCTCCGATAAACGAATTTTGTCACATCCCTCCGAGGGGATAAATTCATTTAGCTATAAAATACATATAATCTATAGAAGTTGTACTCTGGGATTACAGTAAGAAAATCTGTTCAAAGTTCTTTCACCCGGGTCAAGCCACGGGTCACAGCTAGTATAGTCCTACAACGATCTTTTGGCGCGTGGATGACGTGTGGGTGACAGAAACAGCGCCTTACAGGGAAGGCAAACTTTAAGGCGCTGTCTCTGTCACTCTCATCACAGCCACGCGCCAAAAGATCTTTGTAGGACTAATAGATACATTTTTAAAAGAAGTTTTATCCTATAGGTACCTATAATATTATGTTGATAACCGGCCTAGCGGTGTTGTAAGTACCTTTACGAGAATTTCCTTTCTACAATGTCAATGTTTACACGCTGAACGATAAAGCTCCTGCTCTAGGACCGTGAGTTATCTCTACCTAATACTATTAGTATCATCTAAGTACTGTTGTCACTCTTACGGCTCATTCACACGAGGACAAATCATCTTTTTTCACGAATCGTCTTTTTTCACGATTCGTTATTTTTTTTGACGGCGGCAATGCTTTTTAAATACTCATGTTCACACGCTTGACGAATCGTGAAAAAAGACGAATACGGATACGTCTTTTAGAAATCACGAATCGTGAATGTTTTATGATTATGACGGATCCGCGCACAGTTTAGTATGCGTTTGTGTGTGAACTTCAATGCGGATATTTTGACGAATCGTGAAAAAACACGATTCCGTATTCAATGTGAACGTCCATCCGTCAAGACGTATCGTGTTTTTTGACGAATCGTCAAAGACGTATGCCGTGGGAATGAGCCCTTAGATTTGTTAGTTTCCCTAACAATTATAATTAAGGCGAATAATAGCACAATAAATGCCACCAAATGCAAACGTCAGCAGCGAGCAACAACAGCTCAATGAACGGCACTCACGAGCAGTTAACATGTTTACGGCAACGCTGCAGCCGGATAAAAGCAATCTCGGTAACGAATTGTGAGTTTGTGACCCAAATCCCAATCCAGCGCTTCCGTAAATCTAGTCGCTGTTTACCGACTTGTGTGTCGTCATTATGTCGTCTATCGTTTGGATGTGAAGTTTGTATTGCATTTTAGCATTTATGGGTTTTGTATCAGTTTTTTGTCCATTCTGGATTACAACACTACTTATCTGATGGCAGGTGGCGGCTAAGTTAAGACCAGTAGATATGGAAATGCCTTTTCTTAAAAATGTTACGGTACTAGCTTTTCCTATATTAAATTAATTTCCGCCTCACTTACGATCCTTAGCCCGTGTTTTCGTGTATTTTGTTATTACTTAATTATGACCCATATAGGGTAATGGTCACCTTGCTGAGTTACTGTTCAATGAGTCCTAGATTCGATTTGAATTTGAGTGTCGAATTAAAATTTCTTAAATGAATAATGAATAATGAATAAATTTGGGTTGTCAATGGCACCAATGACTCAAGGATTCTTAGTGAGTGGTCTTGAGTGTGTATCGTGATTTATAAAAATATTACGATTTAAATATTTCAGTTTTTCCTTAAACTTCATAGGCGTTACTGATAATAATTTGTCCCTATCATAATGATTCTCTGAAGTCAATAGTAAGAAGAAGAGAAAATAAATTAAACATGGAATAACTTTATACCGAGTTCATTAGTTAGACTGTTAGACAGTATGTGTAATGTGTATAGGTCCACGCTTCCCCAATAATTTGTTATACACGTGATTTTCCTGACATTCCCTTGGGTTGGAAAGAAATTGCTTGTTAACGATAAGGGCGGCTTGCATCGCGCTTAAAACCAATTCATAGCTTTATTTTGTGAATCGATGTTTTGGTGTATTTAAAATAGCTAAGCTATTTAATTTAACATTTTAATACAAAAAATATGTATTTTTTAAAGTAGGTAAGTAGTATCTACCGTTGCGATGTAACGGTTCAAGAATCAAGACGTATTCCCACGACGGAATGTAACATACACCATCTTCAATAATGTGCTAGCTGTATTGCAACAAGCTACAGTTATTTCTTTTCAAATCAAATCTAATCTCGTGTATCTAATAAAATTAATGTTTTAAAATTTATTCTTCGCTTATTTTTTGCACTGCCAGACTGTCACACATCGGAGATGCCTTTCATTTTACTGTCATGGGCGACGGTCACTTACCATCGGGTGCCTGACCGCTCATTACTCGGCTATTTACATAATAACAGTCGAGCGCACTTCGTAATTTAGTTATCTTTTGTTCGACACAAAAAAGGAAGGAAAATACCATAGATACCACGATGACCCAATGACTCTATACATGTAGGTGTATAGTACCTAGGTACATGCGAAACTTTTGTTATCAGATAGTCTTTAAAACTTAATTAAACATTAAACAAAACAAAACCTTGTTATCCGGTTAAATCGGTATTCCCTTCAATATTTTAATGACTGTTCGCGAAGTCTGGCAGACTAATGTATTGACAACATCGCCCTCTGTTTACACTGTAACCCGTTTGCACCCCGAACGTTTACTACAAAAAACAAGGAGGCGGTCGGGGTGTTGGCATTGCGGGGTTAAAGGGGTGCGAGTACTTACCTGTAGATTTGTGTGGCTTGATTAAACCCTGGCTACACATTTGTAAATCTTTTCAAACTTTACGTAACGTTACTAGGCGCTGAAAACACGAGGCAAAATCTTGTACGCTACCAAACATTTTTGTTAAAAAATGTAAGTAAGTACCTAATTTTATTATTTCGTCCAACATCACGCAATGGCGAGTATGTCGTAAATTGTATTCTTTATAAAACAAAAGGTTTCAATCAAAGATGTATTAAATATCTAGATGGAACATCGAATCCGCGAAAACGTGTCAAAAAGCTGTGGCCAACTGTTGGCCACAATTTTATATCATTACGCACAGATTACGCACACATAGACAATAAATGAACGCGAAAAACATCGCCTACACGCACACATGCTTGATAATGTTGCCTTGTTTTTTTGTTTTCATTGTAGGGCGACGCTCAATCTAGATATTTAAAACGTCATTGGTTTTAATGTTGTCTACCTCCCAACGTGGCAGCTACGTTGGCAACGAAAAGAATAACCCGGCGCGTGAAAGACGTTGTGCTCTTTGAGAGTCAGCTCATTGTTGTCGATGTGTATCAAACCTGCAGGTTAGGCGGAGGGAAATGAGCGACACGCGTCCCATTCAGCGGAGGCCGGAGGTCCCCCAGCGACGATTGCTCACGGCGTTACGATGCGACTGCGTTTTAATACCCGCGCGCTCAACGCACTCTTAATTACGACTCGTTTATTGTACTTGCTCAATAGTTGCGAGCTGTGCTCCGCTCTCGTTTGCGACTTTCATATACCTAATTACATAGTGCGTGAGTGCACACTTAATGGTCAAAATTCGACATTATGTAAAAAAGTTTTATAGTTTTAGATATTTCTATATAAACGATTTCCTTTGACAATACTAAGGTAAAATCTAGTAAGTAGGTAAGGCTAGCGTATCATGCACCAACCAATTTTGAAAATTCAGTTCAATGCAGTCGATTAAAAATACATAATAAGTACCTATGTAACAATACTGTGTAAACCCATAATGTGTCTCCATGACGTAGGTACTTTATGGTGATTTATTTAAACCCTTCACTTGCATTACGGCGCCGTTAGTACCTACTCCTCTCTCTGCATACTTTGTCACAAAGAAAGATATATGCGAAGGACTTTTCCAGTTGAAAACTACGTTTTTGTTCATGGGGGTTGGCGTAAGTTGTTGGGAAATTGATATTTCTGATGGTGGAAGATTGCTTTCATACTACTTTATGAAAAGCACTGGTACTTATTGAAATTTTCTGTATTTCTGCGACGTAGACTTCGTTTTCTTGCGATTATGTAGATATTCCGCTAGAACACGGAGGAGGAAACTTTTGGAGATAACTCATCGACGTTACCGTGCAGAAAGTTATTTTGGATACAAAATGAACCTAAAATTGGGACGTCATCAACTCGCATCATTGGGAAGTCATCTACTGCCTCATTATAAAACTATGGAATAACTTGTGGGTTTTCTGTCACTTGTTCGTTCGACTATGCATCTTCTATTTTAGAATCGACTTCGTTCGTGGAGTAGGTATAAATATCGTAGGTATACATAATTATTATAATTATTTTATTTTAAAATTTAATGTAAATTATACTAAGTAGTAACTTGGTTTTGAATTGTTATGATTTTATTCCTTAGGCTCTAAGAACTTTCTCATCATAATAATTAGCATCATATAACTTTTTCAGCTCCGCACTGCAGTGATAAATGATATCCATGGATAATAGTGCGTGTATCTGTATATCGTGTAGTATAGCGAGCCCGCAGCACGGTATTGTAGAGTGGGTGGGACACAACAGCGCTCCCTAGCGGCGGGTCCTGTAAACGCGGTTAAGTGCGGCTCGCTTCGTCAGTTCATTAGCGACATAGCGACGGCTGCGTCGGCTGTTACACGGTTACACCAGATAATCCCGACGAGACTGTTTTCACTCGGCTGCGTTACTGTTATGAACTTTCGTATTATGAAATATCTGGCTCTAAATTGCCGTTGGCGTACCAAAAACTAATCCGGATTAAAAGCACTGTATATAACTTACTTTTTCAACATTCCCGTCCATGGAACCCCTAATGAATAGAATTTCTGTCTCTGTAATAGCTATAGATGATGATTTGTTAACGTTTGTCGCGGGTAACAGGAAATAGTGTATCATCTCTTGAACAAAACTACTAATATTTTGCTTTTTATAATTCCTCTTCTTCGAAATGAGCCCAGAATCTCTCATTAAGCACGAGCAGCAAGGACAAAGCACCTAATAACAACGGCGCTAAAATATTAACATGAAATCCTGGCGGTGGTTCGCCTGCCTGCGAAGTCATTCACCGATCCACGTTAAAAATGCAAAGCGATACCGTCGAGCAAGAAACGAGGACTGCTGCTCGAGTGGAGTCCACGAAATATTGTCTTGGTTGGTACTTGCTTTGCTATTCTTTGTGAATTTCGTTCTGAAACTATGAACGGCCAAGCAGTAGACATGCCATGGACGCTTCGCGCTAAACGGTTACTGATAATACGTGTAGTACAATTTACTCTTTACTACATGTAAATGTGGATGTAGAAGGAGACTGGCCTAGTCAGGTACGTAAGAAACAATGTCAAGTATCATCTGTATTCATTAAGCGGCACGAAGCTCCGATATCTCCACCAGAAAGGGACACGCCATTTCTGTCTGTTGTTCAAGATACTTCATATCCAAGACGTTGTCAATATCAGCAAGCTTACCACGTAACTATTCCTTATCGAAAACCAACCAACGGAACAAATGTGTCCAACTCCCTCCTAATATATTGTCTTCTGCAAGTATACTGATAAATGCAGGAACTATTTACCAGACAATATAATTCTCTAGAGATCTCTTCCCATCTTAAGATCCCTATTTTTCTCTATATCTAAGATTCTTAATTATGGCGGTGTCATCTGAATACCCCTTTAGGATGTTCACATCAGCATGTGGGTGTGTGGGTGGCTTCGTGTCACATTAACCTGCTCCTCAGCAGATTGAGTAGGACAGTACGTGCAAGGTCGTGTTGCTGACGAGTGGATCCTACCTCCCCCCGCCCGCGCCCCGCGCCCCGCGCTCGCCTGTCCCGTGCAGCTCGAGTATCGTTCCAGGTGAAGTGTGCGAGGGACGCCGGCGCCGCAGTAATTACTGACACAGAATACATCGCCTTAAGGCCCCGGGCGACGCACGCTTCTGTTGATGGAATGGGTCTTTGTTTGCGGTTTAGTGGGTACCGCGTAGCGACCGACTGCTCCCGCTGTCATGCACTTCAGTTTCCTTTACGGATACTACCAGAGCACTCAAGAAACTTAATATTATTCTTTACGTTAATAAACATTAAGTTTTGATTGAAACGTGTTTTCCCTTGGAAATTAGATATTTTCATATGCACCTTGTTTGTTGATACTCAGCCGCAACACTCTTCAAAGTAAACACGACACAATATTAGCAGGTTTGGCAGAACGCTTCGACAAAACTACAAAATTATATTCTACTGAAATGTTTACCACACGATAATGATGGTGGTGTTACGGCGCTTTATTAGTTTTATGATAATTATGAACAAAGTTACATTTTATACCTTTGGATTATGATGACCAAGCCCTAACGAAATCGCAACGAAAACTGATTCAACTATATTTCAAATATTGATATGTGCTTTAAAAAGACACAGAACTGATCATGATAAACTTCTGTATATAAAATATCCTTTTCCCACAATACAAATCCATTAAAATAAGACGGCGTTCCTTGTCACATGTGTCGTTATTGAAGTGAAAACATTGTTCGCGTCGATGTTCGATGTAAAATTCAAATGCAGCGCTGACGGGGGCGAGTGGGGCGAGACGCGCAGGGGGCCGCGGAGGGAGCAAATTGGATTGAGCAAGGCTGGACGACCCCGATGGCGCAATGGTTAACACGCCGGATCGCCGTTCCGAGGGTCCTGGGTTCGATTCCCAGCGAAGCGGAAATTTGAATGATGAGTTTAAATTTCCGTTCTCGGTCTGGGTGTGTGTCCTTGTCTTGTGTGTGGTCCATGGCACCCACGACACAGGGAATCCTAGTGTGGGGCTATGAGTGTGTAGCGTTATTATTATTATTGTGCCCCTCCGGCTGCCACTGCTCCGCGGCGCCACACCTGCCTCCGCACGGCCACATGACCGTCGGAGACGGCTTTGCTCGCGCCAGGAATTATCGGAAATTATATTGTAAACAGACTAGCTCGCTCTCTAAGTCGCCCAATAAGTCTAGGTATCTATTTGAATCTCGAGTTCGAATAGGAGTTCGTGTAGTAGACAATTATTTTCCTCAGTAGGTATTTATATTTGTATAATAATATGTGTATTACACTCATCATCTTTTAAATTCTGTATTGATCAATATTTACTTTATCAGTGAAGCAGATAAAATCACACGACATTATGATATGATACATAAAATTGATTTCAAATGTTGCTCTACAATGTACTTACACATTATTACATTCACGATACGTCATGTTTAAGCTCAGTCGGGAGTGACGTGTCTTAATTAACTAAGAACTTACTCCTAATGTTATTAATTAATCTTTTGTTACGGCTTGTGTTCTTTGACGTAGGTACTTACTTACTTCTTTTTACGTTTTCTTAGCTTTACAATCTTTTATTACTGGGAATACCTAATCATATTGTATGTTGTATTAGTTGTATAAGCCCAGCGAGCTTCATACTAGCTGAAATAGGCCCTGTAGGTGCAAGTGTTTGCCTTCACCTGTCTCTCCGCATGCGTGTTATAAATATTCATGTATTTACATTATTTGCGACCACGTTCTGCACACAGAGTGAACCTAACGAGCGCGACGTTACGCCACAAACTGCAGCGAACGCAATTATAGATTCTCCGAGTATTTTTATCATAACAACCTACGTCCACAGCCATCCAAACATTTTGAGTTATTTCCCTTTTTGAAAATGAAAGCCACGAGCGCCCGCACGGGAAAATGACCCATCGCTACACGCCACCAGAGTTCAGTTACAGATTTCGTGTTAATTGAGGTTCCCCCAGGCCGTGCTGAACGGATATTACGTTTAAAACTGTGTTGGGGGTGATTAAGGTTTACAATTGGTCGCGACGCGAGTGCCCAGCCCTCGCGTGGAGGGTGAACGACCCTCGCGCCGAGCCTCGCCACCAAACCTGTGTTATGCAACAGTCTATCGGTCTGTCTGTCACGTCGACAAGCCAGGGCGCACGCAGTAATTTGCGCCTACGGAGTTGTTTTATTGGGTGAAGAGCCCTCATTTAAGCTTTTAGGGATGTAATCTAACTAGAGTTAGTAATGAATGTAGGGTTTTTTATGTTTGCAACGTCTTAGCGCGTAAGGACAATAGGGCTACGCAGCGCTACGCCGTAGCGTAGGGCTACAAACGCTACGAGTACGAGCTTTTGCTTTTGCCGTAGCTCTGTAGCCGAGACAAAGGCGGTTCTCGTAGAACTGAACTACGTGGAGTATTTTACTGGCATTGTTCGGTGACGTACTGCCGAGGGTCATTTCCTTCTTAGGATGAAAAAAAAACAAAAAATGGTTGCTGCTGTGGCGGTAATTCGACGTCACTAGTTCTTGACATAAATATTTGGGTGCAGCTTTAATATTGTAAAAAATGCAATGTAATTTACAATACAAGCAATGTAAATTGCCAAGCAATCCATTTACGTATAACAACAAACCATACAATTATGCAATTTCATTATAGTCGGTTCTTAAGCCTTTCTACGTAAGTCGGTCGGCAATTGATTAGTCGCAGGCACAGAGCGAGGGGGGTTGAGGGGCGGCGGGGGGGGGGGGGGGGGGGGCGCAGACGGGGAGTCCCCCCGGAAGCCAGTGAACCGATTACGAATTATTGAGTTTTTCATTCATAAAACCAACTATCATTCTATACCCTGAAAGACTGACAAAGAAAAAATTACCTATATTATTTGATACGTTATTTAGGAAATGACTATTCACGTACTAAAAATAATTTAGTTTATGAGACTAGTTACTTACTTATCGCTTTAAAGCGATACGCCGCCCATTGTTTATTTCTGTCTTGTGCTTTTGAATGTACATATGTTTTGCTTTATTTTTTGGTGTACAAACAATAAAGTGTGAAATTAATAAATAAATAATAAATACTATTTGAACAGCAACCTATCCACAACCACTACTTATTTACGCGCCCTCGTCGTGAGATGCTATCATAAAATTCCTGGTAGTCAAAACCTCTCTAAGTCCTCTTTACGAGCTTTTATTTGAAAGCCACGATAACGCCGACGAACAAGGACTCGTCGGGTATAGATCATTATATTTTGGGGATGTTTGAAAACATTTACCGTACTTTCGACTGCTGTATTGCTCTTGTTAAGAAGTTTATGGAGGAATCAAATTATACCTTCTATACATTAGTTTACCAGTCTTGTAATAATTAACTACTCCAATTAGTGATTACTTTAGAGAAATCGCTGTTGCAGTAATATAATTTTTGACGGACGTATGGAAATCGTTGAGTGAAGAACTTGCAGCTATTTGACGTTAACCTACTGAGAGATTATTTTTTTAGTAATCCCATGTGTTATACGTTTATAGCTTCAGCACTGAATTATTAGATTTTAAATACTTAAAACTAATATGACATAACTGAGGACCATCCTCTGTAAATGTGAATAACGTCAGAAATAAAAACCAAGTGTGACTAGTTTAGTTTTGTCTAGTTTACATAATTGAATTGGATACATTAATTATAACAATAACATTGTATAGTTATAGTGCAGCACAACATGTGTACGTTCTCATAATATACAGGTCGCCGTCCAGTGATCTAGTTGAGAGCAGATATGACGAAGAGATTAGGCACGGACGTGGACAACCCTATCGTGCGAGAAGAATCAATATAACAATTCTGACTAAAGCTTATAACATTCTTAGCCGCGCTCTTCTAATAAATTGTATCTAAGTAATCCTTATTAATAGAGACGTAACCCCGGGAGGGCGCGGGGGTGCGGGGGTGCGGGGTGGCGGGCGGCGGTTGTCACGACCCCCGGGACTGGCGATTGGACATTATCGGGTGCTTCATTCACGACACACGCCGCGGCGCTACAGATAGTATAAGTCTTTGTAGGAAGGGTTGGCTGCGTAATTTTGTTTAAAGATCTTTTTTGGGTTTTTCACGTTTTATGCGATTAAAGTGTGTTTATCATTATGCCCACGTTAGAAATATTCTATCAACAATATAATAATTATGTAAAACGATTCCGTTACCCAATCACTAAGAATGAGTGACTGACAGACAGTGACGCGAGTGAGCACAAGGAAATGATTTTTGGAATTAACCCGCAACCTTGTGCGCGATATACCTGCGTAAATAAAACTCTCACAACAAGTAAACTGCTAAAGAGAAAACCAAATCCACAGAGAGAGAACTTAAAAGATGCGGGATATGCGCGGCTTGCCGTCGTTAATTAAGCATTTATACAACGACGAGCCTCCCCGGCCGCCGCCCACGGATTACTTTTGGGTACTCCGGAGACTGCGCCGCTCCGTCGGGAAAATGAGTGTAATGTGTAGTAATTACCGCGTTATAGGCAGCTGCAGGCAGCATCAGCGTCATGTAGCTTCATTTAAGATGTTATAAGTTAAACCAGTGCTTTTCACTTAAAAATGAAGCGTTCTACATATTTCAGTCCTCCTCAGACTGTTAAAGACTGACCTCCAGTTAAGGCACTCATTTGTTTGCATGTTTGGCTGTAGTTTTGACAATGACTTTCCTTGAGGTTACTTGTTAACTAAATAATCAATGTCATTCCTTGAGCGGCGTCTACATTTATCAAAATATAGTTCGAGTGTTTTCGAGAGACACAAAAGACAGGGTGAAAATGTGAAGTGCACAATCGTGCAGGTGTGACAGAAATTTGCACATCAGCTTAGGAAACGTGCGAAAACGCGTATTGTGTTAAATTCTCATTAACAACGCTCCGAGCAATGCCCCGAGAACCACCTCAAATAGGAAACACGTGTTATTCATAAATATCAATAATAGAAGTATACTTTATTTATTATTCCTTCATGTTTCGTTTTAGGGAGTACGCAGTACAGTACCCCTGTCCGAGGGTTTGAACAATGAAACGTTCAGCAATGAATTAAAGCGTTACATTACAAATAATTCTATTTATTTTTGGCTGATTACCAATATCTTGACTTGATCTTGGACTGCAGTAACCGTGTTTCGTGTATGCCTACTTGTTACCTGCTTATCTTTTGAACACAGTTGACTAAACATCGTCATATTCAAAAGAATTTATGAATATTAAGTTCGTTCGCACCAAAGTATAGGACAAAACATGAAGCCAAGTCATGCGTTGAGAAATGGTTTCATTTATGGGTCCGTAGATAAGGTAGAGCCTGCGTGCGGCCATCCGTGCCGTGCTCGCGTTCATAATTCGGACATTATCGGGCCGCCTCGCGTAGCTCCATATTTCCGAATATAATATATTGTGGCAGGGAACGCTGTCAATACAAGAAAGATAACTAAAACATGTTTATAAGGAATACTAGATGTCCAAGCAGCTTCCTTTTGCGTAAATTGTGTTCCGAAATAAAATAGGCTGCAACGACCTCACATTGGCATGAACTAAAATAAAGTAAACATTAATCAATAGAACTGTACGGAATAAGAATAGCCGAAGTATTATCAATGATAGTCTGGTTATACAATGTTAATGTACCCAACAACCAACAACCGATATTTTTAAACAAGGTTCAATTAGGTAAGGACTCCTAACCATTAAAGAAATCGACTCCTCATCTCTGGAACCCATCTGCACCAGACCTTCAATGTCAAATATATTAATGGAAATCAATAATAAAAAATGAAGGATTTAATAAATAAATTAACATGAAATAAAATAAAATACCTAAATCAGTTCACACTCAACGTAGTTATGAAATTATGTCGTTTATCCCATAGGAACCGCGATTCATGTACTGGGATAAAAGTATTTTATACATTGAAACTATGTATGCTAAATTTCACTTAAATTAGTTAAGCGTTTTTAGTGTGGAACTCACGATATTTATGAACATCGTAAAAACAGTTTTCATTAACAAAAGTAAAAATATACAATATTAATAGCTGACATTGATACAGAGAAAGGTTCAATCAAAACAATCTTGTTAGTTGGTCCCACGTCGGGCGCCAGCTCTCCCAAATTCTTAACATGTTCTGTCTGTGTCTATTAATTACCGGCTTGTTGTCATCACTTAATAGATGGCGGTTTCTGAAGGAAATATTTAATTATTTCGTAATTCAAACATTCTTAAGTATGCAATGCTTATGACTTCGTGACTGTAATAAGTCTAAAATATACATTTGAGATATTCTATTAAAAGTGAGCCATTACATATAACCGAATTTATGTCATTGTCGTCAACAACATAGTGTTATATAGAATCATGTACACCAAATCCATATTTGCGCTGTGGTTCAAAGAACACTCGCTAAGTTTCCTTCGAAGTAATATTTGAACATCGACTTTTTAAAATAAATAAAAGCTTACGTGTCATACACACACCACTACAATTTTCTGTGTCGCTGATAGAATCGACAATAAAGAACTCTCATGTACCTTCAACCCAAGCACAAACATCGGTTACAAAATATCGGCCTCGGTAGGACATCGAACACGGTATCCTTGAATTTTCTGGTAGGGTGACTACTACCAACTGCTCAAAAACTTCATGAGGTTTCAAAAATATACTATAATTTTAAATGTTTACTATAAAAGTACATTATACAGAATTCCATAATGAGTAATGTTAAAGTTCAACATGAAGAACTTACGGCTCGGCTCTGGCACGCGATCAAGTGGGCCCACGTTGGGCGCCAACTTTACAACACTGCATATTAAATATTGTACTAATGCATTTGACGATTCCATACTACAATTGGCTGTAAAATCTGTTTAGAGGTTCTGTTTTGATTTTTGATTTTAATCGATTTACATCTGAGGGGCGACCCAAAGATACTAAGACTGATCAATAGAATTATCATGAAATAACTATTTGTAAATAAGTATTTGTTCATGAAATTTATAACGACAACCGTGTAAAATACGTGTGATTTGGTAATAACAATTGAATATGCAGACAATAACCTGAATTATATATGTGCTTAGATGGACGTTAGTGGCATCATGGAGGCAATCGTTAAGAAGCAAACAGGATAACGATTAAGTTTTATTGGTTCCTTTACACATTATATCTCTTGTAAGGTCACGTCCAATGATAAGTATACACGGGCAGATTTTCAAATAAATGTACACTCTGAAAATTTCAAAACAAATAGCCACTCATAAATATATAACCACCAGAGTTAGTCACAATAATGTATACAATGACATAACATTACATCCGTTTGAAGTAACACGGTATGATGGCGTCTGACAGTTGTCAGAGTTGACGGACTTAACTGCTCTGTTTCTATTTATTTTTAATGTTTATGAAAAAATATTGACTTCAAAAAAGGAAGAGGTTCTCAATTCGACTGAACTTTTAATATGGTTGATATGGTGTTAAATTTTAAACCGACTATGTATGTAATATTGTCATAATTGCAGTTTTTGGATATGTTAGTCTTTAACAGCTTCTAAAAACGTGTGCTAAATTTCATAATTGTATGTATAGCTTGACTAGGTACTTATATAAAAACCTTTCATGAGGGCGCTACAAAGTCGGAAATATTATGTAAGAGAATAAATGTTATTTCAAAGGATGTGTTGTTTTAGCACACAGAAAACAACTTTTCTTTCCCGACTATGAATAATTTTTGGCTAATAGCACAAAATAAGCACTCAAAGTAACAAAACAATGACATGACATTCAACTCGCTGACAAGCAATTGACGAGTGCCGTTTAGAAAGAAGCGTGTCAATTTAACAAATTGAATCCATTACCTTGCTTACCACAAAAAAGTGAGTATTTTTATATTCCTGGTCAACCTATATGTTTGACCACGCAGAACTCAAAAACTATAAGTCGGATTGAAATGATTTTTTTTAGTTGTTTATGTTTTATCTATCTTAGGTATTAGTGTAAGTTTCATCAAAATCGGTTCAGTAGTTTTCGTATTCTAAAGGTATTATTACTCGACTATATAAATTTGAGCGACAACTTACGATTAATTATTGAGTTATCTCTACATATCGATTTCGAAGTAGGTAATTTTTGGTAAAAAGGTATAATTGTTATAATTTTTAAAACATAAAAATGAATGTTTACATTAAATGGAAAATTACATTGTGTACATGTTATTGAAATGATCATCCGATTGCCAAAATAATGAAACTGCTACAGTTTCTAAATTGTATACATATTTAAGGAAAAATCACAGGCATCATTGTATACATGATTACAGTCTGTCAGCGTCTGCCAGTCAAAAATATGTGTCATAATTGATACATGTGATCGTGTATACATTATTGTGACTAACTCTGGTGGTTATATATTTATGAGTGGCTATTTGTTTTGAAATTTTCAGAGTGTACATTTATTTGAAAATCTGCCCGTGTATACTTATCATTGGACGTGACTGTACATAAACACCAATATAATTTCATACATGCAAAAGGAATTAAGCAGATCTACCTACATAACTGTAAAGTTGTTAGTAAACAATTTGCGCAGTGGATTCGTTTTATCCTCCCAACATAACAACCATTGATAAGTTTCCAGCCCTCGCGTTCGTCAAGCGCCCAATTATCTAATATTGGCGAACAAATCCCGGCACGCGTCCGGACTGTGCACCATTACCGATACAAGTGGCATTATCACTAAATAGAAAGAAACAACAGCAGCTTACCGGCCCCTCAGCATCCTGGACACATCAACCAATCACTACTCTTTGTTTGCACAGAGAACTGTTATTACTACTATGTTCAATGTTTCTGTCATTAAATTCAGAGCAACGCAGTATTTAAGTGAAACTAACCCGACTAAATTATTTTTGTGATGGGAGTGCAATGAACCGCTGCTGGTTTTACGCAACACGGCGTCCGCGTAGACTGCTCGCGAGGCACTGACGAAGGGGCGAGCGCGAATTGAACTGCGCTCAGCTCGTGGTCCGGCCGCGCTAGATTTCGGCTTGCGTTCCGGAATACAGAGATTTTGTTAAAGTACTACTACGTCGGATAAGTATTCATTTTACATCCAACTTCTAGTTATCTTCTTTCTTCTTCTTATTATATATATCTATAAAACTCAAAGGTGACTGACTGACTGACTGACTGACTGACTGACTTATATAGTGATCTATCAACGCACAGCCCAAACTACTGGATGGATCGGGCTGAAATTTGGCATGCAGATAGCCACTATGATGTAGACATCCGCTAAGAAAGGATTTTTCAAAATTCATCCCCTAAGGGGGTGAAATAGGGGGGTGAAGTTTATGATTTTCGACTGATTGAACTGAACGTACAGCCCAAACCACTGGACGGATCGAGCTGAAACTTGGCATGCAGGTAGATGTTATGACGTAGACATCCGCTAAGAAAGGATTTTGATCAATTCAACCCCTAAGGGGATAAAATAAGGGATGAAAGTTTGTGATTTTCGACTGATTGAACTGAACGCACAGCCCAAACCACTGGACGGATCGGGCTGAAAATTGGCATGCAGATAGCCACCATGATGTAGACATTCGCTAAGAAAGGATTTTTCAAAATTCATCTCCTAGAGGGGTTAAATAGGGGTGAAGCTTAAACGAATTCCACGCGGGCGAAGCTGCGGGCATAAGCTAGTGAGTATATAAACAACATAATTAATAGGATTGTTGAACAGGTATTCTCAACCCTGCTTTTATTGTTATGGAAAAAAATGATTGATTTTATAACATAACTCATTTAATTTAGGTACTTAAATGTGAATAATAACTAAATCTGGGCTCACCCCATTCTTATATGATATTGTTGATTGTTTGTTACAACCATTGATGTATGTTACAACGTTACAAGTATCAAAACTTTTATGGAGTTGTTCACTTAAAGCTACACAACAAAGATTTACGTATCAAGCTTTATACATAGTGTTATAAAATTTAAAAGATGAATGACACTGACAAAGGCTAACGTTCTGAAAAGAGGTCGTATGATTACCGAATTGCGCCAACTTATATAATGTATTTACTACAGTAGGCTCACCGAGGTCGATGATCTTCTGGAGTGCTAGTAGATAATATTAAATACCACCAATTTCACCCGCTTTCAAGATAATAATACTATTTAAATTCTTTTTTGCGACTGGTAAATCTGTTTACGCATGCTTTCGTTTTACCTAAGTACACGTTTTAACATGGTTTTAACCATAACATAGACATAATATGTATTTGTTTTATTTCCATATACTTAGCCAAATTAACAGGTTAATTACTAAGTAACAATGATATTTTCATTACATTACAAAGTTTTACTTACTCTTATACATCAATGCTTACTTTATATGTTTTCGCATTGATGTTTTCGGTACAACGATACAAGAATACTGAGGCACGAACAAAGAAAGTGATTTGGGAAGCCACCATGAAGCCACCCTAACCAATAGGGCGGGAAAACGGTGAAAGCGCGGGAAACATCGCCATATTAATTCTAGTTGCCAAGTTGCCATGGAAACAGTGGCATTGCATGTATGTAAATATTGTAAATTGATATGAATAAAAGTACATAGGTATTATTATTAATAAATAATAGTATAAAATCCTATTAGATCTTTATGTCCCAGTCTTTGATTATATACACGTCTAGATTCCGCAATTCAAACAAAATGTCACTCAAAAAACGTCCTCAGTTTTCCGACATGTGTGAGTACCGCTCGTGTAGTTATTGTAAGTGCACTGTCAAGGTGTGCGTGTGTAAGGGATGCCTGCTTCAAATTGTTCACATACCTACTTTTTCCCTATGATCTTTGCAAATTAAGGTTGAACAGAATAGGTTAAAAAGTTATTGTTTTGTATTAGTCTTATATTTATTTTATTTTATGTAAATTAATAAAATTTTACAAAAAGTAGAAAAAATAATAAAGTAACTGGTATTAAAAAATTAAAAAACATGACAGGAATTGAAATTATTGTTTATTTCTATTTTATGGTGTAGCGCAGCTCAGGACATCAGGAACTCAAAGACTTGTCGAAGAATACCAAAGGAAAAACATTAGGGTAAACCTTAGAATAATATTATAATTATTCTAAGGGGTAAACTAAAATAATGTATGTACTCAAAATGACAGAAAATAATAAAAAGTAAATGGGAAAAAGGAAATAATAAGTAAATAGATTTCAACATTCATCTCTTTGTATTTGTTTTTGGAACACTTTTATTGCTAGGCCACGATGTCTGATCTCTAAATATGGTGACATCTTATTTGCAAATATTTTTCTATAATAAGTTTTAACAGGCTTTTTTGATGAAGTTGACAATAATCACCAATATTTTTAAAATAAGTAGGTATGACCGACAAACTGACTCATTATTATAAGAGATATCAGTTCATAACCAGAGGACGATGTTGCATTGTTGCCATATCACCCACTTTTATAGTCCTTAATTACGTACTTAGAAGCCTCAGGTGCATTCGGTTTTACACTAGTAGCCGACGCCGACCAAAACATGCGAGTCGGGACAATGCTGCCTAAGGGCGCATTCAAGTAGAGAGACTGTCAGCCAGCTCCTGCTTATAACAGCTTGCTTTATGTGGAGGTTATCTCGACGGACCAGTACCGATAAGCGCTGGCAGATCAGCGTCGGTAACCAGCGTTCTACATGAATGCGCCCTAAGACGGAATGCATAATAAAGTCAATTTATTGATGAAATAAATACTGTCGTGTTTAAATAAACATAACTTAATATATTAATATAAATAAACTTTACCTAATTAGTATTAACATAGATGTAGCATACACTGACGTTTAGATAGATTGGAAATGCGAAAGAACAAAACATAATTATGACACGCGTATGGCAGAGCGAGATAGATAGACGAAACCAATTTTTAGACGGCAAAGCGGGCTTAGCGGGCACTTGTCAAAAATTGTTCCTCAATTTTCTCAAAATACTTAATTTAGTTTTTACATTTCTGTGTGGAATAATGTCCTTTGTAGTCTTAATTAGTGATGGTTACTTGTGCGGTACCTGGATGTGACTCCTCTAGATATAAAAACCACCAGGAAGGCGTCGCGCTCGGCGGTGACATTGACAGCGGGCGATTCATTTTTGGTTTCGTCCAAGTGATACAATTGCCGATCTTTAGTTATATAATAAATCTATGGTATTAACTTATAAGTTTAACTTTATTTACAGGATTTTATAATTTAATACTTATTTGTAATTTATCTCCCGTAAATTCGGCGAATCCCCTAGTAATAAACAGGCAACACTCGCTAATCAGAATATAACGAAATAAAAAATCATGTTTTCTTTAAACTTTGTGATTTAGGTATTTAAAAAGCTTACTTATGAAGAGTAATCTTTTTGTTATTACAAGGTTTTTCCACATAATTGCGAAACAATATCATTGCACAAACCGGCATAATTTATGTTTTTTCGGGAGCACTTTGTCGCTAAGCAACACAAATGACACTGACCTACGTGCCAAGCAAGTCTAACAAATTTGTTGGACTTTATAGGAGCCGTTCGGTAGAGCCGATTGCGGAATCTAGACCGTGTATATAATCAAAGGTCCCAGTTAGTCAGTGAAGAGTTAAATAGGTATTACACGTTTACGTAATTTTAATCGCTGTAGGTAACTTACTTACTACTTACCTGAATGTAATCTTCTTATCCTACTAATCCTACTTCCTACTAATATTATAAATGTGAAAGTTTGTGTATTTGTTTGTTTGTTTGTTACTCCTTCACGCAAAAACTACTAAACCGATTTTCATGAAATTTGGCACACACATAGAGGGCAACTTAGATTAACATATAGGATACTTTTTATCCCAGAAATCCCGCGGGATCGGAATTTACGCGGGAAAACCTTCTTCGCATATGGGGTATAAATAGCTTCTGTAGCGCACACGCGAGAAGGTGAAATCAAACTCAAAATAAACCAAAATTCTTGTTATTCAGCTCAAAAGTACATCGTCTTACTTAGGTCTATATGGAGTCTATTGACAATTCTTCTTTTTTTTTTAAAATAATACTTGCTTGCAACTTATCAAAGAGGTTTAATATAACATAAAATATTTAAAAAAGAAATAATAAAGTGTTGCCTACAATCTCCCCCCTAGTGCTTACTAAGCACTATCATCTGCGGAAGCGAGTAAGGCAACGCGTGTCACAGGTCGGCGAAGAGAACCCATGCGGGTCTTTATATCCACTACACGGACTCGTCCATCGTCACCGGGATACACTGCACTCACCACACCATGGCGCCACATGCCTCGATCCAAATTAGGTTCTATTATTATTACATAATCACCTACCTCTAAATTTTGTGCATCAGCTGTCCATTTCTGTCGAGGAAGAAGCGTTGGAAGATATTCTTTCAGCCATCTCTGCCAAAACGCGTCAGTGAGCCGCTGCGAGATGCGCCACTGCTTTCTCAAGCTAAGATCGGCTGGTTGAAATTTACCGATGACAGCTAAACTGCGTTTCAGTTCAGCATCTGCTCCCCTTAAGTTTGTACCGTTGTCTGATACTAATATGTGAGGCGTGCCTCTACGAGCTATGAATCTACGCAGAGCCATTATTGTCTCATCAGTAGTCAGATCTTCGGTCAATTCAATGTGGATTGCGCGTATAGTAAGGCAGGTAAATATTAAGCCATACCTCTTACTTCTGCGACGTCCAATAGTTACTTCCATGGGACCAAAATAATCCAGTCCTGTCGCAAAGAATGGACGTCGATTGTGCTGCAATCGGACAGAAGGTAAGTCGGCCATGCGTTGCGGTTGTGGCAAGGCGCGGCGGTAGCGGCAGAACAGACAGCGAGCTGCGACAGCACGTACGGTAGGTCTGAGTTTGATGACCCAATATTGCTGTCTGAGCTCGTTGACAACGAGCTCGTTGGCACCGTGTAAGGCTTTCCTATGATAGTACTCTACAAGTAGTCGAGTAATTGTATGTCGACCATCAAGTACGACGGGCCTTCTGATCGGTAAATCTGCTCCAGATTTGTCTATTCTTCCCCCGACTCGAAGAATCTCTTCTTCGTCTAAGTAAGGAGTTAAGGTTAGTAATTTACTACTACGACTCAACGCTTTACCTAGCTTCAAATTTGATAAGTCCTCAGCAAAGGTATCATGCTGACATTTCTTTAATAATAATGTTTCAGCATCCTTTATGAGACCGATACCAAATTGAACATCTTTACGTTGGCATTTTTTAATAAAGAAAAGTACTCGTGCAGTAGTACGAAGTAAACGTAGCCAAGAAGAAAATTTATTTTCATCTGGCAAGGACCACTCCATCGGTTTAATTGTTGTGAAATTAATTGATCTTAATTCACAGGTACTCTCATCACTAGTTTTAATATTCTTTAGGTCACGCGGCCAATTGTCTTCGGGCTCACGTAAGTACGATGGACCTTGGAACCACACATGATCGTACTGCAACGGCGGAGAGTCAGTCTTGATGGTAGCTATATCGGCTACATTTAGCTTTGAGGGTACATAGCGCCACTCGGAGACCGATGTGAGTTCATCAATCTCACCAAGTCTATGGGCTACGTATGGTTTGTATGTGCGTGGATCACTGCGTATCCACTGTAAGACTGTGCTAGAATCCGTCCAGAAATATCTTTTCACTGGTTTGATATCTTTATGTTCCTGCTGAACGAATTTCGCCAGTCGTGCAGCTATTAAGGCGGCTTGCAATTCGAGTCTTGGTACGGATACTGGCCGTAATGGGGTTACACGGCTTTTACTGGCTGCCAAGCATACAAGCACCTTCCCATTAGGTCTTGTGAAACGCCAATAAACGACTGCTGCGAACGCCTTAATAGATGCGTCACAAAATGCATGTAATTGTATATCAACCACACCTTCATAATTAATTATAAGCTGCATCGCTTCGTCCGGAATCGAACCCGGGTCGGTGTAGCACGTAGTCCAAGCACCAGCGTTCATGTAGCAGCGTGGAATGCGTAGCGATTCTATTTGTTTCATTTCAGCGAGCCACTGGGTCCATGAAATGAGTTCGTTAGAATGGATACGGCTGTTCCAGTCTACGCCGCTTCTGTGAACATTTTGGAATATGACTTTACTCTTTATTGTAAATGGAGTAAGAAATCCGTGCATGTCATACACAGACATAATTATACTAAGCATTTGTGCTTTAGTAGGTGCCTATAATGCGGTGTGTGTCAAAAGTTTCTCCGCGCCACCGCAGTTCCGCCGTGACCACGATCCATGCAACTGGGTCGAAATATCGGCACACCAAAATACAAAATATCGTGAGTAACCCGCTTTATTTTTGATGTCCCCCAAATGTTTACAATGTAAATTTTTTATCAAAGAGAGATTTTGTACAGGTAAATTAAAGTTAACTAGTTTTCTACACCTAAAATCATAAAAATTACATTTGTTCGCATCGCTTATTTCAGCTTTTACTGTGGGTACATCTGAGTGATGCACTTCCACACAAAATGCATCCACAAATTTAATCGAGTTTGATTTTGAGGTCTCGAGTCCGATGTCGTTGGCCAATTGAGCGTCAATGATTGATACTGATGAAGCATCGTCTAAGAGTGCGTGAGTTTGAACGCAACCCTTAGGTCCTCTTAAAAACACTTTAACAACTTTGAGTATAACGTCTCTCTCGCTTACCGTCGCGTTGACGTTACTGCATTGGTCGGCATCGGTTGAAACATGAGCTGTAGTTTCGGCGGCACTAGGGGTGCTGGTGTCAGCAGAGAGCGGTTACGGCGCCGGCTGCGGCGGCGTTCGGCTCCAGTGCAGCAGGCGATGGTGTGTGAGCCCGCAGTTGTCCACGTCGCAAGCTGGTGCGGGGCAGCTCGTGCCACGCTCGTGTCGAGTTAGAAGGCAGCAATGACACAACCTTTGTGCCTTCACAAAGTTCCACCGGTCTTTGCGTAGTGCTCGTTTAAAGAATCTACAATCAGTAAGAATATGAACCGCTTTTAAACAATACTTACATTTGGCAACCTCTGAACTCGTGCTTGCATTAAATACGTGGCGATTGTTATTGGGCGTATTGTACTGATCGTTCGATCGCCTCGCCGTTACTTCAGTTGTACGTTTCGAAGGCGGCAGGTAGGTACCGACGACTGACAACATCTGTGCCTCTCTCTTAAGAAAATTAGCCAGTAGTTCCAATTTGGGTGTGCCATCTAATGTTTGTTGATATGCAAAATCGGTCCATTTACTCAGTAGCGTACTTGGTAATTTTGAAATGACAGACGCGGCCAATTCGGGACTTCGGATATAATCCATCTGATTAAGTGCGCGTATAGTTGCCACGCAGTTGTTTACCTTCATCGAAAAGTTAATTATATCATGTTGATAACTAGAAGGCAAAGGAGGTAATTTTCTTAACTGACTGGTAAGAGTATGTATGATAAAATCGGGACGTCCAAAGCGCAATTCCAAAGCTTCCATTACGACTCCAGGCGGCGTGTTGCCGATCAGTAGGTCGACCACGGCTTCCTTGGCCTCACCACGGAGTGCTCGGCGTAATCTCCACAGATTCTCAGAATCGCTGTACTTACAGATCTCCGATGACTCTTCATATGCATTCTTAAAGTGTAGCCATTCGATACAGTCACCGCTAAACAATGGTAGCTCTCGCGGTGTAGCTAGACGGCTTAGCAAGCGATCTTCGCGTTCTGAAGTTGACTGGTGTATCATATCTTTTAGTGTATGTGCCAACTGCTGAATGCTACTTTCTAGGTTACCTGGATTTTGTGTAGGTATTTGATATGTCGGAGCCGGTGTAGTAGGCATCAAATGAATAGAATCCCGGTGCTGTATACTGTTCTCCATCCACTCATCGACGTACAAGTTAGCATTCTGTTTCGGAATATTCTCTCGATTCTCACTCTGAGACTCACACATACTGTTGCATGCGGATGGTACGTTAGCAAGCTTAACTGCTAATTTCTGTATTGTTGCCTTAGCTTCGGCTAGTTCTAGTTCAAGCTGCGTATGTCTTGATACAGATGATGCTGACGATTTAATCGAACGTGCTGAATGTGTTGAACATGGTTTTGATAGTGTCGTGGACTTCAATTTGTGTGCGACTTCCTTAGATTTTTGCGACATGAATGGAGGTGACGACTTGGTCGAATAATGAGATTGTTTCGTACCGTCATTATCCTTGGTGCCGTCTTGTTGCCCTGACTGCTTACTTGCACTAGTGCCGGGGCCATCCATTGTCCTATCTTTGGTCACGATGTGTCCACTCGTAGTTTGACTCCGAGTAACAATTCTTCGCGGTGGCGTATTAAACATTTCCGTGCTAATTCTTATCCGGATCGGAGGACCAACTTTTTATTATAGCGCACACGCGAGAAGGTGAAATCAAACTCAAAATAAACCAAAATTCTTGTTATTCAGCTCAAAAGTACATCGTCTTACTTAGGTCTATATGGAGTCTATTGACAATTCTTCTTTTTTTTTTTAAAATAATACTTGCTTGCAACTTATCAAAGAGGTTTAATATAACATAAAATATTTAAAAAAGAAATAATAAAGTGTTGCCTACAGCTTCTAAACAAACATGAATATAAAACTAACAAGTTTGTCTTCCCGGAAATCCCGCGGGATCTGGAGTTACGCGGAATAAACTCCTGCGCGTAGTTGGGGGCTTAAATTTTTATGCGACCTTTACTAGGATATTGAGGAAGTTTGAAGCAACATATAGGGTACTGTTTATCCCTGAATTCCCGCGGGATTAGGATTCACGCGGTAAAAACTTATACCCGGGAATGAGGTCGTGGGTTCAGATGTTTATGGGACTTTCAGTGGGAGGTAGAGGAGGTTATGGAGCATTATATAAGCTACTTTTTGTTCCGGACTTCCCGCGGGATCGCGATTTACGCGGGAAAAGCTTCCATGAGCGAATGAAGTCGCGGGCTCATTAATATATGTATAGATATTCGGGAATCGAACCGGCTTTTTTTCTCATGATCAACTTTATGTTGCTTTTTCGAGGGTCAGCATCGCTTTAGCTGGTCTTTATGTTTTGGCACCCGAATGAAAAACTACCAATGTAGTTTAAAAAACTGGTTGTCTGTAAAGTCGGTTTACTGACGATAGTTGAACGTGACAACGTCTTAAGAAAATACTGATGGAATGATTGACAAATAATATCATCAAAGTAAACAAACGTCATGAAATCGTATTTAAAGTTACAGAAATTTATCAATAAAAATAAAGAAGGAATACAGGAAACATTTATAAAAAGGTAACATTTAAAATTTATAAATAGTCCCAGAAGTCAATAACAAAGTAATAATTGGATACATTACCAAAATATCTACCTCCAAAGTAATCAAGCTGCCGAACGCAAAGGCCGATTGGGCTTTTTATGTCTGTCTCTCTCGCTCTTAGGCGGGCTAACCATGCACGCGTGCCTCTCACTCGCTCTCATTGTGAGCGCATAACGTGAGCGGAGCGTGACGCAGTTTCTTGAAGTGTCACCCGGCAAACCAATTTATAAGACGTTGTCACGTCAAAATATAATAGTTTGGAATGAAAAAACCCCGACGTTTATATCTTAAAGTCTTTTTATCGATTTTCGCAAGATCTACTATAACTGATTTTTGTACGGTATGACTAAAACGTAGTAAAAAATCAACTGTTCTTAAGATGTGTGGAGTGTGTCTTAAATGTGTGGGGTCGGGATTAACGCAGGAATAATTTTGTGACACACTGAGTTCCACGCGGGCGGAGCCGCGGGCAACAGCTAGTGTTTATATAAATAGCATTACACGTCGTTTGTTAACCTATTATTATATTACTAATTATTCATTAAAAATACTACCTTGAGCGATAGACGACCACCGCAAAATAGGTTCTATACAGAACAAAACATCTAATTTCATTGCACCCGGATGTCACGGCTACCCGGAAACAAGTTGACAGAAAAAATCCAGAACAAGATAAGTGGTTCTTATTTATGATTACGGGAGGGCGCTGGTGTTGTAGATTTATGGTGCTGGCGCGTTAGTACCTGTCGCGTCTGCACTCGGCTGCCCCCGGGGATGAACAATTTATGGCGAAGAAGGGTCTCTCCGACACCAGGTGCGAAGAAATAGAATATCTGAGCATCGTGCATCGCTTGAGCGGTAACTCCTTTTCCAACCCCTTTTTACATCCCGCATATTTTTGTTTACCCGTGCATGAATTTTTAAAATCCATTTCATCCGCCGTGAAATGTTTCTTATTTATGTGGTTTTAGTCGGAATGTAGCAAATCCAGATATGATGTAGGTCTGTCCCATTTTTACTTTTACTGGCAATGCTTCCGCGATGCCTTTAGTGTTAGGTACCTGTTTACTATAAGGTCCCGATTATGCTCGTTTGCCGGTCGTCATTTTCTTACTTTCGTAAAAAAGGATATTTTTAGCAAGCTTTGAAGGATGAGCTAACGTACCTATCTGAATTTGGCGGATGTCGACGAGGTTTATGTGTAGAAGTACTTAGTTCAATACTCAGATTATAGAACCAAAAGGCAGATAGAACATTCGCAAAGAAAAGCGACGAATAATGTGAAGCCGCTTTTTCCCTATGTGTGCATGACAACCTTAATGTCAACTAGCAATTGCACCGTATGGATACGTAATTCTTTGTGTGTGTGAGGTTGCCAAGTGAAAAGTCATAATCTCCCGCAATTTTGTAAACATTGTTCGCCATATTTTCAGCTTAAAACATTATGCACAATTAAATTGGCAAATTATTTATTACTAGTGAACGCCCTTGTTTCGCTTCGGTAAGCCCATAATCGATAAATGAGGGATGGTATTCTTTAAATTGACGTGATTTCTTATTTGTGTACCGATTCTAACTAAATGTTAACCCAAGCTCATTTGAATACGTCAGTGAAATCTGCATCTAAATTTGTTAAGCCGTTCCTGAGATTAGGCGGAACAAATGCACAGAAAAACAGACAAAAAATTAAAGTTTTATTGTATGTAATAATAATAATTGATTTTAATTTCTTCTGATAATAATTTCTTGAGCGCCTCCGAGCTTCGGAAGGCACGTAAAGCCGTCAGTCCCGGTTGATATCGATACATCGATAGATAGCAGTCGTTAAGCCGTGTCGGAACGTCGGAAGGCCTTCGGGCGGCTTGAAAACTTTCGACAATGTGTTGGCCACTAACCCCTCGACCAATCCGCACTGGAGCAGCGTGGTGGAGTATGCTCTAGGCCTCCTTAATAATGAGGAGAGACCCTCAGTAGTGGGACATTAATGGGTTGTAGCCATATCACTAGTTATCAAAAAGTATTATATAATAATTATGTGTAAATGTTCTTTTAATATACCTATTTAATTTAATATTTTAAATATGTTTAATTGTTTTAATTAACCTATGGATTTTTGTCTCTTTGGGTAGATATTTTTAATCAAAAAAAACATCAAAATATCAATATACTTATTTATTATAACAAAAATTCGGTTTTGATGATTTTTTAATCAACCAATGTCCTTTTTTAGTGAGATAGGTACACGTCATCCTCACTAAAATGTAATGAGCGAACCACGCAAAATTAATTAACCAATTAATATCTTGCCTGCTTTTCCGAATAATATGAACCCATTTTTCTCTTGTTACAGCATCTGTCGGAAATCTGCAAAAATTATAGTTATTAGTTATTAGTAGGCTAAGCAGAAACTAAAATATTATATAATATTTATCATAAATTACATATTATTGGCACACGTGACATTTTCAGCAGTTAGAATGCTAATTTTATTGGCTGTATTGCCTGACTTTTAGGTTTAAATAAATAAAACTATTTACTTTCAAAATATTTTTTTTCGATATAAATTTATAAATCGACCAATGTCCAAATAGTCCATGCATATTTCCCCAAATTTAGGGTAACCGATTTTCATTTAAACTGGTGTACAAATGAATGATTGTTGAGGTTTTGTGTTCCGAGCGAACCGAAAAAATATTATTACAAATAAATAATAAAATAATGAACAATTACCTGTGAAAAGATATTCCGTCTTCTTTTCTTTGTTTTTGCGAACAACTTTTAGAGAATTTAATAATGCAAGACGGCATTATAACTGATAAAATTATTTTAAAAAATTTGACACTTGCGACGTTTATGCTATTTGACGCTTTCCGTAGTACTGACACGAGATTGTATTAGCTTTTTATTTTGTATTTGCTTTGGTAGCTTCACTTTATACTAGAACGACTACATCTGCCTTTTGGTTCTATAATCTGAGGTTCAATATTATATTCCTATCCAACCTAACGGGACTAAGTACAAACATATGGGTAGACATACACGAGTGTATCTGATAAAAGTACTTTACATTGACAGGGAATTTAAAGTTACACGTATGTAGAGTAATTTTTAATTCATTTAAGGCTAAGCGAATAATATAAATTCAGTATTTTAAAAAGAGTATAAAAAGGGTATAAAAATCTATATCGTGGAACCAACCCGCGGTCGTGTCGAAGGAGCTTTTTGTACGTAAATGTGGAGGTGACACGCACGATTCACCGCTGACCTATTTAGGGTCCCCGACTGAACGAGCACAGAGATATTGGCGCACCGAATAGGTCCCCGAATATACTTATCTTAGGGAATGCCCGTAATCTACCCGAAATCTGTTACGAGCAGAATCAGCGTCGAGGAAAAGCAATGGTTTTGCTCAGAATCCGCTGTACGTGTATGATGATTAGCGGAGGCATTGTTTCTTTTTTTTTAATTTTTAACTCGGTTACATAATTCTTGTTGAGCTGGAGTTTTCATCGGGTTAAATATTTATATTTTTTCTGAAATTAAGGTAGCAAAGGAGCATACAGAACTACTTCCGCTGCTGCCCATGACAACCGTGAACAATATGGAACAAGACTCAATTTAGGAACTAGGATAGGATGGTTAGTCTAGTTAGTAGATGGTGTTAGAATATTAGTCTTAGGCTCTAGACAGACGGGCTGCATTTCAACTGCAATCCAACCGCAAATTGCAGTTCAGGTGCAGTTTGAATGCAGTTGACACGACTGCAATACAACTGCAAACGAAACGCGCGGCCCAATTGCAGTTCAATTGCAGTCGGTTCAACTGCATTCAAACTGCAAACGAACTGCACCTTAGAATCAGTAGCAGAAACAAAGGAGTGAGCACACGCGTTGTTTGTCTATAGATAAAATAAAAATGTCGAGAAACGAGATTACAAGATTTGATGAAGCATTACTGCTACTTTTACTTCATCGCCGTGCATCAAAACTCAAGAGAAATCGTAAAATGTGGGTCCAATTAATATTGCAACATAAACATGAAGGTGATTTTTATACTTTATTACCAAAACTGAGATCACAAGAGAAATGCTTTTACAAATATTTTCGCATGTCTAGAAGAAGTTTCACTGAGCCATTTAGGCTGTAGGGCCACACAAAGAAAAAAATCCAAACATATCCCCCAATTTTACATTTGCGGGCGCCATTTTGAACATTTAAATGGCCTGCGTCACTCACAGTCCTGAAGAATTCAACGAAACCTCATTATGTCAAAATCCGTTCAGCCGTTTAGGTTGTAGGGCGACAGAAAAAAACGGCCATAATGTACATACTCTCGAAAAAAAATTACCCTCTTCCTTTCACAGTCGGGTAATAAAATACTTACCAATATTATTTTTCTCTTTCTTACTCTTCTGTTCAAATTCGGGGGTAAACATTTCGCAAGTAGTCGCCCATGCTTTGTTTTTTTTCAATTTTGTTACTATAAGATTCAATTTTATAGTTCCAAATGCAAGGTTTTGATTTTATTGCACTTATAAATGCGTCAGTATCAAATGGTACTGATTCATTTACTGTATTACCATCCTCGTCGCTCGACATCTTTATTTTATTTACGGACAGACAACGCGTGCGCACACACTGATTCTATGCGCGGGAGGGCGGAGTGTGTAAAAGTAGTGCGGGCGGATGGGTAAGGTGCAGTTCGTTTGCACTTTGTTTGCAGTTGAACCGACTGCAATTGAACTGCAATTGGGCCGCGCATTTCGTTTGCAGTTGTATTGCAGTCGTGTCAACTGCATTCAAACTGCACCTGAACTGCAATTTGCGGTTGAGTTGCAGTTGAAATGCAGCCCGTCTGTCTAGAGCCTTATAGTCTAGTAAGTAATTGGTATGAGTCTGGTTCTAATTCAGTAAATTAAAAATCAGTCACAAACGCGTTGCTACCCCATTGGAAAGTATTTTGTCTTCATTACTCAGTGGAGTTTGAATTCCAAATTGGGATTCAAAACTCGCTGGACCTCAACCTTCAAAAAATATTTGCGTATCACAATTTAATTATATCCCTTGCTTGGAAGGAAAACCATCGTGACCATTTTAACGTTTTCAAACGCATACTACACGTACTAGGACACCCTACCTACGTTCTTATTACTTGCTTTGTCTACGAGGGGAAAAACAGAATAAATTTATTTGGGCATGAGCAGTGAATGGGAGACGACTACGTAGTTTATGTATAACTGCATCATAACATAGCACTGAACGAGGTATATGTCAGTGATGTATGTCTCCATGTTCGTTTGATGTAGCGCAATGAAGCGACAACTGGGTGCACTGTGAGATCGAACACAGGTCTGCGCTGACCCGCGGAATTGTTTGGAATCTATGCTATTATCCTATCCTACTAATATTATAAATGCGAAAGTTTGTAAGGATGTATGTTAGTGAGTGAGTGTGTGTGTGGGTTTGTTACTCTTTCACGCAAAAACTACTGAACGGATTTTCATGAAACTTTGCAGTAATATAGCTTAGACATCGGAATAACATAATTTGTTAAAATTTATAGATATTTTTGAAGGGACTGGTTTCCCGAAGCGAAGCGAGGGCAGATTTACTAGTAATATCATAAATGTGTAATTTTTTATTATTAATGACCCACTACTGAGCACGGGTCTCACCTCATTATTGAGGAGGATTGGAGCATACTCCACCACGCTGCTCCAATGCGGATTGGCGGAGAGGTTATTGGCCAACCCAGTGTCGAAAGTATTCAAGCCGCCCGAAGGCCTTCGACACGGCTTAACGACTGCTATCTATCGATAACAACCGGGACCGACGGCTTTACGTGCCATCCAAAGTACTGAAATGCTCAAGAAATTTTTGCCACTAGCGGTCACCCATCCGACTACCGACCGCGCCCGCTGTTGCTTAACTTTGTCGATCGCTTAGGATCGACGCAAGCCGCCGGGCTATGAGCGCTTCTTATTACATTGTATTTTTACTTAAATATAAATATTTAAATATAATGGGTTGGGGTTTATTTCACGCTTTGTTTTATTTAAATTTAATTTAAATCTAAATTTAATTGACCGTATATTATTATATATATTTTTTAGAAATATCTAGTTATAAGTACAATTGTTTAAACTGTTATTTATTTAAAGATACGTAGATACTTACCTAATTTATTGAAATATTTGATAACATATAAAATATTGAATAAATCCTCTAATCATTCGTATCTAGAAATTCTACAACTATGTAGCATCTACAAGTAAGTATATTGGGATAATTAGTTAGGTACTCTATTTTTTTAAATAGCCTAACGTACCTAACATTCTTTATGTTAAATTGAATGGTTATATAGAAGTAGGTAATAGGCATTAAGTATCTGACAAAAAATGCGGTCTCTGATTTATGTATTTTGCTGCTTTACCGTCTTTCAGTTTCCAAAGAGTCGTAAACGTGTCCAAAAGCAGCTAAGTGCCCTAGTCCGGTTCAATCTTCCATACCATGAAAACTATTTGAGTGTTTCGAACTCGGATTAATGATCCGAGGTTTCGAATAGCTTACATTCGAAATACATATAATTATGTACATTATATTGGTTATCAAACAACATAGTACATAGTATCTCAATGTCAAACAAGCCAGTCTCAAAAACACATTTTGTTTCAACGCTATGGTGCGCATAGATGGCGCTAGTTGATAGGGTATCTCAAGTCGTGTTGTATGTGTAGAATATGGGCACATTTATGGGCTTTCGTGAGTCGAGCCACCAATAGTTCGCGCGATTTTGATCAAACACATTTACAGTCCTTACAGTTTTTATTTAAATAATACCTTACGTTAAATTAATAAAGTTAGCGCACACATAACAAGTAAAATCTCAAGTAGAATCATCACCTCTGCTTCGCGTTTAGTATATTTCTTTTATCTAAATTGATAACAATAATATTACATTACATTTGAATATCATGTAGATGCCAATCATAAAATGTTTTAGGTTTTTAGTTGATACTTTATTAAAGTTAAACTTGTCTTTTTTGTGGTTGAACGTTTTTCTTACCTGTGGCATTTCCGTTTGTTGACTCTGTAGCCATCCTGGTGACATTTGCAGTGTCACCCATTTCCGACATTTCAAATGTCATTCTGTCAGTTGTCGTGGTCACTGTCATATTGTAATACGCACAATTTTCTCAGAAAAGAAACCATCCACTGTCATTTTAATGTTAATGTTAGTCGAGTTACCACTTGAAAATCTTAAAATTTGCAATCATTCCGTCCACAGCGCATTTTATGTTACCGTGTACGATCGAATCCGTCCGCGCACTATACACTAAAGCTAAAGGAGCGATGAGGTAAGGCGTTGACTCCGGGTCGGTAGCCGTAGTGGAAGTAGTGGAGTGGAGCGACGTCCGTCCCACGCCCCTCCGCGGCGGTGACGGGAGCGAGCGCGGCCGCTCTGTTGTTGATGTTCCCGTGTCATGTTGTAGATAATTACCGTTGATGAGCGGCGTGCGCTCCAAGTTGTCGTTAAGACGCGATCATGACCCGCCCGGGACCACCCAGTGAAAATTTGCCCACTGTAAGTACATCTTTTAATATTATTAGTTTGTAAATAATTCAGAACAGAATAATTCAGAATCTTCTAATATCATACTTTTAAGATTTAATAAGTTTGTTTCTTAATTATTATGCTGTTACACAATTTTATCTCAAATCATTGTTATTTGCTTAAGTAAAATATACAGAGACGTTCAATCTCATTACTCAGTAGAAATAGTCTTGTCTTTAAATCATTCTAAGAAGAATACTTTATACTGATTTGTAGGACACATGACTTGCACTTAGATAACTATAAGTCTATATGCATAAATACAGCTCATTGTGTTGTGATTTATATAATGATGGAGTTGAACTAGTAATCATATTTAGAGAAAGGACAAAAAAAGAAAATAATCACATTTATGTTAATTAAATGTATGACTGTATTTGTCATAATTTTAAGTACTGTGACATTTTTAATTTGTGTTACAGTATTGTAATTAATGTAGTTGTGTGGTAAATTTAAGATACGTAACAATAATCCCAAAATTTAATGTAATTAAATAAAAACTTTTACATCGGCCAAGCCGAAAATGTATATTGCAAATTAGATAAACAAGAGACACAATTACAATGTGGAATATTGTTTACATTTAGTAATAAACTGTTATAACACAGTATTGCTAAGTTGTAACTCTTTAAGTAGCGCTGCTCAAATATTGTTACTTGAAGAAGGGAGTTTTTATGGCTTGTTTTTTTCAGAGGTGAAGCTTATTCCCATCTAATATGCAGCTATGACCATGTTCACACATTGTCAGAGTGTATGTTATAGATATTGTTCAACATTAAAACACCAGCAACCTACCACAAAAATTGTTCCCATTTTATTTTGTGCTGTGCTGCACTGGGTACGGTCATTCTCCAATTCGGCGTTCTTTGCCTAATAGGGAATATGCATGTCATTCAAATTTAAGTAAATATTTTTTGTACAGTCGTTATCGCTAAAATAATGATATCTGTCACATTATTTTCTATTCAATCTTTTTAAAATCACTAAAATAAATTTATAAAAAGTGCAAATTTTACGAGGCAAATTTAAAATGTCGAAACGCAACGCCATTGGTTAGACATCGGCGTGACGTCATCCTTCGCAATGGACATGTCAAAAACATACTAGAACTAGCTGTTTTCATTTATATTTCAGTTAATTTGATTGCTTTCAGAGTTAATCGTATACTTCTTGCGTGATTTTTGTTTGTTAGTGATGTGTTGAATGACTAACAATGTCTGAAAGTGGATCTCAAAAGGCGCAATCGGATAATCTTCCGATAATTGATTGTTTGCGCCTACAGTTACATTCACTGACGTCAAATTGCTTTGAAAACTTGTGCAGGCGCTCGCAATAATGTCGGTAGTTTGTTGGTGAAAATTATATTTTACCCGCGACTTACGTACATTCGGACTCGAACATTCTATTAACGGAGCGCACAGTGAATAAGCTTTCTCACTTATTAAATTAAATTAGATGATAATTGTATTTGCAAAGTCCAGAATTAAACCCATTGTTCATCATCACATCATCTTTTATTGAGCACCAAGCTCCAGTGTACTACTGTACACAGATGCTTTCATGATGAGTTCGTACTTCGCCTCAAATAATGATTTTACATCAGCTGAAATCAGGGGAGTCAAAGCTGCAAGGTGAGGAAGTGATAGATATTTAATTTAGGTACATGGTTCTCGTACAGTTTTTCTAAGTAATTCATAAAAGTCTTTTTTATCCCAGATATAGATATATATATATAGATATCTTTTTTATCTGTTTTTATCCCAGATCTGAACGAGAATCTTACAACAACTTTTTAGGGTTTGTACTTTTGTTAGCCAAATTAAACCAAAACCATTAATATTTGGTAGAAATAATTATTTTCTTCTTACGTTAAAATGATCTTCGCAACAGTATGCAGTGCTTTTTGTAGATATAATATCTCTTTTCACAATTTTACACCAATTTTTCTTATATAAGCATCCCATGGAACATGAAAAAATACTTTGTCCGGCGCGTTCCATCTCGTATTCTTGCACATAGGTACAATACAGTACTTAAAATAAGGTCTTCGGTTTCCATCCATACTTCCGTTTATGAAATTAAACTAGAAAACGTAAATTTAATACTATAAAATACTCTTTCTCAACCTCGCTCATAACCACTTGTTAGTAAACAACTCCAACCTGACGAACGATGACGTCACCATAGAACGCGCCAAAAGGGCGGCGTTTGAATCGGCTTTATGTCACTGCAATTTTCATTAATTAATTTAAAATAAATTTGGACTTTCCCATGACTCGTATATTTTTTTACGGTATTATATTAACATAAATGAGCTATAAAAACAATAAAAAAAAATCATGCATATTCCCTATTACCATAACCTTTTTTATTTTTCATTGAGTTGACTGGAGCGCATTAAAATATGAAACAATTCAAAGATACAAATTGAATAATTAATTTGGCATGTAACAAATAATGGTAGTTTTCTAGATAATGAGACTTAAAAAAATTATGAGTATGGTAATTAGAAAAAATAATATTTAATGCAACGGTAATTAGAAAATATCATCAAATCTATGTAAAATATGATAACTGAAATGATATTAATCCATTCCATGATCAGGCTGAGGTCTTTGTCTTCCTTCTGAGCTTGGCTTACTTGCTCCCTTGCCCAAGAGTCGTCTAGGTCCTGCATCCTTATCACCCTAACCTCTTCTTTAATTCTTTCTTTAATGCTTGATGCAATATCGACCTTCGGAGCATGGGCGTCGTGACAGGACGTCGGCATTCTTCGGCTTGCGCGCCGTCGGTGGCTTCGTAGGAGGCTTGGCGGTCTTCTTAGCGGCGGCAGCGGTGGCGGCGGCTTCTAGTTCCTGGTTGTCGACTTGGGTAGCCGTCGACACCAATTTCGGTTGTTTCAGAGTCCGGCAGCTCATCCTAATATGACCTCGTTCACCGCATCCGTAACATATAGGCCCAGTACGAGGTTGAATCGCTGCTATGACTTCGTGCACCTTACGACCTTTATAGTCGCTTCGTACCGCTTCCACTTCAAGGGCATGCGCTAAATCTGCTTCCTATGTTGTGTGATGACCCAAGCGCACCATTGCTCTCATCTCAGGATCCCGTTTACCGCTGACAAACACCTCTAACACTTTGTCTTCGACCGGTGTGGAGCTCGACGCATAGGCTGGGCGTTCGAGGTGCTCAATCTCTGTGGCCCATTGCTGCAGTCCTTCACTCGCCTTCCGTGACCGGTGTTTAAGCTGCGCGCGATACACGTCTTCTTCACGTTCTCAGTCACCAGCAGTGCCTCCCCTCGAAGAGCTAGGGTGAGTGCCGCTAACGAGTGCTCATCCTCCCAGCCATTCCCACTAGCTACTACTTCGAACTGGTGCCTAAATGCCGTCCACGAGGTCGTGCCGTCGAAACTTGGGACCTTGAATTTCGGGGCCCCTGGGCATGAACTGGTTACTGCCGTGCCCAAAACCTTTATTTTTTGCAGCTTGTTGTCCAAATCCATGAGCCTAGTTTCGTGGGAGTTGATTGCTGCGTCGTGGCTTTTAAGGGCTTGGTCGTGCTCGGATATACGCACTTTTACCACGTTTAAGGTCCTCTTTCACGATGTTCAAATCTTCCTGGAAACCATCCAGCTTTGCATCGATTGTCCCTAGGACCACCTTCATGGTTTTGCGCTGGCTTTGTAGTGTGTTGTAGTGCGGCGAGCCTTCTCTTTTCTTTAATTTCCTCTTTGGTATTTTTGGGTTTTTCCATCCTATAAATTAAATAACTTAAATAATAATTGGGCAGCATATTAAATAGACATATTTACCGACAATGATAATATTAACCATGGGAAATTTTTCCATTATTCGCGGTTACAGTTCGTAAACGTGTATTAATTTTACATACAACGGTAATTATAAACATATGGTAATTATTATACGGTAATTAGAAAACGATAGAATTTCTTAAAAATGTCGAAAACCGACACAGTTTGCAAATATTAACTTATTACAACGTATAGAGGCCAAAGTATTGTCTCAATTGCCATGATCAATTCGGGTTTAACTTAAAAAATCAAGTATTAAAATAAATAAAACGGTAATTAGAAAAGTTTTTAACCAAGGCTACGGTAATTATATACTCACGTGCTTCATTGGCGGTACACTAACGTTAGAGACGTGCGACTGTATATGGGCTATAGTACACACTGAGGAGACGCGGCGCGTATGGTAGTGATGTGCCAAAAATACTGTTTTTAGGGATTTACACCCGAGAGCACAAATTGTCACGGCAATTATAACTTTAGAGCGGACAAGTGGTTACTTAATGATAATTATTTATAGACTGCTTCTATTGAATCGATATTTTGTTATGCGATACACGTTGTATAATGCCGTTTAAAACGTTGAATGGATCAAAGTTAATCTGTACGTTATAAAAATTACAAGCAAGTTTTAACATTAAGTTGGTGTGCGGACACGCCACGGTAATTAGAGAACACAGGTTCGCTGAGTATACATTAAATTAATTTGGTCTTATCTACTTAAAACAGAAGCCAATATTTTTGTATACAGCTAGATATGGATGCTAACTAACATATAAAAAAAAATCATGTTTGAATCTGATAATACTGTGGATTAATCAAGCCCGGACAAGTAAAACTTGCTAATCGGAGAATGGCCGGGTAGTTATTTTATTCCATTTTATGGTCCATACATAGCAAAAAGTTGTGTAGTGTAATTGCCAGTGTAAATGTATACAGACTAATGACTGAGACATTTAGTTGCTATTGTTCACTTAATATTATGTGTCTGTGATACCCACCCAATTCTCCTGCTTGGAATACTTATTAATAGTTAATTATTTCCACTGGTATGTTCCTGGACATATCCATAGATTATTTAACTTTAATTATTTTACCTTAACATTAAACCATTATGGGAAATATTTCCCATAATGTCATTTAATTATTTTACCTTAACATTTAATTATTTTACGTTAAGGTAAAATAATTTACTACATTATGTAGTAAATTAGCACCTGTAATTTGTAGCCCTGAACTCATTTATGTATGGTATGGTATGTGTGTCTAGTTAGTGTGAAACTGCAACAATGTAGGCCACTATCAGTGGTGCTCCGTAGCGCCTATAAAATGATTTGCCACTTAATGTAATTGAGCACAGAGCGCAGACCCCTAGCCTGGTTTATGCCCAATCATTTGGGTTACATGAGGTTGTTATAACTCATGTTGATACAGTTTGTATATGATTTTGAACCTTAACTCCTCTGTAGTAGAGTTCTCATTATGTATCTGTTAGAAATTCTTTATTGTCCTACATAGATACACTCAGTAGCAAATATGTAATAATGAGTCTATTGTGTATCTTTCAATAGATAAAATTTTAGGTAGGAACTATTGTTATTGTGTTGCATAGCACCTTACATGTTTTGCCAATCCAGTAACTATACTTTAGTTTGAATCAAATAAAAAATATGTTGGAAAGTTACATATTAAGCTAACCTTAAGTGAGATCAAGTGTGAGTTTTTCTATTTCACAAATTCGTATTTTTTTTTATGAGCACAGCAGACAGATTAATTTCCCATATTGTGTGAAAACCAAGTATTTGAATATATTATGTATTTGATATTTCATAAAATTTTCCATAACTTTTCCAGGTGAAGTTAGTGGTGGTGGGAGACGGCGGCGTGGGCAAGAGCGCCATCACCATCCAGTTCTTCCAGAAGCTGTTTGTGACCGACTATGACCCCACCATTGAGGACTCCTACATCCAACACATCGAGGTCGACGGCCAGTGGTGCATCCTGGATGGTATGTTCCTTTTTTAATATAAATAAATAATAAATAGACTAGTCACCCGTTGGTATGAGGCACGCACTACCTGGTAGAATTGTAATGATCATCTGAAACAATTTGTTAATGCAGCCCATTAATGGGCTTTCAAATATTGCATCAGAAGGCTGAGTAAGTGTATTAGAACTTCAATATCATAAATTGTTTGGGTGCAGCCAATTATGAATCTTAGGGATTTGTTGTCATTTCTCGTCTTCTACCGATTAGAAAGCTGCACAAGCTCCCTTCCTCCACTATTATATAAAGTAAATGGGTCAAGAATTACGTAAAGATTGCAACTATGTATAGTTTTCACGATATTGCATGCTTGTTATGATAATTTAATTTCGTGTAAACAAGTCAAAGCAACATTGTAGCATATGTTACTGACAATGTTGCGATGAAATCACTTGTGACACGTAGAATGTTGTCGGTTTCCAGTGCTGGACACGGCGGGGCAGGAGGAGTTCAGCGCGATGCGCGAGCAGTACATGCGCAAGGGCGACGGCTTCCTGCTGGTGTACTCCGTCACCGACAAGCAGAGCTACGAGAACATCCGCCACTTCCACACGCAGATCCTGCGCGTCAAGGACCGGTGAGCTACTCTACTCTCATAGTGTTTAGTGCAGGAAATAGTAGAATCATAAAAAATTTACGTGCATAAGTGTATCAGTGATACCTATGTCAATACATGATTTTGAATTTTGATATGGCAGGTCAAGTGACTTGGCTCGAAGGACCATGTCTCGTGAAGCTCGAAGGACCATAAAAAATCGACAATCATTATTAGGCTCACAATATGCCCTAGTTATTCGGTGTTTTGCTTTTTATATTATGTATAATCTAAACTATCTAACCTGAATTATCACCTTTTAACGGGCTTGTTTGGAGACTCAAAGTTTGTGCAGCGCGTTTTTATTAATGGCTAAGCAGCTAGAACATCATACTGTACCCATACACTACCGAATATGATTATAGTAAGGTGTATTTGTGGGCAGCGACACGTACCCGATGCTCGTGGCGGCGAACAAGGTGGACCTGGTGGCGGCGCGCGTCGTGAGCGAGCAGGCGGGCCGCGAGCTGGCGCGCGCGCTGCAGGCGCCCTACATCGAGACCAGCGCCAAGGAGCCGCCGCTCAACGTCGACGCTGCCTTCCACGAGGTCTGCCTGCTTGGTCCCCTCTACCCATAGATTTATTATATAACTATAGATTGGCAACTGTCTCACTTGAACGAAACCAAAAATGAATCGCCCGCTGTCACCGCCGAGCGCGACGCCTGGGGTTTTTTATATTTATAGGAGTCACATCCAGGTACCGCATAAGTAACCATCACTAATTAACACTACAAAGGACGTTATTCCACACAGAAATGTAAAAAATAAATTAAGTATTTTGAGAAAATTGAGGAACAAGTTTTGACAAGAGCCCGCTAAGCCCGCTATGCTGTCTAAAAGTTGGTTTCGTCTATCTATCTCGCTCTGCCATACGTGTATCATATGTTTTGCTCTGTTGCATTGCCAATCTATCTAAATGTCAGTGTATGTTACATCTATGGCTCTACTTACTTTTATAACTGGCGAGACCTGACGAGCAATCTGATAGGAAGTGTTCACTGTTCACCATGGTCATCGGGCCAAAAGAGCAGGAAACATAATGTAGTTTTTATGGATTGAACATAGCAGACGAGCATGCAGCGCCACTCTTCTTGCCCATTACAACAGCTATAAGCTACCTAGGATAAGATTCAAATGGGGTGTTGGACTGTTGGATGGTTATTCATTTAGCTAATGGTATTTGGGTAGTTTGTTAATTGTTTGGTAGAAAGCTAGTGGTTGGCTAGAAACGCATTGGGGACGCCTTACGTATTGCTGATATCACAGGATGACGCTGACCACAAATCATTAGGTGGCTCGTCTGGTAGTTTGCCATCTATGTACATAAAAAACTCAATATTGATAACATAATCACAACCGAAGCTTTAATATTAAACTTAACTCTACACCCTGATCAGTGGGCGTAGGACTGGTGGGGTCAGTACTGTAGGCCGTCCATTACTTTCAAAATATCCTGGTGAAGTACGAGAGGTAAGCCATAATGTGACGGTATGTTCCAGTTGGTGCGCATCATCCGCAACCACCCGCAGCAGGAGGAGAAGCATCGCCGCCGCAGGAAGCTGTTCGCCAAGTGCGCCCTGCTATGATACCGGCCGCTCGACCGCCACGCGACCGCCGCACGACCGCCACGCGACCGCCACACGACCGCCACACCACCGCCACACGACCGCCACACGACTGCGACACGACTGCGACACGACCGCCACGCGACCGCCACGCGACCGCCACACGACCGCCACGCGACCGCGACACAAGGCGCCGGCGCCGGTCAGCACTCACTTTCATTCCGCAGTTACAAGTTCACGTCACAAACACAAAGGCTGAATAATTTATGGTGAATTTTCCGAAAAAATTAAATAGTGAACGTACCTATGTAGTCCTATGTACCAATCGATTGCTTTAGCTTTGTGTCCGTTTGGACGTAAGAAGCCCTTTTTCTGATAACAGATTGATTACTTTTTCTTTCATTAGGACGTGCAATACAGTAATTCATTGCTGTAAATACCGGTATTTGGATAGTAATAACGTTTACATAGAACTGGTACCTTAGATACCGGTATTATGGTTCATTGATAGTTCCAATTTTATCGGTACTGGAAATATGAGTGAGGGTGTAGTAATATGGTGTGGTTCACGTAGCTCTTGTCTTTCTTTTCAGCCTATATTTTATATGTACACAATTACACCATCAGTATCCATTCTCCTAAGGCCTAAGCTCAATAATATTACACTATCAAAATAATCCCTGTCCTAAATTACCGGTTCGTAACTGACTTAACCGGTATTTTGAATATGCTGATGATGCAAGTGTTTCAAAGACTGGAAGCATAATTTCTGGTCTTTATTTAATTGAAATTCATTTGAAATAAATATATTAAGGTCTGCTCACATTAGATCAACAGAACGCCAACTAAAATTTCAAATATAAGCTTGTATGTTGTAGTCATTATGGTTGAATTTTCAATATTTACTTGAAAGAACCGAGCCACGCGCGTGAGGTGTGGTATGTACCTCTAAATAATTCTGACCCGAAATAAAATTCAACCGTAAGGAACAAGAAATAAAAATTTGGGTTTCCAAATCTCAATGGTTTCCTTTTAGTTGAAAACCATTGGGAATTGAGTCGATGTAATGTGCATAGTCCTTAGAGTTGAGTTTAAAGAAAGCCAATGCATTTTATAGCGAATATTAGATATAATTTTACATACATTATTGTAACATGTTAGAATATTGTGCCAAATGTTATTCAGTTATTTATTCAACGAATAGAAACCCCATGCACAAATATATTATACATATACATAATTATATTTTATAGTAAGTGGTGTGTAACGATGTAGCGTGTTGTCTGTTTGTACGCACGGGGCGCGGTCCGCAAGCTTTGGATTATGTTTTCAATATTCTATCTATGATCCTCTAGGCTTTGGTTGAGGTACTCTAAAGTAATAACCAGTAACACTAGTTGTATAGTGTTGTGTGACCTGGAGGTAGTTTAGTAATTGGCTCGAGTATTATGGATAGATATAATATTGAAAAAAATAATAATTCACTGGAGTAACCTGACATGTTAATGTTATTCTGTAATGTTGCTATAATTTATAGGTTGTTATGTTGATGATGATGACGATGGGTTAGTTCCTTGCACGAAATTAAACGGAGTATAAATATTCTATTTTTATCAGGAAGCGGTAAATGTTAATAAATCAATTTACTGCAGTGGATTATTGATTGGATTATAGTAGCTGTTGCTTTACACTAGCTGTACTACCGACATGGTATTGAAGTAAAGGAATGTTAAGTTAGCGGACCACGCAGTACACCGATGGCCGATGTATCCTAATAGGGTAAGTGTACTCGTAACTATTGTTTTGTTGTAACAACGCGACGATGCGAATGGCGTCGTCGACCAACCTAATGCCGAGGTCTCGAGAACTCGGCCGTCGGAGCGGGGAGGCGACGTTAGTGCTTAGGGATAGGATGTTATCTGTGGGAATAATAGAATTATTTGCGGGCCCGCCGCGCCGCGTCCGGCATACCCCGCGCGGCTCGATCGTGTCACGACTCACGACCGATCGTGATGTCGTGAACCGACGTCGTGTCGTGGAGCGGCGGTAGTCCAACATTTTCTTGCACGTTTTTATTGTTATTTGTGTGCTTTAGGAGTTAATTGTCACTCGCTTCGATGAATTATTATGCGAGTTCGAAGAGTTGCGTTTTGCGACGATAAGGTTCATGTTTCAAATTCAGAGTATAGCTAGTAGACAAAGTTATGCATTTATTTATTACCCGCGTGCGGTGAATGTAAGTTGCGTTGCGTTAACGCGATGTCTATTCGTACTATATTCCATATACAAATGTATAGCATTTATTTTACTTGTAGCAATATGATGTATTCTTGATTTGTTTGCGGGCGACTGCAAATTTGAACGGAGCCTGGACGGTAGGTAGGTACATAAGCACTTGACTAAGATCACGAGTCACTTTCCTGTAGCTTTCCTCCATTGAAGTGATATCGGAGCTAACCGTACCCTCTATTTTTTGCCACCTTACCGTTCAGTAGGTATCGTTGCGTGTATAATTATGAAATAATTCTAGTACCGTCCGGGTACCGATGCTAGTTGCAAATCGTGACGTACTGTAGGTACCTATATGTTGTTCAGAACTATAGTTTGCCACACAAAGTGTGGCACATCTTCACCGCGACGATAAGGGTGCCTTTCAGTGGCGATTCCTGGTGTTTATAATTGGGGTGGCTCCAGCTTTTGTTATATAGGGTGTAGTGTTAAGTGCGCATAACCGGAAAACCATTTCTTCAGACGGACAATCTAACAAACTTGCAGTCTTTCATTAAGAAACCTACTTTGAAATCGCAAATAATAATTGCTTTTTACAAAAAAAAAATAACCGACTTCAATCTTGATAAGTAGAGATAACTCAAAAACTACTCGCCAGATGGCGCTCAATTCAACATGTAAGTGTAAAGTTCTCGTCGCTACAAATTAATCAAGCCCAAACACTAGATAACTGCAGTAAATCGTTGAGGAGTTCCCTCGACTGTCTTTCGGCTTCATCAGATCGACTCCAGATCTTCATGAAATAGTAGCGCTTTAATGTACTTATGATAACATGAACAAACACACTAGTTGTCCATACAATTTTCAAAAGTTCCCCTCGATTTCCCTGAGATGCCATCATCAGATCCTGGTGTCCTTATCACGGGACCCCACTGCGCATATCTACTTTAGAATAAAAAAATAATTATCAAAATCGGTCCATAAACGACGAAATAATCGAGAATAAAAAAAGCATATAATATACGGTCGAATTGAGAACCTCCTTCTTTTTTGAAGTCGGTTAAAAAGAAATTTCATACAATTTGACATTTTTATTTTTGTATGAAATAGCTAATGTTTTTTCGCGATTTTAGGGTTTGTCCCATAGTGAAAGTCCATTTTCCACTATCAACCGTTTTTCGGCAAACGATCTCGTCGTGAAAGGTCTTTCTAAAAGTTCTTGTATCACAGATTTTGTTGAATCACTCATAATTTCATGTCATTTCATTATAAACTAATTACCTACTAAATAAAAAGTAAATTAAATCAATAGAAAGATAGAAACCGTAATCACAAATCTACACTATCACGAAAAACATGCGAAAACTCGTTAGGTAATGCGCCATTCCCAGCGCCAGACCCGCGTTTCAAACTCAGTGATACGCTGATACCACAGTATAATTTTACTATGGTGATACTAAGCGATCGAAGAGGCGCGGGCGGCCGCGGGCCAACGACTTTGTATGGACTAGGCATGCGCTGGCAGGAGCGCATCGCTCGCCTCGGCCGCGCTCGGCGCCGACCGAACGCGAAGACAATCGCCGCGAGTCGCGTTCGTAATAGAAGACCGCAGCGCTCGTAAAATGTAATTATTGTACTTAGGTCTAAATAATTAGGTTGTAAATATATGATTTTTTACATTTTATTTAATGCTTAAAATTTATGGTATGGCGCCGCCATACGCGCCATCTTAGAGAAATCGCCACTGGTGCCTTTCCACCAGAGATGTGCTAAGCTGCGTCGCTATGGATGCGTCTGCCATCCACCAATCATATTCAGCCCTTACGGGGTGTCTAGGCGGGCCAATGTACGATAGAACGGGTAGGTTCGCGGTGGAGATGTGATATTGTGCTAAACCAAATGAGATTTTAATGATTGTGAATTGAATGAATATGAAATTGTCTATGTTTTAAAATGTACTCTTTTTGTATGTCATTATGTACTCCGAGTGGAGCACTGGGTACCATTAGTTTGGCCATTTGTCACACATTGTCAAATGAAGTAAGTAGTTGTGACACAGACAGATCGCCGTCAATACCACTAATATACAAAAATGTAGAACATTTTTATTATTTTTTATTAGATGTAAGCATTTAAAACGCGAAGTATGCGAGTGAAGTCGTCTTCCGCTGAACCAAAGCACAAACGATCTGTTAATTTATGCATTTTGTTTTTCTGAAGCTTTAATTTTCTTGTTGTACCTATATCTTATTAAACTTTATTTTATTTTAGTTTGTTGTCTTTTATTTTTGTTCCTTTTCTTTCCTTATTTTGTTTTACTTATTTCATAAAGTGGTATACATAAATGTATATTTTTACAGAAAGTGACATAATGTACCTATGTAAGTAAGCTATTTAAAATTATTTATTTATATGAGTAGTGCAAAACGTTCCTAGGTGTCGTTTAATTTCAATATTTTAGTCAAAGTCTTGTAACATGTAACGAGGAACAATAGCTTGGCTTAAAGATATCTTTTATATATATTTTTAGAGTTTAACGTGAACTAGAAGAAAATAGAGTAATACCTTATACCCGCGTAAAGTACAAATGCAGACTAGGACATAATATTTAACAAATAGGATGAAAATTTGCTCAGTGTCTGTCGCAACTCATGATTAGGACTAAGTATAGGTATTTTGTAATGTTTATCCATAATAACAAAAGGAATTGATACCGTAGCTTAAGCGTTCGCATCGTAAGGTAGGCTAGGGTAGCTAGGGGAGGAGCACTCGCTTCTGGTTGATGCGGGTTGTTTATGTGTAAATCAGTAACTGTTGAATATATGGTTGTACTACACTTCGGATCTTTTATTGCAAGTTTATGACCCTGACCGTCCCTAATTATTCATCCAATATTTTTCCTAGTTAGAGTTTTCTATTAAATAGCTGAGTAACGAGCAGGCACGCCACTTAGGGTAAAGGATTACCGTCGCCCATGGACATCAGTGATTTAAGGTGAAAAGTCCTTATTTGTGTTAAATAAAAGAAGCGCGTGCGGTCGGATTTATTCAGAAGTGCGTATCCTGGAATTCGAACCCAGACCTCCCGAGTAGGTGGCCACATTCTTAAACACTAGGGTATCACCGCAACTTGTACATAATTATTTATGGTAGGTATTTATTACTCGGGGGGTCTGGGTTCGAATTCCAGGACACGCACTTGATTCTGAGTTTTCGGAGTTACTTACGTGCGTTTTGTGTATTTACATGTCACTAGCTATAAGGCGAAGGAAAACATCGTGAGGAAACTGCATGCCGGAGAGTTCACAAAAGTCTGCCAATCCGCATTTTTATTTAGTTCATGACGAAGAAACTTGCTCCTAACAGGCTAAGTAGGTACCTACCTAATGTACGGGTTTATCGCTATTTCGGCAACCCATTTTGCGCCAAAAAGAAACTACTAGCACGAATCCTTTAATTTGTAACGGAGGAGTTTTATGCCTGTGCTATAACAACTGTGAGGAGCAAGGTCAGCAGGAGGTGGCGATATGAGATGTGGTGAGGCGAGGACAGTTTTGGCGTACTGGTGATGCGATATGTGGAGTGGAGAGGAGCGGTGCTTTTGAGGAGAGGAGTGCTTTAGTGGAGAGGAGAGGAGAGAGAGTTCTTTTTTCTCAGGTTTTATATTAAAATGTTACTGGCCAGCCACCGGGCCGGTATCTACCTATTTGAAAATGGAAGGACGACAGCAAAGAGTGATATTTGTTGTTGTCAATATTCATTGAATAAAATGGATTTGGACCTGTAACACGAGTCTTATTTTATTTTTCCCTTTCATACTTTACTGTACCTAAATCCCTACCTATCTCTGGCTCTAAAATGTGTAGGAATTAAGCTAGTTGGTAGATCATACATTCACCAGCTTTTAACTTAAGTAGATATTAGATACTATATTAGGTACAACTGCGAAAACGCCAGCATATTTCATTCACTAGGTACCTAGCTTTTGCGTATTGCGCGGATAAAAATACCTAGGTAAGTACAGACAATTTATTGTATTGGCCTCTGATGAACCTCACCTTAGTAGAGAAAACATGTTTTCTCAAATATCTCCTCCTACGTAGGTATCTACAGACATAATCCTGCTATAGTTTCATTATTATGTAGAGAGACGGTAATCTGAAGCGTCGTAAAACTGTCAAGGCTCTTTCTCCTTCCGCTTCCGCCTCTTTCAAGCCTTTTTCTTTACTGGCGGCGCGTCGCACAGCAACGGGCGAGATAAGGACAGCGTTTCCCTTTTTATGGAAACAGCCGATAAACAGCAAAACGAGGCATCGCTGACGGGGGCAGGTGGGCGAGCGTCAGTTAAGAAACAATACAGAACGAAGAAACAAAGGCTTTGAACGCCTAAGCTGGAGGTACCTACCGCCCAGTCTAAATGGAAACGTTGGTATTCTGGTGGGGTGGTACGTGGTAAGGCTAAGGCAAGGTTTTATTTCATACGCCACGACTATGAGAGATGTTATGTTAGTTGAGAGATGTTAAACAGAATCTACTTACTGAACTGATTCATTGGGGACCAGCGATAATGAGAACCAATGTATTTGGAGTGCCGTCGGGTCGCGTATTGGGTCGAGGGCTCGTTCGGAGGTACCTATGACACTAACAAAGCCCACATCCCCGCCCGCGTACGTGTTGGATACCTCGCAGCTTGTTACACTGATTTTCATAATTACGTGTATGTCTCTATAATAGGTATGCGAATAACCGGAATAACAGCTGTAGGTAGTCACCTATAAGCGGCTAACGAGAGACGTTCAGAGTGCTTCGCTTGCATATTAATTTGGAATTTGAATTGGAAACTACAATAAGGCGTACGAGGGGTGGTCACCCCTCTTAATGAACTTTAGTCTTTCTGACTTGTTTTAAATGCAAATTTTAATGATAGCAGACAAGTCGTGAGTCGTGACATTAAAACTGCACCAGCGATTAAGTAGATTACGTGTGATTGCAATGCAAATGACGTTATTAAAAATTATTCAGCATTTTCTCAGCCATAAGCTACAATGTTGTACAGTTAGCATCTAAACCAGGTTACAATAGGTATTATACTCCACGGTACCGTACATAACAAACGGCATGTCACTCATTTATTTAAACAAGGAAGGTAATAAATACATCGATCACCAATAGGTTATTGAACTGAAACTGTAGTTTCATCTTTAGTGACCCAATTGGCAGTAAGTAACGTAAGTCAAGTATGTACCTAAGTAGCAGAATCGCGGCCCTAGTTTCGATGCTAGATCAGGTCAGGACAGACATATTTTACGAGATAAATAATTCTAGGCATGTTCACGAGTCGTCACTAATGAGATATTTTATTTCAATGGCCGGCAAAGAAGCAGATGAGCCATCTAATTGTAAGTGGTCACCGTTTGCTCATGAACTATAGGTCCCAGCCATACGCTGTCGGCCAAGAGAAAAGGAAAAGGACCGAAGAAAAAGTTCGGGATACCTTATTTGCATCATAAGGGATAAGACTATCTCCTATTGATGCTGACTGTACCACCAAGTACCTCTGGTACCGATAGAAAACCTTTTTTACGTTCAACAAGCCAATTGTCATTACCCTACGGTTTCCCACGTCACTGGCGACCCACCGGCGCGCCACCACAACCAATTTATATTTTATTTCACCTGCATTACGTTGACAGAATCAGATTTCACTGATTCGTGAGAAATGGCACTGGTTTCGCAAACTTTCCCTCATGACATATTGCCTGCACCGCGATCGGATCATACCGGCCAGATTGTTACGGTTGCGGTCAGCCGTTTACAATAGGGAATTTGCGTGTGATTCAACTATGAGAAATATTTTTAGCTACAGTGTCTATTAGATCATTAAAATTGAGAATTATTATAATGTTTATTTATTTTACAATAATAGATCGATGATTACAAACAATAAAATCATCATGCATATTCTGTATTGTATCGGGTATTCTTTTACACAGTCCTAGCCTCCATGTGTCGCGGTCGCGGGTGGTATGGACAACATAATTACACTTCACCAACACCTTTATGACCCGAGAACAACTATCTGTCATACTAACGTATCACAAATCGAACCTTATTTTTAACCGACTTCAAAAAAGAAGGAGGTTCTCAATTCGACCGTATATATGCTTTTTTTTTTATGTACGTTCAGCGATTATTTCGTCGTTTATGGGCCGATTTTGATAATTCTTTTTTTGTTGTAAAGTAGATATGCACAGTGGGGTCCCCTGATAAGGAAACCAGGATCTGATGATGGCATCTCAGAGAAATCGAGGGGAACTTTCGAAAATTGTATGGACATTTAGTGTGTTTGTTCATGTTATCATAAGTACATTAAAGCGCTACCATTTCATGAAGATCTGGAGTCGATCTGATGAAGCCGAAAGACAGTCGAGGGAACTCCTCAACGATTTACTGCAGTTATCTAGTGTTTGGGCTTCATTAATTTGTAGTGACGAGAACTTTACACTTACATGTTGAATTGAGCGCCATCTGGCGAGTAGTTTTTGAGTTATCTCTACTTATCAAGATTGAAGTCGGTTATTTTTTTTGTAAAAAGCAATTATTATGTTATCTCGATCTCGCTTACCGCTCGTCTGCTCGTTTAATGGTTGGTAAGTAGGTACTATACCTACAGCGTTTCATGTCGTAGTGGGACAATAAATAAATAAATATTCGCCGGCCATGATCGTTTAAAATAAAACTTTTAAGTCGCCTATTTTCATTTGTCCCATCTTGCTACACCCTTAGGTAAGAATGGGGTACCCCGTACCCTGTACCCTATTTTACCCTAACAGGACTCTGTAATTAGAAATATATATGTATTTGTGAGCTTCAAAATGTATAAGCATTATCGTAAATAAGTATAATTTATAATGGTCTAGAAAGAAGAGAGATAACAGAGTTTCAAGGATAGGCGATAAAATCTTGATTGATTTATAGCCTTTTGTTCAGGGATGGCCGACCTAACGAAAAAGATTCAGTAAAGATAGAGGATAGATATATTGTACCTACTCTGTAATATACAGCACACATCATAGCTCGCTAATCCGTCATTCTTACCCCCTTCCCCTAATGTTGACAGTATTGTACATTGTTGTATTATTAACAACGTGTCGGGGCCACCGTCTATTCCGCTCTGTGCAAGTCATTTTGGTAAAGTATTCAATACAAACGTCAATGTAACCATAAACAGCATCACGCCACACAAAGTCGTCTAAGTAAGGTGTGCGAACACTAGTCACGTCGCGTTCGCTGCCTTATGGGGACTCGCAATTAAGGAGAAGGCTGGCGGAGCTTCATGAACACTTGCTGTTCGTCAATAATCACAGCTTCATAATATCCAAATATATAATGAAAATATTATGTATGTTGTAGGAGCCAAAAAGTTTACGTACAAATGTGAAACGCTAGTCGGCCAGTTAGGGAAATCTATTATCACTATTTTAAAATACCTATTAATCAACGCATGTACCTACCAGAACGGATATTAAGTATGGATACATAGGTATGGCATAATATGAAATTAAGAATTTCACGCAATTCGCAATGCTTAGCTCTGGTTGACTGGGTGACTCACGTGACCCGTTGGGTGTGACACCGCCTTGGATGACCATCAGCTAGCTACGTCACCGTCGCAATGTTAAATTTTTAATAGGGCATCGGACTTTTGTAAAAAAAGTATCTACTGACGTCATATTGAGCAGCTTTTTGAGGATAGTTTCCTAAGCCTAAGTTAATATAAGAAGTGTATCTATATGCACACGGAGCGATGCCAGTACATTACAGCAGCTGTTGGCCGTCCCGGGCCACATCTGGGCCCGCGGCCAGAGTAACGAAGTAACACAACTTTGTTACTGTAATTGCAGCGGAGGCGGAGGCGGAGTGGCCAACTGCGCTTCTTCTGATAACTTCCAAACAAACAATTTCTGAAGTGACCTCATTACATTCTGCAGACTCCGAGGCTTGGCTAGTGTCTCGTAGGTGCCCGCTAACATCAAGTCAATCATTTTGTTTATACTTGGTACCAAACCCATACTCTTGTCTACTCTTATAATGTGGTTGGCCAAACATAATCTTTTGGAGTCGAAGCGGTCGCCATGGCCGAAATCGGTCGGAGAATCAGTATCACTCTTGCAAAATCGAATACAAAATTTTATTTGTTATTAAAATATATATCTTGTGTAAAATTACGACTTTAAGGAAAATATAAAGTACAAATGTACTTTGTACAAATTTTATGTATTCTTGTTTCTCATTTTATGTTTGTGTACAAAAACTATTAAATAAATAAATAAATAAAATCCTACTAATATTATAAATGCGAAAGTTTGTAAGGATGTATGTGTGTGTGTGTGTTTGTTGCTCTTTCACGCAAAAACTACTGAACGGATTTTCATGAAACTTTGCAGTAATATAGCTTAGACATCGGAATAACATAATTTGTTAAAATTTATAGAGATTTTTGAAGGGACTGGTTTCCCGAAGCGAAGCGAGGGCGATTTACTAGTAACAATATACCTATTTTTCATCCCACCTATTCGAAAAAGACGACTTGGTTCGGACTTAAAGGGGCCCAAAGTTGGTGTTTTCTATAAGAAACTTTTAGCGGGCGGGAATGAGTTTTTCATGAGTTTTTCAATGAATTCAGGAGGGAGGAATTTTTTTTAAATTCAGTTCGGATTGTTAGAAATTCATGGTTTTGTTTTGAAAAATGAGTTCTTTAGTTAGTTTAGTTAGTTTAATTAGTTTAGTTAGTTTAGTTAGTTAAGTTGGTTTAGTTAATTAGTTTAGTTAGGTTAGTCGGGTCGGGTTAGTCGGGTTAGTCAGTTTAGTTTAGTGACTGTGACAGTAGTATTCCTGAATTTGAGGCGCCTTTTATTTTCTCATAGGGGGGATGAAAAGTAGTGTATCACTCGGGAGCAAATATTTTTGGCTCGGGCGACGTACTTTGAATCCCTCGCTACGTTTAGGATTCTACTCTACTCCATTCACTTCGCTCTGGATTCAAAAAAGCGCCCTCACCGTAAAAATATTACTTTGCTCCCTTGTTATACAATCTACTATTATCAGTCCAAAATATACATTTCCTTTAATTAATTAACGCGATTATGTTATTTATATGAAAAAAACAACACCTTGAAATATTGTTAATTTTATTTACCTAATATATGTAGATGATTACTATTACAGAGATACCTATGGTAAGCAGGTTTTTTAAATAAAAACATAAGTCAATTATCATATTTCATAATAATTTTATAGTACCTACAAGTAAATTTAGTTTTAGGTATTTTTAAATATCAGCATCAGCATCCGCTGATATTAATCTGAAAAAATCAGCATCAGCATCAGCATCCGCTGATATAGTAAAAAGCTGCATCAGCAACATCCCTGGTTTGACGTGTCTGCGTGTGTGTGTGTGTGTGTGTGTGTGTGTGTGTGTGTGTCAGTGTGTCTGTCTGTCTGTCTGTCTGTGGCATCATAGCTCCCGAACGGATGAAGCGATTTCAATTTAGTTTTTTGTATTAAAGGGAACTTACGGGCGCATTTTTAAAATACATATATTTGATGAAAATCGGTTGAGCCGTTTAATAGTTGTGGGGGGTGAAAGCGGGGAAGAATAGCCGTATGTATGCAAATATATTCGTGTGGGGTCTCAAATGAAAACGTACAGTAATAGTCCAAGATCCCAGGGCCACCAGACGTCACGTATTTTCTGACGAAGGAAATGTGGACGATTGAGTAGTGTTAGTATGTATTAAGAACGCATGCCTACCTGCTAGCTTGCTCAGACGGCCAATTTTCAGGTATCAGGTAATCAAGGTACATAAAAACATTACTTACCTCACGTAAATTCTCCAAGCTGATTTTTACGTATATTTTAGGCAATATCCTTAAAAATAAGTCGCCAATACTCCCAGACACTTTCCGTCGGCCGTATTGCTTTGCAGACGCTTTAAAGCTCCCAAAATAATTACTTAACTTCACGTAAATTCTGATGCTCCATTTTTATATATGTCTACCAGACAACTATTTTAAAATCTTTTACAAGAAGACAGACCGATCCAAGGGGCCAATCACCCCCTAAGCTCAATTTTAATGCCTCTGTGGGTAGGAGCGCGAGGGCATGAGGGCATGAATAGGGACGAAACTGAAAACGTAATTCAATGCGTGATATTCAAACGGAAACGTTACTAAAGGGTATATTTTGTTTTTTAATTTGTAGTAGAATATCTACTTTTGTAAATGGCACCACCAGTTTAGTAACGTTTCCGTTTGAATATCACGCATTGAATTACGTTTTCAGTTTCGTCCCTATTCATGCCCTCATGCCCTCGCGCTCCTACCCACAGAGGCATTAAAATTGAGCTTAGGGGGTGATTGGCCCCTTGGATCGGTCTGTCTTCTTGTAAAAGATTTTAAAATAGTTGTCTGGTAGACATATATAAAAATGGAGCATCAGAATTTACGTGAAGTTAAGTAATTATTTTGGGAGCTTTAAAGCGTCTGCAAAGCAATACGGCCGACGGAAAGTGTCTGGGAGTATTGGCGACTTATTTTTAAGGATATTGCCTAAAATATTCGTAAAAATCAGCTTGGAGAATTTACGTGAGGTAAGTAATGTTTTTATGTACCTTGATTACCTGATACCTGAAAATTGGCCGTCTGAGCAAGCTAGCAGGTAGGCATGCGTTCTTAGTACATACTAACACTACTCAATCGTCCACATTTCCTTCGTCAGAAAATACGTGACGTCTGGTGGCCCTGGGATCTTGCTCTATAAGAGAATATTTATAACTTAATCCAGAATCTTATTACCTATAAAAAGTATAAAATAAAAAATTAAATCAAAAATAAAAAAACCCCCGACACAAACCTTTAAAAAGTAAAAAATAATATCTTTTAAAATAATACGTCGCGTTGGGGGTCCGCTCCATTTACTTCTAACTTTAACAAAAAAAAATATTGATAAATGATAAGTCTTGGGTAAAAGACTAAGTAGGTAGGTATGTGATGCTTATGAAAAAAATCGTAGATAATGAATAGTTAGGAGCGGTCCCCCAACGCGACGTATTATTTTAAAAGATATTATTTTTTACTTTTTAAAGGTTTGTGTCGGGGGTTTTTTTAATTTTTTATTTAATTTTTTTTTAATTTAAACTGAAGTGAAATAATTATCCTTACTAATATTATAAATGTGAAAGTGTGTTTGTTTGTTTGTGACGCTTTCACGTCGCAACAAAGCTATTATATGGTAAGGTTTATGTGTGTGGGGATAGTTAGGAGGGTGGAGAGTGACGTAGGCTACTTTTTACCGCGGAAAAACATTCCATTCCCATGGGAAGATCGATGTTTTGTTAGTTGCTAGATATTTATTTTCGGAGATGTCAATAGATGGCGTTAATAAAATTCATTTGCAAATTTTGAATTACGCTATCAAATACTACATGTAATTTACTTATGTCATAGGCAAATGTAATAGGCTACTTTAGCTCTGCCTCGAGAACTCCCCGCTCCGGCTGTATTCAGTGTACCGCCCGCCCGCTGGCACTATCCTGTTGGCTGATGTCCGCAAGTTGCTGGACTCGCCGACACCGGTGGTGGGCGCGGGCGACTGGAACTGCAAGCATCCGGGGTGGAATAGCCTAGCTGCCAACAGAAGTGGAAGGCTACTTTTTGATGCCGCTGAACAGCACGGCTACACTGTCGAGGGTGTTGCACACCGTTACCGCGGCTCTGAATAAGAGAGAACGCGTGTGTGCAGTATTCCTCGACATGGAAAAGGCGTTCGACCGTGTTTGGTACGACGGCTTTCTCGGCGTCGGTGCCGTCGGCGCCCCGGAGTGCCGTTAAGGTGATCTCCAGTTTCCTCGAAAATAGAAGCTTCAGAGTAGTGATTGAAGACGCCGAATCCACCGAGCGTCCGATCGCAGCCGGCGTCCCGCAAGGGAGTTGCCTGTCCCCGGTCTGCTACGCCTGCTACACCGACGATATCCCGGCGGCAGGGGGGCGTCGCTTGCCCTGTATGCCGATGACGTGGCGTACATCACCACGTCGCTGAATAGAACCCACGCCATTGTCAAGATGCAGCGTGCGCTTGATGCCCTCCCCGAATGGCTCGCCGCGTGGAGACTGTCGGTGAATGTCGGGAAGACGCAGGCCGTGAACATAGGAGGATACCTCAACAGGCGGGACCCTACTCTGGAGCTTCACGGACAAGATATCCAATGGGCCCCACAGGCCAAATACCTGGGGGCAAAATCGACGGAAGACTTTCGATGAAGCCACAGGTTACGAAAGCCGTCGCGAATTCCAGAAGCGCGATGGCAGAAACCAGTGCTCTCCTCGAGCCTCCCTCTCGGACTGAAGCTCGGGGTCTACAAGACCTACATCAGATCCCGCCTCACGTACGCGGCACCGGCGTGGTACGCGCTCGCCAGCGAACCGCAGCGCAAGAGGATGCGCGCGGTTCAGGCGATTGCACTCCGCCGGCTGACTGGTGCGCCGAGGTACCTACGTCAGGAACGCCGTCATCCAGAGGGACCTTCGAGTCGAGAGCCTGGACGACTTCATCGAGAGATTGGCACGCAACATGTTCGGGCGTGTCGACGCGTCGCGGTTCCCGCATCTGCAGGACCTGGCGCCGCTCCACACCCGTCCACCGGACCGCTGGGCCTTCCCGCGCGACTTGCTGGTTGCGCGGGACGGGGCTAGCACTGACTGATACTGGGGCTTCGTAAGTCATCGCCCGGCGCTGATCGGCTCCTGCTGGGCTTCCCACCAGCGGGATTCACCCGGTAGGGCCTCGATCGCCTGGGCGGCGCAAAGATGAACGGGATGAACCCCATCCCGTTTAAGACTCTGTGGCCTGTAAAAAGGCCACCACTCACCGGACTTGACCTATTGGTTAACCACAGATGGACAACCAAGGGCCTTAGGGCCCAACCCAAGGACCGGCCCGTTTTAACGGGCCGCGAGAGACACCCCCAAAGGGGAACTAACTGTCCCGAGGGCTCCACACACCTCAGACAGGGTGGAGTGAAGAGAGCGAGTAGTAGGCTACTTTTTAGCCTAAATTCCTACGGGAGCGAGACCTACGCGGCTGTTACCTACGGGTCCCGAAGCGAAGCGCGGGCGGTTCTCTAGTTTTGAAATATTGCAAAACGTTTAACTATTTAATTAGGTTTATCACCATGTTCATTGTCCATTAGGTGTTTATACATATATCTGCCTCTAGGTATATACTTAAAATCCAACTATTGATTGGAATCCATACTAATATTATAAATGTGAAAGTGTGTTTGTTTGTTTGTTTGTTTGTTTGTGACTCTTTCACGTCGCAACATGGCTATTATATGATATAGTTTATGTGTGTAGAGATAATTGGGAGGGTGGAGAGTGACGTAGGCTACTTTTTACCGCGGAAAAACATCTCATTCCCATGGGAAGATCGATGTTTTGATAGTTGCTAGATATTTAGTTCTGGATGCTGTTAATAGATGGTGTTAGTAAAATTCATTTGCAAGTTCTGAATCACGCTATCAAATACTACATGTAATTTACTTATGTCATATGCAAATGTTATATTTGATGTTCCAGTATAATATACTGAGTATACTGAGTATATCATATAATAGGCTACTGTTTAGCCGAGATTCCTACGGGAGCAGGAACTACGCGGCTGTTACCTACGGGTGCCGAAGCGAAGCGCGGGCGGTTCTCTAGTATGACATAAATTAAACGTTATCAGATTTTTGAGGCAGCATTTTGAAGGCTAAAACCTATGGGACATACTTTCGGTACAGATTTCAGAGGCGGTAGGGGGCATCTGCACCATGTCTGCATCACATCTTACATCTGCATTTTATTATATTTTATTATATTATACTAGCTTTTGCCCGCGGCTTCGCCCGCGTGGAATTCGTTTATATCGCGAACCGGGGAAGTGGGGGAGAAAGTACGTCATCAACTATCTTCCTGGGAAAATTCATCAAAATCGTTGTTTTCATACAAACTTTCATCCCCTATTTCAAGCCTTTAGGGGTTGATTTTTTAAAAAAAATTAGCCTATGTGTGACTCTGGGTCTTCAAATATTTTCATTCCGAATTTCATCCAAATCGGACTGGTGGTTTAGTCGTGAAAACGTCACAGACAGACTTTCGCATTTATAATACTATGTGTGTGCCCGCTACTTCGTACGCGCAGGAGTTTATTCCGCGTAACTCCAGATCCCGCGGGATTTCCAGGAAGACAGACTTGTTAGTTTTATATTAATGTTTGTTTAGAAGCTATTTATACCCCATACGCGAAGAAGGTTTTCCCGCGTAAATTCCGATCCCGCGGGATTTCTGAAAATATCCTATATGTTAATCTAAGTTGCCCTCTTTGTGTGTGCCCGCTACTTCGTACGCGCAGGAGTTTATTACGCGTAACTCCAGATCCCGCGGGATTTCCGGGAAGACAGACTTGTTAGTTTTATATTAATGTTTGTTAGTTTTATATTAATGTTTGTTTAGAAGCTATTTATACCCCATACGCGAAGAAGGTTTTCCCGCGTAAATTCCGATCCCGCGGGATTTCTGGGATAAAAAATATCCTATATGTTAATCTAAGTTGCCCTCTATGCGTGTGCCCGCTACTTCGTACGCGCAGGAGTTTATTCCGCGTAACTCCAGATCCCGCGGGATTTCCGGGAAGACAGACTTGTTAGTTTTATATTAATGTTTGTTAGTTTTATATTAATGTTTGTTTAGAAGCTATTTATACCCCATACGTGAAGAAGGTTTTCCCGCGTAAATTCCGATCCCGCGGGATTTCTGGGATAAAAAATATCCTATATGTTAATCTAAGTTGCCCTCTATGTGTGTGCCAAATTTCATGAAAATCGGTTCAGTAGTTTTTGCGTGAAGGAGTAACAAAGCTATTTATACCCCATACGTGAAGAAGGTTTTCCCGCGTAAATTCCGATCCCGCGGGATTTCTGGGATAAAAAATATCCTATATGTTAATCTAAGTTGCCCTCTATGTGTGTGCCAAATTTCATGAAAATCGGTTCAGTAGTTTTTGCGTGAAGGAGTAACAAACAAACAAACAAACAAATACACAAACTTTCACATTTATAATATTAATAATTTTATATTAATGTTTGTTAGTTTTATATTAATGTTTGTTTAGAAGCTATTTATACCCCATACGTGAAGAAGGTTTTCCCGCGTAAATTCCGATCCCGCGGGATTTCTGGGATAAAAAATATCCTATATGTTAATCTAAGTTGCCCTCTATGTGTGTGCCAAATTTCATGAAAATCGGTTCAGTAGTTTTTGCGTGAAGGAGTAACAAAGCTATTTATACCCCATACGTGAAGAAGGTTTTCCCGCGTAAATTCCGATCCCGCGGGATTTCTGGGATAAAAAATATCCTATATGTTAATCTAAGTTGCCCTCTATGTGTGTGCCAAATTTCATGAAAATCGGTTCAGTAGTTTTTGCGTGAAGGAGTAACAAACAAACAAACAAACAAATACACAAACTTTCACATTTATAATATTAATAATTAATAGGATAATAGGATTTTATTGCTTATGCACCCTATTTTAAGTTTGCTGTACTCGGTCTATAATTAAGGTCTCATGTAAAATGTATTATTTTAAGGCTTAGTGTTTTGTAGCAATGCATGTAACATGTTACCTTGTTGATGAGTCCTAAAAAATAAATAAAATAAATAAATAAATAAATCACATTATTGCAATAACCATAGAACATGACATAACATATACATGTCGGAGATAGGATACTTGTTTGATGCTATTTTATCTGTGGTAGACGAGGTGGTCGATGGTGAATTGATAGTCTGTGGCGCGCGGGAGAATTGTCATTAATGGAGAAATATGAAAAGAAATTAATGTCGCGTGCGATCGGAATATTGTTCTTGTAAAAAGTCCTTATTAATTTTAATGCCGTGAATCTCTAATAATAATAAATAAAGTGTATCCGCGAGTGCGAGTGGTTCGATCAATAAATCAATATCGTAATATCGCAAAGCAAATCCAATCAATACCAAAGTAAACCCAAACCGAATATTCATAATGAGCCATACATGAGCATTGAATAAAGTAGCTGGTTGTGTGTTGTTGCGTGGCTCTGAACTCTTGTTTTATTTGACATCCTGACAAGTGCCCCCGTCATACATATCTCTCGTAACACAATATACATAGTTCTGTCTGTCCCTAAACAGGAGAGCTAGGAGAATTAAACATTGGGACTAGATATATCGCGAAAGAAAAAGTAGCATAGTAGCCGATAAAATTGTTTTAAAATAACAATATTAACAAACAAATATTTATAATAAACAAAATTACAGACCGGATTTTAAATAACAATTTTATTAAGTAAACTCATCGTCTCTTCTGAAATATAATATCGCTAAAATTACGCGAAAATCCCAATTTCAAACAAAGTGAAGAATTTGAACCCTGATTGACTCTGGCACTAGGTACTTATTTGTGGGACTGGCATGGGCTACAAAACAATCTCTTCTCAAACTACACGTTACATTGATTTTGATACTTATTTACAAAACTGTACAAAAGTTATGAAACGAATGTAAAAAATGTCTGTTTGTGTTTGTCTGTTTATCAGTTTACTTGGCTTTCAAGCTAAGACAACAAAATAATTATATTTGAGGCTATAATTGATTTTGGTAATTTAATTGGAACACCTAATGCAGAACCATTACATAATATTGACTAGCTAATCTGTGTATACCGAGTTATAAAAAGTAAAAATTGTTATGCCTCAGGAGCATTTTCTCATAAGGATCTTCCGATGAGAATAAGCTGTTTAAACGCAGTAACAAGTAGTCTTTATTTGTAGGTATCTAGTTTCCTCACTATCTCCACACTCAAAATTGTACTGTACCATTGCTCCGTTGCGACTTGAAACATGGACAAGTTAACACAATTTCGCATTGAGGTAGGTATGTATACCTACTTCCCCGGTCGTTATGGCACTGTTTGCGGGAGGAGGGTCGCGCGTGGAGTGCCGCAAGGTTCGGTCCTGGGTCCACTGCTGTGGAACCTCGGATACGACGCTGTGCTAAAAACGGTGCTCCCTCTGGGTGTGAGCATCGTTTGCTATGCCGACGACACCCTCGTTCTGTGCGAAGGGGAGTCATTTGACAGGACGGTTCGACTAGCAGAGCTCGGGGTGGCATGCGTCGTGTCGAGGATCCGCAGCATTGGTCTTGAGGTCGCGGCCCACAAAACCGAGGCGATATGGTTCCACGGACTCCGCAAAGGAACCGAGCCAGCTGAGACCACAGTGCGTGTCGGAGAAACGGATGTCAGGATAGGCCGGTACATGAAGTATCTGGGCCTAACACTTGACAGCCGCTGGTGTTTCGATGAACACTTCGACCGTCTAGTCCCCCGGATCCATAGGGTAGCGGGTGCGTTGCACAGACTGCTGCCAAATCTCGGGGGACCGCGAGAAGAGGTCCGCCGTCTCTACGCGGGTGTAGTACGCTCGATCGCGCTCTACGGTGCACCGGTATGGTCGGACAAGTTGTCCAGCTGCCGGCGACGTGCGCGGAAGTTAAACTCCGCGCAGCGTATGATCGCGATCAGAGTCGCCCGAGGTTATCGGACTATATCGTATGAGGCGGCGACAGTCCTAGGGCGGTTCCCGCCCCTGGACATTCTGGCGGATTTGGACGCAAGGGTCTTCCATAAGATCCGCGTCCTCCGCCAGAGGACTGAAAACTTCGACGAAGAGACGGTTGAAACGCTTCGGAGAAACTCCAGAGTGCACGCACTGAGATGCTGGCACGATCGGCTTCAGGAACCGAGGAGCCTACGCCAACGGGTCGTAGAGGCCATATTGCCTAATTTTGAGGCTTGGCTCAGGAGCCACGGAAGGGTGACGTTCCATCTTACTCAGATACTTACCGGACACGGTTGTTTCGGTGAGTACCTGAGTAGGATTGGTAGGCAAGAGACGGCCGAGTGCCATCACTGTGGGCACGACGAGGATTCTGCTCAGCATACGCTGCAGTATTGCCCGGCTTGGGAACCGCAGCGGCAGATCCTCGTCGAAAAAGTGGGACCAGACCTCCGGCCTGCGGCCATCGTGAGGAGCATGGTTCAGCGCGGATCTGCCTGGAACGGCATGATCACCTTCTGCAGTGACGTAATGTCTGCGAAGGAAGACGCCGAGCGGGACAGGGAACGCGCTGATCCTGCCCGGAGACGGACGCGCCGTGCACGGCGCCGCGGTGGACGCACATAGCGCCACCGGTGTCCCTGTAGCTCGGGACCAGAATACGAGCTTCGGTATCCCCTGCCTGTCGTAAGAGGCGACTAAAAGGGGGCTTTCGGGGTTGTGGGCGGCTAGAGTGGGAGCTCGAATCGTCCATCAGCAACCCCGGGAAGGACGACGGTATGTGTGGCCGCATACCGTTTTACGGAAGGCTAGCGATGGGGCATTTAGTCTCTCGCGGGCAGAGCCCCAAGGGCGCCGCGCTCGGAGGACTCCGGTTGTGTTCCTTTGGAGATCCCGGAGTTCTCCACAAGCGCTGAGGTAGGCCACCGGGGGGGTTTTAGTGGGTAGAAATCCCACATAACCCTGTGTCGCTCCCACGGCACCGGGTACCTTTTGAAGGTTTCCCCCTCGATAACAAAAAAAAAAAAAGGTATGTATACCTAATACTTGTTATGTAGATATGAATATTCAGTTAAAATATAAAAACTGCAGTGCAAAAAAAGATTATGGGCACCGACCAACAGGCGATAGGACGTTTTAGCACATTTAAAACATAAAATTTTAAATGTGTTAACGTAATAATTTACAAATGTCCGACCTTGACTGTTACGAATGCCTACAATAATTTTATTATGACCAATTAAATTTAAGCGAACTCGGTGAAGTGTTAATGTAGGTGCGACCACCGCTTTACACTTTGTCATTATTATTACTTCAAAAATTCGATGAAAAAAATAAATCGGACGATTCAAATTCAAATATTTATTTCTTCGAAGTAGGCTTTTACAAACACTTTTCGAACGTCAAACTACTAGGTACATCGCTTCAACAAATCCCTTCGGTGAGTGGTCTTGGAAGAAGTAGCGTCAAGAAACTCCCAAAGTCTTTTTTTTCTCTTGATTTGTTGCATCTACTCAGTGAGTATTGATCACCGTTGCCACCACGGTGGCTATCCAACGAACGGTCCTGATTTCCATTTAGCTGCCGCCTATAAAATGTTTCTCGTTACAGAGGGCGTCTGCATAAAATATAAAAGTGTGTTGGGACTACAGTAAGAGAGTACCTGCTTACTAAGCATGAGCAAACTTGCAGTAGAATATAAAAATTAAGAGATTTTATTGATTGTTTTCAAAATTTTAAATCATGTCATGTTTCAACATCTTTTTGCTTCTAGCACCATTTCTCAAAGATGCTCTACTATTCCTAAGTGATTGAGGAGAAAAATAATTAATTATAGCACAATTTTATAAAGGTACATAATAGATTACCAATTTACGTAGAGCTGAATGAATGAATGGCAGGCGTGTTTGTCGTTTGTAGAGTCGTCAATTGGTTCCGTATAGTACCTTTAACTGGAGCTTTCACACGTCGCTTAAATATTTGAACCGATAAATCGTTTAATAGCGACAAATGTATCTAACGTTACGTTGGTTATTAGGGGATAAGAAGAAAGAACCAAATAATCTCAATTTCTTTTATTGTTGTTTTTAAACTACTAGCTTTTGCCCGTGGCTTTACCCGCGTGGAATGTTTATATCGCGAACCGGGGAAGTGGGGGCGTACGTCAAAAACTATCTTCCTGGGAAAATTCATATAAATCGTTCATGCGGTGTAGATTTTTCATACAAACTTTTATCCCCTATTTCAACCCTTTAGGAGTTGATTTTTAAAAATTCATTCTTTCCGAATTTCATTCAAATCGGGCCGGTGGGTGGTTTAGTCGTGAAAGGGTCACAGAAAGACAGACAGACTTTGGCATTTATAATACTATTAATAAATCTAATTTTCAATTTACTTAAACCGATTTTATACTAGCACTTTATTTACAAACTAAAAGGAAATAAATAAAAACCTACCTACTACGTTATCAGGCCTTATCATTAATTTATGGATGTAAAATTATTTAAGAACGTAAATAAATGAAAAGTACACAAAACTACGTATTGTTTTAATAAAGAATTAAATAACCATAGAACTATCCGAGGAAATCAATTTTGAAGGAACAACTTATAATTTTCACAAAGAACAACAACCTCCTGCAGACCGAATGCGTACCTATGCGTGCGCGTATGCGTGGACGAGCACTTAAACCTGATTTGTAATGTATGGAAGTGTATGAGAGGCTTCACACTGCTTGCGTAAAGTAACCTTTCGCTAAAAAGTGCTCATCACTCTGAACAACTTTTCTTAAGATAGTCATATATTCATATCTCTTCAGGTTCAGCTGGGCTGTTAGGGTTCCACGTCAGGGATTCTAGATCCTCGATTTTCGCATGTCGCCAAATGCTTAGTACCTGCTTTTGGAATTTATAATATTATAGTATTATGGATGAAGGAACTGTATTTGCTTTTGAAATATACTTACTTCGGGTTGCTAACATTTTCGAACAATTTATAGAAGCAAAAGTGACGTTTCTAGTTTCTGTTGACTGAATATTACATTATTAGTAAGGTGACTTCAACCTGTGCGTACGGATTGTGTGAATTGAATAAGTACACGCGATTTTAAGTGCGTGTCTGTTACATGATAATTATGTGGCCATTTATCTTGTTAGTGTTATATAGGGATTGCAATCCGGTATCATTTTTAAGTGTTATAGTAATGTGTTTTGTTTTGTTTATCGGATGGTACAGCTGATGGATGTCCTTCAGTTGACGCGGTTGGGTCGAGTGGCCGCGCGGCGCCGGCCGGCCTGTATAAAACATAATACATATAAGTAGTGCAGAGGTTTTCGTGGATACTTTAATTTGGACCGTCGAGATGAAGCTATATATAGCGGGTGAGTACAGTGCCGCGGTGGTTCAATGTTACCTTACCTTTAATATTAATTCCCCCCTTTAATATTAATATTAATTCCCCTTCCGCCCGGACCGCCGTGGTGAACGGACGTGTGCTGTGTTAAGTATCACCGTAGTGCAATTTTAAAAGCAATAAATTTAAATTGTCCATTCATCTTCTTGTGTGAGTAAGACAGATAGTCAAAGAGTGAGTGAAATAAGTAGACGTATTCAGCTACATCCCCCAACCAACATCTGCGCGAGCGCATAGCTCCGCCCACTGCAGCGCCCCACCCCGCATAGCCTTGACCTTGACGCACTGCAACGTCTCGAAGAAACACTGCACCGGCCGGCCGCGTATAATCAAATAGGCCTACAATTTTGCAATATGCCATCGACTCCGCGAACTCCACCAAAACATACTACGTCGGCAACTACGAGTAATTTGTCGATTACTGAGACAATATGTGGTGGCTCCGACTCGCAAATTGACGCAATAGCAAGACAAAACTATGATCATCTTAACATCACGAGAAGAATTAAACGTAAGCTTGATGAAGATGCATCTATAGAAATATTTACCGCTATAACGGACATGAAAGCAGTACTGCAAACCTTAGATAACAAACAAAATAATAATTTTGAGGTCCTCATTGCTTCAGTCAACACTATAAAGGAGCAAAACTCAGCTTTGCAGGATAGCGTGAATTTTTTGTCACAAAAATATGACGAACTCATTGAAAAAATTAACTGCCTGGAGGATGAAAATACATCGAGCAAAATGAAAATAGAATCGCTTGAGTCGAAAATTGAACTTCTTGAAAGAAACTCACGGACATGCATGGTTGAGATGCGAAACATTCCCAAGCAACCATCTGAAAATAAAGACATCTTGAAATCTATCGCAAAAAAAGTCTGTAGTAAAATTGAGCAACCTATCGAGGAGTCCGACATATCCGATATTTATCGTTTAAAATCAAAAAATGAGACAAATAATCACATAGTCGTCAAGTTTACTACGACGTCTCTAAAAGATAACGTGATAAAGAAATGCAAGCTTTATAACAAAATCAATATGCAAAATAAATTAAATACTCAACACATCGACTTACCTGGCACTGCACGTCCAATATATGTTGATGAATCACTGACCACCAAAGCGAAGAAATTACGGTTCCTTACTCGGGAATTTGTGAAAGACCACCGATTTCATAGCTTTTGGACATCATATGGGAAAGTGTATTTAAAAGAAAAAGAGAATTCACCGCCTATTTGTGTTAACAGTGAGGAGGACCTTACAAAACTTCGAGCTAAGTTGTCTAAGTGACTAGTTATTTTTATACATAACCTATTCCAGCCGTATTATAATCAAAAAGTTAACATAAAATACAAAACTTTCGAACGTAAGATGTTTCTTTATATATTTGCTAAACTTTTTTACTACTGTTTATATCATTATATTGTATTCACGAAATCTAGAATAATGTACAAACCTAACAAATTAAATCAACTTGCCTACTATAATTCTGCATACATCTTACCTATTTTATCATCCATCACAGCTTACATAATATACTTTACATATATATATTGTCATTACATATATACAGCGAATTATTTTTACACTCTAAAAGCCTACTCTAATTTAATTACTAGTTATTCTAAACAAACTTTGGTTGATAAATTTTATGATATGCCATACAAACTTAGTCTTACAAAACACACACTTTATGCTACTAAACTTATAATACGAAATATTATTGACTTATTATGTCCAAGAGCTACACATTACATCTACAAATACTTAAATAATACCTTCTGTCAACACTTTAGCCCACTTTATAAATACTGCTACTACAAAAAATACACACCAATAGGTTGGCTATACAATCACTTCGTTGTTTTATTTGTTAGCGATTTTATAATTACACTAAATGATCATTTTGCTTATAAAATTCGATAATAACGACTTTAGTAAGGAAATAGATAATTTCTCTGTTGCCTGTTCCTCTACATGTGAAATCGAATGTTGTAATGATCTAGTCAAGCACCAGCCGTCCAATCTACGAATTATACATCAAAATATTAGAAGTATTAGCTGCAATAGTCCAGGTTTTCAGGTATTGCTGCAGAGAAGTCGGGTTGATTGGGATTTTATAGTTCTTACTGAATGCTGGTTACTGAGAACTCTCAATATACCGATATTGAATGGATACAAATACGCGTACACTAATAATAATCACTCACAAAACGAGGGTGTAGTCGTCTATTATAAATCAACTTTTAATATCAGAGTTCTGGAACCAATAACTATACAGGAAGCAAATTGCCTAACACTCGAGATTGACCACAGTACTTTATTAATATGTATTTATAGACCGTACGGCTACAAAAATGTGTCAATATTTATTGATTCTCTTGAAGTTTTTCTAAGTAATAACTCATCTTACGCTAATATATATTTAATAGGAGACCTTAACATCGACATTGCTCCTAACAACAACGATCCTAACTCAGGTGCATATCTAAATATGTTAGCTACCTACGGCATGTTACCTGGGCACACAATACCTACTCACATGAAGACGTGTCTAGACCATGTTATTATAAAAACGCGCCTAAATGCCTACTGTTTTGTTGCCAATACATCGCTCACTGATCATAACACATTAATATTTATTTTGGAGCATAAAAATTTCCTTAAAAGCGCCAACCAGGATATGACACTCAGTAAAATTATTTATAATAAATTAGATGAATTTATAAAAAAGGTTGACTTCTCAAATATTTTAAACATGACATGTGTTAATCAAGCTACTACGTCCCTGATAAATATTTTAAGTAATGCAATATCCATTAATAGTAAAACTATAAAAATATCTAATCGTAAGCGAAACTTGAAACCCTGGATTACACCTGGGCTTATTAAATGCATGAGGAACAGGGACAAACTACATCAGAAAGCAAAACGAAATCCCGAAGACATAATTATTTGCACTACCTATAAGCGATATAGGAATTTCTGTAATTCATTATTAAAAAAGATAAAAAGAGATTTTGAAAAGTGTCAAATTAAATCATCTGCTAAAACAAGTAATAAAAAACTATGGCAAACATTAAAACAAATCGCTAACATTAATACTAAGAAAGAGTGTCCCTATGAGCTTATTTTAACCCCCAATCCTTTGCAAACCATCAACGAAATAAATAGTTATTTCATTAACGTTGGCAAAAATCTTGCAAACATGATAACCGTTAATAGAACTAACAACGTATCCTATAAATCACATAAATCATACCCTAATTCTTTTGTTCTATTACCAACGGACTACCAAGAGGTAGATAATATTATACAAAATTTACGAAATAATTGTGCCTCTGGGTCAGACAATATCGCGGCCATTTGTTTGAAAAGGTATAAAGATGATATCATTCCCGCTTTAGTGCACATATGCAATCTGGCAATTACCACTGGTAAGTTTCCGGACGAATTTAAAAAAGCGGAAGTACTACCAATACATAAGGGTGGAGACAAAAATTCTATAAATAATTATAGGCCGATCTCCATCCTACCAACAATGTCAAAAATATTAGAGAAGATCATGAACAAACAATTATCAAGATATCTGGAAAGTAATAAGCTGCTATCTAAATCTCAATATGGTTTCAGACCGGGCTTGTCTACGAGTGATGCTGTTCATGACATGACTGAATACATTGTAAAAGGACTAGATAGTAATAAAAAAATACTAGTTATATATATTGATATAGCGAAAGCTTTTGACACGGTTCATGCTCCGCTGCTTTTAGGTAAATTGGAGGCCTTAGGTGTCAGAAATACTCAACTAAACCTTTTTGCTGATTATCTTAAAAACAGAGTCCAGCGAGTTAAGATAGGTGATAGGTATAGTGATTACCAAGAGGTATGCCATGGCGTACCTCAAGGCAGCATTTTGGGACCTACGTTATTCCTCACATACGTCAATGATCTTTGTGATATACCGTTGGCAAATGGCAAAATCATTGCGTATGCAGATGACACAGCTCTGCTCTTTAAGGCTGACACGTGGGACGAAGTTTTTGAAACTGCTCAAACTGGTTTTAATAAAGTTCTAGCGTGGCTCAACACGAATAAATTAACCCTAAACATTGATAAATCCAAATATATCTGTTTTTCTATAAATAATTTTGCAATACCCAATGTTGATAGGTATAGAATTTTTGCACATAACTGTACACTTAATACTGAAATATTATGCTCATGTCCTGTTATTTCTTCGACTGATTCTATTAAGTATTTAGGAGTTATTATAGACAGCACTCTTAGTTTTCGACCTCATATTGACCTTCTTACTACAAGAATACGTAAATTAATATATATATTCAAAAACCTACGCCACATTACTGATCAAGAAGTATTAAGAACTGTGTACTTTGCCCTCTGTCAATCAATCATCACCTATTGTATAACCAGTTGGGGTGGTGCACCAAAGACACTTATGATTAAACTCGAGCGCGCTCAACGAGTCATACTTAAAGTTGGGTTATCTCTGCCGATGCTATTTCCAACCCACGATCTTTATTTACGCTTTAACGTCCTTACTGTCAGACAGCTGTTCATTTTATATACGGTTTTAAAAAAGCATTCAGAAATAAAATTTCCCTTGACAATGCAGAATTATAGTAGACGTAAGCACATGGTTTGTGAAAGAGAGCGAGTAAATAAAAGCTTCACTCGCAGGTTCTTTTGTTTCCTAGGGGCTCATCTGTACAATCGAGTTAATAAAAATTTAGATATATATTCACTCTCAAAACATCACTGCAAATTAGAAACACAAAAATGGCTCCAAACACTAGACTATGACACTACTGAAAGTCTTTTAGCAGTATTATCGTAGCAAACGCTGTATAATTGTATGTACATATATGATCACGTAAAACACTAACAAATAAATGGTTTTATTAAACTATTTTAGTCACGTACACACACATACACACACACACACACACACACACACACACACACACACACACGCATACACACACATACAACACACATATGCAACACAGATTCATTAGTTTATTGCTGTAAAATTATAATTCATTCATCACCTTTATTATATTCCTATCTCTCTGTAACACTTTCACCTCACCACTTAGTTCTAATGCAATTGATCCATTTCCGGGAAGAGGGCCTGGAGATCTGTCATACAGGTTTTATCCTAGTACGGACTCCAGACTCTCACAAAGCTGAATTACGTTAATTAGATACTAAGATGTTTAATGTACTTAAATTAAGAATGCTTTGTGAAGAGAGAATAATAAAGATATTATTATTATTATTATTATTATAATTAGATGTTATAAGTAGGTACATGTTCAAAGATGAGAGTATTCAACAAAGAAAATATGTGAGGTTATTTGTTGAAAAATGTGGAATGTTTAACTTAAAATTTAGATGTACATGTTCATAACAACGATCAACACTGGAGAACCAAGAAAATACTCTTATTAACTTAAATCTCATACTTGGGGGACATCAAACACGTGAATGAATAGCCGGCGGAATGTCTGCGACACGATAAGGTAACTTGCTCCGGAACAACTTTACTTGGACAATATTTTCCTCTGATCTCGGGCCCTTTGTCAACGTTGACGCGCTGTCTCCCAAACCTGAAATATTATTACATTCCGGGAAGCTTTTACATTGTTTGTAAGATCGCGTTGCCTTCATGCTGAGCGGGCCGGGGCCGCCGCCGCCCAGCAGCGACTAGCGACAATATAGATACCTGCCTAAAGTGCTTCATTCATATTTTTATTTCGGAACTCACTGACACGACTCTGTAGCCATAGCCGGAGCCTGCGACGCAATGGGTTCCTGGTTCGATTTTCTATATGTTACTTCGAAACTTTTAACTGGGGTTCCATTTCTGGTAGGTACCTACCTACTTTATGTTCGAAAGTGGGCGCTTGTCGTGTGGTCCCAATCTCCCAATTGAGCGAGATCCGACAAGTAGTTTGTGATTCTTTATTTTTAATAATGCTTATTCAATTAATTTTTCTACGTAGATGTGGTCAACTTGTCGATGTTACAGTCGTTTTTTTGTTGTTGAAGTTATTTTAAGCGAAAACTATTCGAATAGAAAATCGTTTAACGACTGAGATGAGATGAGTGGCTCGGGGACGCGAGACGTTCCATCACAGTTAATAAATAACGGCGGCTCACTGGCTCGCAAATGTATCGCGAAGTGTCCTTTCGAGAAACAAATAACTTTTATGATAATATTTTTACTTCCTAATCGCATAGAGAAATGGACAAAAATATTGTGTTTACGATATGAATAAATGGGCCCCTACACATCATTTCATACGGGCAGCAATAATTTGCATGGGGATATTACGCGGTAACGAGTGAAAAATGTTTTGTTTTTGTGTAGGTAGATAAATTGAATTATTTATGTCAATAGCCGGCGAGCGAGCGGCGAGCCTGGCGGGAGCGGTCCACGGACGCCCTTGTTTGCAATCTGTTCGCCGCTATAGCCCGTAATAGTAATGGCAATTAATGCTATTTTTCATTCATTTCATTAGCATGCTAATTTTCATGTCTTAGCATGCTACGTGCTATTGCTATGCTATTTGCTAAAATCATTTTTAATTTGATTATGAATAGCTGTGATTTGTGAAATGCTAATGTTTTTTCATTACTAGGACAACATATCATATATTTTTTTTATATAATTTAAGTAGCTTTCCGTTATCAAAGTGGATACCTACTCTATAAGCCATTTTTGGATAATTTGGATTATATTTATTTACACGTTAAAATCAAATCTTATATTAATTGACTACAAATTACACTATATTTACACTTTTTTATTAAGTAAACCAGTTACAGTAAAAACTAAAAAGAGAAATTGCATTGGCGCGAATTCGTTTTATTTTTTCACTCACTCCTATTCATTCGTGAACTGTCGGGTCGCGCTGACTCAAATTAATTCGATGCGAATGCGAATGACATTAGCATTAGCAGATAGCAGTAGCCCCGTGCTAATAGCACGCAGCAGTCGCACACGACAGTTAGCGCCGCGGTGCGAATTAGCGCGGTCGTGTGTTTTTCGCATGATAGCACCAGGACGCGAATGCAGACGATTGCTATGATCGATGCTATAATTAGCAATAATTTATTTTAGCAACTACAATTAATTTAATGATTGCTAATGGACCTTTAGCAATTAATTATTATTGCTAATGCTAATTATTCCAATACTAGCCCGTAACGAAATACGTGAAAATTTCACGATCATTCGTTAAGGATTTGGACCCCCGCGCGCCGCCCAATAGATCAGACGTGTTTTCAGTGAACTCCGCATTAAAAAAATCTTAAAAAGTGGTTAAAAGTGGACAATCGCGCCAAAACCATACAATTTCGCTTTACTAGTGTGCTAACCTGTAACCCAGTGGAAAAAATTGACGAAAACTGCCATTATATTCGAAAAACAAAGTGTTAAATAAAAGTTGAAATAAGCAAAAGTGACGGTTTGTCTGACAACAAGTGCTCGAGTTCAAATAGCTAATGACTCATCAACGACTACTGCTCCACGACAAACTACACATCAATTAACACTTTGAAAATTTCGTCGCTGCAGTTTGAGGTGCAATGGTTGTGAACGTATACACATAGACTGAAAAGCGTGCGGAGAACTCAAGATCGGTTCCCAGTGTCATCGGTCTGCAGCAAATTTTTACTGTTTTATATGAAACTTGGAACAAAACTTTTTATTTTCTTCACAAAATAATCGACTAAAATACATTACAAAAAAAAAAAAAAAAAAAAAACATATTTACACAATTCAATATGATACGCCGAACTCCTCCTAACACTCCAGCAGCAACGCAACCCCAAAATGAACCAAACGTGACCCCTAATAGCGAAAATTCGAATATAACTTTGAGGAAAAGAAAAAGAGAAGATGAACATGAAAATGTGACAAACATGATCTCAGATATGAAGGATATGTTTAAGGAGATTGTTTCTAATCAAACGCAACAAAATGAAAAGATAGACGCTTTATATTCGGCCATAGCAGATATAAGATCCCAAAATACACAAATAGGTAGCCAAACCGGAGAAATAAGAAGTCAAATTGATGAAATTGGAAAAACAATTTCTTCTCTATCTGAGCAATATAACGAAATTGTAACAGAGGTAATAGACTTGAAGACAAAGTGCGAAATGAATAAGATAAATATAGAAAAACTTGACGCAAAAATTAATAACCTACATATTAATAATAAGAAAGATATAACAATTAGACAGATACCAAAAGACCCTACAAGACATATAGTGCTATATGGATTGACTGACTTTGAACACGAAACAGAAAACCAGTTACACTACAGAGTTGCGGACATATTTCAGGATATACTTAATATTGACATACTAGACTATATAGAAGAAATAACAAAAATAGGAAAGAAAAATACACGAAGACCTGTCGTCATTGAACTCCTAAGTAAAAAACTAACAAAATTTATATTACAAAATGGCCGCTTCTTCAAAAATACGGGGCTATACATATCGGAATATCTCGACGAAAATGAGCTACATAAGAGGAGACAATTACAAAATCAACTACGCACAGCTAGACAGGAAGGCCATTATGCAATTATAAAAAATAATAAACTAATTATAAATGGGAAAATAAGCGAACAATCTTACCCTCCTCGCCAACAGGAAAGTTCCTCCAAAACAACAGCCCGTCAAACCCCTCCAGGCCGTGGCAATAACTCCAATATCTCCATGAATACTGCTTTGAGTACACAACAAACCACCGCAGACACACGTACTTTTCGTCCCTACTAATTTCGCACCCTCTAAAGATAATAATTTCAATATCTTGTTCCAAAATATGCAAAGCATGGCAAATAAACAACATACTATAGAAGCTTTTCTAGAAGACACACCTATTTATCACGCACTTTGTATAACAGAAACTTGGATTTCGCCGAACAAACTGGCATTAATTAACTACAATGGTTATAGTATTGCATCATCATTTTGTAGACTAAACCATGCAGGAGGCGGCGTGTGCATACTTCTACGCGATGGCATAGAATACGTTGAGAGAAATGATATTAAGGACATGTCTATCGAGCATATTATTGAGATTTGTGCAATTTGTGTACCTAAATTTAATGTTTTGATTATTGTAATTTACTGGAACAATAAGCAGACCGATTCGTTTTATCAGCAATTAAATCTATTATTACAACTTTTAAATAAAAAATATAATTCAATGAACATCATTATAGGAGGAGATTTTAATATAAACATTCTGGAAGATAATACACAATCTAATGCCTTTCTCAACTGTATGTTAGAATATAATTTCATTCAATATATAAATTCACCCACCCGTGTCACTAAATTTTCATCGACGTGCTTGGATCTTGTTTTTGCAAATTTTAGCATGACTAATATATACACAGAAGTTTGCGACTATGGTTTTTCAGATCATAAGGGAGTTATGTTTCAAATTAAAAATTTAACTGAAGAGTCGTCTGTAAGAACTGTTTGGAAAATAAAAAAACGAATTTTCAATAAAAACAATATAGATTTATTTAAAAATATGTTAAAAAATATAGATTGGACAAATGAATTAAATACTGCAAATAATGTAAATGAAAATTTCATTAAATTTACTAACACATTACGAGACATTCTAAATAAATGTATACCATTAAAACTTATATTTCTTAAACCGTTCAAAAAAGCAAAGTGGCTAACCCGCGGATTAAAGATTTCATCAAAAAATAAAAGACTCCTAAAAATTTTGGCAACATCATCTAACAATCCAATTTTATGTAAACATTACAATCAATACGTAAAAATTCTAAAAAAAACAGTAATCAAATCTAAAAGAAATCAATTTATCTCAGAAATGAATAAATCAAATAATAAAACAAAATCAATGTGGAAAATCATCAAACAACGCACAAATAAAAATACTAAAAAGCAAACTCAAAACATTCGATTAAAAATCCATAATAACGTAACGTCCGACCCAAACGAAGTAGCGAACCATTTCAATGATTTTTTTGCATCGGTCGGTGAATCGAGTAGCGGCAGTATGGCGCTCGCGCGGCCTGCGCCCGGACGCCCGGCGGCCCGCCGACTGGACAATACCATGTATCTGAGCACGGTAGAACCCCGGGAAGTAAACTTAATTATAAAAAATCTTAAGAGCAAATATAGTCACGGTGTTGACGAAATGCCCCCAATATTAATAAAATCATGCGCAGATGAACTAACAATCCCCTATACTATACTCATTAACCAATCCATGCAGGAAGGATTTTTCCCCGATTTACTAAAAACATCTATAATTAAACCAATCCATAAAAAGTCGTGTAAATTAGATGTAAGTAACTATAGACCAATCGCACTGCTACCCACGTCATCAAAAATATTTGAAAAAGTTATCCAAAGGCGCGTTGAACAGTTTTGTGAAAAATATAATATATTTGACGAATCGCAAAACGGATTCCGAAAAAACCGCTCAACAACATTAGCGATATATAAATACATGCAAAAAGTTCTCGATATTATAAATGATAAAAAATATGGAATTGGAATACTTTTGGACATGACAAAAGCCTATGACAAAGTACAATATAAAATATTATTAAATAAACTATATGACATAGGAATAAGGGGAATTACACATGATTGGTTTACCTCCTATTTAACAAACCGCAAACAACTTGTAGAAATAGAACATTTTGATTTTGAGACGGGATATATAAATATGGTTAGATCTAAGACTAAACAAATAAAAAATTCTATTCCGCAAGGCAGCGTATTAGGTTGCTTATTATTTTTAATATATATTAATGACTTACCTAAGATAATTAATGATTTTTGTGTATTATTTGCAGATGACATTTCTATATTAATTTCTCATGACATTAATCAAAATTTAAATAAAAATCTCTTTGACACGTTAAATACTATCACTGACTGGATGAACGACCATAAGCTTGACATTAACTTTATTAAGACTAAAATAATGCAATTCCGACCATACCAGAAACCCTCACTTGACATTAATTTTATGTACAATAATATTAAATTAGAATGTGTTGATGTATTTTCATTATTAGGCATTGAAATTGATACCCATGTTAACTGGAAGAAACACGTCCAAAAAATTAAATCTAAATTAGCAAGCTTCACCTATGCATTAAGAGAATTAAGAAAAACTACGGATTTTAAAACAGCATTAAGCGCATACTACGCATACGCATATTCATGGATGAAATACGGTATCATACTATGGGGTAATAGCGTAGACGCTCAGGAAATATTCATCTCTCAAAAAAAATGTATACGAATACTAATGAATATAAAAGAACCTGAGAGCTGCAAGCCGCACTTCATAAAAAATAATATATTATCCCTGACATCTATTTACATTTTAGAATTAGGCAAATTTGTAAACCAACACCCAGAATTCTTTATTAAATATACAGACGTACCAAGGCAACACACGACGAGACACATATATAAACTTAAACCACCGCCATCGAAAATGAGAATGCACAGTAACAGTCCGAATGCAATGGCAGTAAAAATATTTAATAGACTGCCAAAATATATAAGGTGCGAAAAAAACCCACAAAAATTTTGTAACAATTTAAAACAATTCTTGCTTGAAAAATGCTTTTACAATCTGCATGAATTTTTAAATTATGGGGGAAATTAAATTAAATTAAATTAAATTAAATTAAATTAAATTAAATTAAATTAAATTAAATTAAATTAAATTAAATTAAATTAAATTAAATTAAATTAAATTAAATTAAATTAAATTAAATTAAATTAAATTAAATTAAATTAAATTAAATTAAATTAAATTAAATTAAATTAAATTAAATTAAATTAAATTAAATTAAATTAAATTAAATTAAATTAAATTAAATTAAATTAAATTAAATTAAATTAAATTAAATTAAATTAAATTAAATTAAATTAAATTAAATTAAATTAAATTAAATTAAATTAAATTAAATTAAATTAAATTAAATTAAATTAAATTAAATTAAATTAAATTAAATTAAATTAAATTAAATTAAATTAAATTAAATTAAATTAAATTAAATTAAATTGGATTATATAAATAAGTAAAAATATAATAATGACGCAAAAAACGAAACGGTCTGGTCTAATCCAAAATTGCAACACCCTGAAAGGGTTATCTGTTATGTATATCTTTATGTATCCATGACTAAGCAATAAATGATTGAGTATTGAGTATTGAGTATTGAGTAACTGATTTTAAGGGACAGCTTTAGCTAACAGAAATTTATCGGGACTAAGCGAGCCGATACTTTGTTCAAATGAAAACACCTTTCTCTTTTACCGTGTCCCTTGTTTGCTATTATGAGAGTAGATAAACGTAGACAGCTCGGGGTTGAATTGGATAGTACCTACACGTACGTTGCAACATTTAAGTTTTTATGTATTTGCTATCATTATATTTCTTTGAAGTATTTATGTAAATTTGTGTAGTGTTTATTTTTAATGTCTGTTTTATGAGAATAAAATGTTAATTTTAAATGTGCTTTATTTTTAACAATAAAAACAAGAAACCAAATATATAATGGTTTCTTGTACTTTAGTCCGTGTACTTTAGTCGTGGAAGATAAATTCAAATTCAAATATTTATTTCTTCGAAGTAGGTTTTTAACCGACTTCAAAAAAGAAGGAGGTTCTCAATTCGACCGTATATATGCTTTTTTTTATGTACGTTCAGCGATAATTTCGTCGTATATGGGCCGATTTTGATAATTCTTTTTTTGTTGTAAAGTAGATATACGCAGTGGGGTCCCCTGATAAGAATACCAGGATCTGACGATGGCATCTCAGAGAAATCGAGGGGAACTTTCGAAAATTGTATGGACAAATAGTGTGTTTGTTCATGTTATCATAAGTACATTAAAGTGCTACCATTTCATGAAAATCTGGAGTCGATCTGATGAAGCCGAAAGACAGTCGAGGGAACTCCTCAACGATTTACTGCAGTTATCTAGTGTTTGGGCTTGATTAATTTGTAGTGACGAGAACTTTACACTTACATGTTGAATTGAGCGCCATCTGGCGAGTAGTTTTTGAGTTATCTCTACTTATCAAGATTGAAGTCGGTTATTTTTTTTGTAAAAAGCAATTATATTAATTGTTTGTGTCTTAATAATTTTATTACAAACGCATTTCGAAAGTCAAGTTACGCCATCGCTTCAACAAATCCCTACGGTGAATGGACTTGGAAGAAGAAGCGGCAAGAAACTTCCAAGGAGTCTTTTTTTTCTCTTTCTCCACTCACAGTACAGGTTGCACTTAGTACTAATTACGGCTAAACTTAAAGAAAAACTTATTCTAGTCTAAGCGGAACTGGTCGCGGCATTATCACTCCCAGGCACCCTTATCATTAACATAGTCATCTATACCATAATATTATCCTTTACTAACAAGTAGTGATTTTACACGTCGCTTAAACATTCCAATTGGTAAATCACGTATCGTTTTGGGTAACTTATTGTAAAATTGAACACCAAGCCCCATAAAAGATTGTTGCACCTTACGTAGGCGAAATGCAGGCGTAACTAAATTATGTCTATTTCTTGTAAGGTGATTGTGTGTATCACTATTCATTTTGAACATACCCAAATTTTTTCTTATGAATATTAAGTTACTATAGATGTATTGAGAGGCTACTGTTAAAATACCTATTTCTTTGAACTTTTCACGCAAAGAATCGCGCGTTTTTAATCTATAGATAGCCCTAACAGCTCGTTTTTGCAGCACAAATATGGCATCTATGTCAGCTGCTTTGCCCCATAATAAAATGCCATAAGACAAAAGGCTATGAAAGTAGGCAAAGTAAACGAGTCTAGCAGTTTCAACGTCGGCAAATTGCCTTATCTTTCTAATTGCGTATACCGCTCTACTTAATTTAGATGCTAGTGCCGATATATGAAAGCCCCACTGAAGTTTGGAGTCCAAAGTGACTCCCAGAAAAACTGAGGTCTGTTACATAATTAAAGTTTCGTTATTTAATTTGAGAATTTTGTCTATTTTTTGTACATTTGGAAGCATAAATTCTACGCACTTGGTTTTTTTAGTATTTAAAAGCAGATTATTTGCAGTAAACCAATGAGATACGCGAGACTGAGCACTGTTTACGTCATCATAATTTGATTTATTTCTATTCGTCTTAAATACTAGTGATGTATCATCAGCAAACAGCACAATATCCGCATATTTTTTAATAAAATACGGCAAATCGTTTATGTAAACAAGAAAAAGAAAAGGCCCTAGAATTGAGCCTTGAGGAACACCCAGAACGCATTTTGACCCCGTAGATTGGGAATTGTTAACGCTAACACATTGACGTCTATCCCTTAAATACGATGCAATCAAGTTAAGTGAAGTATTCCTGATGCCATAGTGTTTAAGCTTTAATAGTAGGGTTTCGTGCTCTACACAATCAAACGCTTTAGACAAATCCCAAAACACACTTATGGCGTTCTGAGAAGTCTCCCAGGCTTCAAAGATGTATTTTAGAAGCCTGGCACCCGCATCAGTTGTACTACGGCCCTTAGTGAAGCCATATTGTTCCGGGTGAAGCAAATTATGGGCGTTGAAGTGGTTAATCATTTGATTTAATAAAATCTTTTCAAAAACCTTACTTAGAGTTGGTAAAATGGAGACAGGTCTGTAATTATTAAGGACTGTTTTATCACCAGATTTGAAAACTGGGATGATTTTACTATATTTCAAGAAATCTGGAAATATGCCCGTATCTATACAATTATTAAATATATTAGCCAAATATGGGGCTATAATATCTATTATCTCATTTATGATTTTAACTGACATTCCCCATAAATCACCTGTATTTTTAATATTCAGGGATCTATAAATTTTAATGATTTCATTTGGTGTGATATATTTAAATTTAAATAAAACACTACATTCATCAACAGTTTCTCTTAATAGAGTATAAGCTGCAGTTGGCGATGAATCGAGGGAATGAGTAAGCGTAATTGGAATATTTTGAAAGAATGCTTCGAATGCGTTTGCTACTCTTTTATCGCAGGTGATTTTATTGTTATCAATTATCAGCTCGAATTTACCGTCCCGGGGTTTTTTCCTACCAGTCTCATTACTAATGATATTCCATGTGGTATTTACTTTATTATCTGATTTCAGGATTTTATTCCTAATTACATTGCCTTTGCTTGAATACAAACTGATTTAAAAATTTTTGAATACATTTTGACCCGCTCAAGAAATGCAGGGGAATGGTTAAATTGTTTCTCTTCATATAGTTCATATAACCTATTCCGACTTTAAAAAATACCTACAGTTGCCCAATCACTAAACTAAATTTTTTACTGGAATCTATAATAATATTTGTATTTAAAAAAATTTTTGGAATTGAAAATTTATGGTATTAAATAAAGTTTTAAATTGGCTATCAGGATCAGGCTGTTCAGAGATTGCAGGTCCTTGGATTCTGGAGGAGACACCAGCTTTAAATAGTGATATTTTATTTTTTGTTATAGGTCTATATCTGATTAATTGTTTTTGTGGCCTAAAAGCACTAGTTACCGAAATAAACTGTCCGCAATGGTCCGATCTTAAATTATTAATTAATTTCTTGTGTAATATTTCACAATTACAGAATACATTATCTATACAAGTAGCTGTCGTCGCCGATATTCTAGTGGGTTCTTTGAATAATGGATTTAAGTTAAAACATCTAAATAAGTCTAGCAGCCTAGTAGCCCTTGGAGTATCTAATAAGATATCCACATTAAAATCACCACATACAATTAAGTTCTTTTTTGATACACACAAACGACCTAGTACGTCTTCCATCGTATCTTCAAAAATATTTAAATCACCAGAGGGGGGACGATATACACATATGAACCGCTCCAGCTCCACACAGGCCAGCTCTATAATGCGCTCAACAGAAAGACTGACAATATCTTCCTATCTTTGCATGACACATCATTGTGTACTAATATTAGTGAACCACCATGAATAGCAGTCTCTCTGAAGAATGCACTTGACAATTTATAGTTAAAATAGTTTAGATAACTCTGAGCACTCAATAACCAATGCTCAGTTAAACATAACACATGCATATAGACTACGGGCCCATGTCGAAAATGGGGGGGTCATACGAACCACCAGGTGATGTATATAGGACGATATAAGAGCACAAAATAATAAGATTCAGCACTATGCCGTCACTTGTAAGCTGTCCAACTGAGTGCTGGTAAGAATTCAAAAGTGCAGGTAGAGGGAGTACATTTTGGTCATATGATTCTGTACGGCATTTTCACCATCGATAGATCCATGAAATATAATAAGAAAGCGCGCAGTCCCGTAAAAAAATGGTGAGCCACAAAGTCGGTAAATTTGTTTGATTTTTTGAAAATTCCAGGGTAAATTTAGTCATTTGATCCTGTACGGCATCAGTTTCATGCTGTTTCAATACAGCTTCTAATCCATTATTCCGCAACGCCGTACAAAAGTCATGCGACAAGGGGAAAAAATCGAGGGTTGAAACCCCCTCTATTTCCGTGGTCTGGGGGGTGATTTGAAAAAGTACGGCTTCGGTTCCAAAACATTATCTAGCACTCAAAAGTACTATTAAAAATAATGCCGTCAAAAAGTTATTGTTCATTTGAATGTATATTAATAATTACCTTAATTTCATGGTATACTTGATTTATAAAGCTGTAATGTCATTTGACACTGTACGGCAACTTTTTTTTAACATGATATTGTAAAATATAATTGTTGCATAGTATTGCCGTTCAAAAGAAACTGTTCTAAAAAAAGTTATAGAGAAATACAAAAACTGAAATTTGTTAAATTATTGCAGAAGTTTAAATATTCATAGATTAATAGAATATAGCAATTTCCTACATTTTTCCCTTGTTCTAAATAGTATTAAGATACATAAATTAGGAAAAAATGATGCCGTACATTTTAATGCAGACTATATTTTTCATACATTTCGTTCTATGGATTTTTCCTTGAATTTTTTTTTCCCTACAAACCTTTGGACCAACGAAAATGTACGGCATGTAAAAAAATATTATCTGTGCATAAAATACTTTCAAAATAAATTAATTTTATGTTGTTTCAAATCACCCCCCAGACCACGGAAATAGAGGGGGTTGCAACCCTAGAATTTTTCCTCGTGTCGCATGATTTTTGTACGGCGTTGCGGAATAATGGATTAGAAGCTGTATTGAAACAGTATGAAACTGATGCCGTACAGGATCAAATGACCAAATTTACCCTGGAATTTTCAAAAAATCAAAAAAATTTACCGACTTTGTGGCTCACCATTTTTTTACGGGACTGCGCGCTTTCTTATTATTTTTCATGGATCTATCGATGGTGAAAATGCCGTACAGAATCATATGACCAAAATGTACTCCCTCTACCTGCACTTTTGAATTCTCACCAGCACTCAGTTGGACAGCTTACAAGTGACGGCATAGTGCTGAATCTTATTATTTTGTGCTCTTATATCGTCCTATATACATCACCTGGTGGTTCGTATGACCCCCCCATTTTCGACATGGGCCCGTAGTCTAATATTAAAATGTTGAATAAACAAAGTCAAAGTCAAAGTCAAAGTCTTTATTTGCTTGAATGTGGGTATTACATAAAACAAAGTGTTAATAAACAATATAGCCAAGTCCGCCACAACCACAATCTACCTTTCACAGCATGCAAAATATTATGTCATAAAAATAAATCAAGCAGTTCAATTTCAAGTTCTTTGCCAGATAAGCCCTGTATATTTTGGTGTACAATGTTCATATTGTAGGGCTTTTCTGTTGTCTTTACATCTAGTTTAAATTATAATTACTTGTACTTGTACTAGTACATATGTCAATATTACAATTAGTGGTACTACTACCACAATCTAAAACTGGGGCAATAGACTTCGTTACACTACAGGTAACAGTATCATTTATATTATAAGCTAACAATGTAGCTATATATCTTTTATATTTCATTTGCAGATACATAGTATCCCCCATCAATTTAAATGATTTTATAAATTTATTCATGTCAAAATAAAAGATGGCATCACTATGATGACTTGTCAAATTGTATAATAATAAATTCAATCTATTTATGTGCTCATTTTGTTTCTTACTTAGATTTGTACAATATGGGAAAGCACATATGACAAACTTGCATTTAGTAGTGCTGTGTATTTGTAACAATGATTCAATACATTTTATAATTTGTCGCCTTTTAATGTCTAAACTGTCACCCATCATTAAAACCACACTAGTGTTTTTAATGATGGGTGACAGTTTAGAATAGATAATAAAAATAACCATGAATCGCCGTGATGCCGAGAGCTAATGGATACTGGAGTGGACGGAGTTCAGAAGTGTAGCAGTAGGTCAGGCAAAAAACATTTTACATTTTTAGGTATCTATATTTCTCTTTCTGTTGACAGTGGTGATGGTGATGGTGATGGCGGTGCTGGTAGCGGCGGCCGGGGGGATCCCGCTGCATAAACGTCCACTTAAAGGTTTTGGAAACAATCATTCTTTTTACCATGATTATAATTATTATAGTGTCAATTTTGGGTCGGGGACAGTAATACGGTGGCAAAAATACTGGTTGCTTCCCAAGTTGCCCAACACGTGAGTCGTATATATGGCGCAATATTACCACACCGGATTGCTATTCAAAGGGTCTTCGGCTCTATTTAAAGCGAGATAGTGCTCATTCATACTGACTCGCGGGCGTGGTGGCGGGCGCGGTCACGAAATATCAAACATATGGCGTAATATCCAAGTGTTCACACAGGAATCGCACGTGCGCCGGTCTATGTAGCGGGCAAGCTCGCGACGACGCGCGCGGCGCGCTCGCGGCATATCAAACGCATGAAATGTTTGTGTGTGTTCACACTGAACTAGCGGCGGAGCGCAACACAACTGAACTGTCGCGCAAAACGCCTGGCGGCCAATGTGAACACGAGCCCGCCACGTCCACCGCGCGCGCGCCCGCCACCGCGCCCGCGTGTTCAGTATGAACTAGCACATAGATTGGAACGATGGGATTAAATCTCTGTTCTCAGTCTGTGTTAATGTGCTTTATGTTGTTCATGGCACCCACCGAAGCTTATTCTAAGATAGTATCAAGGACAGTGTAAGTGTATAGCGTGTACCTGAAGTGTAACTCACAAGAGTAGTCGCAGACATGTTCTTCCTCTTGCAGTAGTGTACACCTTGTGTATTGTATAGTTCTACTATATTCTGCCGGGTCTTGTAGGTTGCTCAGTTTCCTACGGTTATATTCCGTGTCAATGTTTAGCTGGATCAGTAGTTATAGTACTACATATTTCAAATGTTGTAGATGGCGACGTGTTCGACTACATCGTGGTGGGCGCGGGCGCGGCGGGCGGCGCGGCGGCGGCGCGCCTGGCGCTGGCCGGGCACCGCGTGCTGCTGCTGGAGGCGGGCGGCCGCCCACCCTTCCTCACCAAGGTCACGTTTGGACAGTTACACATTGCACACCATGCTAGTACTCAAATATCCGCACATCGGCACTCGGTGCCGGTAGCGCACGCCTGAGAGTTTCATAGTACACATTAGATTTAAGCAACAAAGCTGATTGTTAAGCCCAAACACAGGTTAATTTTTTCGTTCCGTTCAACATTCGTAACGTTAGAAGTGTCTTTTACAGATACCGAATGTTGCGATGTCTTTGATGGGATCTGAATTGGACTGGTTCTACGAGACCGTGCCGAACAACAAGTCCTGCCTGTCCCAATCCGACCGCCAGTGTAGCTTCAGCCGCGGCCGCTGCCTCGGGGGCTCCACCAGCATCAACCACATGTTGTACGTGCGCGGCAACCCTCACGATTATGACTTCGACGTCCCCGGATGGTCGTGGCCAGACCTGAAGCCCTTCTTTCTTCAGTACGAGGGTTTGCAAGATCTGAACCGTCTTCCTTCTTCCTCGCATCGCTTTCACAACACTCTAGGTCGAGTCGCGATCGGCGCCTTCGGCAACTCCAGCAACCCGTGGCCCGAGAGAATCATTAAGGGTCTCATGGCCTTAAAGTTTCCATTCAACTTTGATGTGAATGCGGTCTCGCAGATAGGGGTGTCTCGCGTGTTTGGGTTCGTGTCCAAAGGAGAGCGCGTCAGTACGGCCACTGCGTACATAGAGGCAAGCGACGTGAGGGAGAAACTTAGAGTAGCACCTAATATGAGATGCACCGGCGTCATGATTGATGAAAATAATGTTGCGTATGGGGTAACGGTCATGAAGGGCAAGGTTCGTAGTAAAATAATGAAGTTTTATGTGAAACACGAAGTCATTTTAAGCGCTGGAACTATAGGCTCGGCTCAACTTTTGATGTTGTCCGGGATAGGAGTCGCTGACCATCTTCAAAAGATGGGAATACCCGTTCGGGCAGACCTGCCCGTCGGAGAGAACTTGAGCGACCACGTGTTGTCAGTCTTGTTTATCAAAGTAGATCATGCCACCAATTTATTTAATGTACTGGGAGCCAAAGGTTTGGACCTCCTGCAGTGGCTCGCGACGCGCAACGGCCCTATGGCTTCCGTAGGTATCACCGATATCGTGGGCTTTGCTAACACGCAGTGCTACGATTTTTACTCCAAGCGATTGCTGAATAAGGGTCCCGAGTGTAGCATCCCGTCGATACAGATAATTTTTAGTTACTATGAGAGATACATATTGCGCATCGCTCCACGGGAACTTAAGCGATTTTTTAGTACGAACGTTTCCAAACAAATCTTCGACGCCAACAAGAATAGCGCGCTGTTGGCCGTCTCCCCCGTCCTATTGCGACCGAAGTCGAGAGGCTGGATCCGGTTGGCGAGCGCGGACCCCACGGCGCCGCCGGCCATCACCCCGAACTACCTGGACGACGAGAGCGACGTGCGGGAGCTCGTCGAGGCGATAGCGATCGTCGAGCATTTGCTGCAAACGGAGCCGTTCAAGCAGAACAACGCGTCGCTTTTAAAGTTGGAGCTGCCGGGGTGCGGGGGGAGCGGAGGGGCGGACGGTGTGGAGGAGGGGGGGTACTGGGCGTGCTACGTGCGGCACATGTCGAGCTCGGCGCATCACGCGGCGGGCGCGGCGGCGCTGGGCGCGGTGGCGGACGGCGCGCTGCGCGTGCGCGGGGTGCGCGCGCTGCGCGTGGCCGACCTGGGCGTGCTGCCGCGCCCGCCGCGCGGGAACTCCGCCGCCGCCGCCATCGCCATAGGCGAGCGGCTCGCGCACATTGTCTTGGAGGAACGAAACGGTCGGAAGTAACGTACGTTGTGGGGCTCGATGATAACTCCCCAGCGCAACCGACTGCGTAAAAGGAGCGGTTTCGGGTTCGATTCCCAGCCAGGGCAGACGTTTAAGTGATAGACTAATGTTTAAATTTGTTCTCGGCCGTCGGTGTTAATGATTTGTTTATTGTCCATGTAAAACGACACACAGGGAATCCTAAGTCGGTACTGCGGGAGTTGTTTATTTATAACGAAATTATTTAATATTTATGATTTCTCTGAAGTTATTTGTGTTTGATATATGTACCTATAACGTGCATGGGTGGGTCTGTTTGATCCAACTAATTAACTGCGCTGAATTCGTCCTTTTATTATGTATCTACTCGTAATTTGTGGGTTTTAATCTCACCCACCAAGTCAAAAAGGGCTATGGGGTAGGTATGTGCATATAGGAATGACTCGGATTTTGGGTAACGATAGGCACAGTAAAACCAACTTATCTCTAAAATGAAGAGCGGCGCTGTCGGATGCATTGGACCAATCATTACACGCAATTCAAGATGAATGACCACAACGTACTTATGAATGACGTTTTAACATGGCGACATTATTTCCAATTTTTGCCATTTCAGAGATAAGTTGGTGGCACAGTAATACAAAGACAAAGATACAATAGGCATAAGTAATTAGAACGTAGCGAGGGCATGCGCATGCACACCAAATGTGGTGTACAAAAGCCAGACTGGCCTCTTTATCTACGGATACGGAGTTCGTTCTCGCAACAAAAAAGGAATAAAGGTATGCCTGAACAAGGTAAAGGGACTTTTAATTAGGAGTTAGGAACTTGAAAGATAAAATCCTTACTAATATCCTTACTAATATTATAAATGTGAAAGTGTGTTTGTTTGTTTGTTTGTTTGTTTGTGACGCTTTCACGTCGCAACAAAGCTATTATATGGTAAGGTTTATGTGTGTGGGGATAGTTAGGAGGGTGGAGAGTGACGTAGGCTACTTTTTACCGCGGAAAAACATCCCATTCCCATGGGAAGATCTATGTTTTGTTAGTTGCTAGATATTTATTTTCGGAGTTGTTAATAGATGGCGGTAATAATTCATTTGCAAGTTCTGAATTACGCTATCAAATACTACATGTAATTTACTTAAGTCATAGGCAAATGACTGTATTACTTAAGTAAATTAGTCTACTTTAGCTCTGCCTCGAGAACTCCCCGCTCCGGCTGTATTCAGTGTACCGCCCGACCGCTGGCACTATCCTGTTGACTGATGTCCGCAAGTTGCTCAGCCAACAGGATAGTGCCAGCGGACCAGAGGGACCTTCGGGTCGAGAGCCTGGACGACTTCATCGAGAGATTGGCACGCAACATGTTCGGGCGTGTCGACGCGTCGCGGTTCCCGCATCTGCAGGACCTGGCGCCGCTCCACACCCGTCCACCGGACCGCTGGGCCTTCCCGCGCGACTTGCTGGTTGCGCGGGACGGGCCTAGCACTGACTGATACTGGGGCTTCGTAAGTCGTCGCCCGGCGCTGATCGGCTCCTGCTGGGCTTCCCACCAGCGGGATTCACCCGGTAGGGCCTCGATCGCCTGGGCGGCGCGAAGATGAACCCCATCCCGTTTAAGACTCTGTGGCCTGTAAAAAGGCCACCACTCACCGGACTTGACCTATTGGTTAACCACAAATGGACAACTAAGGGCCTTAGGGCCCAGCCCAAGAACCGGCCCGTTTTAACGGGCCGCGAGAGACACCCCCAAAGGGGAACTAACTGTCCCGAGGGCTCCACACACCTCAGAAAGGGTGGAGTGAAGAGAGCGAGTAGTAGGCTACTTTTTAGCCTAAATTCCTACGGGAGCGGGACCTACGCGGCTGTTACCTACGGGTCCCGAAGCGAAGCGCGGGCGGTTCTCTAGTATAGGAATAAGTACAATTTTAAAGTAGGGGGGGGGGGGGTATTCGTTTATCGTACATCGTACTAAAATTAGGATAGTTCGTTTTTAATTGACTAAAAACAAAAATAAGTAATCAATTGTGTTACCTCATAGGTTTATAACTGAGTGTTCCGTTCGAAAGTTGGTGCTTGTTGTGCGGTCCCTTGTGTGTGTGTCTGTGTGTGTGTGTGTGTGTGTGGCTTGTCGAGCGACATCTGACCAGTGCTTTTTGTGTTATTCCTGTTTGTGGATGTTGAACTTGAGTTTATGTAAAAGGTTATCTATACCTACGGCTCTTGACGTTTGAGCGGGAAGGAGCAGTGGTGATATGTATATATTCGTGTATGGTGTATATTCGTGTACGAACTAATCATTTTGGTCTAGGGGGAGTAATGTACACTAGGACTAGGACCTTTAATGGACCGGCACATGGACAACAGCACATGGACCCTGCTTGTGTGATACTACTAAGCTATAGTTAAATCTGATGAAAAATGTCTATAAAACATAGTATGTTCAATTGTTATTAATTTATCATATAAATAAACATTTTTTCTAGGTTAGATAATGTGAGAAAGATATTAGCAACCTTTTATTTTATCATACGGATAATATGGTTTCGGATACGGCCCGCAGGTGAAGCCGCCGTGGGCGCGGTCCCGGAGTGCTGGAGTAGGTACTTTTCTTTCGCCGTCGATATCAATTTCCGCAGCAAATTGCCTTACTCCCCTTCCCCGCTGCCTCGAGCCGCAAGCGACGCGCTTTTTATAAATATTAAGTGCAATCAGCTCTCTTATCGGATTACCGTATAACCGTATTCAGATATTTAGACGGTCGCTGTAACTATGTTATACAGCTCACTTACAGTCAGGCAGTTACGTACAGGTAAATCTGCCTACCGAGTTATAAAACTGTGGAATCAATACTGCCATCTTAATTACTATTTTATAACGATCTCGTCTTAACGTCTAAACACTTGCGGTGGTGTCCCCTGTGCTATTAATCACAGAATATTTAGTTAATATAATTATATACCTAAGTTAATGATAGATGGAATAGTACCTGAGCCCTCCCGCCCGTGCCGGCGGCCATACAAAACTGTAATTGATGGATGTCATGTGCGCAGATACTCGTATCTATTAAAAATAACTATCGCTTTTCTCCTCGACTCATCTGTGAGCGCCATACGTCACGCTAAGAGCGTTTGAGCCTTGAGAAATGTAAAAAGTTATTCCTACGTTCACATAATTATTACCTTAAAGCTTCAAAGGTTAAGTATAATTAGCGACATTAGGGTCATTAGGGGTGGGTTGTTTCAAACCGTTGGTTAACTTAACATACGAACGTCAAAAAGTAACGATTACGAAAGATGTTTAAAGTTCGTCAAAAATGAAGTGTTGTTTCATAGACATCCATTTTGTGAAACAACTCGTTTTTCGGTTTGACGATAGTTAGCGCCATTTTTAACGTTAACGCGTGCGTAAAATCATGGTGAAACAACCCGCCCTAAGTGTATAAATTTAGCGACGACCAAGTAAAGATGGAACGACATATTTCCATACAACCTGGTGCTACCGATACCTAAAACCAGCGATAGATGACCATCAGACAACACAGGCAGTATGAAACTTTTACTCAGCGGGGGCATCATGAACAGGCGAGGTAAGTATGGGTCGAAGTGAGATGGATGTTATTCATAAGCTACGGAGTCAATAATAAGTTATAGAACATTATGAATACAGCAAGATGATATATTCAATAACAAAAAAATACCTCAACTCCACGGGCGAGTGAAACGTGGTAAATAACTTAAATGTCGGCACACAGATGTGAAGGCGAGGTAGAAGTTCAGATGTTTTCACGTTTTCGTAATGGATGCCGACTGCGGCGAGCGCCACCAGGTGGAAGTTCAGTGAAAACTTTGAATGAACGCGAGGTCGCACTTAACTTGCTTTAAAACATAATAACACCGACCTCTAACTGTGATAAGTTTATAAATGCTTTAAAGAGTAATTATTATAAAAAATAATTAAAGAAATAGTTGGGCAATACATTCCATTTCTTGAAACGCATTATCGTATTTTTAAACGCTGAAAGGTTTCGTCTTGATATTGATTTTTCTACGTTGTCTACTCGTCTCCTCATGACTGAGGGTCGTGGTCATCATCAGAATATTTCTAGAGAGTTAAATAAGACTTAGTAGATATTACTACAATAAAACATATAAAATCTTTATGTAGATACGTCTACGTTTTGTTTAATTATTGCCTAAGATCCGATATCCAAAATCCTTTTGTGCCTGATCCATTCACGAGTATTAAAATGTCTATCGGTTTTGCTGATGCTGATAGAAAGCGAATCTAAACGGGCTACGATACTAGTTAATAAAAAAGTTTCCCGCAAATCTCAGCAAGGGGATGCAGACCAGAAAATAAAAATGACCCTCCAGAAGTCACAATGATATAATACTTAAGTTAAAAAGTTTTAGAATTTGCATCTAAACGAGAAAAATATTTAAGAAAGCAGTAATTGACCTTCAGTCCTCTTGGGTCCTCACGGAGCGAGGGCTCACTGCCGTTAGGCTTTTACTGTTAAAAAGTTAAAGCCCCTAACTCGACAAGCTTTTAATAACTTTACATTATGACCAAAACGTAATAAAATTACTTTACGTCTTGGCAAAAAATATTTTTGACTCCTAAAGTATTACAACTAGCTATAAATAAAAGCCTATATCTTATATTTCATTATTAGATACGTAGGTACTTACTTTATTAATTGCAATTATTGCAATTTGCGAGGTTTTGGTTCTCGGTAGAATTAGTTTTAGTTAACTCGTACTCTGGTACTGTACAAAATAACAATTCTTAATACCTCGTAGAGCTAAGTATTAGACTAAAGAGATTACGTTTATCGCGGCGCTTGCTTAATTACAGGCATTTGGCAGTAAACGGCATCAGTCGTGAAGTCGAAACCGTGTGGTGAATCCACTTTATATCAGTTCCAATATTCTGTCGTTTCGCAACATCGCTGGTTGCTATTCTAACTTACCAGGCGAGGGTCTCAAGTTTAGTTCCCAGACAGAGCAAACGTTTGTGTGTGTAGGTTTAAATGGTTGTCCTACGATATTGGTTGTTCGTGACCTTTAAATAACGCAGACAACGGGTGACGTGACAAATCCTGTGCGAGGGGATTTGATAACGTTTACTTATTGGTTTAAGGTACACTTAATATTCAATCAGCATGGATAGAGACTAATACGCGTTGTCGTATTTACTTTGAGCTAAAATACTTCGTCGTGTGACTGTGCATAGGAAGTTGCGTAATTGCCTCCCTATAACCTCCTGAACCTTTTATGCAAATGAGGAGTTGGCCTGTTCGCTGAGCCTCGCGGTTAGTGCGGCCTGGAATGGATTCCCGATTTACACGCACCGAAATACGTTATGTGGGGAATCCTTCGGGACGGGGCAGGAGAGCGTTTGCTAGGAACCGAAAAATCCAAGCGAACTCTGGCGGGTCGACGGAGCAACAAGTTTAAAGCAATCGCCAGACTCCGAGCGTTCCACACGCGGCGTTGATGTTTAACCTGTGAACAGTATCTAACTCTGAATACACTGGTCGGAAGAATAATCAGTTCGGTGGAAGTAATAAGTGGACTAATCTATTGTTGTTGTTGTAAAATTCATGCGCTAAAATGTCAGGTGGCATCAGTATATTATCTCTCAGGAATCTTTTTGGATTCCAGGTATATAAGCGGTACTATGCATTCTCGACATGCATAGATGTCGTTGGAATCCAACAGTTTAATTAATGTATTATTTTATTTCACACCTTTATTCAAAAGTTGTGAGATAAATTTAATTAACATAAAAAATATTGTGTTTAATTATTTTTTTTTATTTATTTATTGTACGATACCTAAAATTTCGTACTCATTAAATTTTTTATTCTGTTCTCAGTTTTTTTATTAAATAACAAGTGTGATCCGCCTTTTGTCCTACATTTGGCATAAATCTGCGTCAGCGGGAGTCGCCTGTCGATAAAACGCGATGTATTTTCCGCGTGAACAAATAAATAACATTCGGTGTGGCGTTGCTATGGCCGCGCCGGAAACGCTTCTACTTGGATGGAGGTTTATAAACACCTGAACAGAAATTGGCCAACTATAAATAGTTGAAAATAAGGAACACAAGTGGAATTAATAATTTTACTCGCGTATCTAGTTACGTTCTATCACACAACTTAAAAATCATTGACGGCAACTTAATAATTATAATACTTTTAATAATTACTACAAGCCCCCTTATTTAATTAACTAGATTTTTCCGCGCGGATTTGCCCACGTCAGAGTTGGATAACAACAAAATAAATATTTCAGCTTCCAAGGGGTTACTTTAAAAAAACAGAGACATGAATATGAATAAGTATACTTAGTGCTGTCATGCTAGATTTCTTGGGAAAAATAGTGCAGTGGTTTCCCGTTGCCTTCTGCACCAGTCCTTTTGGAGAGTATTTGGTTCCCCAGGCTGCTGTAGCCTCTTCCAGATGGTTTCCCTACTGGGTGTTAGGTTATACCGCCTATGCTCGGTCGCCATTTCCTCGTCTGTTGTCTAGCAGGGGGCACCACGACGACCGCTGGGCCGCCGCCGCCAGCTATCCTAAAAAGGACCACTAGCGCGAGCAGGTGAGGATGACAATTGGGCCGGATCAGATGTAATTTCCGTTCTCCCCTTACCCCCCAAGACCAAGTTAAGACCCAAGTTAAGACCCTCACAGGCCTGCCGATAACCCAAGCTCTAAAAACCGCCGAGGACAGAACATCGTGGAGAAGCATAGTGCACCGAGTGACCAACACTTTCAAGCTAGACACGACCTTCAGCAATGAAGACAACGACTAAGAAGAAGTGCTGTCATGACAGCATTCTTTGTCATGGAGTAAAACTATAAGATAGCATTATTGAAAAAACTATAAAGGGTACCTAGTAGCTACCTAATTCAAGAAGTGTATTTTGTTTTGCTGCGTTATAGCTTTCTGAGGTTATGTGCATAACCAATAACTAGGTATGACTGTGTTTTTATTACACAGCGGCCGATCATGAGAACTTACCTAAGTAAGTAAATGCTCTTCATGGGCCAAACTATCACTGACTCAATAAAATTCACTCTCTATTTTGCATTTGTGAAAAATATATCTATTGAGATACTCAGAGTACCTAATGCAAAAATCCTACTAATATTATAAATGCGAAAGTTTGTAAGGATGTATGTGAGTGAGTGAGTGTGTGTGTGTGTTTGTTGCTCTTTCACGCAAAAACTACTGAACGGATTTTCATGAAACTTTGCAGTAATATAGCTTAGACATCGGAATAACATAATTTGTTAAAATTTATAGAGATTTTTGAAGGGACTGGTTTCCCGAAGCGAAGCGAGGGCGGATTTACTAGTAAAATAATAAAGTTAATACCTGACAAAAGTCAAATTCTAAGGAGGGAAATGATACAAAAACGATACTTAAGTTTTTATCTTCACTACATAGTATAAAACAAAGTCGCTATTTTTGTCCGTCTGTTTGTCTGTTTGTCTGTATGCTTAAATCTTTAAAATGACGCAACGAATTTTGATGCGGTTTGTAATAGGTAGAGTGATTCAAGAGGTTTTTATGTATAATACATGCATATATTCCCATGAGAACGGGATCCACGCGGGTGAAACCGCGGGCGGGCCGCTAGTGAGAATATAATTATGAATAAAACATTATTTAATTCCACCACTCAGCCGGTACTTCTCTAATGCCCTAACGTGGAGAAATGAAGATTTAAAAATTTAAATGAATACTGATTCATCAAAATAGATCTAGATATAAAACTTGCATGAAATTATAAAGAATGAACTCCTCGGGGATTTTTCTTTGGAGTAATCCATTAAGTAAATGTGCTCAGACTGTACTCACTTTCAGTTGACATTTAAAACACAACCCTTAATGAAATTATATTTCTACACGAAGAAATTTGTTGATATCCACATCTACCTAGTACGATCAAACTACAAATGAGTACTTACTCGCTTATAATAAATATCCCAATGATTTCTTGCTTCTCGCTAAGAAAAGTAAGAAAAATCCAAAAAGATTGAAAGGGACATTATTTGTTTCACCTCGACTTTCAAAAACTTTTCATCAGATCTCCTAGAAACTTATTCTAATCCGGCAATGCTCTTTGTACGTATGTGTGTGCATATAATATATGTATGTACCCGTTTCATATTGGATGGCTTGACATAATATCGAAACGCGGTCAACGTCATTCCAAACTAGATTTCCTGAAAATTTGGACCGACTTGATCTGGTGGATTTAGAGAAATTCCCGCGATACGATGAAAAACCGTGATGGAACTTTATCTCACTTTCTATCGCCTATAACATCAAATATAAAAGTAATCCTGCGGTCTCCCGTATTCAATCCATCGTGTTCTTTCATTATACTTTCATTCCTTCCTATGTGCCTATACCCTATAACATTAGGCAATAGACGTAAACCGATAGGCGAATATTTCACTAAATATCAAATTCCGCGACGGCAGACAATACAAAAATCAATAAAACAGGCTTCGAAAGACATATTTTGTCAGACATACTGATATCGGTGTCGTCACAATTTTATTACTGCTATTGTTTGTGCGAGATTCCAGCAATATGGCCCGATTTTTACAGCCTTGAAGATGAATTCTTAAAGAGAAACATATCTTGAATATCTTGTATTTCTAATATCATATTCCTTGGGGTCTCGTCTCGATTAGCTTTCTCGAGTTTTCCTCCAATTTTCCTGCTACGAGATCCTATCCGTGTTATTGGCTTCAAGAGGAAATTCACTATGGTATTTTAAGATTTACGCCCTTACATACGAGTTACGTCGCAACCTAATATATTGCAAAACTAGCAAAACATTACCTATAATTCATTTGTTTTTTTAATGTCATATTTTGATACCCAAATGATCAATTCAAATAGGAATCTGACTAACATAAAAACGACATAAAAACAATCTGTTATCTATGTTGACCACTAACACCTTCGCCAATCCTCACTGGAGCAGCGTGGTGGAGTCCACTCTAGTCCTTCTCAATGACGTGGAGATACCTATGTTCTGCAGTGGGCCATCTATACGTAGAAGCCACTAACGCCAAATCTGTAACGACAGGATTTATTCAATTGCGGTATAGAGAAACCAAATATTAAGTACTACTCGTAGTTTTATAAATAGGTATTGTATTACAGCTTCTTTGAAGTCTGTGAGTGTGTTTATTATGCTGTAGATAACAATAGGATATGTAGTTGAAACTTTTGCGGTCCTTTGTAAATATTTAATGGCAAACAAGTATGTTTGAGGAACGCGGTGTATATGTATTTGCCGCGCGGCGCGGCACGGCGCGGCCCGCTGCGGTGGGCGCGCTCCTTTAGATCACAATCTGGGAAAAGAATTTGATTTCCCTGAAGTGTCTATTAAAGTAAACCCAACTTAAGATTGAAACGAAAGAGGCGCTGTCGGACGCATTTGACATTCATTTGACCAATCATTGCACACTAGTAACTGACAGATGAATGACCACAATGTACTTATGAATGACTTTTCATTAGTTCCAATTTTTGCCATTTCAGAGATAAGTTGGGCGCACTGTACATAGATGTTATTTCGCGATGTCTCACTTTTTGTATGTAGCAATGTAGGAGGACCGTATGTGTCCAAAATGCTACGTACAGTTAAGGCAGCGTAAGAATTGTCGCTAGAACTTCCCGGACTGTATCTCGTTAACCAAGTTACAGGTAGATTTATCGCCTTTTGCGCTGTCGAACTGAAGTCAGTAGAAACTTACTCCACGGATATGGCCAACAGACAAGATATGGGGATCTACAAATAACCATGCTTACCAGAGAAAAATAATAAATGTAGGACGAGTAAAGTGCCACCGCGTGCACTTTATACATAAAAATGAGTGTTACTGTTATGTTGTGGAGTCGTTCGCAGGCTGTTTAAGTTAAGTTTCTAGTTTCTGTAGAGCACTGTAGTCGGGTGGGCGATGGCGCATCGTTGCCGTAATGGACTGGTGCGGTGAGGGTCGATCCACCGTTTAGCTAGTTATATCGTACTTGGCTTTTATTAGTAAGTTGTTGATTTTGTTTCTTTTCATTGTGGCTCACCGATCGTCGCTTTATTTTGAAACAAGTATTACAACTTTATTAACAAGTGTTCTTCGATTATTATTGCTTATCTGATATTTTAAAATTTAGGTATGTTTCATAATTAGTCACCGTAGGTGACTTACCTAAATAGATAGTTAAGTACAAAACTTTAGATGCATGCATGAGGAAAAATAAAGGGCGTGTGAAACACGTTCTTTTGAAAATCAAATTCAAAAAGAAATAGATGCGATATGCGAGTGAACATGGAGTGAACCGACTTGTATAAGGTCGTTTTTATTGGATTTACAAAAGTCTATAATATTCTCTTTCATAAAACGTGAGTGACGTGGGTTCACTGGCGGTCACTGACCTCACAAATATTAACTTTGCCGAGTGCGCTTTTCTAACACCCCGACCGAAACGTGACGGTGCAACTAAGCAATCTTCAAATAACAAAACTAAGATTAAACATACATCAGACATATTATATTCACTGTTAGGTAAATACTCCAAGTATTTTATGTACAGAAGTATATTACTGCGGGTACTAAGATTGATCTCTTTTGATAGAAAAGGTTTGAGGAGAATAAGAATGACCTACGATAAATTTTGCTTAATACTCTTTTTATCGCAAATGCCACTATAACGAAAGTTTATAGGCAAAATTTCATTGCAGTTTACAGCACACATTTAAAACGTTTCAATAATCTATCCGAGACACGGGCCACGGGTATCGAGCACCCATTTGTATTGTTTACCGAACAATTTGTCGAGACCGATTGCTATGGAGCTACCCAGAACACAGAGAATGCTAGACAAAGGGGCTATTAGACTAGACGATTTAATATCACGAACACTTTGTACTTATCTTGTACATTATGAAATTGCCCTTCTCTTAAAATTATTCTACGTCGCAACGGAGGAATTTTGTACCTCTATGAAAACAGCATATAAATGGCGTATTCCTCGTCGTACCAGCAGTGGTAAAGACACGTTGATATAAGACGTGGTAAGGCAAGGTGTTGTTTGGTGAGCTGGCGAGTCAAGGTGTGGAGTGATGAGGTGTTATAGAGAGGTGAAGTGCTTTAGTGGAGAGGAGAGGAGATATGTGATGAGGAGGTTTTAACTTTCAGGAGTACCAATAAAATGTCACTGGCCAGCGAGCAGGCTATTTGAAAATAGATAGACGATTAATAAAAGCAACGGAAGAAGGTTTGATGTTGTCAATACACTCAATGAAGAAAATCAATCGAAAGACGTAACACGAACATTTTATTTTGCGTCTTTAATAATTTATTAGAAGAACACGGCCCTTTACTGAAACGTACATTAGCCGTGATTGAAGTACCTACCTGTACTTAGCGTGTCTTCGCGGCTCGGTTGAGCAGGATTAACAAATAAAATATTTAACAAGTTGTAGTGTTTTCGGTAAGAGCGTTGTGTTTTGTACATAGAAATTTATAAAAAATCGATAGGCAACAGTTTATCGAGAATGTTCGTATCGTTCCTACCATAACGTTGTATGGATTTTTAAAGCTCTAATTTTGTACTAGACATTATACAATCGTACTGTAGAATATTATTGAAATTGTTGAATTGTTTTGTAAACTTTGATTTTCTTAGAGGGAGCTGTTACTTGCTAAGACGAAAACTAAATAAATAATTTAACTGAGTTTGGCTATATAATGTTACAATCAGCGCGTCACCGGCAGCCACGAGATGGCCGTGTACTTTTTGTTCACTACTTATTTCGTCTCTACATTCTCTACATCAGTGCCCTTATGATGACCAGTTTCGTGGCGTTTCAGATGTAGGTGCTGGTGTGTTGTAACAGCGTGGTGCAACTCATTTAAATGTATCTAGTATTATTGGCTTACTTGTGTTTGCGGCTTTTTACTAATACCCACTGTATCTGATTTATCTAGAACTATCTATCAATCTATTGAACATCATATTAGCGTACCACCGCACACCCTAAACTAGGTGGTATGCACAAACTTTATTGATTTCCAACAGAATTTACTTGGCGTAGTTGCCTCGTCCTCTGCCAAGCAGAGAGCACTGCAAAGGCGTTGACTAATGTTTGAGGATGGAGGATCCCTCTACTTCATATATGTATACTTTACTATGACCCCGTAGCCCAGTCGGTAGAGGCCCTGCCTACGAAGCGAGCGGTCATGGGTTCGATTCTCAGCCGGGGTATAAATTCTAGTTAGGAGTATGAGGATGGCAGCGTTCGTTTACGGTTTAGCGTCTACTCTTGTTTTGAATGATTGTCTTCAGCATAATCCATACTTACGAGTATTCTCTATTCATGGCGCAATAAATCCACTCAAAATAAACAACAAAGGCAGTTTGTATAATAAATGGAAGTACTGTATCATTGTAATTTGTCAACGTCATTGAGTTTGTGATTACGTAAATAACCTTACAATCATTTTCTTTACCCAACAATTAATTTTAGGGAAGGCGACGCGACGACGCGGCGATCGGCCCGCGCCCTGCTCTACTACTTGTAAATCCCACTCATTATTTCTTCATTTAGACTTTTAGATCGTTTTTGAGCGTTGCACATATTAAGTTCTTTAAATATTTTAAACAAAATCCAAGAAGCTCAAGCAATCAAATAAGAAGCAAGTAATTTCCCCACGGCGCGGCGCGCGACTTCGTGACGAATTAAGTCGCCCAATTAAGCAGAAACCAATTGAAAAGCGAAAGAAACGGGAGCCAAGGATTAATTGTTTTCGGATTGTTCGGGATGAGGTGTGAGGGGGCCGGGGGGGGCACGGGGGGGCGTCTCTTGATCCCGAACAGATCTAATGGAATATTGATAGGAGAGACGCACATGTTTCGGGGAGAATAGCTTATTAAAAGTCAAATGGAAATACCGTTCCTCAACCGGCGCGATTGATACCGAGATGTGGTTTGAGGGAAAATTGAGTTGGAAGCATTGGATTACAAGGCCTGCTGACCTATATTTGAAGAGGTAAATAAACACTCGATTGGTTTCACATTCTCGTTTGGTTGGATGGTTTAAAGTTAGATGGAGTATTAGGTCTACCTTGCTTTTCAGACTCAAGTTCACATTTAGATATGTAACAATAGCGAGAGGTTTTTTTCGCTGAACTTCCTGATAAGAAAATTGTATTTTTAAAAAGGGAGTTACTGGTTTTACCCAATTTTTTGGAAATTCAGTTTTCACCATAATCTTTTTCAGGTTTTGAGGCCCTTGGAAGAAATTCTGAATATTCCCGCTATGTTGTCTTCTGGTCTGCATGTATGTGTATGCGTGTGTGTATTTTTGTGTGAAAATCAATGATAACTTTTGACCGTTCAGACGATATCGGTACAGAGGCTGCTGATTAAAACAGATGAAATTCACATTTCAATTGATAAAATGAGCCGGACAAAATAAATGGAACGTCGGCAACCGCACCGGGTAACCTCTTGTTTTAACTCCATCAGGGCAGCCACGCGGGAACGTGAGGCCATGCGTGAAATATCACATTCTATTTCAATTATGAACCACCTCGTTCGGGGCAAAACTCTCGAAGCTTGCGGACCAACAAATCCCATACTGTGACGTCACATGTTTACTAATCGCTTTTCACAGATGACGGAATAGTACCACCTCCCCTCTCCCTTCACCCGGTAGCTTTCCCACGTGCCGTATGTAGGTGACAATCCTACACGTGACAATCGAAACTTATAAATCAGCGAGCGCTCAAGTTCATTATTAATTTAATCAATCATTTTGTTCGCTTATGAATGGCGCCTTGAATGTAAAATGTTAATTAACTATATTTTACCGGGAAACAATAATATTTTATGCTTATTTTTCATTAAAATATTTAACATTGAATTAAATTGAGACCTTTTTTTTTATGGAGGTGGAGGCGCATCTGGCTTCCCCGCAGAATGCAGTATTACAGTTAGTAAAATAATAATATAATTGAACTTTTTTGGTAAACAAACGATTTCATTTAATAGTATTTTGTATTTTGGCTTCAGTAATGGGATGGTATCGACGATAAACAATGTTTTATGGTTCCAAACTTATAGTTTTCTGTTTGAAGTTGGTTACCGCGCAGCGCCCGGCTGCGCCACTAGTTTAACGAGTTAAGTTCCACAATCTGGAATTGGTTTGGTCGGTTTCATGTTTTCTCCACAACTTCTGCGACACAAACAACAAAAAACAAACTATAAAGTATTGTCCCACCGAACATTCGACGCGGCGGCGTCACTAACTTTTGTATAAACGAATTGTAACTTTTGTATAAATGAATTGTATTAAGTTGAGGAATTTGATTCTGAATTGAAATAATCCGAGCGGCAGTTGGTTATGATTCGGACCTTAACTTTCGAGTACAATATGAGACACCTTCCGTGTTTTTGGGTTTAATTGGGCCCTGAGGTAGTACGGCAAAAGTATAGGATAGCTTAGGACTTGACTCGTGGACGCAGTAGCTCTCGTGTAACCAGGCGTCGGAATAAAGCCGGACATGCTTAGGATTTTTGATTGTGTCTGGCCTGTCCGGCTCCCCCATCCCAGCCGTCGCCTACAACTACAAAACATAAAATAAGTAAAGTATTTTGTATAGGGTCCGGTTCATTTTACTCAAATGTCCAGCCAAACTGGTTGATCTGTCTGGATTTTAGGTGTGGCAGTCTGGCAACCCTACTCCCGTTTGATGTCGGCGGTGGGAACCCGCACGGAAATTTGCTCATAATATTCCACTACGTACAACCTTGTGTAATGTCTAACAAAGAGAATAAATGAAAGGAGTAAAATACTTAATCCCAGCACCGAGATTCCTCCTGTGTCCCGCGTGCCCCGCCGTGACGAGGGTCGTGTCCGGACGCTATCTCTAATTGAATCTCATGTTCGCCATTGGACACGTTGTCCAAATTAAACTTGGATGAAATTTTTTCCGCACAAGCTACCAGACTTTTCCGGCTTCTGTTGGCTCAAACTATTGGAGTGTTCCCAAGAAATATGTCTTATATTAGCGTCGCTTGAAATTTGGATCGATGAGACCGCTGGACATTCCTCCGACCCAAAATTTGCCGAAGTAATGTGGCCGAGAAAGTATTGCAACTCATATTTGGTGCAACATTCTCTGTATACCTACTAAAATCTAACAGTTTACAATAACAGGCATTGGAAATTCTAAATACAATAAAAAAGAAAAATAAAAAATATTCTATTTTCTATAAAAAACAAACATCGAAATCTGTTAATGAATATGTAGAAAATAAAAATATGTACATATTTAGAGAAATGAAACACCATACGTATTTTTTGTTGGTGATTAACTTTTTGGGCGGGTACATTTTCTGCCTCGGTATCAACCCATCCACTAATAGATTTTCTAACATCGACTGTCAACAACTCAAAAACCTTTGATAGTGTTGCGGCCCGGTGCCGGACGAAGCCGTATAGTCGACATTTAGATGTAAACCAATTTATTTCTAAAATTAAAGTAATTAATTTGTTATTTGCGCACAGTCGCTACGATTTACACCGAAGGGTATATTTAATTATTTGTGTCGCCATAATGGTATTTTCGAACTGTTCAAATAGGTGGGTATTAATTACTTTGATCAATCAGGGGAAGCCGCGCGACGATGCAAGGTTTAACAGCGACGAATAAATAAGAATCCATTCTGTCCTTACGGCTGCCGGCCGCTCGCACGGCTAATTGCTTTCCAACTCGCTGGAACCTGTCGGTTATTTACTTATTTCAGAGCCAATTAAGTTGTTTGTCAACAATCATTCATTTCCTCAAAGTAGGTCCTCTGTTAGAATTTCCGCTCGACAGAAGAAGCAAGAAAATATCCGTAGCCTCACACCGCGAATGTGTAGAACATGAAATAGGTTATCTGTATGGTACGAATGAGGGTCGCCGTTTTTGTACTCACCAGTTGGCGTCACCGGCGAGTGAGGTCCTGCTGTCAAAGCCCACCCATACATAAACAGTGACAAGTGATATTCAGACAAGTGAGAAGCGACAGTGCCACAAACTTATCTGACCCGGTGGCCAAAATTGGAACTAATGTAAATGTTATACTGTTGTCAGACAAAGACAAAGACAGTGGCGCCCTTCTTACCGGGTCAGATAAGTTTGTGGCACTGACAGCCAGACCTCACTCTGCACTAGCACCTCTAGCGGCGAATTCACACGCCTTTACCCTCATTGTATCACGAGGCACGTGTCAAGTTTCATGTATCAAATTAATGTACGTATAGTAAAACCAACTTGACCTTGAAATGAAAAGAGGCGCTGTCGGACGCATTGGACCAATCATCGAGAGGTAGTAACTGACAGATGAATGACCACAAAATGGACCACAACGTACTTATGAATGACTTTTTAACATGGCGGCATTAGTTCCAATTTTTGCCGTTTCAGAAATAAGTTGGGCGCACTATAAATGTCGAAATGTCAATTATATTAAAATAAAATAAACCTACGGACATCAAACAAAATCGTGTAAGTGTTCCTCATAGATTTAACATTCGTTATCTAATATAATAAGTCTATGGTATTCCTCATTTAATTCTCATGAAATGAAGACAGTTGAATCAAACTGTATAGCCAGTGTTTTGTTTTTGTTTCCTGGCTTTGTTTTGTTTTTATTTTATGATTGTGTTTGACTTTCGTTTCGTGATTATTGTTTAGGTTTGTTTTGTGATTGTGTTTTATTTGTTCTACATGACAAATTACACGACAAATTCACAATGGAATTGGAATTTCAGATGGAGAAGGAATGAGGATTTACTTTAAAGGTAACCTGCAATCTATTCAGAAGGTATAAACCAACTATTCAAGAGTACGTAAGAAAAGAAATAATAAAAATATCTTCTCATTTGTGGACTCGGCAAAATAAAAGTAATTCCAGAAAAATAAAATATCGGATCTTGAGAACTGAAAGGTCCATTTCCAAGCAATCTTCCATTTAAGCTGGTCGTACAACTTATGGGACACCCTGGATAAATGATGGTTCCGCTACTATTAAAGTGTCGTCTATTTATATGTACATATAAATTACACGTGACACTATATTTTTGCTCTAGTTACGGCCACAGGTTTATTATTTGGCAGAGAATCAATACTATTATGTGGCTATAACATAAAATCGACTTTCGAAGTGGCTGCCAGAGCCGTCAGCTGTCAAATTATCGTTTCATTTCATTAGCGGGAATTCGAAACACATTGGGAAGAGTTCTGTTTATTTTGTAATCCATCAATGAAGCAATTGTTGAGCTCGGAGAAAAGAAACAGAAAAATTACCGAGTTCCGTTCACAATGGAGCCGAAAATACGAGCCGAGTGTATGTTCAGCGGACGTGACGGCGGGACAACGTGACGACGTGCCATCGACACGCCGTGACACGCATGCATTGTCACGACGTTATAACAATACCTACTTATTCATTTTGATATCTTAAATATAAAGTCACGTATTTATATTTGTGGAACGGATAAACTATTTTATTAACTTGTGCGTGCGTACTATTCGTGCACGTCTTCCAAATCATTTTAACCCCGACGCAAAAAAGGGTTGTTATAAGTTTATAGTTGATGCCTAAGTCTATCTGTGGAATCGAAGCTGTCAAACGGATGGACCGATTTTGATGCATTTTTTCATTTGGTCTCGCACCGTGGCGGTGTTTTCTATGACAGCATAGGTACTTTGCTTGACAAATCGTTCGTGTGCCACATGTTTTTTTCTTACATCTATATAAATAGCTTTTGGTAATCATTTATGTATACTTGAAGATGGTCTGCTCACTGGCCAATAAAAAGTCAGAATATCTTAAACCGGAAACTTCTCTCCTCATCTGTCTCTCCTTTTCTCTAAAGCACCTCCCCACTCCACACCTCGCCTCAGCAGCTCACCAAACCTCATCTCGCCTCGCCATATCTCGGAATTTCAGTAAACACTGCATTCATTTACTTAGTGTCCATTGACCATATCAATAAAAACCGATTTAACTCTGAATTGAATTTTGCAGGAGATAAGCATCGAATAATATAATAGTAGTTACCGGGATTTTTTTAAACGGTTTCTAAGTTATTTTAGTATCCCGAGGAGCGTTGGGGTTTTGGTTTTGTATTTACAGATAAATATGTAGAACATAATTGATTACTTACTAAAAATGTCATAACCATGGTCATAACGGTTGGTAATGGTATTTTCCCATAATTTTCAGTAACCATACCGATTCTTTTATTTTACTTCAGGCAGTAAGACAGTATCACTTTATTTTTATTCATGTCTCATATCGTTATATATAACACGAAACCAATTTTTAGAAGTTATTTAGTTTTAATTTATTTAAACACCACATATTAATGAAATGCTCGAGTATTAGTGTTTATGGCGTGGCAATATACGGGATTTATTCATGGGGCGAGGGTCGCGCGACGAACCTTAGTTTTACTCAAGCTAGTTTAATTAGGGACAGAGGGACTGAAATATGGTTAGTTAACCTCAGAAGATAGTATAATGTAGAGGTATTACGGACCGGAGTGGCTTCATTTACTTGATTAACACGCCACGTACGCGCCGCTGCGTGCCGCCGCCGCTGTGGCGCGGTGGCGCTGGCTGACATCGGCTGCGTGGTGTCAGACCCGATCATGCTAATCCAACTAAAATTGATAGCTATTATAAGGCAGCGATGATAAATTTAGGTCTACAGATACCTACATACGTTTTATACTTAATGTAGGAATTTGTGTTTTTTTAGGTTTTTCATCCGAAATAAGAACATCTGAGGTGTAGGTATAGCAGTCAGGAAAATTCTGCTGAAATTTTTAAATGCCATAAATGCCATAGTAGTTTCATGTCACTGGTAGTTTTGCAGTAATACTCGTAGTATCGCTTGGAGAAAATGGCAGTAAAGTTTTGTCGGTAAAAGTAACATTGGATAAAACCGACTGCTAATTGGGTAGGTAAGGAGTATCTACTCGTACCTACTGTAACACTATTCTAATTTGTAACAATATTCCAAAACTTGTGTTGGATCACTTGGAGTTAAGTTACTCAAACATTTACATCTATAAAGTCTGTCATCCATGTTAGACATGTCACGTAAGTCACGTTTCAAGTCTATTTTTCAAAATATTAATTTTTTTATGCTTCAGGCATTCACCAGACATACTATTTTTATAAAATTTTTGAGATGGATACTGTTACATTCAAAACGTTATAAATATGATTATAACATCAAAGGTTTATGTGACACGTATCGTACGGCGAGGGTCGGTTCGGTCTCGGAGGTTCCATTAAGATAATTATTGGGTAAACCCGAAGGTAAACGTGGACAGGGCCTTTTTGAGAGGACGCCAGGTAAGGCAAGGATTTAACGTTTGAATAATGTGATTCAAACCTTTCTATTGAACGTTGTACACTTATTGAACGAAATCAAACGTATAGAGTGCGGTCACAATATTAACTAAACCGTTTTTGTGACGTATCAATTCAGAGGAAAGTTTCAGGAATGGTCAGCATTCGGCACACGATCACACGGTCACACGATTGTTTCAATAGTCGTCCAACGGGCAGCTATTTGATGGTGAGTGGTTATCGTCTATCTATATCTAAAGGGACGAATGAACACTGCCATCAACAACATTAATTATTGTTGTTGTTTACAAAAATGACAAACCAAAAACTTGCGTGATGATGGCGAGATTGGCGAGTTAGTTACTCTCTAAAAGAATTAATCTTCCATTAATCTCAGGAATACAATGAAAATACTTACAAATATTGAACAGCGTCCACGTGGAACAACATCAAAGTTGCGCAGTTTGCCCCAACTCCGTCGCCGCATCTCATCTCCAGGTGAGTGACTTCTCAAATGAGTTTGGTCGCTCCACGTACGGAGATGCAAATATTAATATAATACATCCTGGCTAAGAATATTGAGAACTCTACGTTTATAGAACTAAGTAACTAACTGTTGTCTAGCTGCAAAAATGTGATTGTTGTGGCGCCCTATAATATTATGGGTACACTAATATGCTTGTTACTCCTAAGAATTACCAATGTATTGTACTATGTGTTACCTGTGTTGGGTGTCCTATAAATAAATAAATAAATAAAACTTTCACATTATCAAATAGTCTGCAATTAATTCTTTTGTTTTGTTAGTTCCGTGCGGTAATAAACTACGGAAGGTCCGCAGAGCGGGCTTAGCGACCAACGCGGCTGTACGAGGCGGAGGCAGTATCCGGCCCCAGTTTAATTTCTCTAAGTAAATGCGCGTTAGGGATTTACGGCGCCGCGGCGCTGCATTACGACGGAAATACAAAACTTCTTTTATTTGTTTTTTTTTTATATTTTTTTATATTTCAACCAGCTTCCGCCCGCAGGCTTCGCCCGCGTGGAATTCGTTTAATCTTCACCCCCATATTTCACCCCCTTCGGAGTGGAATTTCCAAAAATCCTCTCTTAGTGCTCCCCTACACTCCCCAAAGAACATACATGCCAAATTTCAGCTTCTTCCGTTCAGTAGTTTCGGCTGTGCGTTGTCTGTCAGTCACCAGTAACGCAAGAGTTTTATAAGATTTACAACATTAGTCGCAAATGAATCCTGCTAATATTACGAGTATAAATGCGAAAGTTTGTGAGATTGGATGTTTGTTACTCTTTCACAAAAACTACCAGACGGATTTGGATGAAACTTGGCAATGTTATAGCTTATGTTCCAAAACAAAACTGTTTAAAGAAGTTCAGTTAAAACTATATGTGACAAAAAATGTAAACAACAGGTCTAAATTAACTGTAGTTAACTGTGACATGTGACATAAAACTTTCCACAAACAGGAGCACGCGATTCAATTAAACGAAGAATGTCGTGAAGTACTAATGAACTTTACACGTACCTCGTTTGCGCTGGCATCTACATTATTGTGATAAGTGTTTTGAAAGGAAATTCTAGGTATAGAATTTATGAAGGTAATTATCACGATAACATACATGAGGTAGGTAGATGGATATTTTTTCGGAACTTTCGTTTTAAAAATAAGTTAAAAACTAAAATTCCCCGTGCATTATGGATATTGACACTTTGTACAAGTGAGAACCATTACTTATCAACTTTATATTGTAGTCGATCCTTAATGGTCGTCAAAAATGAACTACAAATCAAAAATGTACTAGACATAGTTGGTCGACTTTTAGGCTATGTTGCATTTTATCTACCTACTATTAATAATAAAAAACTATTTAAATAAGAGTCGACCCATTCATTTGGTGTGTAGATCGCCTCAAAGGACCATTCATAAAATGTTACACAGTCTTCTTCGCTTTTTGAATAAAAACAACTTAAATTTCCGATCAATACATACCTACGGCCTACCGTATTAAGCTCCATGTCCGTAGCAGTCGTAGCGCTCGTAGCACCCCGGTCACGTGGCCGCTACGCGTGAGGGCTCTACGCGTGATGGATGTCGCGATATCGGCCGCAGCCATCACGGTATCACGGTAAGCTTGGGCTCGACGTGGCGCAAATAACAAACTTATATCGGCTCAATATTACAGCGGATATCAACACCGTGGGATTGTTGCTTACTAAACTGGGTATGACATGTTCATCATTTTGCAGATCAAAAGATTTGGGACCTGTCAATCAAGTACTTTGTCATGTTTTTTTCATATACAAAAATGTCTGTAACAAGAAAGCAATGACTAAGCCGGTTACTCAGTACTGTAATCGGTTTTGCCTTCACTATAAAACGGATTATCTGAATTGTTTTCGTTTAATCTATTCGGAATTGGGTACTGTTTGAGGTGAAAGTGGCTAATGTGGCGTTCATCGGACTGGACAGTAACTTTGAAGTGGCGGCCCGGCCGATAGGAGTCCGAGAGAGAAGGGTCGCCCCGGGGAGACGCGGGTCAGCTAGCGATATGTCACTATGTAATGAAGGTTTATGCTGAGGTCACTGGCTTTATTGACCATAAGTTATAGGATTTTATATTTGAAATGTAATAAAAATCACAAATTAAATGTTAATGGTTGAACATTTTAGATATTGATTCACGAAGAGGTACACAATACAAATACAAAATTATCCCTTAAAATTTGTTTTTAAAAAGTACTTAAATTAAAAGTAATTTTCCAACGATGAGTGTATCGGTATAACTAACATAACTATTATTACATACAAGAGATAATTACATTACACTATTTTCGCTGAACATGTCCACGCAATAATTCAGCTGCTGTCTATATTTATCGATCGCGTTCTAATTTATCCGAGTCATCTGTGGACATATTTTAAGACAATAATCGGCACGGAGCTAATATATTGCACTCGGACAATAATGTTATTCTATTTTCCGAACGGCGTTTGCCGGCGCCCGGGCGATGGGCTTAAATGGCAGGCGCTGCTAGGCGCGCGCCCTATATAACGGGCTGCCCAGCTCCCCACTGCCAGTCTTGACGCTGCGCCCGCGCCACCCTTCTGAAATTCTGCTCTCTGAATCCCTAGTCTCTTGTTTTTATCAGTGTCAATTCAAATAAAGTTTCTACTTAGTCAAGGGCAGAATCTTCTCCGCATTTGTCTAGCTAATAAAAGTACTACAATTAAGGAAAGTAACCTTAAACACAAAGTTCTGAAACGGAAGGTGCATTCGAGTTTGAACCTGAAGTAAGTTAGATAACAGCAACATGTGCGACGACGACGCGGGCGCGCTGGTGATGGACAATGGGTCCGGGATGTGCAAGGCTGGCTTCGCCGGGGACGATGCGCCTCGGGCGGTCTTCCCCTCCATCGTGGGCAGGCCGCGGCACCAGGGCGTTATGGTCGGCATGGGCCAAAAAGATTCTTACGTGGGCGATGAGGCCCAAAGCAAGCGAGGAATCCTAACCCTGAAATATCCTATCGAGCACGGAATCATTACCAACTGGGATGACATGGAGAAAATTTGGCACCACACCTTCTACAATGAGCTACGCGTTGCACCCGAGGAGCATCCGATTTTGCTTACCGAAGCGCCCTTAAATCCAAAAGCAAACAGGGAGAAAATGACACAAATTATGTTCGAGACTTTCAACTGTCCAGCGATGTACGTGGCCATTCAAGCGGTGCTGTCTTTATACGCATCGGGCCGCACGACGGGCATAGTCCTGGATTCCGGGGACGGCGTGTCCCACACCGTGCCCATTTACGAAGGCTACGCTCTCCCGCACGCGATCCTGCGCTTAGATTTAGCAGGCCGAGATTTAACAGATTATCTGATGAAGATCTTGACGGAGAGAGGATACTCGTTCACGACGACGGCAGAAAGAGAAATCGTGCGCGATATAAAGGAAAAACTGTGTTACGTGGCGCTTGAATTCGAGCAGGAAATGCAAACCGCAGCTTCGTCCACATCCCTGGAAAAGTCATACGAACTTCCCGACGGGCAAGTCATCACCATAGGGAACGAGAGATTTAGATGCCCCGAAGCCCTTTTCCAGCCGTCCTTCCTCGGGATGGAGTCTTGCGGAATCCACGAGACAGTGTACAACTCGATAATGAAATGCGACGTGGACATCCGAAAGGACCTGTACGCGAACTCCGTGCTTTCAGGAGGCACCACCATGTATCCGGGTATCGCCGACAGGATGCAGAAGGAGATCACGGCTCTCGCTCCCTCCACGATTAAAATCAAGATCATCGCTCCGCCCGAGCGGAAGTATTCGGTGTGGATCGGGGGCTCCATTCTCGCGTCGCTGTCGACCTTCCAACAGATGTGGATCTCCAAGCAAGAGTACGACGAGTCCGGCCCCGCCATCGTACACCGCAAGTGTTTCTGAACTTCAGCATCCATTTCCTTACACTGTTTCATCATTACTCACAGCACATTCACCGTTGTTTTTGTTTTGCATTACAAACCACGTCCTATTTCATATGCAATGTTCATTCATCACATTTAACCCATAGCGTTTATGTATTAAGCACACTTCAGACGTAACAAATCATCATCATACTTACTTATAACAAACAAATTCTTTTCCTACAACCTGTTGGTTGCGAATCCGATGTCATTGCGTTGAAGATGTATCCATTTTTGGATCACCAAAATTCACCGGATGCACTCCTGATATTAATTATACGTTTTTGGTATCTCACGAATAATTGTTGTTATTTAATGATATTTGTAAAGACAATACCTATGTAATATCATCATTTTTTATATGTGGAAGTAAATACATTTTATAGCATAATTACTATTTTCTTTTTGATATCCCATTATTATCATTATTCTTTCAGATATAATCTGTGAACATTTTGATATAAAAACTATCACTCCGTTTTACCATTTACATACAATTGAAAAGCAATGAATGGCTCATTGCGGTCTCATGCCGTGACATGAATTTCTGATTCATAAAACAGAGCACAGCGCTAGAGGGTATTTATAATGCTAAATAACTCTATTAGACATGAACGGGAAGATGTAATTTATAATTGACAGACGCTCCTGCACTGCGTGTTGGAATAGTACAAGCGCACGAGCATGTTCGTGGACTGAGGCCGGTCGGTCGGCGTATACATTGATTATAAATTTCGTTCAGTAGATATGCAATGTATTGATAACATGCGTAGGTAGGTATAATATAGGTATAATGTTAAATCCGAGCTAATATTATAAAGCTGCAGAGTTTTTTGTAGAACCAGCTAATCTCAGGAATTACTAGTGTTTATTGAAAAGTTAATTTGTGCCGGATACTCTATTTATTGAGGAAAGTCCATTAATTCGATATTATTAATTCGATATTATTATCTGATACCATCTTTAATCAGATATCCATTCGGGGCCGAGGTCGACCTTTCGGGTTGTCTTTGACTGAAATCTCTTTCGATATGGAATTCAAAGAGACGGTCGGGACCACATGAAGCAATTTTACACCGACCGGCTGTAGTTTAATCGTCTTTGATCGGCAGTTCAAACGAGTTGTTGACTGTACTTTACTTATTTATTTATCGAATCATTAGTAACTGAACCGAAAGTAACAAAAACAAAACAACTCATTTTCACTTTCGCAAGTTTCACTAAATCAACAATAACAACCGATTGGTAGTGTTGATTTCAATCATTTGTTTAAAACTTTTTTCCAATAGTTCTTTCTAAAGTATGCCAGTTGGATAACAGCGGGATATAAACAAGAGAAAAGATGGTTGAGAATATTATGTTGAGACTCCCATCGTATGCTCAGGCGATACAGGATAAATAATAATAATCAATTTGTGTAACATTTTTATATTTGCAACTTACAAAATTATTTACAGTTATGTACACGTGAGAAATGTCACAGAACAATATACATAGAGTAGTAACCATCCATTTTACTTCCAAAAATGTACATATACTGAGGTCCCCGGAGCGAGACGCTTCTACACATAGAAAGCTTCGTTGATACCGTTTCATAAATATAGTGGTGTCTCAGTTAATTTAATTAACAAAACAACCTGGGGTTTCAAAGGCCTTCGTTTATTTTATGAACGAGCGACATTGTGTAGCGCAGGAGACGTGCGGCCGCACAATACAGATAATAACAACAACCAACCGCAGATGAATTAAATTTAGTAATTTGAGAAGGGAATGCGGCCAAACTTGAAAAAACAAAAGCCACCATTTCACACGAATTAGGTGTGTTTTTGCTACTTTAATAGAACTACTAATTATTTGTACACAGACGACAATGTATCGATAAACATCAATTGTGATACAAAGTACCTACATGATTGTGTAAGTTTAAATAAATAAAAATATATTCAACAGTGTGGCAGTGTACCTAAACGTTAAAGAACGTTAAGCGTTAAAGAAATCTGATCTCAAAACTAGGCCACCCAGCTGTAGCTCGGTATCCAGAGGGGAAAAATACGTACAAACATGATTATTGATTACAGTTGCTTGGAAGCATGGGAATGTGAATTCCGTGAACACCTGTCGAGAAAGGATTAGAACGTTCTTGCCGGAGGCGTTCCTGTACTTCTAAGTGTAACTGTATTCTGTCATCTTGATTAGGTATATTCAACTCATTTCTGTCCAGAGGTACAGTAACCTCTGCAGAAGGTACAAGGATAGCAATGGCGTAATCCACGCTGCCCATTCCTTCCCGCCATCTACTTAACGTTCGCAACATTTAAAGTGTACGTACTTACATAATATTAGCAGCTGCGCCGGTGCCGATTCCCATTTATTGGAAATAACTCCATATGTCAGTAATATATTTTTTGTATTACATTACATATTACGTTATATTCGACTCGATTGGAACGAGACGCAAGTAATAAGAGGCGGCGGGAACCGCCTCGCGATAGACAATAACCTCGCTGCGGAGCATATCTTACGGCCAAATAGACATTTATGAGTGGAAGCGATAAAAATACATTACGTAACAAACATCCTCCACGCAATTCAGTTCGCGGGAGTCTTATTTCCACACAACTCGCTACATTTTATGATACACTCTGCCACATTCTATCGCCATTTACGAATAGTTTATTAGGGAAAGCCAATTGGTCTAGACAGGTCGTATTCATCACTGCCATCGCCCCTATAATTATTATAGGTCCAGAGATTTATTTCTAGCTAATTAAGTACACGTACGTCATCGTGGAGTTCTACATAAAGCAGTATTTACGGGCGCGGCCGACGCCCGGGAGCTCGGCCTAATATAATAAAATATGAACGGAGATCACTTCCCGACCGGCGCTCCCGAGGGACCAACACCTTGAGGAAAATTGTAAACATTACGGTATCTCCCCGTCGCAGTAAAACGATCAGTGTCATACGCGACATTGACGTAAATGCGATGTAATGTCCTCCGCGAATCGTTCTCTCTGATGGTAATCTGTTTCACATTTTCCTTATGTTTGAGACAGTGGCGGCTTTTCTCTTAGTTCATGCGTCGTTACTCATATACTTTACAGAATGCTGACGTTTTGGTGACTGGTGAGAGCAACCTAAATACGCAAGTTTGCCATTACAGGCGTATATTCCATAGTCTGCTACACAGAGGTCACATATTTACACTTTTACATAGTACGTAGGAGCAACAGTTTACTCTCTTAGACCAACAATATTTTGTCTTTGGCGTAATAAAGGTTTCATTTATCCTTGTAAAATATTCTCAACGTAATTGGATTTATTCACTTATGGTGCAGATTGTTCACCGTTGAGTCAGCCTTTCAGTCAATCACTGGTTAAAAGGTCATAACACGACAATAAGTCTATAGGTAATCCTTTAAAGGATGTCACTGGTGGCGGCGGCATGCGTGCGGCATGCGGGCGGCGTGCGGACGACGTACGGCCACGTCTAGAGCAGACGCGTGCTGGGGGGAGCGTCCTCGTCGCTGTCGCAGTCGAAGCGGATGCGGCGCGCGTCGCTGCGCCGGCGGTCGGCGCCGTTGCGCTCCGCCGCGCCCGCGCCGCCCCCCTCCGCCTCCGCCCCGCCGCCCGCCGCCAGTCACACCTTGTCCTCGCCCGCCCCGCCCGCCGCCGACCGGACGAACTGCAATACAACATGACCGTATCAGTAGTGCATTAGAAAGCATAAAGGAACAGTCCTCAAATTCCATTCGTTTTGTGTTGTATCTTGGAAGGGATCCACCTGATCATTTTACCAAACCTTCTAAGTGGCCTTATGTTAATTTTATGTTAAAGGAGTTCCGTGTCTAATCCCAGCTAGATAATATGTATGACACATATAAGTACTGACAGCAAAATGACATGTCATTAGAAGAACTGGTGATGAAGATGAATGAGGGTTGAATTCTTCTATTACCGTATAGCAATGTTTTCTTACAGAAACGGTGGTATTAGTGGTGGAGTTGGCTCGCGGGCGGAAGGTGAGCACGCGCCAGCGGCGCCGCAGCTGCGCGAGCACCTCGCCGTTGCAGAAGCAGTAGAGCACGGCCACGCACAGCCCCTGCAGCGACGTGCTCAGCGCCGCCACGTACTCGTACACCAGCCACCAGCTGGCGGAGCGCGGCGGCCGGAACGGCGTCAGCAGGTACTGCAGGCCCAGCAGCGGCGCCAGCAGGCACGTGGCGCGCAGCGCGTGCAGCGCCGTGGCCGACGGCCGCGCCACGCCCGCGCCGCCGCCCGCGCGCAGCTTGGTGCACAGCACGCGCACGATGTTGCACAGGAACGCCAGGTTGAGCAGCACGGTGGCCAGCACGAGCACGGCCAGCTCGGGCCGCGGCGCGCCCTCGTCGGCCCAGCACAGCGCCTCGTGCGCGGCGGCCCGGCGCGCCGCGTGCACCACGGCCGGCGGCACGGGCAGCAGCCAGCCGGCCGCCAGCAGCCCGCGCACCAGCCGCCACTCGGACACGAAGGCGCTCACGAGCACCGTGTGCAGGTAGAGCCCCTCGCACAGCATCCACGTGTAGTTGGTGAGCAGCGCGTACTGCAGGAAGGCGTTGAGCGCGCGGCACCACACGGGCGAGGCGGCCACGGTGTCGGCGGAGCGCACCACCAGCCCGTACCACGCCAGCCACAGCGCGTTGTTGAGCGCGAACGACGCGAACAGGTTCATGTGCACCGTGATCCGCGCGCATCGCAAGCTCCTGCCGAACGTATAATTTATGCTATAGTTATGCTACATTTTATTGTTACTCGTTCTTCCTTCACTTAGTTTATTTTACTTATGGGCATCTGTTAATCTCATCGGGTCAATTTTAGATGGTTCACACGGACATACTTTTGGTTTGTTTTAATGTACTAGTTTGGTATCATAAAAACAAGTGTATGATTGTGGTGAATCTAATATCTATAGATATAAAGTCAGTTACGAGCAGAGAGAGCTCGATCGATGCTTATACCAGAATTGAGATAGAATCCTCGCTTATTTCAACTACAAAGTTTTATTCCGGAAGGTATCCTGTAACATTTGCGAGCACACACTAGATATTTTCGTTCAATGTTGCAGGCGGCAATCAACTCACTTGAAATAGGTGAGGATCCCCAGCGACAGCAGCAGCGCCACCAGCGAGATGGTGTAGCCGGCCTCGTACACCGCCACGATGTCGATCACGATCTGGATCACACACACACACAATGTCGCAGTCACGACCCGCGTTCTATAGGTATGTTAGTATACCTACTACGGGAGTAGTCCCGTGGGCTCGGAAACGTTTTTTCCGACGCAGATTTAAATGGAAATGGGAACCCGCATCCGATTACTGCGTGAATATCTGCGTAAACATCTAGATGGGTTTTATAATCGTTTTATCACAAAAAACTAGCTGTTGGTCGCGGTGTGGCTTGCGTAGAAGTGTCTTAAACTGATTTTGAAACAAACTTTCACCCCCTATTCTAGCCATTTAGGGGTGGCAAAGTTATGTCAAAATCCGTTCTTAGTGGACGTCTACTAATGTTTTATTAACTATCTACATCCCTGCCAAATTTCATAATTATTCGTCATGATATAGATAGAAGATATAACTTTTGGTAATTTATCTGAATTTAGACAGAACATGTTTATTAGACTGCGTTCTACAAGTCATTAATATTAATATGGATGCCGCAGTATCGCGGACTTTCCGTAACAATAACATCATTAATTTTTGGTTTTTGTTGTTTCGAAATATTGCTCATAATTCGAAGCGATCATTTCTCAAATAAACTGGTTACGAGTATATACACAAGTTTGTTGTCGGGTATGTTAGTAAGATTTACCAAGAATTTTGTATTAGGTTTGGGGTAATAAGATCCCAATGAAGCTGATCCATATTTGTGTGTATGGAGTGTGAACAAGGCAAGGTGCAGTAAGGCATACATCGTCCTCGGGCGCGATGCAGGTGGTGTAGTTGGACCAGGGCTTGCCGGTGTCGGGGTGCAGCCACCAGCTGCCGTTGGCCGTGCACTCCTTGTGCGCGAACACTGCCGAACATACATCACGAACATCAACACGAGGGAACCACTCGGAATTAGGTTCTCTTTTAGCAAACGACTTTCGCACTAGAGAAACTTTCGAAAAGTGTTGTTAAAAACCTATTTCAAATAAACATATTCATATAATATCATTTACGAAAAGACATAAAGTTTACATAAAGAGAGAAACGAATTCTTCGAACGGGAAATAATTGGTTTAAAAGCTTTTATTTAACGGCACAGTGACTACATTTATGCTGTTATACTTAGTAATCAACAAACGTATTTTTACTTATCGAACCATTATTTGTAAGAACATTTCACGGAAAATAAGAAAAGTTTAAAATTATGAGAAGGCAATAAAAATTAGCATATCAATAGGTTTTTCGTATACTTACGTATTCTATAAGCCATGACAATAGAGTTAAAGCTTGTAATGTTGCGTTTAGGGTACTTCTTTTCATAGTAGATTATTGACCAATCTTACATGAGAAAGTATTATATTATCGGCTACGTACAGTCGGTGCTGAAGCCGGGCACGAAGTCGGGGCAGCGCTTGTAGGCGGTGCGGTTGGCGGGCGTGGCGGGCCAGCACAGCCACGTGTCGAACGTACCCGGGCAGTACGGCTCTGCCAACACCACACGGTTAGGCAATTGTCATCATGTTAACAAGGTGAAGATTGAAGCGCTCATAGCCCGGCGGCTTGCGTCGATCCTAAGCGATCGACAAAGTTAAGCAACAGCGGGCGCGGTCGGTACTCGGATGGGTGACCGCTAGTGGCAAAATATCTTGAGCGCTTCCGTGCTTCCGAGGGCACGTAAACCCGTCGGTCCCGGTTGTTATCGATTGATAGCAGTCGTTAAGCCATGTCGGAGGCCTTCGGGTGGTTTGAAAACTTTCGACACTGGGTTGGCCACTAACCCCTCCACTAATCCGCATTGGAGCAGCGTGGTGGAGTATGCTCTAGGCCTCCTCAATAAATGAGGAGAGACCCGTGCTCAGTAGTAGGCCATTAATGGGCTGTAGCCAAAGAAGGTGAAAAGATACAGTGTGGAATAACAGATTAACGACAAGTGTTATTCCAGAGATTTTATGTCCTTTATCTAGACATTTGCTACGGCTTCTGTGAGCTTAAATATCCCTTAAGTTTGCTGTGTGTTTTGTAGCAGTTGTTGTAAAGGAATTCATTCCGAAATTAAGGATTTCCATTGTTATCTCGTGACCCTTTTTGTTATCTCGTATGACCCGTTCAATATTTTGTGATCCGGCGCAGTGGTGGTCTACTAGCCTACAATACTGAAGCTATAGGTATATTATTGTGTTATCCTTCATTTACCTAGACGTAAAATATTACCTTATACCGTTTTTTCTGCTCGCTTCTGTAGCAGTCGTGGCCTCTTGGGACAATCTCAGGACGGTGTCGATAAAGTAGCGGTGTATTAAAATAGTCAATAACTAGTAATAAAATGCCCTATAGATACCCTGTTTCACTTTTCTATCAAAAGTTCACTGAAATGTCAAACTATTTAGTTCACCTGTATCGGGGGGCGCCGTGGTGTTGATGATGGCGTCGCAGGCGAGCTGGTCGCGCGCGATGCGGTCCGGGTCGTTCATGGTGAGAGGCGCCGGCGGAGGGTACTGCTCAGCTATCCTGGCTCATCGCATGGTGCTCCTGCCAACAATATATATTAGGTTAACATAGGTACAGGAAGTAGGTAATGAGGGTCGCCGTTTTTGTGCCCACCATTTGGCGCTACTGTCGAGTGAGGTCCAGCTGTCAAAGCCCGCCCATACATAAACAGTGACAAGTGACATTCAGACAAGTGAGAAGTGACAGTGCCACAAACTTAACTGACCCAGTGGCCAAAATTGAAACGAATGCAAATGTTAAACTGTTGTCAGACAAAGACAAAGACAGTAGCGCCCCTCTTACCGGGTCAGATAAGTTTGTGGCACTGACAGACAGACCTCACTCTCCACTAACGCCTCTAGCAGCGAATTCACGCGCTTTTACCCTCATTGCATCAACCACCCGACAACAAAGTTGTGTCAAAACACGATGCAGGTTAGCTGACAGCATATTTCTGTGACTGCACGCTACGAATAAAGGTATTTATTTCTGATATTCTTCGCCTTCTTTTGGTGCACTTACTAATCGTACGCACATAACCATATCCTCAAAATCAGCATGGTTTCCATTGCTGTCAGAGGTATTGAAAGGCTACTCGGGCCGCCTGAGGTACGTGTCTAGTTGGCTACCTCCACGATAAACTATGGTGGTCGGGAAACTAGGCTACCTGTTAACACTATGGATTGATTTAAAAGTACCATTAGTGTAACGCACGCGTGGGGGGCGGGGCGCGGGTGGGGGCGGGAGTGTCCGCGTAATTACGTGGGTCATTACAGTAATAGCGACGCGGTGTTTGCTCAGCGTTACATACACATCGCCACATCGCCAGCCCGGCTGCCACATGAACCTCAATATTTAACGAATATTTATCCAACGGCTGAGTGTGGTTCTCGATAAAAAAACGTTTAAAATTAAATCGGCCCAAATCAGGAAAGTTGACAAATTCCATGACTAACAGAAACACTTTAGGATCCAGGCCGCTTGTTTCGTATTGCTCGTGTGTTTATAACTACAAATATGGCACAAATAAATAAACTAAGTAAATATAGGTAGGTACCGCGGCGACGTAACTTTGGGTTGAATTTTTTCAGCTGAGCCGTCATATATGTATACATCACAAGGGACGGAGTATCGCAGTTACTTTACCAAACAATAGGATATTAAAGTAAATAATTGTGATTAAAATCAGCACTCGCGTGTTATTGCCAGTAAATCGAACATTCCATTGGAGTACGAACGAAAAGGCAATTTTATTTGGCTTTGATCGAATGCGAAATATTACACACAGTGTTTGCCGACGCGTGCCAGCGCCCCCGCAGTCAACACGCGGCCGATGTATTGAATAGAAGATAAATAAGAAATTTCGTCTCCAGCAAATACAACTGAGATTCGGTAACATCAAAAGAGTCATTTTTAGGGGGACGGGGAGTTCACTTGTTGCGCGCGGGAAGGGAGGGATCTGGAAATATTTATTTGTTTTTAACCAACTACAAGAAAAGAAAGAGGTTTCCAATTCAGTTGTATTTTTAATGTACCTTATACTTTCATAACACACAACGTTTTCTAGGTGAACCGATTTGCACGCTTGTTTTTATATTCGAAAGCTGGTGGCTGTCGTGTGGGAGATCTGACGAGTAGCTTTTGAGTTATTTGTAAAAGTGCGTGTTACAATCAGTCAGCATTTTAGACAGTACATAGCACGTGACAACGAGCACGACTCGTTCTATTTTGGAACATTAAATTAATAATTGCCAAGCCAATAATGGCGTGAAAGCGTGTTTTTGGAACATAAGAGGAGATTATCCCGAGTTTGGACAGCACGGCCGCAGTTAGCATAAGGTAAATACACAAACAGATTATGGAGAGCTGGAGTGGCCTCGAGTGCAGCTGAGGAGCGGCGGGGGGACCGGGGGGGGGGACGCGGGGAAGTGTTTGTGTTGGGATTAAGATTAAATTGTGCAAATCAAACAGTTGAAGACTCTCGCGGGGACAGAACTGGCGCCCGAGTGACGCAGACTCTATGTCATTTAAGTACTTGTAAATAGTAGCCGTATAAAGCCCCAATATACCTACATATCGATCGGTTTGATGCAGTTAGTTTAAGAACGTTTATTTACATTGGGAATGGAAATAATTATTGTGTAAGAATTTTCTTCCATGAAAATTAATAAAAATCTACTAGCTCTGTCTTTGACTGTGCCGTTTGTTCCAAAGAAGTTTTAATTAATGTTTCTTTGATATCTCAGCACAATGGCGAAACGACAGTACTAATGATTAATGCTGTGTTCTGTTGAGTTGTTAGGAATTATTACAGATACGTATTGTCTCGACAGTTATCAGTACTGTCAGTGTCGTTATGTCACCATGACAGATTGAATAAACGCGGGAAAGTGCGACTGTCATCGGCTACGGAACCAATTACAACCACAATATTAAGATGATGCAGAAGTTTTAAGTATAATAATTGGTATACGAAAGTGTTTTGAAACTACTCTGCAGTTTCGGAGCTTAGTAGGTACATTTAAAGTATAAATATTAAACAAGAACATATCTAGGTTAGTCTGTACTTCAACTTCGATTATTACTGGCTGATTACATCATAGGTCATTATTTTTTTTAGATAATTGTGAAGTAAACCTTGAAGCGAGCCTGGCTTGCTCCAACCATCTTGGCTGCCAAATGACTTCTCGTGTTACAATTGGCGGGTACAGAGTAGGTACTAATTTTCTTTTTTCTTCCGGCGGATACAGCTTCGATCGTTAAAGGCACCATGTGTTATAGTAAACCCAACTTAAGACTGAAACGAAAGAGGCGCTGTCGGACGCATTTGACATTCATTTGACCAATCATTGCACACTAGTAACTGACAGATGAATGAACACAACGTACTTATGGATGACTTTTCGTTAGTTCCAATTTTTGCCATTTCAGAGTTAAGTTGGGCGGACTGTACGGTGAAACCTCACTGTCAGATATTATCAATTTATATGTCTGTTGATAAAAAATAAACATGTTCTGTACAATAGCTCTAGTTGAGTGTTACCAACCTGTCGTATCATCGCCATAAATTCCGTGCACAGCATTAGCGCACCGTGTGAAATATTCGATCCTCACAAGAATACGTTAATGAGTTCCGCCATTAGCAACACTATATTATTATGATTTATAGCTGACAGTCGCGGGCGCTGTGATCAGGTAGTTGGGAGGAGGAAATAGATGTATTCCTGTTCATACGAAATATATTTATTCCAAGGGCTCATCCGACCCATCGCTGAGATCAAAGAATGGCTATATTTTTCGAACGCACGTATATATTACATTTGCATGTTTCTTTATTCCTTCGCCGGAATGGTACTCTAAACGTTAAATTCGTTTTGATATTCGAAAGCTATTGGACTAAATAATAATTATCATACATAGGTAGGTATTAGGTATTAGGCTTACTTTATTTTTACTGTGAGGGTCTGAACTACTCTGTACTTCACAAATCTTAGTATTAACTTGTTTGTCCCCAGTTACTAATCTGTTTGGTAAATGTTAGTTGTTTCAAGATAAGCTCTACATTTGGGGTCGAATTAGATTGAGACACTTATGAATAATTACTAACTGGACTTAGTAACAAAGACTAAAAGGAGTAAAAATTATCAGTCCTTGCCTCAATTAGGTATATCATTCCTACTAACTACAAAGTAACTTATTAACGTTGATACACCATTAAATTTGCTACTACTATTTACTGCTACTAGTTCTGACTGTTCTGTTGTCATGGATGGCAGCGTAATGTGCTGCTGTATAATCGTGTGTAACCTGAAAAAAATATCTTCATGACAATGCCATTTACCGGTGAATGTTAGCATAATATCGCGGAAACTTCGTTGATTTCCATTACGAAGGAAGTGAGTTATTGGTTAGATAGGGTGAGGGGGTGAGGCCTGTAAGTGGGGGAGAGGGTGGTGCTAGTCACTACTATCACAAGTTTTCAGAAACACTTTACGAAAGAAAACATGTTTATATTCATAAAAACACATCGGGTATGCGAATGGCTTAACATTAAAGATTCTTTTATCGTTGTTCTTATAATGTTTGAAGAACTTTTGCTCTCGAAGTGGGTTATAAATAAAACAGTGTTGTCGACTCAGACCAATAATCTATAGACGGCGTGCCGTGAACAAAGGCGTGAAGCCGGCAAAAGTGTGCCTAAAACACACATCGGAACCAATAGAATGCCCTATGTTGACAGTTTGAACTAGAACTAATTTAAACTTTATTTTTTGGAACACAAAGCTTCATTCATTTTTTATTACTTAGAACACAAAAGTCGTTTTGGTGTGAGTGCCGCCGTGTATATTACAAGGCTAGGCGGACTTTTTGCCGGCCTCACGCTTTTGTTCACGGCACGCCGTCTATAGTTTATTGGTATGAGGTTGTCGAAGACTAATGACTGAATGAAGGGCAGTGATGGGAGCGGGGCGACTGGCGGGAGATGCGGGGAAATAGGTCGCAGTTGGATTAGATACAGATTACATTTTCATGTGGTGCATTTTGCCCAAAATATAATGATATTACGTGTTAAGTTTACACTTGGAGCCACGGAAATGCCCTAACCAAAAAACGCTGTCTGTAACTACTTTTTCTCGAAAGGCGCTCGCGAAAATGTAATTATAATCTGTAATGATATAATCTTTTTATCCCGAAAATCCCGCGGGATCGGAATTTACGCGGGAATAACTCCTACGCGTATGGGTATAGCTTCTAAACAAACATAATATATAATGTTTTATATTAATAAAACTAACAAGTCTGTCTTCTGGAAAATCCCCCGGGATCGGGAGTTTATCCCGAGGTTCTTACGGGAGCGCGGGACCTACGCGACTGATAGTTCCGGGTCCCGAAGCGAAGCGAGGGTGGTTCGCTAGTTAGAAGATATTTTCTTTAAATCGCCATTCACCATCAGGTGTGATTGTAATCAAGCAATAATCTGTCATACGCAATAAGTACATGGATATAACCATGGATATGGTACATGGATATACCTAACTTTAGGTCGCCCTCAGACATTTTAACGGGCTATTAGCACAAGCAATGAAAGCAAAGCAATTTTCTAAATGTTTTAAGTATGTACTTTCATATATTTAATCCTCTTTATATTTCTTGTTATACTTAAATGTTTGTAAAACTTTATCATCATGGATAAAATTGAGTTGATATAGTTCGCCCCATTATTATAAGCGGCTTAGCGGATCTATCCATGTCTTTCCGCCCACGTAGGGGCCAGGTATTTAGGGGTAGGTAGCCTTGTATTTCTGTCGAGTACGATCACTTTTCAGTAGGTGTTTCAATGAATGTAGAACATAACTTAAATTCTTCTCTTTCTTCTTCCTTGACCAGTAACGCCTTGGTAATAACTTCGCTCTTATTGACGGCACCAATGGCCACTGGCCATTACGAATAATATAAGTACGAATAGTCAATAAGTACGAGTAATCTTACGAGTGGCCTAATCAGTGGATTAGGCCACTCGTAAGACGACGAGCTTGCGTTATTTGCGTCACATAAAAAAGAATGGTTACAATATGTCATTTGTGAACGTAACTCTTATGTCGCCGTATCGCGCAAGGTGAAGGTGAATCGTGTCGACGCGACAGTAGATGTTGTTGCAGTTCACGGGTTAATTGCCGTCATTACCGGAGCGCGGTTAATAAGACACCACCCGCGAGATACAATCTGTCTGTTTGTTTGTACGGGGGAAGCCATTTTTGTCAACATAATTATTACAGATTATATGTTAATCTACTTTGCAACAATCTCGCGGATTGTTGCAAAGTAGATTAACATATAATCTGTAATAATGGAGTTCCGCAAAGTAACGCCTGAATCAATTAACCACATAATTATTATCTTGTTCGTTTCGACGACCTACCGACCACCAGGTAATCTGTCCCTGGCTCTTTCGGACCCTCGCGCGGTAATCCTTCATTCTATTTGTCTCGTCCGGAAAGGGTTTCTTGGCTTCGTTCTCTAATGATGATTAGATTAATATCGATTTGTCGTATCCCGGCGACTTGGAAGCCACTGCTTTTTTACTCCCCTATTTTCTCGGCCATTAATGCATTAGTGATGCGTTACGACGCTACGAGTGTCCATTAGTGATGCACCAACATTCCATTAGGTGAGCTACTCTGATTGGTTATTTATATAAAAAACAGAGCTGCAAGGTCCTACTAAAATTTCCTATCCAAATAAAGATCATTTTATTCTCTCCAAATTATCATAAAACCTAAAACATGTCGAGAGATGATTTAAGCGGTAGATGTGTGGAATAATTTTTGTATTAGGTAAGTTTAGGTTAATAACATCAGAAATACTTTTGCATTTTATCGTTTTACCGTGAAATCCTAAACTTTTAACTAATCACCTCGACTACGAAACTCTGCCTAATGTAATGAATTAAAAGCTTTGGGCCGTTCATTCGCATCCAGTAGGTATATTTTGGTATAATTTGCTAACGAAGCCATCGCTCGAATTTGCACGTCTGACCACAAATTACACGGGTTGGATAACTGTAATTAAAAATATTCATCGCCGACACCGATTCCAATTAACATTTTAGTGTAAAACCAGTGCCTATCCAAATAACTTAAAAGCCAGTCAAAAACTATATTTATTTAAAATAAACTTCACGCATCAATGTATCAGATACCCTGAAAGTTGTTAACGAATGCGAAAAAAGAGAGGCAAGCCCTTTGCTGTGGAAGAATAATTCTGCAGACGTCTCGTGGATAAAAACTTAAATGAATTTCTTTCATCGCAGAGTAAATTTAATAATTGTAACGCTCAGCAATCAACTGTCAAGTTAATAAATTAACAAATGGTCGTGGAGAGGGGGGGGGGGTCTCGGGTCCCGGGGACTCGGACAGCTGGAATGGGGGAATTAAAATATAAGAGCACTTGCGAGGAGCCGATAAGCGCGTGATCTTTTGGCGTTTAATATAATTAGACGGCGGCCGCCGCGCCGCCTTACGTTTGAGTAATAAGCTAATTGAACAAACTCCACCTCATGCAAACCTTAAAATGGAGAGGAGAAATGAACAATGCATTACAAAGGTTTAGTTTCATAACGTAAAAGTCTCAATGTTAATAATAAGTATTTAACCAACTGTAGTGGTAGTGGCGTATTGGGATCTTTCCGATCCTGTTGGAGAGGCATGACGCGAGCTGCACTAGCCAGGAACACCAACAAAATTGTGCGATTCCGAAAAAATCACAATTACCCTGTGAAGAGAGAACAAGTGAAGGAAGAATCCTCTTTTATGTTAGTTAAGAGTCTTCACAACCTATTATTTTGTGTTACAAACTTTGGTTACAAATAACGTATTCCTTTGCCTAGTTTATATTTACATCATTATTTATATAGCTGATAGTAACAATATTTCGTAGTTTTACAAACGAAATTCCAATAATATTATTCCCAGAATTTGAGAAGAGGCTCAAAGAATAAAAAGAAAATAAATTTAATATTATATTTCACTATAGGATAATTACATAAAAATATACTTTTGTTACAGATAAGAGGGTCGAATAGGAACAGAATAAATTTCCATGATATCGACGACCTCTTCATGTGGAACTACACGTATATATTGTGGAGTAGGTAGTGGCGGCCAAGTCCCGCGGGCGACAGCCGCTCCTGCATATTCAACACCTCACAAACACCTCGTTACGAACTTCCCGCGACACTAAATTAAATAAACATTCCTTAACATTTCTTCTGTAATCTCTTCTAGATTCAATCTTTTTGGGTACTGTAGCGTAGGGACGAGTTTGATGAGGTGATGTGTGATTCCTGTGGTAGGTAAATAGTAAAAAAAATATAAGAAAGGTGGAAAAGTGTAAGAAAAGTAGCTGTCTACAATGTCATTAACACTATGCCAGAAGTTTGCCGCAGTCGGCTAAGCGCGAATTGGACACGCGATTGAAGGGTTCCATGGAAGTTGTTGGTGTTTATCTATTATCGATTAAAACAGGGCCTTGGAGCAGACAAAAAGCAAAGAAAATTTCATCCTTTCGACACAGATCCGAAAAATAGCGAAGAATTCATCCTTTCGTTACAGATCCCTAAAAACTAAATGATGAAAGCCATTAGGTATTTAGCCACTAAGAAATCCTACGAAATATCCGAGAGACAGGTAAAAGAACGTAAGATTAAAGCTACGGCAAGAACAACAACAAAGAGAGCGTGGTACGGGCGGGGCGCGTACGCGTATTCAGTAGGTACGTAAGTAAGGATATTGGCGTTCAAAAATCCTTTAACTCCGACATATTTAATTAAAAGGTACGCGTGCACGAGAGACGCTTTGCCAGTCACGGGCCGCGCGGTGGCTGCGGTGAGGGCAAACACTTCACACAATCCCAATGTTAGATAATATACTAAGATGTAAGTTAAGATACTTCTTTGTGGAATATATTCTTAAAGTTAAAGATTTATGGGTAATAAAAAGCAGATGGTTGTTACTGAATCAATTTCAGATGAGGAATTGTAGCAGTCACACAATACACGCGAGGTCAGTACCAACCAGATGTGATGCTGACTGTTTCCAAATCTTGGTTAGTTACCGTACTTGTATGCTTTAAAGTTTTACAAAAAATATTCTTACTCGAGCTGAAGAACTTGGAATATTATCTTTTGTACCTTTATAATAAGCAAGTTATTATCGTGACAAGACGGCTTTTAATTGAACCTCACACCTTATATGTATAACGCATGAAGCAATAAAGATAATTAAGATTGTGATTAATTTCTGACAATATTATGTTAGCACGATAAATGATTGAGCGGCCGTATCGTGAAAACTTTACGCATCTGGAATATGTTATCGTTACAAAGGAATTAAAAGGCACTCTGATTTCTGGGGAGAAGGGAGGGGTGGTAAGAAATGCCGGGGCAGGGGGCCGAAGAGACTTAGGGCGCATTCAAGTAGAACGCTGGTTACCGGCGCCGACCTGCCAGCGCTTATCGGCGCTTATCCGCGCAGGTAGTCGGCGCAGGTAGTCTCTATACTTTGTGCCGAACCAGCGCCGATAAGCGCCGACAAGTTCCGACCTGTCACAGGACCGAGGTTATGTCAACGGACCAGTATCGATAAGCGCTGGCAGATCGGCGCCGGTAACCAGCGTTCTACTTGAATGCGCCCTAACTATGTATAGTTACGTGGTCTCGTCGCGTGTCTGTCGCGCTCATTACCACGCTTGTTGTGATTACTTAATGCCCTGGTGTTGCCGCGGTGGACCGAAATGTAGTGTTAGTGTCTGAATAATACATACATCGTTACCCCTCAAATTCAGTTCGAAGACGTATTACGACGTAAAGGGCCTATACTGATATATGCGCTACGTTACACTTAATCGAATATTGGTATCGCTTTGTATTGCGAGGCGTGGTAATTGTCGTCCTCTCCAAATAATGGAAGGCATCCAATCGGAACAGCGTTTGAGGTACATCATCTGTTAGTAGGTAACTTATTGAACTGTAAAAATATAATACGTACCTATTAAATTAAACGATTTTTTGTTGACACTTCTATCTCTTATCATCATTCACATAAAAACTAATAACATATTAGTGAGAATTCTGTTACGTACACATATTTTATTTATTAAACTAATATTATGCACTATGTCCACATTTGTTTTTGGCGAGAAATGTCCTCGGGATGCTTTTAGGTAACTGAAAATCGTAGGCGACAAGAAACACTTTATATCCTGAGGTTCAGCTACTGATTTGTCGGTTTCTGACATAAAATACCATTACAGCATTGATGAAGTTATAATGCATCTTATATCGGGATGTCGCAACGCATGGCCGCTTGGCCGCGCGTCACCAGAGTGCGTGCGACGCCGTTCGCTCATACAACGAGCCTGGAAGCGTCTAGTTATGAGACATTACTAATTTAGTTTAATCCGAGAACACGCTCATTACGACGGCTCGGCGCCCGTACCGCTCGTACGTGACTCTCTATTCATATTCTGTTTGATTAATTATTTCAAGTTTACAGCGTTCCCGCGCCGCGCGCCGGGCGGCGAAGAAAAACAACACGGATTAAAACATGAATTTGTAGGACGACGCGCGAAACGGGATGAAGTTTGTGTTTGTGTAATATTAAATCTCAGTCAAACAAAGTTAATTGAAGAGTAACACGTTGTCAAATGTGCGGAGTTTTAACCGCCGAGATTTAACACGTTCCCGAAACACCCGGGGGATACATCAAACACCTTGATCCTTGATCTATCCACCTACTTCAATATTGTATACGAAAACAAAGTCTCTTGATAAGCGGAAAGTTCGAAACCGAATAGAGTATCTACTTTACTTTGTGAAATGTTCGTGACAGAACTAGGTAGGGTTTCATGGAAATAAACTGAAAGGTCTGGAGTAGCAGAAGGGATCGTTACAAATTTATGGGATGCCAAAATCAAACGGGCCGACGTCATTAGTAAAATATTTAATACTTAAGTTTTACGTGTTTCTTGCATTTTGCAATAAAACCGCGGGTCCAACTAGTGTTCTAGGAATAATACTGTTTCTAGAGATTATTAAGGTACTTATTTAATCGATGATTATTATGATTATCGATAGGTACTATTTCGCAGGAAGTTCGCCGAATCGACACGTATAATTAAGATAATAATAGTACCCATCATGTGTTACTATGTAGACGCCGATGTTACAATGGAGCTAACATTACAAATGTTATTTTCATCCCACCTATTCGAAAAAGACGACTTGGTTCGGTCTTAAGGGGATCCAAAGTTGGTGTTTTCTATTTATCGGGTTAGTCGGGTTAGTCGGGTTAGTCGGTTTAGTCGGTTTAGTTAGTTTAGTGACTGTGACAGTATTATTCCTGAATTTGAGGCGCCTTTTATTTTCTCATAGGGGGGGATGAAAAGTAGACTCGGGCGACATACTTTGAATCCCTCGCTACGTTCAGGATTCTACTAAAGAATCCCTCGCTACGCTCGGGATTCTACTCTAGAATCCCTCACTTCGCTCTGGATTCAAAAAAGCGCCCTCGCCGAAAAAATATTACTTTGCACCCTTGTAATACAATCTACTATTACCTCACAACACAAGTACCTACATCATTCCTTATAGGTACAGGCGTACTTTGACCGCTGTGCGCGTGTTACTGAGTATAACATTAAGCTTAATGAGAAAGATTATAAAAAATATGTAAAAAAGTGTAAATAGGTAGGTTTATCAAACTACATAGATGCTGTGTTAATCGACAATGTCATCCACGTTTGCTGCATTGCAAAATGTCGCCCATGTAGTGAAGCACCTACCCACCAACATTATAATATATTATTAAGTTTTCTGCCTATTCCGAATCTCTTAACACATTACACATTAAAGAAAACTGTTAAGTTTTTTATTGTAAAGCTTTTCACCATTCTCTCATTCTCTGTATACCTATTCTGAATGTCGCCTGTTAGATATCTAATGTTATTTATTATTAAGTATACCACAATTATTAATGGTTCAAGAAAGAATAATCTTACTAATCTACGAGTATGTTACTTAAGTTATAAATGTTAAAGTTTGGATATTTGTGAATCAATCACGCCAAAACAGTTGAATGGATTTACGCAGTTTGACGTACATTATAGTTTGTAACCTAGTTTATAACCTAATTTACCGGATACCTTCTTATAATCTTGGAAAATGAATCGGATCCGTTATTTACTTTGTGAACCGATTTGGATAATTATATTATCAACTCATGCTTCCACCTTCATAAGTGAGTTGGGCACAACAGGACTATTCCATGACATGTAACACCTATAAATAGTCGCACCCGGAAATGTCTGGGCCATGTAGAATGGTACAATGTGAGTAGGTGGTGATGTTTGTACCATCACCACAAACCATTGGTAGTGCGGAGCCGCTGAAATAATGATGACATGGCACTGAAAAATCCGCGTTTCATTCAAATTTAAATATAGAGTGAGGAGCACCGGTGAATAATCACATTTTTATTATTAGACATAACATCACGCAGTCAGCAGGAGCCGCTAGCCGGGGCGGGTCACAGCATAGGGTGCGGTTCCACTGAGGCGGAGCGGAGCGGAGCTGTGCGCGATTCACCAATCACATGGCTTGAAACCCACGCGAGGCACAATGAGATGTGGATTTCAAGGCATGTGATTGGTGAATCGCGCACAGCTCCGCTCCGCTCCGCCTCAGTGAAACCGCACCCTAAATTCAAATTCATCGAGTCTGCCGCCCGCCGAGCGCCGAGCGCACGGCTTGCATAGGGTTGCCAATAATTATGTACCTCTTTTCTACGACACTACTAAAAGGGTTGAACTTAGCCATTTTAGCGAAGATAGTCCTAGCCAGGAAAAAACTAATAATGTTATACGTAAAAAGAAGTAACAAAAAATTATTTATATCATTTACAGTAATTTATTATTTTACATTCGAAGGAGCATTAAAAGAGGAACGAAACAAGTGCATTAACCTAGAATTCTATTTTACATCGATCAGTGTACGGTCATGGATCGAAACGAATTTAATAAGTTATAAACAGGTTTATAAAGAAATAAATTAAAATAAGCCATATTTGACAGCCCTTGTTGGAAGAATCACAGCCTTTACCTGTGAGAGCAAAACGGCGATGCGATAGCGCTGTTTTATGATAATTTTGCCCCGGGACCGAGACGGGGCGCGGGGGGGGGGGGGGGCAACCGCCAGTCAAGAAAAACTGGAAATTACACTGAAATATAATGATGGTGTAAACATTATTGCGGTTTGTCAAGCATTTGGAGCACCTTGGAGGTTTTTATGTAAGCTAATAATGAATTTTTTAAAAGATTTCAGAAAGCTTTTAAAAAGGAAAAGTTAATAGTCATGTCCGCGCCTGCATAGCTGGTGACACAGCCGATCATAAAAAGTGCTACAATCGACTGATTGATTGATTGACATTTGGTCGTTGGACGCTGTAAATGGCAACCCATACTGGTCAACTATTGACCATGGGTTAACCTTATGGCTGAGAAGGCTCAAAGCATACTGCACCACCCTGCTGCTATGCGAATTGGTGGACTCTGCGAATATTGCAAACGAAATAATAAGTTAAAATCACGCAGATCTATTAAACGATCTATTAAAAAATACCCCTACTGACTGTTTGTCTTTGATATCGTTTATGGTAATCATAAATACAGCTTAACTTTTTTCCACTCATATAAATACCTATGTAGATAAGCTGCACTTAACATACCTAATAAATAATGTTTGTTTTACTTCAATCGAGTTAGTCGGTTTAAAGAGTCACGCCTAACAATTTCCGAATGTAGCTACAGGGACTGCTTTCCTGAAGCGAGGCGAGGCGAGGCTAGGTCGGTTTACTGGTAAATAAATAAACGCTAACATACTCGGCCGTAGAATACAATGCCAGGGTTGTCAGTGTCAGGGAGGCATGGACGACTCCCGAGCAACACTATACTGGCATCATGCTGATGCTAATAATGCTCGCCAGGCCACATAATGTCTGCCCCGGCCTTGGAGGTAGCCCTTCACATGGTTATCTAAATATGAATATTTTAGGGATCAGAATATCCATGCTAAGCTATATTATACATAGATGCGTGAGTAATTTTGCATCTGTGTGCTACCTTTTTACACTTAAATTACAGAACCGATTTAGTTGATGTATGGACTATGGATATCATTTGGTACCTAGGAAAGACTATAGGATTAATTTTATTCCGGAAATAACCTCTAAAGAGGATTAATGTGGAATTAAAGGGATAAAACTTCATTCAGATTTAATCTCATTAGATCGTGTCAAAATGTGGCACACAATCAACGACACAATATCAACGAGATTTTGTCATTTGCTGTCTACCAGGCGAACGAAACCGCAGGAAAAAACTAGTGAAATTTAAAGTCATCTTGCTGAACTGCAATTAAAGTTGAACCATTTATTCCTTTAAATGTATTTTAGATTTGTTTGTGTTAGTTTCTTTGTCGGTGGAAGTGGAATTAAATGTTGAACTATGTATAAGTTGGCTCGGATTGCTCGCTCGTGTACCGCTACCGGCGTCTCTCGACTGCGTCTAATTGATTAGTTATGTTCCTAGGGAAACAATCCCATAATAACAATGTTGGTAACTCGTTAAAAACTGTTTTAGCGATGTTTAATTATGTATTATAAGGTGGTGAATGCGGTTCATTAATTCATTTTGATTATAGGATGAGTGAAAGAAATGCCACACAATTATGCTCATTAAAACTAAGCGGGTAATCAAAAATGTGTAATCAAATAAAAATGCGAAATGTGAAACGAGTTTTGTGTAAGTATATTTTAATATAGTTAACCCAATATATTTATTACTCTGTAAATTTAATTTATAATACGATTCGTTTCCATCCCATAATGCAATGCAAGCAACAAAACGCGCGGCGCCAGCGTGTCTGCCGCGGCGCGCGCGCCACCTTTGTTACAAAAAACAGTTGCCGTTGCGTAATCGCGCTCGTCGGGTTATGAGTACCGCTTCGCGAAAAGGCTACCCCGTGGTTCCTTTTTACTTAGTAAGTATCCATAAGTTTTCTCTGTGAGTTGTGTGCCCTATCTACGTATTTATTATATATCTTTGTGTACCAAATGTAGTCGTGTCTTCCGCGAGTGTATCGAGATGGTGTGGTATGGTGGGAAGTTTAGTGTGAAGTGGACGGGCACGTGCCGGCCGGCGTGGTTGCTGAGTTCCTGGAGGAGAGAGTGCTCCTAGCTGCACTCTGGCGAGGTTTGTGTTGCATGTCCTGTCTGTTCCTTTGATTCTGACCGTTTTTTTGTGCGTACCGCTTATATTGCCACTCATTTTCGTCGAAGAAATCTTACATAAAATTGGCGTGACCATACCTAGAACATGTATAACATACGTGTTTATTAAACACTACAATTGCATAGGTATCAACTATTATCAAAGTTTAAAATGGAATTATAAAGAGATCCATCACATCCTTACACAGTAAAATATTGCAACCTTAATCAGGAAATGCTTGCAGAAATTCGAATTTTATTTATTTAATAAAATTGGCGGTAGGTAGTTCGCATAATCGCGAATCCGTATATCCGCGTATTCGAGGGCCAGAAAATGAAAATCGAGATTCTACGAACATACAATTCGTTATCAGTGCTACCCTTCTCAGTAACAGTCTTCCCGTTATCGTGTGTCGTGTCGGTGACGTGCCGTGGAATCGTGTAGATAGCGACCATTAAACGTGCCGGGAACAAACTCTGCTCTGAATTATAATTAAATTGTCAGAAAGTAAGAGTTACATCCAAGACGCAGATGAAGTCGACGTGGCGAGATATGGGCTATAATCTAATTACGGATTACCCTTATATCTGATAGTCCGGTTGGCCTGATGGTTACTAAAGCCTTCCAGGGGAGGGTTGCGGGAGGAATTTCCGTGCCTCCAGATGTAATCGTAATCCGTAGTCTTGTTTAATTTTTACTCGTGTCTGGCGTATTATTGAAGTTGCGGTTTGTAAATTTGAACCTGAGCAGGCTTGCGTTAGTTTTTAATGAAAGCGTTGAAGCAGGTCCGATTACTAACTAGACCTCCGTAGTAATGATAACTACTACCACTGAATACCATAACTAGGTACTAGATAACGAAGCACGAAGCTTAAGGCGCAGTGCTTAGCACGGCAGACCGCCTTTCGAAAAGTTTTTGGTTCGATTCCCAACAAAGCGAAGATTTAAGATGGAACATGTACCAGTTTTTAAGTTAAACCTATAACAATACAACTGCAAAAACGCGTCTAATTTACGTGATGCCAACACACAACCAGGCAGACAAAATTTCTTAAAATAATTATGCTTTTGAATGAATACCTACCCTTCATACATTTTGTTTCTCAAATATCTGTTATATAATAATTCGGCATTTCAACTAGGTGGCAGTTATAATAATTGTTTTCTTTTACTTATCTTGTTTTTCCTATTTTAATTAAGCTAGGTTTTATATATTTTGTTGTCTTATTGTTTTTGTTTTTTGCTCTGCTATTACACTATGGCTTAAATTAGAAATTTATTGGAAAGTATTGACCTAGTCGCTTACCTAGTGGCTTTGCCAGTTAAATGGAAAGAATATAATATTTAAAATATATACATAGTTAAAGAGAAAATAAAAAATTCGGCATTTCAACTAGGTGGCAGTTATAATATTTGTTTTCTTTTACTTATCTTGTTTTTCTATTTTAATTAAGCTAGGCTTTATATATTTTGTTGTCTTATTGTTTTTGCTTTTTGCTCTGCTATTACACTATGGCTCAAATTAGAAATTTATTGGAAAGTATTGACCTAGTCGCTTACAGTGACAGTCATCTTAGTGAACCTGAATACTGTCAATCTCTTATGTTTAATACACCAAACTCACTAACTATACTCACACAAAACATTCGTAGCATTAAAGCCAATTTCGCGGGTTTTCAAACTCTTTTAACGAGGATAAAAAACACTGTTAATGTAATGGTTCTTACCGAATGTTGGCTCTCCCGAAATCTAAATATTCCTATTTTGGATGGATATCAAAGCTACACCACTTCAAACATACATAACCAAAATGACGGTGTGGTAACATACGTTCAAAGTGACATCGAAGGCTTAACTGTAGAAGAACCGGAGATTGTAGACTGTTCTTGCCTTGTACTAAAATTTGGTTGTGACTTGGTGGTGATAGCCATCTATAGGCCTCATGCATTTAGTAATCCATCAAATTTTATTCACTCTTTAAACAACTTGCTACATAATTTACGCTCTTATAAAAATATATTTCTAACCGGTGACATTAATATTGATGTATCAGTGACTAGCTCTGACCTATACTACCCTGATTACATAGATCTTACCTCCTTTCATGGATTGCAACCCGGTCATACTTTCCCCACCCACGGTGCCACCTGTTTAGATCATCTTTTTCTCAAGTCTATTTATCCAACCAAAATCATAGTATTACAAACAACATTAACTGACCATTTTGCAGTATTGACTTGCGTAAACCTCAAATTACCTTCACTGAATGTGAATACCACGTTCACAAAGCAAGATTATGATAGGCTCACCCATGACCTAAATAAAATTGATTTCCAACCAGTCTACAACACTCAAGATGCGAACTTAGCAGCCTTACATTTGATTCAGCTTATCCAGAAAGCTATTAGAGACAACACGAGTATTATTACTTTACCTCGAAGACGAAGACCAATAAAGCCTTGGATCACCCAAGGTTTACTAAGGTGCATGCGTCATCGAGACCGCCTTTACATGAAAGTTAAAAAGGACCCCAACAACGAAGTTCTTATACTATCCTATAAAAGATATCGTAATTTTTGTACTAATATTCTGAGAAAAGCTAAACTAGACTATGAAAAAGAAGAATTTAAGAAGGCTGGTAAAAATTCGAAACGGATCTGGAATGTTATTCGTGAGATTACTAATAATAATAAATGTAAGTCATCTCCCACCCAATTGTTAAACGCTGCCACTAATCCTACTGAGTCATTAGAACAAATTAACTCCTATTTTTCAAGCGTTGGTGAAATTATTACCCAGAACATTATACCCCATGAATCCCAAATGGACCCATGTATGCCTAGCTGTTCTAAAAACTCTTTTGTGCTCCTCCCAACGGATGAGGCCGAAGTAATGTCCCTAATAGATTCTCTGCGCAATGATAGTGCTACGGGATGGGATGGAATTTCGTCCAGTTTTCTCAAGAATTATAAAAACCTTATTGTCACTCCTCTCACTTACGTTTGTAATTTGTCCTTACAATCTTCGGTTTTCCCAGAGCCCTTTAAAAGAGCTGTAGTCCACCCTATACATAAATCTGGTGACAGAAACCGAATCAACAAGTACCGTCCCATCTCTATCCTTACAGCATTTTCAAAGGTACTAGAGCGCATATTGAACGTAAGACTTGTAATGTTCCTGGAAACCAAACACCTTTTATCGCCCAACCAATATGGCTTTAGAAAAAACTTATCAACAGCAGATGCTGTTCATACGTTAGTAAATGACGTAGTTCAAAGCCTGGAAAACGGCGTCAAATGCCTTGCTATATTCTTAGACCTAGCAAAGGCATTTGACACGGTTTCGGTCCCAATCCTACTAAATAAACTAGAGGCACTAGGTGTCCGAGGTAATCAACTCTCCCTGTTTCAATCGTATCTCTCGGACAGAAGTCAGTGTGTTAAAATAGGTTCCTACACGAGCTCCTTTAGAAGTATTAGATATGGCGTTCCACAGGGTAGCATTTTAGGCCCAAGTCTATTTCTAGTTTACATGAATGATCTTTGCAATCTTAGCTTGGATTCTGGTAGCATTTACTCTTACGCTGATGACACCGCACTTATTTTTTCTTCTAAGGACTGGTCTTCTACCTTTGGATTAGCGCAAAAAGGGTTTGACATAGTTTGTAACTGGCTGCATTCAAATAGATTAACTTTAAATATTGACAAAACGAAACTTATGACGTTTGCGATTCGTAACTCCTCACTTCCTCCAGATACTCCAAATTTTAAAATTATCGCAAAGAATTATAGTGACGTCATAAACCATACATTGGAACGTACCGACTCTTTACGTTACCTAGGTGTATTTTTGGACAAGAACCTCAATTTCCGTTGTCACATTAACTCAACATCAGTTAGGATTCGTAAACTCCTTTATATTTTTTCGCAACTGCGTTCCTCCGCAAGCGCAGATATAATGACAATGACCTACAAAGCATTATGCGAATCCATACTATCATATTGTATCACCTCATGGGGTGGTGCAGCAAAATCATTTCTAATACAACTTGAACGATCTCAGAGAGCCATCTTGAAAGTCAGTTTACATAAACCATTTCGATTTCCGACAAATGATCTGTTTAGTATAGCTAAAGTTTTAACTGTGCGTCAACTATTTATTCTCAATACGATACTAAAACAGCATCGACTCACCCCTTATTACCATCAATCAATCCGTCGTAGTCACCCTGTGGCTTCTTATGCATCAATACGTAAGTCTTTTACCCACCGTTTTTTCATTTATATGGGTCCTCATCTATACAATCTGTTCCACAAAAAGTTAAACCTATACCCTCTAATCACATATAAATGTAAAGAATTAATAACAGACTTCCTTCTCGAGACCGATTATGACACCACAGAGTCTTTCCTTAAAATAGCAATATAACCACATATCATATTTATATACACACCCATGCTCATCCTCTAACACACCCACTTACACAAACATGCACGAATACTTATTTATTACACACACTACTTTGAGACCAAGGTCACATACTATTTAATTTCTGATCTGAAGTAACTAAATAAATATTTGTTTTCTTTACATATTTTACTTTTTATCTGCTAGTGCTTAGTGCTAAATTTACTAGTTTAATTGTTATATCTTCTCACATACATAATAGCAATATCATTTTTGTACGTCTAAAGCTTGAACTATTGTTACGGTGGGCCTGGTTTCCTGTGACACAGGTGACATACCTAATATAGGGACCAGCATCCACAAATACTTTAGTTTTACCTAAGCAAATGAATGTATATTGTCATAATGTTTTGTATTTGTGGTTGAAATAAACGATTTTTATTATTATTATTATTATTATTATATGTACAGTGTTGCAGGCATAAACCAGTTGCATTTTAATCATTATGTAGATTATTATGAACGGCTGTGCTTGCCATGCTCTTGTGACTCAGTTTACAACAGTCAGTTTAATTTAACGCCAACTGGGAAATTATTTGACCTTACTTTGTAGCTTAAATATATAAGACGTAACATAACTTTAAAGAAAAATACAGAGCTTTAAAGAAACAAAGGAAGAAAAATATTTAGACTACTCGTGGAGTAGGTACGTACTGGAACTTGGAATACTGTTTATTTGGTGACTTCCACAGCGTTCTAAATAAATAAAGAGGGAAAGGAACAAATATCCTTAACAATATATTTTATCAAAAGTAATTGGTATGCTGCAGGGCGGACCACGCTCCGGTACGGTGCCGCGGAGAAGGGAACGGTACTCACTCTTTTAAGACAAAGTTTAAATAAATAAACTTTGTTTTATAACTTAAGTTCAGACTTGAAACTCTTAGCTAAGGTATTAACAATAACTTACTGGACTATCACAAACATCAATTAACAGGAAACACTAACAGTGCAAACACTTTGCCAGTAGTGTAAGGACTGGTGTAAGGACTTTGGTTTGTCAGTAAGTGTGAGGACTGGGGCAAACCCCAGCCCTTACACGAACCAACCAATGTACGAACAACATCTACTGACTGGACCAACCATTCTAGTTCCTATTTCAGTTTTCTTCGTCTTGGTCACAATTGTCATGGGCGGCATCAGAAAGGTGTTCAGTATGCTACAATTGCTACCTAAATTCCTTACAAAACTCTCAGCCAGATGTATTCCTACGGTATTGTGTGTGATGGTCGTTGCTACGTCATGTACCTATGCATCTTAGCACGCATTAAAAGATTTTCATTGGAGATTTCAGAACGAAGCCTTTCGTTCATTATTGTTCATGCCACGATGTATACCTACATATGGTGTGTACACAATTAAGCCTTGGCCCCAACGTGTGTGAACGGGGGTGGATTATATGTAGGTATAGTGATCGTACGGCAGCACTAGTCGATCGATCGTTCGATTATCGCTCGGCGGGGGCGCGCTAATTAGTTGGTACAATACAAACATGGCGGTATCGAGGCGCGCCGAAGCCCGTTCCGACACTCATAACCCGTTACAACACGATGTCATGAAGCAGATTCAATTTTGCAAGTATTAATTAATCGGCGGTAGTCCCACAACTTATAATTAAAGAGGACGGCCCTAACAGCTGTCGGGGGACATTTTGTTCGCCGCGAGCAGACGAAATTAACAGGATTTAAGGTAACAAATTAAATTCAACACCTCGACTTGGTCACGGGAATGGAAACGTAATTCGCTTTTAAACCTTTAAATGACATTATCGAGCAGTGATACGGTTGTTCCCTATCGAAAATATGCCGTCACAAAACGGGTAGTGTTGTCAGGCCTGTAGATTTATGCAAACATTTAACTACTCGGTTTCTATTAAACGCTGGATAAATGTGGCGCGGTATGAAATATAGGCTAATTCGATCCCGCTACTTACACCACAAGCAAGCAGAAAGAATCGGTCCATCCTGCAAATCGTACTCTGATATACAAACACAGTCGCGGGAAAAGTCAGAATAGCTTGTTAGGACTTCAAAACGTGGAGATCTGATGAAACTCAATCATGCAAAACGGGACGAAAACAATGAATTTTCAATTTTCTGAGCAGAAAGTTAATAACTTGATGCAAACCAGGATATTAAACGACAGTCGTCTGACGGGCATTCGGCGTTCTTTCGTGTAATTGAATCAGTTGGCGGCGGACAGACGGACGCGCCAGGAACCGTGAGCATAATTGAGTGGCGGGAAGTTTGGCCGAGTTGAGAAGCCCGGGAATAAGAGTAGAAAACTCGGCGGCGACGCCAGCGCCACGCCGCGCCGGGCGGCGGAGATTCTGAATAATTTAATTATAATTTAATCAACTAGCTGAAAGTGAAAGACAGGTTTCTTGTGTGTTTGTGAAGCGAGCAAGTGGAAGGAAGTAAACAATTAAAAGTTTGCTTGGGCCGTGATCTAACTAATTTTAAGTTTTGACTTGCTTTGTTTGGCTTCTAGCTTCGTCGTTGATTGAAGCCAACACAACAATTTTGTACCAGGTCAACTTGGTACTGGGTGCACCAGCTTTGATGATTATTTTTATATTCAAAAGCTGATGCATGTCGCGTTTGTTCCCATTTGAATTTAAGCGAGATCTCACGAGCAGTTTTTGAGTTATCTCTCATACTTATAGTGTGTAATAAATGACTTCAACTAAGTTAAAAATGTTCATTGTTTACTTAAATATTCATTTTTTAAATTCATAATATTCATTTGAAAAAATGTCCATTAATGGCAGAGTATTCTCTCTCAGATACGGACAGACGGATAGACAGACGGCCAGAGCGATGGCGCTGTCAGAAATACGACACGCTGTTGCCGCATAAAAAATAAAGGGCTGTTTGATGTTCGGGCCACAAAACTTTATGATTATTAGATTTTCTCGTGAAAGCTTCGGAAAGTGACCGATAACTTTATTTGTAAAGCTTTCCTTCCCGTTTCCCATCTTGGTACTGGTTTGGATGAATGGATATTGTCACGACGATTTTTATTTAACACCTTTGTAATAGGTACATGTAACTTGTAGTGCTTGTAACATAAGTTATACAACAAAAGTTATGTTAGAAAAAAATGGTGAACTTGCAATTGTTTACCAAATATCGCAACCAGAGTGAGCGAGCTAAGGTTTTTTTATCTAACGCCCTATAGACGAGTGGCTGCGAGAAGTTATCACCGTTTAGCTGCAGGACGATTTCTTGCTCGTTGTCCAGTAAACATAAAAATAACAAGCAAGTAGAACCTTACGCAAGCCAATTAAGGATCGAGTTTTATACGTTAGACACCACAGCAAGTACGCACTCCGCGCCGCCCGCCCGCGGCCATGCCTCGACCACATTTTTTCCTCATTGTGGCTCGTTTCCCTCATCATTACCGTCGTAATGAGTTGCAGGCCACCGGTCTCATTACCCGTACAGAAACTGAGCCCGGTTGAATAATTATATCATGTGAACATTTCTTATTATGTTCTTTTTCATAAAGTTTTGTGTTGGTTCTATCTCCCTGCACATTGGTTTCAAAAGATTTTTTCATTGAGTTGATGTTGAATATTATTCGTGACAATTCCATTTATATAATAAATAATCATACAAATATTATGTTCACGTATCATGCAATAAGTGACTCAGCAAGATATTGTATCAGGGCAAATCCCGCCTCGTAACGGCCGTGACGCGGCGTAAGTTCCAACACCTTATCATTTTCCGCAGATGTAGACCATCAGGGAAGGGATAGCTTTTATAATAATTATTAGCTGAGCCTCAACTTTTCGCATTAGACCCTTCTCTTTATAAAATACACGGGTTAAAAGTTTAATTTACTTTTACGCTTTAACTTTTTACGAAAGCTGGGTTTTTGGGGTACCTACCTATTAAACATTAAACATTCACCATCATACTTTATATATTAGGTATACCTAATTGTTCCTTAGTTTTTACGTAACTATGGGTTTATATCAGAGAAAAATAGTAATTCAAAGGTAAATACACAACTCGTATGGAAAACGACTATTTTACAACGGTAAGTGGCCGTGTCCAATTAATTTCTCCCCTGTTAATCGCGGCCACTAGTTTGTAGTAGGCTTAACCTCATTGAGTGCATTTCAAGTTATAATAGTAGTAAATTAGTTCCATGGTGGATTTAATGATAATCACGTCTTTTCATGAACATTTGAGTCGTATCCTAATACAGGCAGGTCTCGTTCACGTCGCTAACGAGGCCTATCAATCCTGCCCCCGGAATTTCGGTTATAATAGGTATCCATCCATCCATCAGCCTTTAAATGTCCACTGTAGGACGTAGGCCTCCCCTAACCAAAAGTCAAAAACGTGTCAACTTAAATATTCAATTGAAGCAATCCACAAAAGTTGCTCGGCCGAAATTATTATCTAACGACAGTTCGCGCCGCAAGCGCGCCGTCCCAGTCGTTACAAAGTTAGCAAAAACAGCAGTACACAGGATCTGTCGGCCGCCGCTGATTAATATGACGGCCCGCGCCCGCGCCGCCATCCATCACACGTTGTCACGACGTCGACCCGCCAACCGCCGCGCCAGCCGACCTAATGGCAGTTAAATTATTCCTGCTGTGATCTTTCACCCCTTACCGCTTTGACAGCCCGCGATCAAATAGCTCCGCGACTCGAGTCCACCGAGACCGCTCGGCGTGATTGAGCGATGTCACACGCGATAAGAATTTAGACGGCGCTTCGGATGATGTTCAGTAGCCTTTCCTAGTTTCTATTTCTATCATAAGACAGCATTAATGTAACTCTGCAGGACTTATTTGATCATTCAACGACTGGCTAATTGGCTGTTGCTCAGTTAATAAAACTTAAAATCCTCGTCGATGAAAAAAATAGCCTGGAAAGTAAAGATGCAAAGTTTGAACAGTCAATTGTGTTAGTCTGTTTGCGTAACTTCAACGTTTTATGCTAGATTAGGCGAATACCGGCACGTGCTCTGCCGGCTGGCGAGTGGCTGGACAGCTGGTCATGCTCCACGTTCTCCGCCAGATAACTCTGTTTGGTGAGTTCGCAGTTCTGGTAACGAGGTAACTCGATTACTCTGACGTATTTTTCGATCCTCCGGCTGTCGGAGACGTCTTCATAATAAATGTAATGGCGCCGCATTACCAGGTGAAAGCTTCCCTTATTGAAATGCGCCCGGAAAGCTTTTCATAATAGGCAAAATTTCGGGATTCGGAAAATGGAAATTATTTTTGAAGGTATCTCAAATTTGACACTTATTAGTTTTATTTAGTCACTAGCGAACCGCCCTCGCTTCGCTTCGGGACCCGTAAGTATCAGCCGCGTAGGTCTCGCTCCCGTAGGAATTTCGGGATAAGCTCCCGATCCCGCGGGATTTTCGGAAAGACAGCCTTGTTACATTTATATTAATATGTTTGTTATGAAGCTATACCCATACTCGTCGAAGTTTTTCCCGCGTAAAATCGGATCCCGCGGGATTTCCGGGATAAAAAGTGTCCTGTGTTATTCTGGGTTATAAACTATCCGTGTACCAAATTTCATCCAAAGCCATTCATCCGTTTTTTCGTGATTGAGGACCAAACATACAAATCTTCACATTTATAATATTAGTAGGATGCCACAGAATTCGCATTGTGCGAGTATTTTTGGCGCGCGAAAATGTTTAATGAATTTTTTCACAACTTCTACAGAGCAGTTGAGTGGAGGGAGTTTTTCCCGTGTAAATCTCGATCTCGCGGGAAGTCCGGAACAAAAAGTAGCCTATATACTGCTCCATAACCTTCTCTACCTTCCACTGAAAGTCCCATAAATATCTGAACCCGCGACCTATTTCCCGAATATGAGTTTTTCCCGCGTGAATAAGGATTCCACGGAATTCCGGGATAAAATTATCCTGCATATTGCTCCAAAACTGCCTCTATCTCCCAGTGAAAGTCCTATAAAAATGAAACTCGCACCTTCGCGCATAGTAGTTTTTCCAGCGTGAATCCTGATTCCGCTGGAATTCCAGGATAATAAGTGGCCTATGTTTTGCTCCAGAACCTTCTCTATCTCTCAGTGAAAGTCTCACAAAAATCTAAGCCCGCAACAAAAATGACAAAACTTAAGTCAACTCGAATAAACACTGCACCTCTAATTGTACCAACTTTATCCCCATTTTTGCATCCTTTGCTGGCTATTTTTTAAATACTGATTTTACATTGAAAATTACTTATTTCACTGTAATAATTTTTAAACATGGGGTTAAAATCATTTTCAGTTTAGTCAGAAAGTTACCTTAAAAATTTACAAATTCCCGCATTCTTTCGTGTTTTTTTTCTTTTCCTTACAAAATATCGAAAAACTGAGAAACACGTATTCTATTAATTTAAGTGATAACCCTTTGTTGCAAATTTGAAGTAAATCGGACGACGTTATAAAAAAATTCCATACAAACTTTAGTCACCTATCCCTAGGGAACCTAAATATTATTCGAAAAAAAAAGTAGCCTATAATAGACACCAGTATATAGGTAATAACTTTACCAAGTTTCAATTAAATCCATCCAGTGGTTTAAGCGTGATGATCGGTCAGACAGACAGACAGACAGACAGACAGACAGACAATAAATAAAAAAAATATAATTTTGAGTTCTATCTCGATATGTAAGTGCCCCTTAGTCGAAATTTCAAAAAAATATTCAATGTACAGAACACGTGCTCCTACAGTTTTATTATAGTATAGATAGGCTGAATACGTGGCCAAAATACGTGGCAGAAAGATATCCACTTGTTTTTTGGAACAGAGCTCGGTTTTTTGCTATGTTGGCTTACGTTGTGTAGGTATGGCTTGTGGAAAATGTAGTTGCTAACACACGTATGGACCATTTTCACTGGATTATAATTAATCAATATTACTGTGTGTGTACCGTGTTGTCTTCACGTGCGTGCGTGCGTCATTAGAGCTGTTGCAAAGTAATAAATAGTACGATCACATTATCACGTGTTTACGCTGCTGTTGAACAAGCAAACTACTAAATTTCTGGACGGACGGCACACTGCGATGTGTAACGGTGGGCGGCCAGATGTGCTCCGTTACCAAATACGTGTGAATATGGAAGCGTGTGTGTGTTGCGTAGCAACACTAAAATTAATTTAAAATTGTCTGTGTTATGGCAACACTCTTTCTCTTCCTCCTACGTTAAAGTGGCGAATAAATGTGTCCCAGTGAAGCTCTCCAAGTTTTATTTTTTTACCACGCCCAACGCCTTACTACTACCAGCACCTACCATCCAGCTGCAGTCCTAACAGTGTGTCGATAGAAAGCTGTGGTCATCCTTGAGGTACAGGAGCCAGATCGGCGGCATGGGGCAACCAGTGGCAGAAGCTGAAAATTCACAATCTGTTACTTTATGGATAGCTTCATAACACGTTAAAAATGTGATTTCCAATAATATTTGAGTGATGGCGGAATGGTCTAAGATCCCGTGACACATTTATTACATGCATCGAGTATTTGATTAAAATCATTTTTTATGTACAATTAGGCAACAAACAATATGGTTTGCCTGGTGTGCCTATCGAAAAATGGCCGCTAGTATGTTTAATTAACAAAAAAAGACTTTCTGGGGAGATCTTACATGCATCTGTTATTTATATAAAATATACTCCAAGCTCAAGATATACACCTAGAGGTCCTAAAAAGTTAGCCATTAGGCACATGGCCGCAACCTGTTGGCAGCCAGGCATAAAGAGTTGCTATTCTGGTGAAAGTTTACACCCATCTGTTATTTGCATCATTTATAGCTCAAATTAAAACTATTTTTTCTGTACATGATAAACTAGGTGTGCCTATGCAAAAATGGCCGAAAATTAGGTGTGCCAGCAGTTAAAGTCTGTTGTAAAACTTATATTTATACAGGTTTTGGCGTAATGTATGTATGGTTTTTAAGCTGATTTAGGTAACAAACCAAATTTTGGAATTAACTTGTAGTATCATAAAAATGGGGTCTAGCTCATTATATCTTGAGCTTGGAGTATATTTTATATAAATAACAGATGCATGTAAATTCTCCCGGCAATTTTTCGATAGGCACACCAGGCAAACCATATTGTTCGTTGCCTAATTGTACATAAAAAAATGATTTTAATCAAATACTCGACGCATCCAATAAATGTGTCACGGGATCTTAGTATAGAATGATTACGACGAGGTGACTTCGCGGCGTCGCGTCGTCGTCGGGCGGGCGTCGTCGTCGGAGCCACCTGTTGGCATCGTGCCCGGCGGTCGTGACGCGCCGTGACGAGGCACAGGCATTCCAGGAACCGTAACGAATGCGGCATTCCGCCTCGGTCCTTATCAAGGTTGCCACCTTTTAAAACATTCTAAAATTCTTTCATCATCAGAACATAACAGCACCGTACGTTTACATGTGCATGAATGTACAGTATAGAATACAAAGAATTTGTTAATATCTCGAAATGCGTTAAAAGTGTACTTACCACGAATGTGTCCCAAGCGCAAGTGCTGCTATGAAACTGTTTCGATGACTTTTAAAGGTCTCACGTAGGTTTATATAATAAGAGTTTAGCGTATTATTTAAGGAGTGCTTAATTACCTACCTAATGAGTACTAATTACCAATTGTATGTAATGTGCGCGAAGCCAGCATGGAGCCCGCCCGCGCTCGCCTGACAAATTGCCAAAATGGAAACGCCGAAGCGTGAACTAACAACATTGTTTCATTAAATATGGAAAGATTATTAAATTCAGAACTTTTTAGAGTGTAACGCGCTTATGTCAAAATTATAATTAATTGATACAAAGAGTATTCCTTTTTCATTATTACCTAAATGAATTTGATTTAAGTTAAATGTGATAGGTACGCTTAACGTACGTACGCGGGCTGGCAAATTGTACAGGATATAAAAGTACACTATGATGTATATTGGTCGGATCATTACCCATTAGAAATAAAATGCGACTTAAATTTAACTAAATGTAAATATTCATGTAATTATGTTAAGAATAATAATGTGACTTGGGGGGAAAGAAATTCTCGGGAGATAGAACTGTATCGTATGCTTTGTAATAATAAATTAAATAGTATTGAATACACTCAAGAGCTAATTAATTGTAATAGTGAACATTGTAAAAATCAGGAACATAAAATAATTATTGATAAGTATTATAATAGTATTGTTAGTATATTAAAAATGGCATCAAATCAAAGTAAAATTAAGTATGTAAATAAGAAAAAGAAATATATAGTTGGGTGGAACAAATATGTAAGGTCAGCACATCAGGACGCTCGACGTGAGTTTCAAAACTGGGTTTTGTTTGGTAGGCCGAGAACTGGTGATATATACTGTAGGATGATAAAGACGAGAAATATTTTCAAGGAAAGACTAAAGTGGTGTCAAGAGAATGAGAGGCAAATAAAATTAGATATTATTGCCTCACATCACTCTAGTAAGGATTTTAGAAATTTTTGGAAAGAAACCAGTAGGTTGAGTCCTAGGTCGAGCGTACCTGTAAGCGTAAATGGGATTAGTGAGCCCGCCCAGATCGCAGAACTCTTTAAGAACCATTTTGAGGTTCGTAGTTTGCTTGGTCCACCACAGAGCACAGAACTTTACGGCGACAACTCTAATGAGTTCCAGCAGGTTGCTTTCACGGAGGGGGAGGTGAGAGCAGCTGTGAAGAGTATTAAGCGGGGTAAATCACCGGGGCATGACTCCCTGAGCATTGAACATATACAACATGCAGGTGAGCATATATTTAGTGTACTGGCATTACTCTTCACGGCTTGCTTACATCATTCTTACCTTCCCGAGGAGATGATGAAAACTGTGGTGGTGCCTATTGTAAAAAATCGAACTGGAGACGTATTTGATAAAAAGAACTACAGACCCATATCGTTGGCCACAGTCATAGCTAAAATATTGGACAGTATGCTTAGTAGTCATCTAGAGAAACACCTGAAACTACATGACGGGCAGTTTGGTTTCAGACCGGGGTTAAGTACTGAAAGTGCAGTGTTATGTCTAAAGCATACTGTCCGATATTATACTGACAGGCAGACCCCAGTCTACGCATGTTTTCTGGACCTGTCCAAGGCCTTCGATATGGTGTGCTATGATAAGCTGTGGCATAAATTGTATACAGAAACGACGGTACCCATGGAAATTATACGTCTGTTCCAACATTGGTACGGCCACCAGACCAATGTTGTCAGCTGGGCGGGGTCATTTACGGATCCCTACAGGCTTGAATGCGGCGTGAGACAGGGAGGAGTGACGTCACCTAGGCTCTTCAACCTGTACGTAAACCGGCTGATAGAGGAGTTGAGCAGTGCCGGGGTTGGGTGTTCCGTGGATGGGACTTTTATTAATAACATAAGTTATGCCGATGATATGGTACTGCTGAGCCCCTCCATTAATGCCCTAAAAAAGATGCTAGCCATATGTGAAAGGTATGCGGAGACTCATGGCCTCAAGTATAATGCGGACAAAAGCGAAATACTCATATTCAAGGCTAGGAACAGGAACTATGAGAAAATACCGCCTGTAACTATAAGGGGTACGCCGCTTAAGGTAGTGTCGGAATTTAAATACTTGGGGCACTGGGTGACCGCAACCCAGAAGGATGACTTAGACCTGGAAAGGGAACGTAGGGCGCTGGCGGTACGGAGTAACATGCTGATCCGCAGGTTTGGAAAATGTACAAGAAATGTTAAACTTACATTGTTTAGAGCATACTGCCAATCGTTCTATACAGGCAGCCTGTGGATTGCATATACAAAGAAAGCCTATAGCGTCCTACGTATACAATACAATAATGCGTTTAGGGCACTGATGGGGCTCCCACGGTATTGCAGTGCATCGGGGATGTTCGCGGCAGAGTGTATCGATGGCTTTCACGCAATAATACGCAAGCGTATAGCATCCCTGTGGCTGCGGTTGCGTGGGAGCACAAACAGTCTTTTGCGTACGGTGGCGGATCGTTTCGATGGACCGATATTTAAGCACTGGAGCACCTTGCATATCGGGCCGTCGAAATGGTTTATCAAATAAATAATTATAATATATTTTAAAATAATTGTATAAGGCATGGATGTTTATTGACTGAGGGAGTAATGAAAGAATGAAGGATGAAGGTGTGACATTTTGACATTTTAATACCGATTTTGAATATGGATTATTATTATTATAATGAATTTAATTTACCTATTAGATATATATACATAGAATTATGAATTTAATTTAATTTAATTTAATTGTAACTGTATGTACCTACTAACATTAGGTGTAAGGCAGACTGTAACAGCTAACAATACTATGGAGAAATCCGAAATAAAATGATTATTATTATTATTATTATTAAGTATTCCGCGTAAAATTGTTATTAATATGATACTTTCCTCTTACCATAACAGTAGAAGTTAAAAAGCTTTATGCGATTAAGCCGCGTGTAGGGCCCTCGCTAATTAACTAGAGCGCCGAAAGAAAATTGTATCATAAAAGAAACAACCATAGAGATATTACACTAGAGGGCAGAAGCCAGGCTTCAGAGCGTAACTCGGATAAAAAGAGACGAAATCTTTAGTAATCACCTTTCTCTTTCTGCCGAGGCTCCAGAGCGTCCCTAGGATAAAAAGAGACGAAATCTTTAGTAATCACCTTTCTCTTTCTGGCTTCTCGGGATCGGAGAGAGATAGGTAATTATCGTTATCGTTGTTCCTCTTTCTAACCGGGGGCGATTGCAATGTATGGGCAGCCGTATGGCTCACCCACTCTAGTGTAATATCTCTATGGAAACAACCGGGCGGTGTGGTGCACGGCGCGGCGGGGCGATGGGCCCGCGCGGGTCAATTACACGTCACGATTGATGTAACGACGGCCCTCGTTTAACTGAACGGTTAACTGCGCCCTGTTATCGTGTTAACGACGCAAACGATATTTAACTTGCTTTTATTTACGACAGTGAATTCTGTAGCAAAATTTTCAGCAGTATAAACAAAAATTAAATGAATGAATTTACTTACTACTCGAGTAGACAACTATCCTAATCCAGCTATCCTTGCCAGTGAAGCGCACAGCATTACACAAAACAGTTACATCGTTACGAGCACGTAGAATAGTTTGCAGTGGCTTAGCCAGCGATGCGAGGGGTTCCGGATACGATTCCCGGCTGGGGAAGTTATTTATATGACATGTCAATGTTTACTCTTGGGTCATGAGGGTTAGTGATGTGCTACTTGAGTTGTACGCGCCGCCAGCGGCATATGGAGTCCTTGAGAGGTAGTACCTATGAGTCTTGTAAGCGTTGTTAATTCTCATAATCAATCTTATTTTAATGACAACCAGCGACATAAACTCGGCAGTAAACCTTTTATAAACAAAGTCATGAAGGTTTAGCAATGGAAAAGTACTTAACAATATAATACAGCTCACTTCGTAACTATTGAAACAGGTCTATTCAGAGTTAAGTAACTCCGCTCTCGGCCGGAGTCAAACCGTAATCTAAAATATCGGTAAAGTATTCGCGATCCCTCAATACGGCCACAAAGGGGCGTGTGAGCCGATACAATACATACACAAAGACTCCGCTCGGAGACCCACTCGCCTTTCATTCTCTGCCGATGATATTTGGTCTTTTTGTTACCAACTTCCCATTATTGAAACGAAATCCTTGTAAGTATTCCTTTTTCATTAGAGAAGTATTTTAAAGTCCTAAATTAGATCCCTGAATCACAAGGAACAACGACAATAGTCTCTCTGAAATTATAACATCTGAATGCGATTAGTCATCTGTTCCATAATGTAAATATTGTTGTTATATACCTAAAAAGTAATAGTTACATGATATTAATCTCAAGTCATTTATAACTATACCTTCTTCTTTTGAGTGAATGTCGGTTATTACCTTTAGTTTGTTCAATAGTAAATCCTACTATCCTACTTCCTATCCTACTAATATTATAATCCTACTAATGTTATAAATGCGAAAGTTTGTAAGGATGTATGTGTGTGTATTTGTTGCTCTTTCACGCAAAAACTACTGAACGGATTTTCATGAAACTGCAGTAATACCTATAGCTTAGACATCGGAATAACATAATTTGTTAAAATTTATAGAGATTTTTGAAGAGACTGGTTTCCCGAAGCGAAGCGAGGGCGGATTTACTAGTTTTGTCTAAAAATCGAGCCTTGAAGAGAATCCTATCTGTAGACTGTTGCTCCATTGCCTCAGTAGATAAGAGTAATTATAACGCAACCGTAAATCGTCCAAAGATAAAATTAGGGTAAGTCCAAGATAAACAACCCGGCATCGCCATTTCATTACCGCTGAAGGCTGTTCGCAGAAATAATGTTTCACAATCGACTAAGTGACTCGGTCCGTAATCCGGTGTAAGCTGTGTAAGCGTGATAATCCTCAACAGAAATTGCTCACTTTGCTGCGGCTCAGTTGATTTTTTCTTGCGGGAAATATATCATTCAAAGTCGGCAGTCTGTCTGTGTCATCATAGAATAAATGTTCATTTTGCGCATTCTTTTTACAACCTCCTCTTTAATGAATGTACAGAATTTGTTTTTTGTCGAAGAATGTATCTCACTGAAGATTTACAATTATATTTTCTAGATATACAAGCAAACTGAAATGAGACGTCTAAACTTTTTGGTTTACAAAAGGTCTCATTTCAAAGTGCAGGTTGCTTTTTAGCAGTTAGTTAAACTTTATTCATATTTTGTCACACCTAAATTTTAATCTCAAGTTACTATTAAAATAAAACATAAATATCAAGAAATATGTAGCATAAAATATTTTTACATATTGTGCATAGTACACGTAAGGCATGAAGGTTACAACAAAATATTAGTAGCAGTAGGTACACGTAAATAGCTTGAAGCATTAAAAATCCATTGCTTTGGTTTAATCCAACTAATTGAATGAACTAAACGTACCCTATTACTTCTCTGTTATTGCTGTTCTAAAATTAAAGTCGTCTAAAACAATAAAGTTAGGAAACAACACGGTCACCGAATAACAGCCGAGACAAAGTGAGCAAAAAGTTGTAAAAGTGGGGCAAACAGCATCACCGTAGTTTGTCTTTGCCCTTGTTTTTCCTGCTCGGTGGCTACATAAGGGCTTTGTAAATTAATTGGTGCGATCTAGCTCTGCGGGGAGCCATCGCGCTCCGACTGAGCTACGAGCGCCGGGCCTCGTGTCGACCGCTGCCTTATACTGATCGTACCTAGTAACCTATCCGCTTTGCCTCGGGGAATCTATACCTTAGTGCTACTTGGAAAAATGTTGTGTCCAGTCTGTTTTATAAGTACTTTTACCGATTTGAATAAAATAAAGATAAAACTATCGTGAAAACTAATTTTACTGAAAGCCGCGTTTAAATTAAATGAAATGCACCCATAAACAAATTCACAAACCAATAAAAATTTAGTAGGTAACGTATTATAACTTAATATATTTTTTATTGTGTATAAATCGCAGTATGTTTCAAATAAACATCGTTCTCGCCCGGTCTACGTTAGATTCACGAGTTTCATTACGTTTTGTGAGAAGTTTAGTGTGTTTAGGCGTTCGAGTGTACTATAAATACTTCAGTTAACGCTCCGTACGGCGGCACTCCATCGACTCCATATAAATTCTAAAAACACAACTAACTACACTGATCAATATCGAGTACGTTCGTTGAGTCCAAATCGACCTTGTTTACTTTTAGTGTATATTGTAGGGAAATCGAAGTAGAAGCCACAAAGCTCTTTGAATTATAGTTTAAACCAACCGTTCCTGATGCATGCCAGTTGGTATTTTCCGGAGGAGGTACCTGATTAGTTAAGTCGTTAAATGTGAAATAAAGATTCCAATGATAATTTTTTGCTACGAAATACACGATTTAAACTTATGCCATGGCGAACATTAAATTAAGTGGGACTGTAGTCAAACATTAACTTAGAAATAAATTGTATACTTTAAAAACTGGCCAAGTGCGAGTAGGACTCGGGCACGAAGGGTTCCGTATCATTATGTATAAAAACGCCAAAAAATCTGGTTTGATGTATGAAAGACTCACTAAAAAGGAAATATTTAATTGTTTTATTGTAGCCACATATTAGCCACAACGCCATCTCTAAGCCGTAAGGTAACTAAACTATCTAAACACTTAAATACACATAAACACTCAAATATTTATTTTATTCTGTTTTTTAGTATTTGTTGTTGTAGCGGCAACAGAAATACATAATCTGTGAAAATTTCATCTGAGTAACTATTACGGTTCATCAGATATAGCCTGGTGACAGACGGACGGACGGACGGACGGACAGCGAAGTCTCAGTAATAGGTTTTACCCTTTGGGTACGGAACCCTAAAAACATATTATATCAAACCAATAACACAGAGTACCAATGAGATGTTGTTACCGGTGGCAGTTACGATTAAGGAAGACAAACGAACGAGGCGGCATGTCGCCGGCCTTCAGCCCTTCAGGTCATTATTGTATCAAGAGCTCTGGTGTCAGCCGGCACTCGGCAGTTTCTCATACCATAATCCATGTAATAAGGTTCACATGTCGTTATAAAACATAACATAAAAAAATTGCAATTTGCAAAATATATTTCAAAAGTCGTAGGACATATGAACTATACGTTCTAAAAGTCAGTGGTAAACATTGAGATATTATGTACTAAAGTACTAGAGAAGACACCGCAAAGAAATTTTATTCGCCAGTCAGTTGCGGTGAATGCACCTCAACTCTCTCATTCGCTTGCCAGCTCGCATGCGCGTAAAACGTCTGAGACCTGTCAGTGAATCTTTAAAACTAGCGTGAACAATGCCCAATTGTGTATTACGTAATTGCCGCAATAACTCCAGGAACTCAAATAAATGCACAGGAGTAACTTTTCATCGGTTAGTAACCATATTTCACTATTTTCAAATAAATACGAAAAATTATTTAACGTCTGCCATATTGTGTCCTTCTCATAGACTAACAACGTCCAGTAGTGATAGTAGGTACAATTTGTTGACATCACATTAAACACAATATTATCAGTTTTACACGCTGACATTCATGTCTCTGTAATGTTTTAATTCTTAAAAGACTATACTTTGTCCGCGGTTCCGTCTGCCTAGCATAATCATAATCTATATTGCGTCATGCTTTATATAAGGTGCTACAAATATAAAAATTAAAGCAGCATCAGCATTTTTCTTGTTTTTTTATAATTAAAACATTTGTTTTTGTTTATTTATTAAAAATTTATAAAAATAAATTTTGTTTTAATTAATTCTTGTATCCCCTCTTGTAAGTGAGCCCTTTTTCAATTCGTTATTATTATTATTGGTTATTATTGTGTATCTCCAAAATTAGTTTGACGGGTCCTAAATAATTATTGTTATTGCAAAAAATGATTTTTTTTGTATACGAATAGACGGTCTATACTAATGTTTATCCATGCATTTAGTAAAAAGTGGTTATTTCAATGTTACAAACAGACACCCCAAATTTTAATTAGTTACTTGTTAAAACTTTTTGTAAAATAAAGAAATTTATTGATGTTTGTACTTAATAAATGTAGAACGTGTACACTTTACAGTAGAACTGAGTTTTGGGGGATAAAATATTCACAATAATACTTAATTTAAATTTTTTGTTTCATTCAAGCTGATGAACCAGATAGGTAAAAAACATGTAAAAACCCCACACTGACCGTTCTGTGTCATAAATGTCATAATCTATATTCCGTCGTCATAGTGACCGAGTAATGAATGAAACGACCTACAGTCCTACAAGCATCTTTTGGCGCGTGCGTGACAGAGACAGCGTCATACAGGTAAGGTAAACTGTAAGGCGCTGTCTTTGTCACCCACGCGCCAAAAGATGCTTGTAGGACTATTATGTATCTTATTAAGCGTATTAAGCGCTGCGGTTTAAAATGATAGATTAGACAGAATGTTTTTTTGTAGCGCTGCAGCGACGGATAGCTTTATACCGAGAAAAGGAACATGACTTTTGTTTGACGTAGCTTCTCTAGTTTACATAGTAACTCAATGGTGGTAAATACTTCAGCTGTGAAGAATATAACTTTGCGTGTCGTGCACAAAGGTGCGAATAGTTGTACTGTCAACAAGCTATGGGATACAATCAGCCATCTGTCAACGTCAGTAAGTTAAATATGGCCGCCACCCAACAGGTGGTCCCGCCCCGCGCCCCGCGCGCCGCCCGCGCCGCGCGCCGCTAATGAATGGTCGATCGCGATTCCTACAGTTATGGCCTGCCATTAGCACATAGTACGCCAATCACCCGGAGTGCACTGACTTTATGACGATCGATGACAACGAAACAATACTGTTACAGCGTTTTTCTGTTTGTAGTCCGAGCCTTGATTTGCCTATATTTAAGAAACATATTTAAGTTCAGAATTCATACTTCACATTATTATTCACTTGGAAACAGCATCCACAACATTGAAATATGTGCTCAGGAGTCTCTTTCACAGTTCCTTCTCCTGCTTAATATGTATGCCAACTATCTGAAACGATGGAATTATGTGCGATGATAAATAATTAAAGGAAAAATCATTTGAATTGAAAGAATGACGGGAAGGTTTTGGTTAAGTTTGGTTTTTGGGCTAGAACACTCTTCCTCGCTAGACATTTGTTAGTTACAAGTAAAACGAAATAACCTTAGACAAAGCATCGGACCAAGGAGTATATCAAAAAATTAATTACCCGGAAAGTAGCATGTTGCAACACGCTCACATAAATTACCATTAACTAAATAGTTACAGTAAATTACAGCGTGAAACATGTTCTTTTGATCATTTTCAATTACAATAAAGTTAAGGTTGCCGGCTGGAGGCTGGAGCGTGTGGAACATAAATAATGAGCTGAATGAAGAATAAATGTCGAGCTCACGATAGCTCTTGGAATTGTTGTGTTTGTATACGCAGGTTTGTATATGCAGGTATAGGAAATATAATTATTATATTCGCAATCTTGTTAGTCCACGATACTAGAATCGAATTTACTACAATGCAATCAATCCCCAATAAATAATTTCATACGTAATACACAAGGTCTATTATTGACCTTTTTATGTTTTTCAAACAATTTACAATTTTCCTCTCGCTTCCTTGCAGTGTGCTTCTGTATGACAGTTTGAGTTCTTCTGTTACAAATACGGTGGAATTATGTGAATAAACTTATCATCGATCCCAAATTAATCTAACGAGAGAACTGTCGAAGCTTTACGCAAGATTCCTACTGTTAAGATTTGTTGGATATAACGCATTTCAACCACATTATTAGGTATCATGTCGGCAGATCAGGGTGTCGTAGACCGTTGTTTGATGTCGGTCTGTAGTCCGGCTAGCAAGCCACCCCCTCTTGCTTTGTCTCGGCCGTCATACGAATTTGTGTTCCGTTGTCTTCAGTGACAACATTTTATTTCTTTCCCCTCCCTTTTTATTGGACATCAGTGTTGCCGTTGTTGTTACTGATGTCCATGGGCCACGGTGGCCGCTAACCATCAGGCGATCCCATGCACAGGAAAATAAGTAAAGCATGAAGTTGGTTTGAAATTTTTGCACGAGAAGTTTTTGTGTTACTGTCAAAATATGTTCATAACGTTGCTACAAATTTTTCTGATGATAACCTCAGAGGAAACCTTAATAAAACCTAGCGAGTTGTTCGCCCTCAAATAGTTCCACAAACGCCGACTAGAGCATTCTGATGCGACGTAAAGGTCGATTTACATCAAACGAACACAGAGCTAGAGCTAGAACAAGAGCATTCTTTCGTGATATTTTAGTGTAAACGAAAACTCGTATTCAGCGTTTACATCAAACGAACAAAGAGCTAGAGCTAGAATAAGAGCATTCTTTCATAATCTTTAGGTCGATTTACATCAAACGAACACAGAGCTAGAGCTAGAACAAAAGCATTCTTTCGTGATATTTTAGTGTAAACGAAAACTCGTATTCAGCGTTTACATCAAACGAACAAAGAGCTAGAGCTAGAATAAGAGCATTCTTTCATAATCTTTAGGTCGATTTACATCAAACGAACACAGAGCTAGAGCTAGAACAAGAGCATTCTTTCGTGATATTTTAGTGTAAACGAAAACTCGTATTCAGCGTTTACATCAAACGAACAAAGAGCTAGAGCTAGAATAAGAGCATTCTTTCATAATCTTTAGGTCGATTTACATCAAACGAACACAGAGCTAGAGCTAGAACAAGAGCATTCTTTCGTGATATTTTAGTGTAAACGAAAACTCGTATTCAGCGTTTACATCAAACGAACAAAGAGCTAGAGCTAGAATAAGAGCATTCTTTCATAATCTTTAGGTCGATTTACATCAAACGAACACAGAGCTAGAGCTAGAACAAGAGCATTCTTTCGTGATATTTTAGTGTAAACGAAAACTCGTATTCAGCGTTTACATCAAACGAACAAAGAGCTAGAGCTAGAATAAGAGCATTCTTTCATAATCTTTTACTACGAAAGCTAGATCATCTGAACGAATGTTCTTTGCTCATTCGTGTCAATTCTGTGGTTGGTATTGGTAGCGCTTCGCTATGTCTGACTCTGACAGCGATATCATAATTGCAAGTGCTACATTTATTATTTTGTCGCAAAAACTCAAAAATAAAAGAAGGAAGAGACGTTGGTGGGTTACAAATTTAATGCAACGAAGGACACTGGATAATGTAGGTGAAACAATGACGGATATGCAAAAACAAGAAGAAAGTGGTCAATTCCAAAACTTTTGTAGAATGGCGCCAGAGGATTTTGATCATTTACTATCTCTGATCAGCGACAAAATTCGGAAATCAAGTACGAATTTTAGAGACTCGATTCCTGCATATGACAGACTAGCAATGATTTTGAGATTTTCTTGAGACCAATCCATAATTTAATCGATAAGATATGTATTTCAGAACCAAACAATCGCTAGAACACAAGAACGCTTTGAAGAAACCGCTCAGGGGCGCGAGCACGTCCGAACACGCAAGAACGCTCTAAGCAACTGTTCGCGCGCTCTAGCGCCGTTTACATCGAGCGCGCGAGCATTCTTAGAATATTCCTAGAATCTTTGCGACCACACTAAGAACAACGAAAGAATGCTCTACGCCTGTTTACACTAAAAGAATTTGATATAGTGGGGATAGAATGAGCATTCGCTCGTCTGATGTAAATCGACCTTAAGACGAGCGCGAGCTTATGAACCGACTGGCTTTGAGCGGGTTCAAATTCAAATCTCATTTTACTTTATCAGCTATCTCATGCTGTTACTATATTAGCCTGCCGTTGGATGTGAAATATAAAAGCTGTGTACGTAGCGGCTTGTACTGACAGCACGTTAATTACATTGTAATTGTACTGTCAACGCATATGATAAACACTAGTTATCTTCACTTCCTTTTACATACACCCAGTGGATTGCAAACGAACGAACACTTCGTTCTCAGACCACTAACGAAAAAAATTGTGTCGTTTAAGCTGCTTAGGTAAATGACCGGACAGCGATGTACAGTCAAGCACATAAATAAGCTGTGTGTGTACCATAGGTTTAGGGCGCATTTTCATTGTTCGTTAGGGCCCGCGTTCGGGGTACGGGAGATTTCTGTAAAGCATGCCGTAGGGCCCGAATGCGGTAACCGTTTTCATAAGTCGATGGAACTCGGATGCGGGGTACGGGAGATTTCTGTAAAGCATGCCGTAGGGCCCGACTGCGGTAACCGTTTTCATAAGTCGATGGAACTCGCATGCGGGGTACGGGAGATTTCTGTTATGTCGATGCATGCGGGATGTTTGAATTTCCTCACCGAGACAGTAGTTTTGAAGTTGTGGAGTTGAATAGACGTGCCTGCTATGGAACAGCAATTAATGGAACAGCAATTTTAGCTATTTCCGACATACTTAAGAAGAAATTATTAGCTTCACTGAAGAAAAAGAAATCTGGCATCTCGATTTTTATATAAATTACTGGTCACATTCCACAAACATGGGTAGTCTCGGTATGTTTGTACCAATTTAAGCATTTGTCCTTCAGTAAAACGATCAGCCATATTGCTCTCGCGCAACGTTATTTCGCATCGAATAATAATCGTAAACTAAACCCCCGCAGCACGCACTATGCTTGCTTTACACCAACCGACGAATTTCATTGGTTGTTGAGCCCGCATGCGGGGAGTCCCCGCATGCTGTATATCGACTACATATTGACGACGCACTTTCACTAGTTGTTATACCGTATTCGGGGACTCCCCGCATGCTGTTTATCGACCGAGTTATCGACCAATGAAAATGAGCCCTTATATACAAGCGTGTACGGTTATTTGAAGGTAACTTCTTTGTTGTCATAAACTCCGCTACAATGTGGAGCGAGCGAGGCCAGTGCACTTAATAATGCAATATCCACTTCGTAGCGGCGCCGGCGTAGCACTCCGTAGACAGCTGTGTGCCTTTCGTAGCACCTCGAAAATTGAAAAGTTCTTGTTTTGTAGCGGATTTTATCAATAAAATCCATTCAATGAATGCTTCGACGAAGAACTTTTTAAACATGGTTTTATCCCTTATAACTTTGGGCTTTTTCTTTAAAAAATATGTAATAAAATAGCAAAAAAAGTCATTCATTAATCTCTGTCAAGCCATTAATCTCTGTTATTGTGTGAAAAGATTTCATTAAACTTATTATATTTGTAAACAACTTTGTAACGTCTCACTTTTCTTCATAAACAATATACTAGTAGGTCACTTGCGAAACTTCGCGTTCATAAATTCAACTGACTTTTTTATTGTTACATTTTCTCTCATATCGTACCAGAATCACGGGGACAAATAGATTTGTTTTTTCAGAGAAATAATCTAGAACAATTGCTTTGATTTCTCTGAACTGTGAAGCGTGACGCTGTCTTGTTGGAATCATGTATGCAAATTAGAAGAAGATATTCCGTCAATGAGGGCAGGAAATATCGATCACAGACTCTTTGTGTAGACTATTTTTCTTTTGTCGCGATTTTTCTAGCGCTTGATAACCTGCAATTTAGATGTACAAAATGGCTGATATTTCAAAAGTGGGATGTCTTTAGGCGACCAATATCGGCAATTTTAGTACCTAATCGCTTTATAGCGATAATGCCGCGTATTATTTTATGCTTGAATTGTTCGAAAAATTTAAACCTTTTTTCGTTAAAATGTTCTCGATATTTTTGTATGTAAATTGTTATCATTTGACTTGAGTGATGTGTTGAGTGTGTGTGTTGCATAGGTTGAATTTGAAGAGTGAAGAGTTGAGATCTTTTTATTCGTAAATAAATCTCGAATCTATGACACCGTAATTTGAAGCATGGTGTATTAAAATTAATATTGGAAGATGAACAAAATTGGAGCAAAATATGTACGTTCAAATACATAAAACTCGGCATTATGACTAAATAATTCCCACAAACGATGAAGCTACTGCGATGCCGCACCGCTCTCCGCTCGATAGTTGTAAAAACAGAGTTTAGATCCCTGGTCGTCAGACGTGTCCCGGGGCTAGTGTTTGTACGGCCCACGCAACAAACAAAGTAATTTCAATACTATAGGTATTTATTTAGAGTAATAATTTCATATTTGTAGCGGCGGGACCCTATAAAGGCATAAAAGGTCTTTGTACGGCCTTCGGCGAGACGAATGTGACGACCACTGATTTAAATCCTAATTCTGGCACCGGACATCCCATACCATAATGTTGATAAACGCTGTATAATATTGGTAAATATCTCAAGTGTACCTATTTAATAAACTACTTCTTAATTTTAACGTTAACATTGATAGTTCAAAATAAAATTCTTATTTTTTATCGTCCGGTTCTTAGTTTTCTGCAAATGTACTAAAGAAGTTTATTTTACGAAAGACAACAATCCCACCTGGGGAACGATGGTAAATAGCGATGAAGTCCAAGATTTTGAACGCACTAACTTATAAAAAGCCTCACTATGAATCACTCACTCTCAGTGTGAAGTCGGATTTAATTAAAATGTAGTGGGTCAGTGATAGCGAACTAATTAAACAGGGGCTTGCCGGCACTCACCGCCGCCGCGCCGCCCGCGCCGCCCGCGCCGTCCCTTCACTTCAATCCTGAAACAACAGACGAATAATTAATATTATTTGATCTTAACGTCAAAACCCGCGCCCCACGCTGCCTCATTTAATATGATCTGACGGGTCAATCGGTTCTCCAGACATTTTCTTTCTTTGTGATTCCTTCTATTAATAAGTCGTAGCAGTAAAATAGTAATACCCAGTTCGTCTGGTAAACTGTGGTAGTTTGTCAGGTACATGAAAAAACATTTAATAAATTAAAAATAATTTAATCACATAGCTATTTTAAATTAACGTCTATATTTATCTTCTCTTGAGCTATTTTTCCAAACGCGACTGCAAAAGCAATTTACCGTTTCGCTTTGTGTTTTGTATTTAAATTATCTGCCTCATTACACACATCGCTCAGTGGAGCAGCGAGCTGAGAAAGCTTCAGTTTAACAGCCTAAAAGATTTAATCAAGTGTAAAGTAAATTGTTTTACACAGAAATGATAATGTGATAGTTGATATATTCTGTTAGTGAAGTTCCGACGGCTCCCGTCCCGCGGGCCGGGGTGTGAATAAATAAATCGCGAGTGTTCGCCCCGCGAGACCTTACAGTGCTAGCACGACCCGCCCGGGTAGGCTGTAGGCGGTATGTTTACATAATACCTAGTACTTTATCGCTGAATACGCGCGCTACAATTGAATACTACATTCAACATTATTTAATCATTTAGGTATTTTCGTGTAACAATGTCATATTATAGTATTTGAAGTCGTGTGTGGATATTATTTAAACCTTACATAGTTTGTAGAATAAGAAGCTCAACAAAATTGTTTATATGGAATGCTATACCTATGATATTTTTTAATTTTTAGTTTAAAAAGTTTATAACTATTTTTTTTTTAAAAGCCAGTAAACATTTTCTCTTTCCTCGTTTTTGTCACAAAGCAGTGCTATTAAAGTATCTATACGTGTTAAATAAATGATATTTGAAAGTGGAAAGAGATATTTTACATAACCTAAAGGTCGGTCCGCACTTGAAATACGGACCGAATGTGATCTCTATCGAGTGTTGCGTTCTGTAACATTTCTCCGGAAAGTTGCATCGGTTTGCATTGTAACAAATGTCTTCCATACACCGCTCACCTACACGGATACAGGCCTTTAATTCGCAAGAAGTGTATATTTATTGGAGCGAATTTCCTTGTCGCATGGTACGGATGATGGATGATTTTATTTGTCGATAAACAGTAGCATATAAATATCACAGAACGTATTTTTTATAAATATTTTCGTCATATTTGTACAAGTTTAGAACCATTAGTTAGTTTTAACAGCTGCCAAATAAATTCACCAATCGAATTTAAATTTTAAACTACATATCGGATTGAATGATGAATGATGAATATTTAATAAATTACCCGCAATTCAATTGATGCATGAAAATTTGATTTTACGTTTCTCTCAGCTATAACTTGCAAATCAGACCAAATAAATTGAGTCATGTAGGTATAATATGGCTGCAGCCCATTAATGACCAACTAACAAGCACGGGTCTCTCCCCGCCATTGAGGGGGCGTAGAGCATACTCAACCACGCTGCTCCAGTGCGGATTGGCGGAGGAGACTAATGACCAACCCAGGTATCGGAAGTTTTCATCTCACCCGAAGGTCTCCGACATGGCTTAGCGACTGCTATCTATCAATAACAATAATCGGCACTTCACGTGCCCTTCGAAGCACGGAAGCGCTCAAGAAATTGTCACTAGGGGTTACCCATCCAACAACGACGGCACCCTTGCTTAATTTTATAGATCACTTCAGATCGACGCAAGCCGCCGGGCTATGAGCGCTATATTGTACTGAGGATTCATATTACGCTCATGCTAATTGGATGCTGCCCCTGTAGTTGGCATTTCAAGCCGGATTTTTAGTTTTGTTCTTAGTCACTAAGTTCTTGGCGTAGTTGTCGCGGTCATAGTGGAGTGTTGGTGGCAAGTTTGACAATTTATTGAAATTCCTCTCAATTAGTTGCAATTTACCTATGTGGTTCATTAGTGGAGGGGGATGTCCGCAGCAATCTATTCCTGGTGTGACCAACGCGCAAATAAAACAACCTCGCGCTGATAGCTTGTTTGAACGGGCCGCGAGAGACACCCCCAAAGGGGACTAAGTGTCCCGAGGGCTCCACGCACCCAAACAGGGTGTAGTGAAGAGAGCGAGTATGACATGATGACTGAACGACTTAATAATGTGAAAGGTTTTAATTTTTTTTGGTTTATTTATATTAAAATTAACAGGAACTCTTGGATTAGACCGACATGTATCTAAAAGTTTGTGGCAGAAGGTAATATAAAGTGATTTACATACATACATAAATTACCCGAGGTAAGGTAATTCAGTTAAGAGGGTTAAGATGTTAGTTTGCAAGTGGCTTAAAGATTATCAATGGAGAGGATTAAGTATCTAACAGCATTGCCAGCTACGGAGCTATATCGGTTTCAGTGTTCCCTTTTATTATCTCGGGAGCGAATTATTCCGCGAAATCCTTTAATAAAAAGCAATCACGGTTATTATAATTCGGTGTTAAGTAAACCCGAACAGGCAGAAGCTCCGTGAAGAAAGGTCGCTAAAGATAAATCCAGAGAATAATGGCGGTGACGACGTTTAGCCGGTAAATGCAAACTAGGGGCAGATTGTCGTGCGACGGAATTACGGGACGAGCGGCTCAGCACTCGCGCCTTATTGACTGCGCGACCGCTTGTGGAAAATGTACTATTTTGTGATAATATTAACCGGTTAACAAACTCCAGACCTAGCTGCTATTTCAAATAAAACCTTTACCGCTAAACGGCATAACGACTACTCGAGCGACTGTTCAACATAATAATAAAGATCTTTTGTAACTCTTTCGTTTTATTATCTCGTACTTTAAAAAGAGAACAACCGCCCTCCGACATTATCAAAGGAACCATTAAAAACAGTTTCATGGCACTCGGTTGACCGTTATGGAACGAACAAGTGAACGAACCGCTCCGGCCGGCGGCGGGTCGAGGTCAAAGAAAATCGAACGGAAGTGATTTTCTTCCGATTACCTTAGTTAATGAGCTCCGCGGTCGGCCGGCGGGGCGCGGGGGGCGGCGGGGCGCGGGGCGCGGGGGGCGCGGGCGGGGCGGGGGGAAGGGGAGGGGGAAGCAACAGGTACAGTTATGCCCTGCAGTGTTTACATAAATAATTTGCGTGCGTCATCTGGAAGTTATCAGTGCTAGACGTTTGGTGTTGTCGGTTATCGTATATTTTATTCGGATGTTTTCCGGTCGCAGTGCCATGCGAGAACCGATTACTGGTAATATATTGTATGTGTAAATGTGTATGTCTGTGTTAAAGTAAGTGTATTTATTTTATAGCCCGCTTCAACTTCTACGTATTTACTCGGTGCTCAAAACGAAACGAACAAGAAAATTCTTTCTTTGTGTTCGTGCTAAAAATAAGGCAGTCGGACACCTGTCGGACTGCCAGCGAGCAGCGAGTAGCTATGAGCTATTTTCTCGCCCAAGAGAGGGACTTAAATGTGACATTCCGTGTAAACAAAAGAGATTTATATGTCAGCGAGTGCTCGCTGACTGGCGCTGGCGAGTACTCGCTCGCGTATGTATCTCTTTTGTTTACACGAAATGTTATAACTTTTGTACGTGTCTCAAGCGAGTAAATAGCCGGGATTCACTCGCCGACTCGCCGGCGGTGGGACGACATAACATAAACAGGCGATGTATCCAGAGCAAACAGTCACGTTATAAATTGCTATCATTTATAACTCGACGGAACAAATCGATCCGGGGATCCACACTGCGTTCATCTCCGGGTACAGATAAATAAATAACTTTTTATCGGTTTTGATTAACTCCGAGCAGACCAGCAGACCAGCCGACCGAGCGACGGTCTCGCGAGATTAACACGTTATAACTTTCCTTTCCATTGAATAAGATATTTTAATTAGTATCTACCTATTAATGAATACAAAGGTGAGGCTCACAAGGAATAGGTAAGTGAATTTACTTGGTTATGATAAAAGTGATTGATTTAGTACAATGTTAGATCCGACTAAACATTTCTGAATAGACGTCTCTATCATACTTCCTCAGACACATCTTGGAACGCAAAGGTTTTAAACTTACATATTTCTACTAGGTAAGTAGATAAAAATCGCCACTTTTACAAAAGTGCAATTTTTTTTATAAAAGCATTATTTTTTTTTTGCGTATTTCAAACGAATGAGTAGCCGAGCCTTTTGATAGGCATCGTCTATCATGGAATTATTATGGCACGACGTTACCGATGCGTTACCAGCCAAGGTAAAACGACGAACGAATTAAGGTCGTAAAACTATCATATTCGTCTGTTTTATTAAATTCACAACTCTTTTACTATACAACGATTCTCTCTTGAAATCATCTACATTGCTGGCTGTTACTTAATATTGAATTGGAGTTAAGTTGCCTTTGGAGTGAATCAAATGGCGCAGGCAGCTATTATGTCTGTGCGGTGAGCTGCGAGCAATAGCTGGCAGTCGCAGTGGAGCGAATCGTCGGCACTGCATTAGGTTTAGGCGCTTTGCCCACGGAACAACTATCGCAGCCACTGGCAACTAACTGGCAACTAGCTGTTTACATACATTTCAATTGAACTGCGCACACACAGCAACTCGAGTTTGGAGTTCCGGCAATCGTCAACGTCAGTCGCAAATCAATCAATCAAGTTGCTCACAAATTGCTATAAAATTGCCGCAACCGTAAACTTTGTAGCAACTATCAACTTTTACAGCAAACTTTTAAAAAGTTGATAGTTGCCTCAAGTTGACGACCCGGATGGCGCAATGGTTAACACGCCGGATCGCTGTTCCGAGGGTCCTGGGTTCGATTCCCAGCGAGGCGGAAATTTGAATGATGAGTTTAAATTTCCGTTCTCGGTCTGGGTGTGTGTCCTTGTCTTGTGTGTTGTCCATGGCACCCACGCCACAGGGAATCCTAGTGTGGGGCTATGAATGTGAAGCGTTATTAACTTGAGTTGGTCCGTGGGCAAAGCGCCTAATAGCCAGTTCCACATGTAGCGCCGCGGATGCGGGCTCTCCACACCAATAATGTTATCCCTGACCGGAGCCGCGTCTTGATATAAGTACCCCTACTGCTCTGTAACAATCCCAGCAATGAAACTTGAAGCTTATTGTAGTGACATACACTGCAACGGTTCATTTGGTCATATGTACCTAGTGGTTTTGTAATTGTTAGCATTTTATCAGTGTATTTTATCCACAATACATAGACAGCAAAGAGGCTTAAGTCCATTTAAATGCGTATACAAACCTTCTTTATTTTATTGCAGACCATGTTTACGTAGATTACATTCTTGCAAATCTCTTTCATCTTTTTTTAGAGGACTGATAGAAAATTTATTATGAAGTTTATGTAAATCATTCGAGGGGTCTGATATAAAATACTTATGATATCTCTTTCAGTGGCGACTGTGAATAATGAAATAGTTTGTTGGGTACAACTACAGCCGGGTGAGGGTTTCTGAGAAACTATAAATTAGAAACAATTATTGTTAAATACAACGATTTATCTTAATAAAGCTCTTATTAAATTTGTTTCCACTAATTCGGAATTGAAAACAATAGTTTGTTATGATGAGATGAATGTTGTTATTGCGCTTGAATTATAGTTATAAATAAATATCTTTATGAACTACAATATTATAAACCTGGTGCCGTTTAAATAGATTTAAAAAGTATACCTTCGAATGGTAGTATCTAAACATAGTATCCATCATGAAACTGCAAGGGTGACATCCATTTAAGATAGGACTCGGACAACCGATGCATGTAGACTATTTTCAAATTATTGACTCTTCCGATTTCTCTAAGTATAACTGAGGTGACAGCGATGATAGAAACTATGAACTTTAATAACATAAAAACAATCCGTCATTAAACAGCACCACTGCCAACTATAGCCGATCATAGCCGACCATAGCCGACCATGGCCGACCATTGGCAGACCATAGCCGACCACGGACGACCAGTGCCGACCACGGCCGACCAAGCTGACTACGGTCGATCACGGCTGACCACTGCCGAGCACCGCCGAGGGCAGTCGACCGCAATAAACGCTTTAAAAGAATCGATAAACACATTAAACCGTGATACGATGAGCCGTTTGCAGCTCGCAGCACCGGAGCACCGTCAAATATCTCGTAAAGCATTCAACGTAATACTAATAAATGCGTCGTAAACTTTATTCCCAACAGCACATTGTTAAATCGCGTAGGTACTGGTGTGTATCATCGTTACCGCGCGCAACGTAAGCGGCTCAAGATTAAATGGATCAACTAAAGAGCTAAACATTTTACGACCGCCAGGGGTTTAAAGGCGCAATGTTAATCAAATTCTTTATAATAAAATATGATTTATTTTTAAAGCAACACATGTGGTAGTCCATTGTTTTCTTCGGCGATTCCGGTCGAACACCATCAGTCTGTGAATATTTATTGGTCTTTGTTTGTACCGTCAAGCAATTGGTAAGAAGAATTGTTAAGAATTTATTAACCATTAAATAAAATAATACACGTTATGTTTGTACCTGAAGTTTATGGTGCCAAGTAGGAAATATTCAAGTATTGCTCAGGCATTACGGATGATTAAAATGTAAATATCAATTCGTGTGGGATATTGGAAACTGAAACGTTAAGCCGATGCAGATAAATTCAGATAATTTCGGAGCATTCATATAAGTAGATACGCGTTGACAGCACTGTGTGAATTATGAATGTCATTTGAGTGTGCGGATATCAGAAGAACGTTATCGATCATTAGCCGTCTACGGGGACTCTTTGGGTAGACTTAAAGAAGACTTTTCTTACAGAAGTCATGCTGATAAAAGATTTTGATTTGTAGTCGACAACCATTTGCAAAACTAATATGGCCAGAGATCGCAGGGCGGTAACCAAAAACAACCGATGGACTGGGCTGAATTCCGCGGGAGACGTGAACTGAGTTTCCATTGTACGAGTCAACTCGTAGCCAATAGACTGGTTACAGAAGTTTGAGATAACGTATCTCTTTAGTAGTAAACTAGAGAACCGCCCGTGCTTCGCTTCGGGACCCGTAGGTAACAGTCGCGTAGGTCCCGCTCCCGTAGGAATCTCGGTTAAATAGTAGCCTATTATGATATACTGGAACATCAGATATAACATTTGCCTATGACATAAGAAAAATTACATGTAGTATTTGATAGCGTGATTCAGAACTTGCAAATGAATTTTACTAACGCCATCTATTAACAAAATCCGGAACTAAATATCTAGCAACTAACAAAACATCGATCTTCCCATGGGAATGAGATGTTTTTTAGCGGTAAAAAGTAGCCTACGTCACTCTCCACCCTCTTAACTATCCCCACACACATAAACCATACCATATAATAGCCATGTTGCGACGTGAAAGAGTCACAAACAAACAAACAAACACACTTTCACATTTATAATATTAGTATGGATGAGTTACATGAATAACTGCCCGCTATTGAGCGGAATCTGATGGACAGTTTCCGGTGGACCGAGTTTTCATCGTAGCCAATGGACTATCTGAGTCAATTATTGCTTGGGCCGGCCTTACGTCGTTCTAATTATTAATTCTTTTAATTTAACTAGACGTTTTTGGCCATCATCCTGGAATAAAATTTGTTTCCCAACAATAAATAAATGAAAGCAGTTTGCTGAGCGGAGGGCAAACCAATGAGAATTTTCAATGAGAATTTGTACCCGCTTTTGTTTAAGCAAGTTTTTCAGGGTTTGCACGGTTATATCACTGCAAACTGTTATTTTGTAGGAATATAATTATATGACAGTATGTTTTCTTTCGTCCTTCTGATTAATGTATAGGTTAACATCTCGAAGTATCATCTATGTACGATTTGAAAATTCAAATCGTAATATTGTTGTGCTGGTTTATTATAGCTGTTATGTGTTTGTTGAAAGGATTTAGTTATGTTATAAGTACCGTTCGAACAGAATCGATAAGTGAAAAAGATGTGGTGTCATGGGACACCAGGTAGGAACGAAGTTCCCTCGGCTAATGTAGAATCGACACAATTTGCAAAAAAAAATCGTGCTCAATTTTATGTAGGTTTTCTTGATTTTTCTCTTAAATTTTGCTGATTAGTTTTTATGTAAGTACAGGAAAGTATTTAGGAAATTCAGTATTTTAGGAAATAATAAATTACGTAAAATAATAATGTTAGTGCACAGCAACAAATGCCCCTTAACTGTCTCAAGGAAATAAAATAATATTCGCAGTCCAAAATGCACAGCAATAAATGCCCCGGTAGATGCGCTGCTTACGCTTAAGCTTGGCGTCGAGTGAAAAAGGTCCTATGTGATACGGATTTCGATCACGCTTACGCGTCTTGATCAAACGTTTTCAATGTTTAATAATTTGCAGTAATGCGGGTGATTTCTTATTACACAGCACTTAGTACTTCGGTTTTTAGGTCTAGAATCAACGTTTCACGCAAAAGCTATTACACTTCCTTATTGCTGTCGCGCCTGCGCACGTCTCATTTAACGCTTTTATTCCAAGCATATTTTCTTACGGTTTTACTATCACATTTTTTTCAGTTCGGTCGCGCAGCAAAATCCCTATCTCCTCCAAGCCTGCCGTAAGGAACTTCGTTCCAATAAGGCACAAATTAGCCTATACTGAAAGTTACTGATGAATTTAATCATTATAACTTTTTTCAATTCTTCCTTAAGTAGTTCATTATGGCGTTGTGTCGGCGACCGGCGACCGGCGACCGTCCGCAGAGATTGATCTTTTACTACAACTTTCTGAGAGAAACGCATTATTTCAGAAATTGTCTGCATTTGGAAAAATGGCGTCAAAGAAAACTGAAAGAAAATATACAAATAGGTACTTTTTATTTTCTATTTCAACGTAATTGTATAAAATTATAGCCTTTCTACTAAATGAGATATTATCTAAATTGTCGTAGAAATCTGTATGCAAATTTTCATCTTTCTAGCTCCGAATCCGAATGTTTGAACTATGCACGAACAGAGTCGCTCAGTTATGAATTCTCTTTTAATAATATAATTAGATTGTATTTGTTATACGGTTTTACTGTTTAAGGTTGTGAATGCTCAATGAAATACAAACTGATAAATTTTGTCCAAAATAGGGTTTTGCATTCTTTCTTTCTTTGGCAGAAGCAGTTACCATAAAACCTATCTCAATTTTGTTAAGAACCCGATGACCCGAGAAGTCTGTAGCGGCGCCATACCTACAATAACATGAGCAAGTGCCTCACATAAGATGCTGACTAAGCATTACACCACATGCACCGAGTATAGTAAACAATACACATACTGAGACTGGCCAATCAGAAGACGTATCCTCAACCACGCTATCGAAGTTACAAGAGAATCTAAGCGCCGCTACAAGTCAAAAGGCTGTTGCTGCAGCATTACTGTGAGAGCTCAAAGCAATATTTGCGAGTGAATATAAACCAATAATCGTGAGATAAACTGCTGGATGTGAGCGTTACTGCGTCGTAAGGTGCCGGCGTTACGGCGCGGGGCGGCGCGGCGGCGTGCTTCGCGCCGTAAACTTTAACACCCCGTTTTTACATTTTTATGATCAGAACATAATAATTTTGCACAAGATTACATACATTACGCTCGATATCTAGTGAATTCCGACATTGCAGGTAGGGAGGTTTGGTGGAATTTTTAACACAAATATAAACAACTGAAAGTCCTATATTACATATTTTTTGGACGCAAATCTTTTTCCAATAGGTATAGGCCGCCATGAAAACCGCGCTATTAGGCCCGCCGCCAACCGTTTCATTCCTACACCACCGCTTTAGTGTCACTGCATATAACGAAACATGAGATCGAACATAAATATCACTTAATTTTGAACGGAGTTAAAAACAAGGATATTATACCAACTTAACGAACTGTAATGTAAATTAGTTTGGATTTTTTTTTGAAACTTCACTTTACTCCACTGTGTTGGTGAAATGAGCATTTGTACTCTAAAGTCTAACTAGTAAATCCGCCCTCGCTTCGCTTCGGGAAACCAGTCCCTTCAAAAATCTCTATAAATTTTAACAAATTATGTTATTCCGATGTCTAAGCTATGTTACTGCAAAGTTTCATGAAAATCCGTTCAGTAGTTTTTGCGTGAAAGAGCAACAAACACACACACACTCACTCACTCACTCACTCACATACATCCTTACAAAGTTTCGCATTTATAATATTATTATAGTAGGAAGTAGGATAGGATATGAGGCTTACGCTGCCACTTCCGTGGTGGGAGAAGTTTTGAGCGTGACGGCAGCGTGGCCTGCTGTCAATTGGTTCACGATTTTCATTAATCATGTTGATTATTGGTTCGTTGCCCAGTGCTATTACAATTATAGGCTAATTGTACGGTGACTTTTGGTTCATTACTTATAATAAACTGTATGAATATCAATGAAAATTCACGTTCACCATCATTTGGATGTCGAAGATCTATTTACAGATCAATTACTGTGAACGCAGTACTCCGCTCGTTAAAGCTGAGATCACAATTCCCTTGGCGACTGCCGTCCATTCAGTTACAGACTGCTCTCACTGCTCTGCTATAACGCAAGACCCTTGTGGTGCCATTAATTAATCGAAAGAATATCACTAGGTTTAGAATATTTTAATAGGCGTTTTTATTCATCGTAGTCGTAGACGGATGGTAACTTGGCACCCGCCATTCGGGTGGCCGGCGTACTGTGACGAATTACTTGCATGGCGTTTGACAAATTTTGATTAGGGTATTAACACCAGAGCGCCTTTATCCGGCTTCAGCGCGGTAGGGGTAAGGGATTCTGGACCTCTTGATGTACAACTGTACAACTTTGGAAATACCATAGCTTGTCTAATCCGGACTCGAATTTCACTTCATTGTATTTCACTTCATTTCATTCTTAAGACGCTAGAACTTTCCATTCAAGTGATCGGAACGCTCATGGTCCGTAGTCCGATATAACCGTCTTCACTCGCATTCGCAATAACCATAATGGTATCTAATTATAAAAGAGCTAAACCTCATCATGGTACCAATACCATAACAATAGAATTAAGATCCTGTTAGGGAAATGGTGTAAAACGATATGAACGCGCATAATCATAACAATTACAGCTATGTTCAACATTACACATTAGGTATCTATATAGTGTAAGGGGTTTTTTCATATTCCTTATATTATCTGAATCTGAACGTATTTACTATTTTGGCATCTGAAATAAAATTTATTTTATTTGTATTTAACCGGGCTACACGTTTACGTGAAAGATAAACGCTTGTTTTTGCCTTGTCGCTCTTTAGCAATTTTACATTGCTTTGTACCTGAGTTAATTTTTAGTCCGTCGTTCCCTTACATGATTGTATTGTATACGGGCGACCGCGGTTGATATACGAGGTACACACAATGCGGCGCGCGGCCTTTCTTCGGCCGCGGTAAACAACCCACAAGTTATTTCGTGACGTGTTATTTGCGCAACATTACATAAACAAATGCTCCTCACTCTCCGCTTGCACCGGCCGCGGCCGCTGAAAGGCAATGACATTGGCCACGGATTTAACACAATTCATTATGGCCATAGCAAGGAAGGTCAGTGGACCTACTGCAGCGATTACCAATTTAAGAATATGTAAAATAGATCCGACACGGTATGTATACTCTGTCTATTCATTAACGTTTTAAATTTCACGTCTAGTGGCAAAGTTACAATTAGACGAGTTATTCGATATGTAAGTTTTAATGAGCGTCCCGTGTAAATGATGTTGGGGCTATTTATTTGGGCGACGTGTCTCGACCCCGTGGCCTCTACGGGCAGGCCACTAATGTGCCGACGGAGGCCTTCCCATCTAATTACCGCCCCAGCGCGCGAGGTCCAGTAACTCCTCTGTAAACGACTAAGTACTGCTTAATGTTTTTGTCACATTATTCATTTGAATGCTTCTCCCGCAAGGTTACCGCTCTTTGTAAAAATGGAAAAAGAGCTGTCTTGTCTGTTGTAAAAATATTCAAAATAAATGAAGGGCAAAAATATTTGCCTCCGTAGGTACCTACAATATAAAATCGTTGAATCAGTTACAGTCTTTATCTCAACTACAGATACTTTCGGGGAACGAAGACATTTTCAGTATTGTGTTATGTTCATAATTGGCTTTGTTTAAAATATGTGTAATAAAAAAAAGAGTGTTCGCTGAAAATAAGTTATTCATAACTAGCGGCCCGCCCGCGGTTTCACCCGCGTGGATCCCGTTCTCGTGGGAATATATGCATGTATTATATGTACATAAAAACCTTCCTCTTGAATCACTCTACCTATTACAAAAAACCGCATCAAAATCCGTTGCGTAATTTTAAAGATTTAAGCATACAGACAAACAGACAAACAAACAGACGGACAAAAATAGCGACTTTGTTTTATACTATGTAGTGATGGTATCACAGATAGATATTTTTATGTACCTACAACATTATTTTTAACTCAAACGCCGTTTCGCAGAAGTGATCTAAAATGTTTTACAATGGAGAAAAGGTTACGGCGAAATAAATTATGAAGTACCTAGGTTCTTATTTATCTGAATTACTTTAATACAAAAGAGATCGGTATAGAGCTGTTCGATACACAAGTGAGCGGTCTATTACTTTCTACCGTATGTAGTGTATTCCCAGGTCGCTACAGGCAATCAAGCTAAACGCAGCGTATCAATGAGGGTCGCCGTTTTTGTACTCACCAGTTGGCGTCACCGGCGAGTGAAGTCTGCTGTCAAAGCCCACCCATACATAAACAGTGACAAGTGATATTCAGACAAGTGAGAAGCGACAGTGCCACAAACTTATCTGACCCGGTGGCCAAAATTGGAACTAATGCAAATGTTATACTGTTGTCAGACAAAGACAAAGACACTAGCGCCCTTCTTACCGGGTCAGATAAGTTTGTGGCACTGACAGCCAGACCTCACTCTACACTAGCGCCTCTAGCGGCGAATTCACACGCCTTTACCCTCATTGTTGCGCCCCCCTGCCCCCCGCCCCCCGCCCGCCGCCCCCTGAGGACCCAAATCTATTTAGCTTTCGACCATCACAGATACTCAATACGCCTTCTTAACTTTTCGTTTTCTCTATAAGGAGTGGAATTACAGCCGCCGTCGACCGTTCAACGTAATGTCTCCCTGCGGACATGAATAAACCAATCTTTACTCTGATCTTAGCTTAGCCTTTTTAGGTATATTAATAGCCAACAGAGGAGCAGTCGAGCGACCTTATAACAAATTTATTTACCGAAATGTTGCCGGCAAAAATACCTCTCAAGCATCCAGTAGGAATATAAAAAGGTCGAGGCAATTAACATAAACAAGAGGGTACCACCAGCTTCAAACTATCCTCAAAATCAAAGCGTACGACGCAGAGTTCTGCGACTTCTGAAAAAAGGGACCGCGCACTGTAACCTCGTCCGGAGTTCATCAAGATGTCTTGATTATCAATGAATTTACGTTTCGAGTTAATCTTTTTTGGTACTTAATTTCGAGCATCGGCAAGCAACAAACCTTCTTGCTTCGAATCCAGTCGGGCTAGCTTAATTACTGATATTATTGGCCATAATAACATTGTTCAGTTTACTGGCTAAAATTTATGTGCTGACATTGTTATGGGCGCCGAAGTTGGTCGTCAAGGGCGGGCGGGGGTCGAGGCGGCCGTAAAACATTGATAAAAAATTAATTGAAGTGCTGTCCGGACACATCAAATATTCCATTTGGGAGCGCCCGCGACATTCAATATCCGCTCCAATCGCAAAACATCGGTCTCACTAGCAGTGGCGGCTGTCCCTTGAGTGCGCTCGTGCGCTGAACCACCACAATTTAATAAATAAAAATTATTAGTATTTTCTTTATAAAAATACATTATTATTTTATATAATCTATTATAAAAATGAATTATTATTTTATCTCCTTTAAAATAATGACGAAAGAATTTAAACTCTTTGCTAAAGTGTTAAGATTTACTTTCGCTATAAAGAAAAGTTCTCGTGCGCATCGGCGAGCGCACGGGGTATGCTAGTACAATTTCTATGGGATACGAGCAAACACGCCTAGCGCGTGAGACAAAAGATAGTTCCATAGTAAATGTACGGAGCGATTAGCGTCATGCCGTGCGGCGCACGAATAATCCGAAGATTACCGAGAGCGCCCGAGGTTTGACGAAATTCGTCCCGGTCCCGGCCGGCGCGGGAACGACCAGCCATATTGGATTGACCTCTCGCGACGTGTTTATTTATTGTTTGTTTACGTCCGTAATAATTAGTATCTAATTATTTTTTATATGTTTTTTATTAATTGAGACAATGTTTGTGAGTGAAAATGAGCGTAAATATAGACTATATTAAAGACAATAACTAAACTTTTCAAAATAAATAGGTAGGTATCGCGCCGCTACAGTTGGTATTAAATTGGCCGGACCACTAAGGCCTTAGTTAGTCAGTAAAGTGCACCACCAGTTTGACGACCCACCAGCCGCCACTGCTCACTAGCATGCGTGGAGATTGTGGACTCCACACTTGCACACGATAGTCTCTCTATTTTTATCAGGTACAAACTTTTGCACACGGATAGAGTCGCGTGGAGTCACTTTAACTGATTTTCAAAAACAACCTTTAAACTTGTTTGTACCCATATCTTTAGGGGTTGATTTTACAAAAAACTATTTTTTTATCGCCGGCTTGAGTAATTGTTTAAAATTATTATAATTATACAGACTTAAGTGTCATTAAATATATTATATACCAGGTTTTTTATTATCGTCAGAAAAGAGGAATTCACACTTTAAGCTTACCTGCTGTACTTCAAAAACGGCACAAAGCTCGATGAATTGATCCTGGTTAACGCAACTGTTTCCACAGAATACTAAATCTACAGATTTAGAAGTTGCCCCAAAGATGCACTAAATAGTTTTACTAGTACTCAGAAAGATACGGTGTCACTTATTTGGTTTTTATTTTATATGACTGCAACAATGGATACAGCTTTAGCAGCATATCATGAGTATGTAGCGTCTTGCTTAAAATATGGCATTCTTTTATGGGGTAACTCTCCTCATAACACAAGAATACATATTTCTAATTCAAAAAAAGTGTATAAGATCATTATGTGGAGCCCCACAGTACGAATCATGTAGGCCATTGTATAAGAAACTTAAAATACTGACTGTTACATCCATGTACATATTAGAGATAGGTTGTTTTGTAAGGGCAATCAAACACTTTTTAATACAGTACAAGAACATTATTCACGAGTTTCTAAAACTAACAGAATAAATATTGCGGCTCAAACGGCGTACCCACTCTACGACGCTCTCAAAACTGTCATAAATAGTTACTGTAAACTTGAAGTTTTGTTTAAACAGTTGTATGTTTAATCGTGCGCATGGATTTGTTTCTTAGCAAATGTAGGACATCAATAATGAAATAATTTACATTTACAGATAGGTAGGTACAGTTCTAGTTCCGGATCAATGAGTAAATAGCTTCCTTCTATCAAACGTTGTAATAACATTGCTCACCTACAAATATGACTTTGACACATGGCGCGGGTGAACTGTGGGGTGTAATTATTTGGCGGGTGGCTTTTAATCTCGGTGAATATTAAAATTCTCTCAGTAGCAATTTTGAGTTTAGATTTACACAGGCCTCGGATGTGGCGCCCCAGCTTGTTTAATGAAAGGATAATTCGCATGAGAGACCATTCTGACTCGTTCTGCTATTGGATTTTTAATTAATGTCAACTTATTCTGAACGAATCAAATCCATAACCGTAGAAGGTGCCGGCGTATTCTTTGATTGGGCTCATTCAACTCGTTGGTCATGTAATTTTCGATTTCGCTTAACATCATGCGCAGAACTGGAAAGTTTGTGACATTTCCTTCTTGATGAAGGACTAGCGTACGACCTCGTTTCTCCTCGGGGAACTTGTTATTTACCTTTACAAATCTATATATTAATAATACGAAAGTCTGTACGTCTGTTTGTGACGCTTTTACGGCTATACAACCGGCTTGATATGAATGAAATTCGGATTGAAAATAGTTGGATTTTTTTTAATCAACCCCTAAGGGGCTCAAACTGAAAAAAACGTACACTCACGCGGGCAAAGCTGCGGGCGGAAGCTAGTAGGTATGATATAGGTATATTTTATTGAAATTCCGCGCATATTGGTCGTAGCGTAGCCCATACCATCCTCGGTAAATAATAATAACTAACTAACACACAAACAAATTTCATATTCGAACCAGTAGTTCCTGAGTTTAGCCCGTTCAAACAAATTCTTCAGCTTAATTATAATAATATGGAATAACATAAGTAGCACAGGACGCTGATAAAGTAACAAAATCAGTGAAGTCCAAATGGTCTCGCGCGAGCTAACGTGCTGAGCTGATGTAGGTCTGTGTGGAAATATATTCATTTCCCAGCGGATGGACGCCGGTGATCTATGAGGGTTCTGTTTCTTTGGCCGATTCACGGAAACCTAACGAGGGTAAATGCGGACAAGTTAGATAGCTGTTTATTATTATTAATTTTTGCCCCCATATCGTCGTGCTAAAAGATTAATCGGACCGTATTTTATTGTTACGCGATAACTTTGGGGATAATTTGCAAACGATGTATTCATACAATAATCCACAATATGCCACGAAAACATCTCGATTGTTCAGTTCGGACACCGAGATCATCGTCATCTCGATTGTAAATTTCGGACAATCGTGATTGTCTCGATTGTAAAAACATTTCGCAATCACGCATCACTATCCTACGTCCCTACCCCCAATGCTGGCCACGGCACTTTGGTCGTCACTCGTCACCATGCTGGCAAACTTCACACACCTTTGAGATCCAATGGAGAACTTTCAAGTGTGCAGGATGTGTGCAGGTATTATCATGGTGTTATCCTTCGCCAAAGCTAGTGATAATTAAATTCTATCTTTGACCTACATAATATTTCGCTGAACTTGAGCAAGCTAGGAGGCTCGCGCGAGGCGCCGCCGCAGCGCCGGTCGTATTAAACACTAAAAACTCGGGACTTAATTAACTTTTAATATGAGTTTTTGTTCCGTTCTTAATTAAAACCCTCTTTAATGTCTTATGCAGACAACGTTGTTCTGGCTTTCGATAAAAAGCAAAATCTTTATAACAAAAACATGTTGAAATAAGTATTTAGAAGAAATATAGGTAGGTACTGCAAGAATTTTGTGCCAGTTGAAATGCTTTTTACGACATAGGTATATTATGTAGATTCAAGTTAACAAGTTTAGGGTAAAATAAGTACATCCTACTAATATTATAAATGCGAAAGTTTGTAAGGATGTATGTGTGTGTGTGTGTTTGTTGCTCTTTCACGCAAAAACTACTGAAGGGATTTTCATGAAACTTTGCAGTAATATAGCTTAGACATCGGAATAACATAATTTGTTAAAATTTTTAGACATTTTTGAAGGGACTGGTTTCCCGAAGCGAAGCGAGGGCGGATTTACTAGTATGATCATATTATCTGATCTTAATAGAAAGTTTAGTAGGTACAAAAATTTTAGAATGGCCTAAAATAAAAATGCATTTGGGAATTTTTGATGCATTGCTTAACGTTTCTATACAGTATACCGATACGGGCAGCGAAGTAAAGCGAAGGTTTCTGAGTCTCTGTCGCCACTATATTGCAAAAGGATCTAATAATACCTATGAGTTCGTGCAATCGCTCATTCGTTCAATATTGCTGACGCGGCAGCTCACAGCTCACAGCTCACAGCGACGCGACCCGCATCCAACGCTCTTCAAATTGACAGAATTTCATTCGATACTCAAACGGATCGTTCAGTGAAGTTGATGGCACAAACACAGAAAGGAACGTCGTTCTGAAAATAAGGATTTATTGAACTGTATTATCGCGGTCCAATTTTGCATTTAAATTGGATTTATCGATAGTCTCGTCATCGAGGGTCTTCATGTTCCTCGTCCACGGAACATGTAGGAATCAGGCCTCCAACGATAACCTTTGTGATCTAAATTCTGCCGCTGTTCTCCAGCCAGTGCAGTGACATTTGTCGCAAACGTAATTTTCCAGGGGAATTTCGAAACAAACTTCAATCAGCATTTCGTTCACCGATAAAACAAATGACGATGACACAGATAAAGTTAAATCCAAAATCGTATTTAACCTAAAAAAAAATGTTGTTTATTGCCAAGACTTAGAACTAAAGAAGCCTTATTAAACTCTTCATTTACCCGAGGATTAAAAATAGGGTTACTTAAGCCTAAGCATTTTTTTTCATTAGGTACTTAAGTATCAATTTCAGTTATATGACATTTTACCTGCGACACGCCATCGACTACCAGTAAACCTATACTTACGGCACTGATTGAGTTGGATTGAATCATAGTTTGCGTCTCGCACGTCTTACAAGCAACACTACGTTCGATTGCTCCGTGTGTTTTAAAGTGTAAAGTGACGGTTTTTCTAAACTATACATTTTGTGACTTATATCCCCATGTGCCTAGTGTAAAACTGCACCAAATGCAATTTGTTTGATTAAAATCGGTCCAGAGGATCGGTAATTACAACCGAAAATAATTCAAATATTTTAATTAACTGCCGTGGACCTGACCTACGACAACTCGTGCATCGCTGCTGCTTGCTTGCATCGCTCGGCTTCGCTGACGGTGAGTCACTGTCGTCGCTTACAACAGTAGCCCGCTGCTAATTCATAATAGTGCGATTATTTGCGCTGGGTTGCTTTGTCTTTGCTAAATCGAAATACTACATATTCAAAATGAAATGCTGTGCGTGTAGGGAAGCGATAAATGATCACGAGGAACACTTGCGTTGTACAATAGGTATGTGCCTAAAAGTTTACCACACTTTATGCTCTGGTGCAAAAAACGTTACAAATGATGAGAAAACTAGCTGGGTCTGCCCTGAATGTCGATGTGGTACTAAAAAAGGAGGAGATAATAGTCTTACTCCTGTCGGGCCTTCTAAGAAAAATCGAGACCCAAATGTAACGTTTAGGAAAAAAACTACCAAAGAGACGCCGCTAAGTAACGAAAATTCTAGTGAACTTGCGGTAGAGATACGCAGCTTACGAGAGGAGATGTCTGCTTTGAAAAGCCAGTTGGCTAAGGCAGTTACAATTATTAGTAGTTATGAATCAAAACTTAGTAACTACGCTGTCCAAGTTGAAGCGCTTAGTGTCAAGTTAGAGCAATACCATACCAAGACTCTAGATATCCTCTCAGATACGCATTCTCATTCTATCAGAGAACCTACACCAATAGAAACACATAACAATGTAGTGCCAAATAGTAATTACGAGAATAAACATCAACAGAACCTATCTACACCTAATGTAATTCCAAGTAGTGTTGAAATTAATGAAATTCCTAAAAGCACAACCAACCCCAACGTCACTGAGAAGCCCCAAAACAATATTCTTCCCGATGACCAGAACTGGATTGAAGTTAAAAATCAGAAGAGCCGCAGACCTATATCAATGTGCGGCACCGCTGGGCCGGCAGTGACGGGCCTCAAAGCAGTGGAGCCAATTAAATATTTTCATCTATGGAATATGGTCTCTGAGAGCGATGAAATCATACAATACCTAAGGCAGTTATGCCCTACAGGATCATGTACCGTAGAAGAACTTAGATCTAAAGGAAATTATAAGTCCTACAAGGTTGGAGTCCCGATTGCCTACTTTGATAAATGTTTTTCGACGGACGTATGGCCTATCAATGCTAGGATCAAAATGTGGATTAACTTCAGAAAGTCAGCGAGTAACACCGGATTAGGAAAGATAACTCCGAGTCAGCAGCCCTTTCGTAGTTCGAGAGGAGCCCCATAGATTTAGCCAAATGCAAGTTCTGTATCAAAATGTGCGGGGGCTCAAAACTAAACTCCCTATGTGGCGTAATGGCCTTGCGTCATTAGAAAATGATATCGTGGCTGCAACGGAGACTTTCCTTGATGCCTCTGTTGCAGATTCGGAACTCGTAAGTAGGGACTGGAATATAGTACGCCGGGACAGAGGATCGCCATGCGGAGGTGTCCTGTTGGCTGCGCGTGGTTCTATATTACTGCGCCGGCGGCAGGACCTTGAGACAGACTGTGGGGAAGATCTGTGGGCGAGTTTTTCTTGGCATGGACGCACCGTCTATATATGTGTCGTATATATTAAACCTAGTGCAAGTGATGACGACTATATGGCTTGGTTTAACAAAGTGGAAGGTTATATTAACCATCTGAAAGGAATCATTCTCATTTATGGTGATCTTAATCTTAATAGTGCCTCATTAATTATAAATAATTACTATAGTTATTTTTTATCATTTTGCAATTTATTAGAATATAATTTTGTGACCAATAGGCGAGGCGGGATTTTAGATATTGTATTAGTACAGGAGAGCAATGACGCGCGAGAGACACACGTTATTGCAACAGAGGGTATAGTACCCCCTGACCCCTATCATCCTCCCCTTGATATTACCATCACTATCGGGGTATCTCGTCGGGTAGACCGTATTGATCCAACGAATATAAACAATAGTAGAGACTGGAATTTCAAAAGGGTTGACCATGAATTATTATTTGAAAAGCTCTCTAAGATATCATGGAATCATTTATATAAATTAGAAGACGCCCGTCTTTGTACGACATATTTTTACAATGTCATTTATAGTATGTTTGATGAATGTATTCCCAAAAAAAGACGTCAAACTACAAAAAGTTCTCTGTTTCCAATTTGGTTTACAAGAGACATTATCAGAGACGTAAATATCAAACTAAAGAGACATAGAAAATGGAAATTGACTAACTCAGAGGACGACTATCAGTCCTTTTCTGACCTAAGATCTGACCTGAAGATACGAATTGCCCATGCTTACGCCTTATATATAGCCAATTTGGAGCAAAACATAAAGACCAAACCGCGTCTATTTTGGCACCACATTTCGAGCCTTCGAACCAGAGGTGGCTTTGAGCCTAGAGTAGAGTACTCTTATATTCTTCACGCTAAAATTTACAAGCAGGTTGAACCGTACCTCTGCAACGAGCAACATGGTTTTAGAAGGAGAAGATCTGTAAATACCAATCTCTTAACGATTGTGAATTTCATTTCTACTTGTCTCGAGCGGGGTGGGCAAGTGGATGTTATATATTTTGACTTTCGGAAAGCGTTTGATAGGGTTAACAATGACATACTTCTCGAAAAGCTAAGTAATCTCGGCCTAACACCAAGCCTGCTGAGGTTTGTTGCTGATTACTTGCGTGATCGTCAACAATTTGTTCGACTTGGCCTTTATGAATCGCAACCCTATCAGACGCGTTCTGGAGTAAGTCAAGGTTCAATTCTCGGCCCTCTTCTGTTCGTTTTGATGCTAAACGACCTGCCCACAGTCACCAAGCATGCACAATGTCTCTTGTATGCTGATGACTTGAAACTCTTTATGGAAGTAAGAACGAGGGAGGATTGTCTTCATCTTCAACGGGACATTGATGCTATTTTCAAATGGGCTGTGAGCCATAAGATGGAGTTCAATCTCTTTAAATGCTCAATGATGACTTTCAGTCGAATGCGAAATCCAATCGACTATCAATATAAACTTGCCAATGACACCATATCGAGGTCGAACTTATGCAAAGATTTGGGCGTAACATTCGACCGAAAGCTTACCTTTCATGACCACATAGCTGCGGTAGCTAAAGAGTCCTTTAAGCGCCTGGGCTTCGTCCTCCGAAATTCAAAGGACTTTAGTGACACTGGGGTCATAAAACTTATTTTTAATGCTTTGGTCCGTAGTAAACTGGAGGCGAGTTCATGCATTTGGCATCCTTATGAAAGCACGTATGCGCTCCTACTAGAGAAGGTACAGAAAGCCTTTTTAAGGTACCTATACAAGCGCACCTACGGATACTACCCGCACATGTATCCAACTGAGTTCCTTTTGGGCTGCCTTGGTTTCAATTCCCTGGAGGTTAGAAGACGGAGGGATCAAGTAATAATGATCTGTAAAATTCTCCGAGGTATAGTGGATGCTCCCGATTTACATACAGAAATATGTAGACTATTTGCCCCAAATAATTATTATCGAGCCAGAAAGCACACGCTTCTCGCTGTTCCACAATGCCGCACCGTATCTCGTGCGATGTCACCCATACCACGGTCGCTTAGCGCGCTCAATGCTCTCCTGGACGCGCGTCCGCATTGTGATTTGTTTGCAGATGAATGGAAGGTGATTTTGTCAGAGTGCTTGCGTTACTGTGAAATGAATGTGTGATGCGTGTATGGGTATTATTTCGTTTCATTTTATTTTGTTTTATTTTATTTTAGTTTTGATAAGTATTCAATTTTATATTATTGACAACTGAATTAATTAATTATGTTATTTATTATTGTCTACGCGATTATGTCTTTGATTTTATTTGGTTTTGATTTTATTAATAATTGATTTGATTTTTTATTTTATTTTACTGTTTAATTATGTTGTGCCATTAATTTAATTGTATTTAATGTAATTGTATGACTGCCTATGAACAATTGATTGTTAGTTAACGTAATTGGTTTATCCGTGTTAATTAACTGTATAAATAAATAAATAAATAAATATCGTATTCCGCGCCCGTCTCGCGGCGCTCTCACGCCGCGCCACTAATGCATTTAAAAAAGGCTCCGGTAAAGCTCCGCGGATTCCACACGTTGCACGCGACTTTAAATAATTTATTCAATTATACTGACTTGAGACATCCGGTGGGTACTACCTAATGCAGAACAGACTGTAGGACTCCCGCGGGTCGGCCAGAAATCATTTCAGCTTCGTTACGTTCTAATGTGAAGACGACGAATGGTGAAGTCAACGAATAGTACGAGTAGCTAGGTCGTCTAGACGGTCAGTCGTACCGAAGCGTGATTGTGTGTTTGCTCCTTAAAATGTAAACAAACAACAATACCGTCTCCTCGCCCGAACAAACACTTTGTGTCCGGTCTAAGCTACGTAAATACTGGGGACGTGACGGGACAAAAGCGCGCACACAATCAAAACGTGTTTGTCCCTACCCGTACGTTTGAAGAAAACCAACTTGTTTAAGAAAACTCCGGTGGAGTCGGGATAATTTAAAGATCTCAACATCAAAAAGTGTATACTAGGTACTCAGGAATTAATAGCGAAGCAAGAGTAATATTAGGTATCCTTAAATGAGTGGGTGTGAGTATGGATGAGACACGCGAGTGTAAAGCTTTTGTTCCGCGGACAGTGCGGCCATTAGTCCATTAGTGAGTAATGCGGCTCTCCGGCCCGTATTGTGTGTCGGGGAAACGATATTCACGCCTCAAGTCGAGCGCTACCCGCCGCCTCCGCGTCTGGTGCCTTTACCCAACGATACACATACACCTTGGCTTTTTGTTCTAAAAAGGTATCGATTTCTTTTTATCATTGGCTCTCGCTACAGTACTTAATATTTTCAGTCCGTAAAAATATACGTCCGATGGTAATTAAAATTTTCCTTTAGACGTTTAGTCATAACACGACGTAACATTTATTACTACACGGTTATGGTTGTATGGGGTAGAGAATTTCATTTGGAATGAGAAATATTCTCACTAATTTTATGTATTCAATCAAGTATTTTGGCAGATAAACCATAAAAGCCAGCACGTTTTATTTCCTTAATGGCAGCCGCAGGACCTTATAAAATAAGATTCATTTTTGCACTAACCAAAGTCCAAAAAATAACATTTAAATTTTCTAACACTTCTTAATGGTAAGTAGTTTTAGAGCTTATCGTACACTCGTAATAACAACTTCTAAGTGGCAGCAAAAAGATTTCTCTAGTATTAGAAAAATATCTCTAGATTTATCTCTAGAAGACGCCTTCGAACGTTACTATGCCTGCGCATACAAAGTAATAACACAAATTTCAACATTTGCTAAATAACTCATTCATACACGTAACCGACAAGAATTAAACGTTCCCTAGCAATACGAATATATACTTAGAGAATACCTAGAAGCTTGTTACCGTAGCACACAAGCATAATAAGTACCATATAGAAACGTAGGACCTTTACGTTCTGTTCTGAGCGGAGGTCACCAGTAATATATTATGTGAATGAACGTGAAACGTGGCCAATAAGAGCGACGATAAGGTAGAAATTAGTCCACGGGCGCAAAATACATAATATTATGTAGCTGGAGCTATTTGTAGTATCAATTTTACTTCACAATAGCTGGCCGGGTACCGATACATTGTGCTAAATTATGAAGCAGGACGATGGAGAAAGGCGCCCGGTACAAAATCTTATTTATGTTTCCTTTGTACAGCTCCGTGTTATATTTTAGTAAGATCAGAGGCCGGGGACTCCCTCGCTACTCTCTAGTTAAAGATGTATGACAGTTCCTGGCTAAGGAAATTTAAACTTAATGTTCTGAAATGTGACGAGCGGCGATAAGTTCATACTAGTCTCTCATGCTTGTAATAGTTTTCGACCATTCGATTATAAACAAATGTTATGTTCGAGTATCTAACATGGATGAATCGTGATCATATAGAAAGCCGTATTCAAGTTTTTCTAGAACCGTGAAATATTTTACAATGTCGAAGAGTTAGGTAGTAATCTAGAGTAAGAGTAAGTAAAGTTAGGTAGTAAAGCGGATCTGCTTGTTTAATGGTTTGGCAAAGGGAGATCTCCCGCCAGGCGAGACGACATGCCTGGGGGGCGGCCGGGCCCCAAGTGAATGTACTCGAGGCGTTGTATATATGCCGGCGATCGACAATTCTTCGATAGCGCGATTCAGGCTTCGGTGACGTCACCGTGTGACGTTGTGCGATGTCGCCACATCACCCCCCTGCTCAGACCGGAGGTCGATACACACTCGCTGTCAAGTCTTCAATATTCCTGTCTTCGGTGCGTCGAGACGTAGGTGGTATACCCAGGAGATGCCCTCTATCTGCGGTGAGTCGAGATGGGAGGGCGGTACGACGAATGCGGAGGGCGAGTGATGTGCACTCCAGCCGTCCGTGCAGTCGTGATGGGCAGATCAACTGGCCGGGATCAGGAAGCGTCTTCCACGTGCGCTGCGTTGAACCCGACGAGCATGCGTGACTAGTGGCGAGCGGTGCTGCTGTAGTCCGTCAGGTGTGAGCGGTGAGGTGAAGTGGGAGGTGAGGCCTGAAGCGCTACCGGTACCAGAGGGGACGTGTTCTTGTCCGGAGGTCACCAGTTTGGCAAAGGGAGATCTCCCGCCAGGCGAGACGACATGCCTGGGGGGCGGCCGGGCCCCAAGTGAATGTACTCGAGGCGTTGTATATATGCCGGCGATCGACAATTCTTCGATAGCGCGATTCAGGCTTCGGTGACGTCACCGTGTGACGTTGTGCGATGTCGCCACAATGGCAACGTGTCAGTCTGGTGATCGTATAATATGACCGATATCCATGAACAGCGGAATCTCCTTTGGTTTTTCAGCTGTGAATATCAAAACAGGACTGATAAATTCAAACAATAACTAATTGCGGGTACTTCGCATATGCATTCAAAGCTGGTATATTAAATGTGAATACATAATTTGTTCACAGAAATCCAGGGAGAATACTGGCATCATTAAGCGTTGTATTGTATTAGGCTGATATACATATTTCGTTATTAAACATTTTTTATACCCTACAACGCATGTCTGGCAGAGATTTTATCGTACATACATAGTTACAATAGAGTAATTGGAGTATAAACCTATGTATGATGGTTACTGATTACATTATAAATATTTAGGGTAAGTACCGACTGTATTAAATTAGTATCAAACACAATTATAATTTAATTACACGATCACTCTAAGTGCTAGACACGTGTTTGCGGCCTTGATAGAATCGTGATAAATATAATATGAGGTAGGTACTCATAGGTATATAGATATACGTCTTATTGTAAGAACTTTGTAACCGTTTTCTTCGTTTAGATGGAATTCTTCACATTGTCATGTAATTTGTTTGTACGAGTAGGTATACCGGGTGAACTCTCTGCCATAGACAGATGAGATGAACAGGATCAAACGCTCAGAACAATGTCAAAAATCTAAAAAAAATATTTTATTAACCGATGCGCTCATAAATACCATTTTTTAAATTAACAGTTGTTCAAATATCTACTATTCCCCCAATTCACTATGTACAGGCTTCGATCAGTGAAAGCTCTATAATTTGTATAGACGTAGAGGAACGCTGCCCTACAACCTACAATCCGACCCGAAGGTAAATAACGACCGCTTTAATCTTGTACACGAGTCAAGGCATGTTTAATCAGTAATAATGTGGGTTCTCACTAGAGGAGGGAGCTTGAAGCCCTCCAGGGCACGAGGACATCCCTGCCTGCCATTCTCGTAGCGGCCTCAGTTCTATCCAAAATATACTTGTGTACTCAGACCAATAAACTATAGACGGCGTGCCGTGAACAAAAGCGTGAAGCCGGCAAAAGTGTGCCTAAAACACACATCGAAACCAATAGAATGCCCTATGTTAACAATTTGAACTAGAACAAATTTAAACTTTACTTTTTGGAACACAAAGCTTCATTTATTTTTTATTATTTAGAACACAAAAGTCGTTTTGGTGTGAGTGCCGCCGTGTGTATTACAAGGCGAGGCGTACTTTTTGCCGGCTTCACGCTTTTGTTCACGGCACGCCGTCTATAGTTTATTGGTCTGAGCTTGTGCATGCGTCTTATAAACAATTAATAAACTATAAACGCTAATATTTATGTCTCCGAACCAGGGTTCGTTTTCTGCGGGTGCCGTATACTTATGTGTCGCACGAATTACTACAAGTCACAATGGTTATAACGTACGTAATAACGTTACAAAACCCACCAAAACATTTTTTTGTAACGCAATCAATCTCCTTAGTTGGCTTGTTGGCACTAGGAATACTTTTACAACTAGTACAAATTGTACAAAGTCACATTTCTAAAAAAATAAACAAATATCCCTGGAAATTTAGCACCCGAATAGCTTCAGCAAAAAGGCTCTGTATTGTGAAGACATTTTGTTAGATTGATGGCCGCTCCACCCACACTCGTGGCGCTGATCATTCCTCGATGATCTCCTAAAATTCTGATTGATAACAAATAACTTAGTAGTTCTGTGAAAATTTTACGTAAACAGAATTATACGAAATTCATTGTGATAACCAGATAGTGCAATTGTTATTAAAAAAAAGAAAATTAGGTAAGTGCAAAGAATTTTCATTGAAATATATTGTTTTACGTCTGTAAGTTTTACAATAAAGTAGTGGTCTGAAAAAACTCAAGAAAACTCTATATTCCTTAATGTAGATCATCGCGACGGCGGGAATGCGATGCTTCAGGAAAATATTATTTGGCTAAATGGCACCCGCTCTCACACACATGAGGCCGCGGGCGACGGGCGTAGCACTGTGAGCTGTGTGGTAATTATACCTAATATTATTTGTCCAATTATACCGTGTCATCATAATGATGTTACATCGTACTGAATCTATTTTCGTAATGGTAAAACTTCGATAAAGCTATTTTATTTGTATAGAATTCTCGATATAGTTCGCATGTAAGATGTTATGCGTCTTTAGATTATTTTATTATATTATTTAGAGTATTTATTTATATTCAAACATATGTAGCTATTAATTTTTTTCGCACATAAATTTAATGAAAAATATTTACGGAGCAAGCAAGCAATATGCGAAAATAAAAAGTTTCTATGTAGGTACTACGAATTAAACCCTTTCTATTAGTACTAAAAGAACGTTACGTTTATTGCTAACAGAACCTTTATTGGGACTTTGCTTTTATTATGTCCACCATAGATTTAACATAGTACATACCTAGTAGTATATGTCATTTGATTAGATTCATAATGCAAAAGGGAAAAACATTTATTAAACCATTCGTTTACAAATTAGCGGCCTGTAGCGGAATGTTGTCAACAACTTCCAACAATTTTTAAAATAAGTCTGGTTTTTGTGTGTAAGTCCGCGTTTAGTGATCCTGGTTACTGGTGATAACGTGTGTGGTTACTATTACTATGTAACTCTACAAAGTGAAAAACCATAGAAAAATATATCTTACTTGTTAATCATTTATAACAAGTTGTGTTTCATTGTCTTTTATTCCCACCAACAAAAATATCGATACTGTAAAAAGTATCGATACTGGCAATGCATAGCGCAGCAATACACATGCACTTATGAGTGTGTCACGAGCACTGCTCTATGTCATTGTTGGTGTCGCCCAAATGACTTAATCTCCTATCAATGGTAATAATTAATCCGTGATTTCATTCATTGAATTCAAAGACGGGACTCAAACTCGGGACGGGTATAAAAATCAAGAACGGGAACAACAACGGGAACAAGTGTTATACATTAATGTAGCAGTTCAATAAAAAGCTGAATACGAATAGGTATGTCGTCTTAATTGAATTTCTGGATTCAAGACTCGTGCCTCACCAAATTCCCACATAACCACTCTGTCAATCAAAACGTGAGCGGCTATACCTAATAGCGCTAACACCTACGCAATTTTCAAATTCATGTATTGTTTGTTAGGTATTTTGAAACGCGTTATTAATTTAGAATATCTTTCTAAGACATTTTTTATTATTAATTGTTCAAGAAGGTTTCAGTCAAAAAATTAGGTAGGTATAATAATATCTAGGAAAGTATGTACTTATGACAAAGGGTTATTATAAATTGGATGTATATTTCCAAGATGAAACCACCTGGATATGAGTTTGAAATATAGCCATAAGCAGTGCAGTAATAAGTGGTCTGTAACTGTGACTAGGAAAAAAAACTCCTTGGGAGTTTCTTGCTGCTTCTTCAAGGCCACTTACCGTAGGGATTTCTGAAAACGATTTAGTATGAATTTCGAAAAGTGTTTGTAAAAAATAAGTTTGAATAAACATAATTTCTTTTCATTTTCCTTTTTTTCTTATATTTATAGTTATATCCGTGTCATACAAAAGGTGCACTGCGATCTTACGATCGGGTTTCTCAAACACACCTTTAGAAGTAAAACGTCAAGAGTCATTTATTCATTCGTAACACGCCGATAAATAGCGTACATATGTACAATGTACATTCACACACCAACGTAGAAATATCGAAGTTTCCTTTTACCAGGAGCGCCGCCGCCGGTATAAATTGGGTACACGCGATAAAAGCGAACTGAAACGTGCCAAGTTTCACTGACAAGAAAATAAAAGTCACGTGAAATAGAAATTTTTAACCTTTCGGCTAATAGAATGGACGAAAGATCGATGACGCTGCGGGTAGCACGAGTGGCTCGGTCGTGAGCCGTGAGCGCCGAGCCGGGAGCGCTGAGCCGTGAGCGGAGAGCGGCGAGCCACCGCCACTTTAGATTTATAAGTTTCCATTGAAATTTTGTACACCCTTGGCCTTCATAACTTTATCGAGAAATTCATTTCATTCTTAAGTCTTAGCATTTAAAGAATTATTAGTGAAACTAAATAATGTGATGCCCTTTAACTAATCTACACATCCTACTTTTTTAGATAGAATTATTAGGGACAAAAAGCTCCAACAATAAACAATTCTTTTTTAAGATTATTTTTTACTGTCTAGATGCAATTCAACTGAGAAAAATGACGGTGACCTTAATAATTACATACATAGTTACTCGCTGTCAGTCACCGGTACTTACTTACAGATATTAATTTCAATTTAGATGATCATTTCAAAAATACATCTGTATAAATAAGCTGACTCAACATTTATTAAAGAAGTTAAAATCAAAATCTCGAGATAGACAGAGAAATGGAATTATAACAGGATTACGGCGGCTCTAGCCAGCGTAGTTAGTCCAGCGCTGAGCCGCGCTGATTGAGGGCGGGATAAAGAACTGCTCATTTATAGATAACCGTTGTCATTTTACTTATAAGTGTTCTTTGAAACTTCGTTACTCTCAATCTCTAGCTTAACATCTTCAATCGACCGCAATCTTGTCTGATGTATACCATTTTGACCCCTCATGCCCGATGCCGCTCGACCAAAAATTATAACAGTTCGACTTTGTTTGCAATATAGCGTCCAAATCCACGAGTACAAAGTGTTCCGCCCACGTTACTCTGCAGCGTGGTATACTTCGCTTTGAAGAAGTTGACATTCGAATGTTGGTTAATTTCCAAGAACAACAGCAGCTAAATCTGCCGCGATACAACTATGCGTTAGGTGCAAAACGATATGTACGATATTGCGGTATACGTAGCTAAGTATTCGGAGGAAACAATACTGACACGTTTCGAAATGGATAATGGCCGTAAAGCGCTCGCCTATTTATTCTTGGATATTATCCTACTAATATTATAAATGCGAAAGTAAGGATGTATGTGAGTGAGTGTGTGTGTGGGTTTGTTACTCTTTCACGCAAAAACTACTGAACGGATTTTCATGAAACTTTGCAGTAATATAGCTTAGACATCGGAATAACATAATTTGTTAAAATTTATAGAGATTTTTGAAGGGACTGGTTTCCCGAAGCGAAGCGAGGGCGAATTTACTAGTTTATTTATAAGTTAGAAATCTCACTTGTAATCATCATTTGATAATTTTACTCTCCTGCCAAGACTGCCCATGTTTATTCTTCCGGCATCATTTGTACTTATGAGAGGTGTGAACGTGAGCTGCTTCAGAAGCGGTGGAATTTATAGAGGAACCCTGTGAAACTTGTACAAGCAATAGGTATTCCCGGATTAGTTACTTTTATGACGTAGAATAGAAATATTTGATAATTTTCAGAAGATTTTAATAGTCAATTAAAAACACACCTTTATGTGTTGGCAAAGTCATTCACGCATAGGTACCGTACAATAATACGGCTTACTGCAGGACAGGCATGCGATAGGAATCCCATTGTGCTGACGCAAGCGTCCGGCAAAAACTCAGTCCTAAAAAACGCGTCCCACACTAGTCAAAGAAATACTGCAAAGCATTTGCTTTGTGAGGAAAGAAAAACAATTCAAAAACCAACAATAAAACAGAGGACACGCTTACAATAAGTACGTCGTGTGTGCTCTGTGGACGGGTCAGCGGGAATGCTTTGGTGTGACGACGTATTATTTTATAGACACTGGATTCACGCACCAGCTCTCTCGCCAGCGAACCTACGCTGAAATTATCTTCTTACTTTGACGTGATAATACACGCGTGCCCATTAACTAATTAGTTATTCATGTATTCTTTGTTCCCAACTCATTTGTCTTCTCAGGCCCCAGCAGCGGTTGCTATTTAGGGCATTTAGGCATACAGAGTCCATTAGGCAGCCTTGAGAAACGTAGACATTATAATAATAGTATAATAGTAACGTAATCTTATATATAAAATTCTCGTGTCACAATGTTAGTTACCATACTCCTCCGAAACGGCTTGACCGATTGTAATGAAATTTTGTCAGCATATTCAGTAGGTCTGAGAAACGGCTACTATCTATTTTTCATACCCCTAAGTGTTAAGGTTAAAGTTAAAGTTACCAGAGCACCTCGTTATACTTGTTGCAAACCTCTACCACAATGGAAGCACAGTTGTAAAAGTGAACAATGTCCTATCGAAGCCCTTTAAACCGCAGAAAGGTGTGAGACAAGGATGCATCCTATCTCCGATCCTCTTTAATATCTACGGGGAATATATAATGAGACGTGCCCTAGAGGATTGGGATGGTGGTATATCCATTGGCGGCAGAAAGATCAGCAACTTAAGATACGCGGATGACACTACATTGTTTGCGTCGTCTGAGGAAGAAATGGCACAACTGCTGTCCAGAATACAGAAAGAGAGTGAGCTAGTTGGCCTCACCATCAACAAGGCGAAAACCAAAATCTTGATGGTAGATAGACCCGGCTTGCTAATTCGCTCCAATGAACTCGGAGACCTGGAGTTCGTTGATCAGTTTGTCTACCTCGGCTCTCTTCTCACTAACGAGGGTGGTACTGAGAAAGAGATAGCCAGAAGGATCCAAATGTCCAAGGCAGCTATGACTAAACTCACTAGGATATGGAAAGACCGCAACATATCCCGTAAAACCAAAGTGAGGCTGGTACGGACGTTGGTCTTCTCAATCTTCTTTTACGGCGCCGAATCCTGGACAATTAGAAAGAAAGAGAGGGATAAAATAGATGCGTTTGAGATGTGGTGTTGGAGGCGAATGTTGCGTATCCCATGGACTGCTCGCCGGACCAACGTGTCTATATTAAAGGAGCTCAAGATAACCACAAGGCTGTCCGCTATTTGCTTTCAGCGGATTCTCAAATATTTTGGACATGTTGCTCGAAGGGAGCCTAATAGCTTAGAAAAGCTGATGGTAGTTGGCAAGGTCGACGGGAAAAGACCACGCGGTCGCTCACCTACCCGCTGGTCCGACCAAGTTAAGACCCTCACAGGCCTGCCGATAACCCAAGCTCTAAAAACCGCCGAGGACAGAACATCGTGGAGAAGCATAGTGCACCGAGTGACCAACACTTTCAAGCTAGACACGACCTTCAGCAATGAAGACAACGACTAAGAAGAAGAAGAAGTGTTAAGGGTTGTTCACCCTTAACATTTTTTTGGCAAAATAATGTTTGCCGGGTCAGCTAGTAATAATATAATATTAAACTTTCAATATAAATATTAGGTAATTCCATAACAAATACTTTTAAGACTGACAAATATCAAGTTTCGATTCGACCCCAACACTTGTCAATATTAAACCAATGTGAAGAGATTCAACCTTTTAGCTCCACGGGTTGGGCCGTTGATGGATTCGGCTCGTTGTGGATCAGTTAGTGAGTGTGTGAGTGAGTGGGGGCTTCTCTTTTAATTATCTGAATAATCCTTGCGTAAGTACTAGCTGTTTGTTTGCGATTGTGCCTTGTAGCTGTGAACTGTAAACTTGAACTTGATCGCCAATTACCGCTACATTATACGGTATTATGTGTAATTGCGATAACAATGTTATTTTTATACCAAACAACTGGAACACTGCTCGTGCTGATAGGAGGACTACTGATAGAATATGTGCGTACATAAAAATTAGTACAATAATTATGTATAATTTGTTAATCAAGTAATAATATTGTCAACACTTTTAATCAAAGTAGATGACGTTGAACGAACGTTCTTTAGTAGGTACTGTAGTAGGTACTCCGCGTCAGTAAAGATACGTCTATTGGCTCGTTCCTTGCCAGTCAGCAAGTGAGGTACGCTGTCCCCCATACGCTCTCCGTACTGTCACCTCACTACCCGCATGCCAGAGACAACGTCATATCATCAGACCACATACACTATAGTTACGTTCTTATTGTCTACATTGTATAGTATTGTTAAACTATTTATTGAATATAAAGATCAATTTCACCTATTATAAATGAAAAATTGTATGGATATCATTTTATTTAGCACTTCCAATAGTTGCTACCGCCCCCCGAAAGGCCGTTAGTAAACGTATAATGAAACCACTGGGTACAGGTACCTACGTACGCTGACAAAGACGTTTACGTAAGTTCCTCTTCATTACGGTTCGTTTATACTTGACAGCCAGGTCGAGGTGCTAACTAACTCGATTTAACTTGGATAAACTTTGAGCACCTCGCAAGGCCGCCGACATTGGTAAGTAACGCGTGCTTCTCGCACAACGACGCACTAAATAAAAAATCTATAAAACATCGATTTTTTTAATGTTTAATTAAAACAAATAGCGTTGCTTTAGTAAAAATTAATTTTCTTTCTTTTTTTTTCAATGTTAACCCTGTAGGTCGAGGTGTGTTATTTTTCCAAGCCCAGAGAGTCCAAGCAATGCGGTTGAGATACACAATGGTACTGGCCACAGTCCAAAATGCTAAGTATCCTACAAATTAAGCTAAGACAGCAGTGGGCTCCAGTCATCTCCCTAATTAATTTAATGTATGTCATCGTAAGCCACCCCTCCGAACAATACGAGAGGATTAGGTACTACTTTACATACCTATATCTATCAATGTTAAGAGTAAAATAATTTTATTGATTGAACTTTTCTCATGTCATATTTGTTATAATTCTAGCCTGTTTTAGCTTAGTCTATTTGTTCGTTTGTCTACGCGCTTGTTCCAGCTAATTTGTTTTTGTCGAAGTTCCAGATTAGGTATTTACAAATAATGTAGTAACAATATTAGGCATAGGTTGGATAAATAAATAACGCTACACCCTCGTAGTCACACACTAGATTCCCTGTGTTGTGGGCGTCATGGACAACACACAAGACAAGAACAAATTATATGTAACGAAACAAAGTCTAATTTGCAAATTCCTGCTCAAAATCATTTGTACATATCGGTACTCATAACGCTATCTTACAATGTTTTTTTTTCATGTCGTAGAAAACAGCGGTCGCAGATTACGCGGACACAATGCATTAAACCGGAACACCGAAACGATCGGATCAGAGATCGTCCGCCGAAAGCGAGCCAAAGTAGTACGCTGCCTGAATACAAATGAGATTCCGGGCTATTTCCGTCACCCCGATACCGGTACCGGTACCAGGTAAACAGGTATGTACCAGAGCAGCGACTGTTTCCATTAAGACGTTCGGTGACGTGTTACTGAGACGAATCGCATGACTCGCTCCGTGACTACACGTGGAATCGATTGGGTATACACACGCATCGATATCAATCTTCGATAGTGAAACGTGGTTTCACTTTATTATACTAAGGTTTATACTTTAACGTACTCTTTCTTTTCAGACATCGTTGTCCTAGGTATGGATAAGGAATGTATGGATAAGTCAGTTTATTCTAACATATTGGTTATTCCGTTGTCGTCACTTGGCAGCATTATTAACTTTATCGGGTCTTCCCGGATAAGATTAGCTGTCAACTGCAGCTACAGCGCAATCTTAACTGTATTGAGACTCAGTTCATGTTTTTTGTGTATTAAAAATTTAAGACAAAGTGCTGATATCAACGTTTAACCGATCTGGAAAGGAAGATTTTCAAATATTCACTATTCAGTGATACCTTACTTACGTTGACTTTTTTACAATTGCAAACATTAAGTCTTCGCGTTGTTATGTAGGTAAATAAATGGTCGGTGATATTTTCAGTTGCAAACTCGCAATCCTTGCACAATATCTTCCTTTTTAATGCAGAATATTTTGTGTTCATACAGGGTCATAGGGCTTGAGGCGTGCGGCGTGCGGCTTGCGGCTTGCGGCGCCGGCGGCTCAAAGAGTAAAGATCGTAAATATTTCAGATCCTTCGCTTCCATATTTAATTCCTTAACATGAGATAGATTAACTATTCCACTTTGATAAGTGCAGGAATTGAGTTCTTTGGCGAGGAGAGAGTAACCCGTATGGAACTGACTGTAAGGGTCGTTTATTCAGAGTAAAACTATAGCAATATAATTATCCTGTTTATAAAAATATATATCGTAGATGTAAGAATTTCAAAGGTTTTTAAGCCTGAAGGCCTGACGTTAACGGGGTTACTTTTTTGAAGAATCAAAAAATTATAGAAACCTTCAAAGTGGGTATAAGTGTTGGGTGTTTGTTTGTAGAGTAGACACAATATTAAGGATTCCGTTTGATTGACGCCGCGGAGTCACGGTGGCCTCGGGAGCGTCGGGTGACCGGCAGGTTCTGGCTAAAAGTTCGTTATGTTGTATTACTCTCTCTATTAATTATTAATGAAATATTATCTCTGTTTTTGTGTGTTGTACATGATAAAACGGATACGATAACTATGACTTTTATAATCTTTATCTGTCTGAATTATCTCAGACTTGGCTTAACCTATTTGGAAGAGACTGACGCATTAGTGGTAGACAACGGAAGGCTATTTTATTTCAATGGTTTTTCAAATTAAAATTTAAAGAATTCCGTTTAAAGATTTTTCCATTGTGGACTGAGGCACAGGTTTCTTAAGGTTAAGCGATTATTTATTAGTCATCGATATAATATGAATAACAAAGTGACGTCAGCTCGGTAAGCAGCGTGGCGGAAGCGGCGACCACCGGAAGCCAGTGTTTACCTCGACACGGAGCGGCTCTGGCAACCATCGAAATAGACAGATCGCTCCATAGCAACCAAACATCACGAATAAAATGATGAGTCTGCTATTTGAAATGTAAGTTTTATTATAACGTGCAAACAGAACATCTTTTAGAAATCTCGAAAAAGATTAAAGTGCCGCGCGAAACCGGTTGCCGCACATCGTTATTATGACTCTTGTATTTTTGATATCTGCAGTCGAAGATGCCTGACGCATCTTGCTTTATTGCTCAATAGTCAATACTAAGCTAATAAACATGCAGAATGCTTTAAAATTAACCGAGGTCACAAGTAAAACAGTACATTTAAACTTAGAGAATACTGTCTTAACGAAACAAAGGGAAGAGAGAATTAACCGAAGCGAAGCGAGGGCGGGTTAAGTAAGTGCTAGTAGATGTATCGTACCTGTCGGAGAACAGCTTTGTACTGCATTCATCTGCCGTTTACCTGCAAGATAAGTTAATCAAGTTAGGAATAGTTTTCAGTGTTCAAGGTAAAATACTTATAAATTTTTTATTTAGGTTGATTCAAACTGCTACGCTTACAGCCAGATTCGGAACAAACTTAAACTACGAGTCCTATTTATAAACAAACTGTTCATTCAATGTTTATTTCATTACTTCTGAATTATATTCTGTTTCGCTGCTGGGATCTGTCAAAATAAAGAAGACCATAAACCCTTGAACAACACGCCGCCCAGTCGGTCAGCCTTGGCAGCGAAGCGAGGGTTCCCAGGTTGAATTCCCGGACAAAGCTAACATTTATGTACGATTACTTTTCATTGTCGAGTGATGGTGTATTTACATATTTATGTTGTCTATGTCACTCAAAGTAACACACGGAACTCTACTAAGGGCATCAGAGTGCAAGTGTTTCTTAATTAATTAATTTATGGTTTAAGGTTTTGCCATTATTCAATTTACGAAATTTAATCGTACACAGGATTTGTATGTGTTTTTAGAAGGTCGATCCCCAAGTCTGTGTGCACAGTATTTCCATATTAATGAGGACGCATACATTTGAGAAACCTTAAATTTCCGATTTGTTGAGACAGCGGGCTGGCACGCAGGGGCTGTAACACCGAGATACGGAGTCCCGCGAACACAATTCTATTTCCATAATAGAAGCAGAACGAGCGGAATTGTGACAGAAATAAAATTAGATTTCCAACGTAACCTGCCCTGGAATTGTTGGGAACGGTTCTGAGTTGTTGAGCGCGGCTCTCCGTCTTGTTGGAACGGTTACCGTGCACCAGCAGGTACTCGGGAAATACATCACGAATTACACTTAGTTGTCGTGTGAATAATGAATAACACACACCGCTCTTTCGGAACTCAATGTTCCTGGTAAAAAGATACGAAATCGTAAACAGGAAAAAATAAATTTTCATTTTGTATTTCGTGGTAATTGCGCAACAAAAGTAACTCAGTAGCCTAACCTGCTTCTAATCTTTAAATGGACACAAGGAGATAAAGCATACTCGGAAATACAACATCGAAGTTATTATAAAATTGCCCCTGATGTATTGGCACCCACGAGAAGTCTTATTAATCGTAATCTTTTTGGCTAACTATTTGACTTTAAAAAGAACATTTATTTTGATTTTGGATAACGCCAGATGGATAGTACTAACGTCAGATCAATAAAGAACAAAGCGCTAAAAATAAATCTCCAGAAAATATGTGTAATATTTGTGTGTAAAATTGTAAACGAGCTGTACTTTGTGTTCGAGATTTATCGCCAAACAATTTTGACAGGAGCGTTTTATGGCGAATCATGTATAAAGTTAAAATTTATGATTAATCCGTTTTTGCGTGATTTACGGAGCCCGTATATACAAGCGTTGAAAACATAACACTACTGCAAATATAACATTTTTAACTTCCAGCTGAAAGAAGTTTAAAAATCTAAAGTTTAAAAATCAAACAATTTTTAATTTCTTGTGCTTTTTTATTTTCCCCCTGATTTCAGTTTTAACGTGCAAAAAAATATTGCGGTTGCTTTCAACATCTTTGTTCATTGCTATGGGGGTTGTTCGATAGAATTAAGCTCAAATCCAAGCGATATTATACTTATAGCGTACAATAGCTAGAGTTAAAAACAGTGTAATCAATCTTGAAATCGAGTCAACGTGATAAAACTTCTGAATCAGCAAATGAAATTGATCGCTGGAACGCGGGGAAAGAATTTAATTCCTGTCATAGATTTGTTTGAGCGCTTCGGGAGTGCGATCACCGATCGGAGCGATCCGTTGCGCGCCGCCGTCGGTATTTAATATAGCGAGCGACGCGGCGACGCCGTCCACTGCGCGGACAGTTCCACCGGCAGAGCTATGTAGCTCACTACTACTCGCAGTTACTGCTGATTCAGTACCTCGCTGATGTTTACCATCCTCGTCTTTTAATGGCCGTTTTGTTTGCACGGAAAAGAAGCAAACGTGCTGTCTCGACCTTCCACTGCTACCCACTACAACTGCGACCGACGCGGAACCACACTAAAATCGAGACTAGATTTTTCAAATCAGCAGAGCCATGATAAGTGAGTCAGTTCGATAGTACACGTATAGCATACGTGTATAAAAAATGAGGCAGGGCCTGTCAGGAGAGTCATGATGACACTTATTGTTAGTAAGTTGTTCAGTTAGCGATGGGTACTATGAGTCTCGTTCTAATTCAGCAATAGATGTGTTGCTAATCTCAAGGACCAATATCGTTCCTAAAAAGTGTGACCTTTCGAATCAAAATACAATTTCGGTTAAAACAAATTGTTCCACTACACAAAAATACTATTAAGTACCGTGAAGTGGTACCTACTCTCTGCCTAAAGCGAACTTTGTACACAAAATCAAATGTGAAACAGGAACAGGCATCATATTGCGATTCGGCAACTTCCCCCGTTGGAAATCCCGGAGAGCCTTAATGACAAGCCGTCCGTATTGGATTCGCCAACAAAGCGCTTGATTGAGTTTGCACGCAACTGATACGCGGCGCTGTTTGGCCGGCACACAGCGCTCCACGAGAGGGCCGCCGCCGCCGCCCGGCTCCGCGCCGAACAGTTATTGCTCGCTGCCCAACGACCTAGTGTATTCGGCAGAATTACGAATCTTGTTTTATTACCCACCTCATTTAATTTTGAATGTTGTACGGAAATGTCGAACCCCATGTGGTGAAAGAAAAGGAACTCGGAAAGTTTCATGCCGTGCATTTTAATAATTGTTTTTACGGATTTGTAACTTTGCGATGTTGTATATTAATTGTGCAGTGTCAGTTTGCGGTAGATGAAATAGACGCGGGAAATTATTTAGGTTAGTCTGGGACATCTAGTGATGTAGTAAGATTTATTGAATTATGCGTCCACTACGTTATGCTAGTAATTGTCTTAAGCAATTTGTTACGTTAGTACACCCGGACACATTTCAGAGTATTTAACTTAAATTTTTATTTTATTTTAGAGTAGGTATTGGAGAAGCGCCAATGCGTTCTCTTTCTTTTTGAATGAAATGTAAAATAATGATTACGCAATTATTTGCATCCGCCTTATTCGCATCGCAATCTGAGTAAAAAATTCCTGCTTAGTGCAGAAGCCTTCTGTCGCGGTTTGCTTCGCATGCCGCTCTCTGATTGGTCAAGACAGAGCCTCACCTATGGTCAATCTTTGAATTAAAAAAATAATCCGGATGCAGGTAGGTTCGATTACCACATGCGTCGAGAACAAACTCTCTTTTTTCGGAAATCGCACCGTAACGCATCGCGTGCAATTTTTGTCAGAATACTCAAAAATCCGCATAAATATAGACAAATTCAGTGTTTTGTGTAGGTTTCTTTAAGTGTAAGTATCTAGAGATTAGATTGCACGAGCTCGTAGCGCTTCAGTTTTGAGCCAGACTTACTGGCGCCTCGGCTTGGACTCACCGGCCGCCATCGCATCGCAGACGGCGCAGCATCCAGCTGTAGCTGTGTTGAGGTACGTGGCTCAAGGCTTATTTACTTCCTGCACAACTGTCTGATGCAAGAGTGAATTTGCCTAGCGGATTCGTTTACGCAATTCATTTATCTTCTGTATACCGCGATCAGCCGTTGTGTTGGTTAACCAATTTTCGGGTATGCACCCGAAAATTGTAAGAATTTCAATAATACTTTAATTTGAATAAATACATAATATTTAATTTACCTATATAAAAACAAAAACACGTTTGAAAATGAAGTGTTCCTATATCGTGCATTAACAACAAGTGTTTTTTCCTTATTTAAATTCGCCTTAATGTGGGATTGCCAGTGGCTTGACATCGTGGCGGGCGCCCGGGCGGCGATAATTGACGGATCGTACCCCGGAACCCGAGTCACTTCGCACTTTGAAGGTCTCTTTGAAAAGGATAAATTGTGGTCTAAATTTTGTATTCCATTTCATGGCCAACCCCTGTATGTTGTGTTGTGTTATGTTCGTTTACAAGTTCGCAGAAGTCTCATAATTCATCAACTATTTCAACCCTGTCAATACGCGTATTTAAAATACAATTTCTCCATAAAGTGAATTTTGTGTTTCAACTCAACGAATACAATGAGGGTAACCGTTTTTGTGCTCACCAGTTGGCGCCACTGCAGACGGCGGTCATGCTGTCAAAGCCCGCCCATACATAAACATTGACAAGTGACACTTGTCTGAATACTATTCAGTGAATAGACCATAGAGATAGGAATATACTTAGATAGAGACGCCCTAATCCTTAACCTCATATGAAATTAGCTGGTTGGTGTGTAGTAGGCCGGCCATTTTTTATTCACCCTTACAAATGACATCTTATGTCAAAGTCAAACAAAATGGTTAATAAACCCAAAACTATAAAATATATTAAAATAGGCATTGATAGGAGGTGTTGTGGTGTCTTTCAAGCAAAACAAAAACATTAAAACATAATGAGGTGTGGTATACTACAATGCGGAGCCAGGAAAAATAAATTACACCCAAAATTATCTTTACACAAGTGAGTGAGTACCTATCAGTTTTCGTTCGTTGTTTGTTGAATATCTGAATGATATTGATATATTATGTTTTTGCTGCATGAAGATCTGTGCGAGGATTACGTAGGCCTGTTAATGTTTTGTTGGGTTTTACATCATTATTTTATATATTTGAGTAGCCGGTTTGTTTACATTTCAATGACACTTAGGGTAGAAAGTGTTAAAATATCGATATTCGATATATCGATAATTTAAAATGACGCTGAAGAAAGTTGAAATAATTGTTTTATTCAATAGATTACCTTCAAATAAATCGTTAAAAAAGAAGTGGCTAGAAATAATTGTTCCAGAAAACATAAACCCTCGTCTTGTTGAAGTATTTTTTTGTAAAAAGCAATTATAATTATTCCTCTGTTACCTTATCTGCCCAAAGCTTATCTTGAAGAATTCGCTAGTTAGCGATACGATCGCTTTTTGTGCCCAATTAATAAATATGCTATAATACTTTTATTTGTATTTTTGTAATTATGCTGTACATTATATAGCCTTAAACAAATAAATTAAAATTTGTGTACATAGACACATGTTTTTTATTTACATTTCGGTCCCATTTCCACAATATTAATGCACTAAGGGTTATTACACAATCATGGGTGATCAGAAGAAAATTGTCAGTCATATCACACAGCAATACTATCTTCACCCTTAGCTTTTATTGAATAAACTCTAAAATTAAATTCATCGTAGTGCTACATATGACTTATTTATTTATGTAAGTATCTATCGCGATTTTTCTGAATTCAGCGGGTACATTCAGAATCAGCAAAAGTGGCATTGTTTAAGAGTAGGCGGACTGGTTAATGGAAGGATTGATTTTTAATATTGGATATAAAACTTAACATAAATTCAAGCCTGTATATACCTAGTTATATACAATACAGCCAAATAGAGATATAAGTATTTTACTTCCGATGGTTAAACTTCGGTTATGGAACTCTATTTTGATAATTTTACATTATGCATATAATAAATAAAGGCCTTAACTACCTAAATTTCCTAACTGGAACAAGACAAATAGTTTGGCGGCTGTGTTAAGCAAGAGGGTGGTACCTAATTAACTGGCAGAGTTTAAAACACTATCTCTGAGATCGTCTAAAAAGGGGGATCAGTCGTTATGTCCTCGTTTGTTGTTCAGCAGATCATCATGATAGCTGGTTTTTACAAAATATTTTTGGTTGACATGACATGACAAGTTCGTCGCAGTAGGTATCAAAATTAATATTAATATCGCTGAGAAGACGAACGACATGTATTATTGCTGTTATATCGTTAGTCATTAAACTAAATATCGATAGTGTTTCCGTCCACGTAGTGCGCACAACACTAGTAGAATCGGCCATATCTTATTCACTAAAATTTTGACAGGCATTGTCAGGCTCGCTATTTTTGCTTTAGTGTCTAATCCATAGTCCTTATAGATCAATGGAATAGACAAGAGAGAAGTGACAGGCAAACCACCCTCTACACTAGCGGCCTCTAGCGGCGAATCCACACGCGGTTACCCTCATTGAATGAGTTTTACTAACAACCATTTTAAAGTTTATAGCCGTCTATTTACATAGGGTATTTTAAGCAAGGTAACTGCCTCCTATAAAATACAACCTCTGGCAATGAGAGTTACATTAATAACAAGGATCTCTTAAAATAATTTTAACTTGTCAATTATATAGGCCTACAAATATTAAGCATTTTATTAAGTAACTGGTAGTTGGTAATGTTTAGTTAAATGGCATAACGCAGTTCTCGCGCGATGCCGTTATTTGGATTTTATTAAACCACGGAATATAACTATTCAAAATCTCTCTCAAATCGAGACTCAGGAACGAAGTCGAACTAAACGTAGTGAAGCACACAATATTTGCTAAGAAAAAATCACTTGTATGTACATTTAACCTACTTTAAAAACACAAGTGAAGTGGAGAAAATTCCAAAATGAGAAAATTACGAGAAGTCAATAATCCAGGCGTTTATCTGTGGGAGGTTAATTACTGTTAAATGAGCTTTTGTTCCCTCGTCCTGCCACCGCACGGGGCGGCGGCGGCGGCGGCGGCTCCGGCTCTGCGGGAAAATTATTACAGAGCTCTAATTGCGGTGGAGTGCGTCTCCGATCCTTTGCCCTAATTTGAGAACATTTCGAAGACGCAATGTAGTTATTTAGTCGCAAACATCTGAAGTGTAATCTAATGACGACCCTAGTGTCCTGAACCGTAACATTTTTTTAAGAAAAGAAGCTGTACGTGAAGTAAATTGGTGTCCAGTTTTCCGTCGTCCCAACAATAACACGAGAGGCTACCTCACGAAGATGTCGTTAGTGTCGCGAGAAACACGCTCCTACAGTACTACTGAACAACTAACTGCTCTCATTATTCCGCGCGTTGTGCCCGCTGTTCTCAAGTACAGTAAGCTGTAAGTTGTGCTATGAACGCAACTGTAAATGTAACTGTAACTATAAAATGTATCTTACTCGTACGTCGTATACATTACTTTAACCAAGGATTTTGTAGGTGACAATAATTTTCTTACAAATTACAATTTCTTACAATTTACAATGTATGGACGTCATTAGTCAAATACAATTGTAGATTATTTGACAAAGCAAAACTCTTGGAAACTCCTACCCCACCGCCGGCTCGACCCTCCCAGTTAGGGACTTTTACTTTGATCAGCTGGACATCTCAAAGACTAGTTGTACCACATTTCAAAACGACACGAATTGTTTGGGCTGATTGATGATTTTTATGCTGATTTTCATGGACTACAAAAGTGATATATGATATTATGAAATCTTATTTTGTGAAAAGCATTTTAATTCCGTGGGAAATTTTATTTATATAGAGTTCTACGAATTGAAAAAGATTCAATCTAGTTTGTCTGAATTGATAAAGTTGCGGATTTAGTTCAGTGTTCCCAAGGATTGGCGACTTCACATACTTGAACGCCGTCCATGTAGAAATGTGTTAGTGCTGAAAACTTTGCTCATTCGCTGAAAGTGGGTTATGGCCTTGTTTTTGAAATTAAACTTCCTGAGTTAACAACGTCGAAAATAACCGGTCTAACGGATATTAATTTGAGAACATTGCTAGATAGAATTCACCACAGCAGCGCCAATTGACTACCCCTGCACTCATAAAGGTGTCGTAAACTGGAAGACTTCCATAAATTGTCTAAATTGTGCAGCAGTTGAGCAAATCACTGAGAAGAGACTCTTTGTTGCAGTTGAGAGGTGCTATTTCTGTCGAGGGAACAAAGGGCTGGCGACGGGCGCGCCGAGGGGGCGCAATTGGTCTCTTGATTTATATCATTTTCTGTTTTAGTCGCTTTTTTATAAAACTTTCTTATTATTTAGGAACAATGACGACGACCCAGTAGCCTAGTTGGTAGCGGCCCTGCTTGCGACGCGAGGGTTCCCGGGTTCGATTCCCGGCCGGGGCAGATATTTATGTGGCAGATAAATATTTGTACTCGGGTCATGGGTGTAATTGTAATGTGTTACATGTGTAGTCCATGCCACCCGCGGCACAGGTACCTAGTAACCTACTGCGGGGGTATGTGTGTGTTAGCGTAGAGTTTAATGTAGCACACCGTGCTAACACATCATTACGGCATTGGTGGGCTAATACCCGTCGCTGGCTTGATACACTTTTGAAAAATTTAAGGAGAGCTGATTCCAACATCTATGTCGTATGTTATTTCTATGTTCGGGACCTATATTTTTATGTACCTCTGTCCAGCGATGTTTTAATTTGAAAGAGTGTATTTACTTCCGAAGCGACCCCTTTGCCGTTTGATAGGATTTGATGATGGAATCTCAGACTAATTTAAAAAAAACTGCCAAGTCAGTCAGTTAGATGATATTTAAATAATTACGAATCTACCTTGGTGTTATTAATTGTAGGTAACTTAAGTGCAGTTCTGGCTCTGTTACTAAATATAGATATAGATAAAGATTCGTTTGCTTGGTACACACGAGGCAATGACAGACTTAGCATATTATGAGGTAACTTCATATGATACTTGTCGATCCATTTCAAATGAAACAAAATTAAAAATATTTTTTAGGTCGTGTAACGAGTGCAAGAGACCCATTTTTAATTCCCTGGGGTTTGCGGCGTCACGAAGTCATGACGTCACTGTGTCACGGTGTCACAGTTGAACAGTTGAACGAGTCCGGTGCGTGACGGCGTGACGCAGTGACAGCTACCTCCGGAGCTACACGACGCTGTCATTAAATAATAACCCGAGTGCCACTATGAAAGGTTAAAGTGCGAACACAAATTCGAGGCTTTTAGTGTCGACCCCGCCGAGTCAGTTGGAACTTACTTGTTCTTGTTTCTTTCACGACTCGGGGGAAACTTGTTTCGCACTCATACGTCCAGCCATTAGACTTACTGCGACTTATACCGAGAACTTCGGTAAATACACGCGAGCGGGCTGCACTTGTGTGGATTGGCTGCTCTGTTTACTTCTTTCATTTAACTGGTATCATAAATTACGAAATGGCTGTGTAGTAGCGATGGCTAAGTACATGATAGTTTTGTTCGGACTTAAGATTTAACGTCGTTTATGTTTGGCCAACGAACTGTTATTTCTTGTGATAATTTAAAATCGTACTCGGCGAAGGTTCTTGGCCATTTGGACGAGACGAGCCATAAATTTGTTAGAGTGCAAGAAATCCGTCACTGGGCGTGGCAAATTACTAATTCATTTCCCGGATTAATTTGGATTTTAGCCTATAGAAGTATAATAATTATTGGTATCTAAGTATTAGTACCTAGTATTGGTAGGTATCTATTACTAAGTAAGCGCAGAATATCGTTTACCTATATTTTTGGACGTTTGTATGTCTGTTTGTTCGTCAGCCTGATTGTCTGGGCTCTCGCACAAAGCTATATCTATACGTATAATAAAACTGTAAGTGATCGCTGTTTGTATGTCTGTATATCTGTATGTCTATTCACTGGGAGATAGATGAGGTTGTGGCACAACATATAGGCTACTTTTTATCCCGGAGTTCCCGCGGGATCGGCTCCTATGCACGATCGAAGTCGCGGGCGAATCTAGTGTTGAATAAAAATAGGTAGATACCTGAAAATTTCCTGCTATAAGCAATAAATAATAGACATAACATATTAAGAGACCTCAAAACGAGGAGATCTAATGGAAAATTCATTCGAAAATCGTAGTGATAACCTCTATTTTATAAGAGGAATTTATAAAGTTATGTCAGTTACAAGGCACATTTCCCGAGGCTAAGCGAGCGCGGCTTTACTAGTTTAAGATAATAGAACTAAATGCAATGTTGTGGGGATTTAAATTTGCGGTCTCTCAACTGCAGAGCAACAGCTGCGGACACTGCACCAAAGAGCGGGTTAACCTGCACAGCGAAAATATCTATTTGTTTCAACTTTATTGCAACATCGTAACATCGTTTTTAGACCTTTTACTTATTTTATCAATTTGTCATCTATTTTGTTATTGATGAAATAAATTAGTGCCTATTAATATTTTTCTCACTTGTCCCGTTTTTATTTAGTTTAGCTGATATTATCTGCATCATTAAGGCCATCGAAATATATTTTACTGTGTACGAAAATCAGATAATCAGATAATGAAGTTTATAGGTGGTAGGGCCTAGAGCTCACCCAAGGAAGTACCACCGCCCGCCACGGTTCTTAGTACCATTCCTACCGTGTAATAATTGTTTTAAGAACAATTGTGTTCCGGATAGGAAGGTGTGGAGCCGGTTACACTTTTTTTAGAGGCGACCATCTCAGTCCTCAGGGGTAGCAACGCATCTGTGACCGAATTAGAACGAGACTCATTGAGTCTAGTTCTGGGTCGGTCACAGTTGTCATGGGCGGCAGCGGAAGATGGTGCTGCATGCTCGTTTGCTATCTTAATTCCATAAAAAATCTCTATTCTACGAAGAGTGCTGCTAGAGAGACGCAAATATCCCTGCAACTTTAGGTACTAATTCGTAAGATTATTTTGTGTGTGGTTGTAGAGCGTCGGGGTGGGACAAGCTGGTATGATAGCATTATAGAAGCGGCGCTGCACTGCATACGACCATCGTGTTGGATGCAAACTGAATGGGAATGGTTCCCGATACGTCGGGAATTGGCAGACACGCGCTCTGAATACAAACGCTCGGTAAATGCTCCTCGTTCGCTGCTCATGTTGCTCAAGCAGATAATCATAATTTGAAATCCAAAATTAACATACATATAAGAATCGTTGAATTCCTTCGACGTGGTAGCTGAATTGAAGAAAGTCGGATGTAGTCGTGGGCAGGGGTGATGGCAATGGGTTTGCAGAGGTCCGTCACGGTGGTGCATTGGACTCAAATGTTAACGTAAAATAAGAGCTTCCTCTTCTTCTTTTAGTTAAAGCCAACCCGTGGTGCACTTGTGGTGCACCTGTGTTCCACTTGTGGTGCAGCTTGCTAAACAACGGATCAGACTATGGTGAAAGATCATCCCCTATTGAAGGATATTGTGCTCTTTACCAACCTACCTCCTAACAGTCGTTCTAAGTCAAAGCAAGTCGCAAAAAAATATTGTGGAAAATTTCCAGGTACGCGAGTATCATGGCAATGTTTTTCTTTATTAAAGACAGTATCAAGTAGCGTAATAACAATTTTACGGAAACTTCTAACCGAGCGAACAAAACGCTGAGATTTAAAAATAATGAAACGGCGAAACGGAACAAAACAAGACAATATTTTTACAAAAACGTCAAGATACTGTCGAAGTTGAAACGGCGGCGATAACGCGCCATCGAACGCTGGAACACACCAACAATTGGAAAAGTTACGAGCTGCTCAACAAATTCTCCCCGAGATTGTACTTCAGATAAGTGGAAACGTCACAACTTTTAGAATTTGTTCTCCAGTAGGTATAACGGAAAATCAAAATAAAATCTTTGCAATGTTCGCGTTCGACGTACCTCGGTACTCTAGGTTGATGTTCAAAGCCGTGAAGCTCTGGATTGCAGCTTCAAGAAGAAAGCTTTTAACCAAGCCGGCACGCCTTGCAAAAAACCTTACAGAAGGTACATTATCAGTGCGTTAGAAACATTGACGCAAAGCTTTTTACTGAATCATCCGGTAGGACAGTCTTATGGTTTCTTGCCAGAATGGTCGGAAAAATACTTTCTTAATGATTAGTGTATCATCTAATACAAAGGGTTCAGTCTTATTTGGAGTACTGTTAGATAGGGGAGGTCAAATAATAACTGTGAACATTTTATTTATGGTGTTCGAGGGCTAGTGGGACCAGTCTGCAAAGCCCAAGATGCGTATAAGAATGCCAGCAACGCATACTGCACATTATCACTACACTCTCCACATTACCCACCTCTTTTTATCTATCAAAACAATTGATATACGACGAAAATCCGTTCTTTTCTAGTAAATACTGTTATTGTATAATTAGGACCGATAGCATAATATCTCTTTTGACTTGTGGATCATTTTGGGTTGATAAATTTAGTTATTATTTTATGGACTAGGGATGTATGATCAACAAAATCCACTGACGTCTTTTAGTCTCAGGTTCTATATAAGCTTAAAGAATAGCCAAAGTACCTATGTGTGCTACGCGTTCATATTATAAACAAGGAGTGAACTCGCGATTCAGTACAAAACGGATTCGGAGCCTTTGTTACTGTGCTCTTTTTATTTAACAAATTGAATGTCGAATTTTTTACCCAACAGTTTAAAAATATGGCGCAATGTGTAGTGTGTTTTAATAACATAACATCTAAAGATGTCATTAATTGCAAAAAGTGTACTCAAAGTTACCACTACTTTTGTGTAAGAATTGATGAAAAAACATTTTCATCGCTTACGGAGAAGAAAAAAGCCAACTTTCTGTGCTACAAGTGTCAAAAAGTTCCATTCTCCCCATCTCAACCTACGGTTGTCGAGGAGTCACACAGCGAATCTACACGGTCTACACCGTCGGCGTCGTGGGTCTCTCAGCGCACGTTGTCTAAGACAGCGAACAACTCGCCCATAAATTATCAAGTCGAATCAGGAATTTCTCATCTTACAAAAGCGGATGTACGGGAAGTTATACAAGAAGAGTTAAAAGACTTCCTAGCCTCGGAATTTAAAACTCTTATCCAACAGTGTCTCAAGAAAGATATTGAACCTCTAAAAACTGCGCTTTCAGCTGCCAGAGCCGAGATAAGTCAACTGAACACTACCCTTGAAGACCTTAAGGCCCAACATTTTGCATACAAAGAAGAAGTATCTAAAAAGCTTCTTGAGGTGGAGAATAAGGTGGAAAAAGAAATTCTGAAGGTTACCGCACAAAATAGAGATATTGTTAATAGAATTGAGTACCTTGACCAAGCTTCCCGTGCTGCTAATTTGGAGTTTCAGTGCATTCCTGAACATCGTAGTGAAAATTTACTTTCTACCATTAAGCAGTTAGCAAAAGTCGTGTCTTTTGACTTAAAGGACGAAGACATACAATCGTGCACTAGAGTTGCTAAATCGAATAGAGACAGTTTACGGCCTAGATCCATTGTAATTAAACTTAAAAATCAATTGGCACGGGACTCTTTTCTTGCAGCAGTAATAAAATATAATAAATCAAATCCGGAAGATAAATTAAACAGCGCACACGTTGGTATTAGTGGGAGTAGACATCCAATATACGTTTCAGAACACCTTTCGCCGTTCTACAAGGAGCTACATAGAGCTACAAGAAATAAAGCTAAAGAGCTGTCCTATAAATTTGTTTGGATAAGGGCTGGGCGCATATTCGTTAGAAAGTCGGAATCGTCACCACCGATATTAATTAAAGATTTGAATTCTCTCTCTAAGTTAGTATAATTTTTATTCTCTGTTATAATTGGAAATATATTTATGTCGTATATAAATGTGTACTACCAGAATGTTAGAGGATTAAACACCAAGCTTACCGAATTTAGTCTAAATGTTTTATTAAATAATTATGATATAATAATAATAACTGAAACTTGGCTGCAAGATAATGTTAAGGACAGAGAGTTGTTCGATGATAATTATGTTGTTTATAGGCGTGATCGTAATCTAAACAGACCACTATCAAAAAAAGCTGGCGGAGGGGTAATGGTTGCAATCAGCAAAAAAATTAGTTCTTACAGAGTAGGTGAATATGAAAGCAATCTTGAAGATCTCTGGATAGTTATCAAAGCTAAGAAGGGTAATGAGCTTATCGATCTGTGTATTTGTGCAGTCTATATTCCACCTCAATTTAAAATCCAGGACATTGAGCAATTCATTGATAGCGCTAGTAAAAATTTAAGTAATCATAGTGAGTCACTGGTGATAGGGGATTTCAACATCCCGAGCCTAAAATGGTCAAATATAACCCCTAACACATTTCAAGTTTTAGATTATTCTAATTGCTCGTTAAATCATTTGATAAGGGAATTCATGGCAAGCAATAATCTGCATCAGTATAATTACATCCTAAATTCCAAGTCAAGAATTCTAGATCTTGTTTTCTCTACCATAAACCAGATTCAATTGGATACTAGTGTGAATCCTCTTTGTAGGGTTGATTCTCATCATCCACCTCTAGAATTTTCATTTACTTTAATGCCCGAAAAAACTCTTAAGCCTAACTTAATTCCAAAAAGAAACTATTTTAAAGCCGATTATGACAAGATTAAAAAATCTTTAGATAATATCGATTGGATAACATTACTATGTGATTGTGAGAGTGTTGATGAAATGGTAAACATTTTTTATTCTACTTTGCGTTCGGTAATTAAACAAAATATACCATTAAGTAGCAAAAAAACTTTGAAATTCCCACCTTGGTATAAGAAGGATTTAATTAAACTCTTAAATGAGAGATATAAAGTAAGGATAAAATACAAAAAATATAAAAACCCGATGGACAAAGTAATTTTTGACATGTTGACTATTAGAGCGCGAAAAAGGCAACAATCATGTTATCATTTTTATATTGATAAAATGGAAAATTGCATTGTTAAGAATCCCAAGTATTTTTGGACATATATCAAACAAAAGCGAAGTAACAAGTGCAATATGCCCAGTGATATGTATTTCGAAGGTGAAAAAGCTTCGGATAGTACATCAATTTGCGAGCTATTCAAACAAAATTTTATGTCAGTTTATCAGGTTCAAAATAATTCGCGTGTTAGTATAGAGTACGAAGTAGGAACCACAATGGGAACTAGAAATTTAAATCACATTTCAATTACAGAGTCCGAAGTCCGCTTCAAACTAAAAAGACTTGATATAACTAAAGGACCGGGCCCAGATGGAATACCACCTATATTTGCACAAAGATGCGCTACGCAACTATCGTTACCATTAAAAATTATTTTTAGCAAATCGTTGACTACTGGAAGTTTTCCTACACAGTGGAAAGAGGCAAAAATAGTACCAATCTTTAAAGATGGGGCTAAAAAAGATATAAAGAACTATAGACCTGTATCAATTCTATCAGTATTTGCCAAAGTCTTTGAAGGAATAGTACTTAGACAACTGAAATATCACTCTAAAACAATAATTTCGCATAAGCAACATGGATTTGTTGAGGGGAGATCAACAAACACGAACTTAGTAGCTTTTGTTAGTAATGTTATGAGTTACTTAGACCGTAGAATTCAGGTTGATGCAATATATACGGATCTATCTAAGGCGTTCGATAGAGTGGATCATACAATTCTTAACAAAAAGCTGTCCAATATAGGCATAACCGGAATTCTCTTAAAATGGTTTAATTGCTACGTGTCTAATAGAAAATCTTATGTTGCAGTAAATGGTGCCGTATCTAGTTCCTTTATTAGTTCATCTGGCCTTCCGCAAGGGTCCCATCTCGGGCCCATCCTATTCTTAATATTTATAAATGATATTACATCATGTTTTAGTCACTCTGAAGCGTACTTGTTTGCCGATGATTTAAAATTTATAAAACCCATAAGAAACAGTGAAGACCAAAATTTATTGCAAAGTGACATTGATAGATTACAATCTTGGTGCAGAATGAACAAAATGTATCTTAATATTAAAAAGTGTTCTACTGTATCTTTTACACGAAACACAAATGTAATTCCTACTAAATATCATATTAACAAAGAAACATTAAAATCGGTGTCTACTGTAAGGGATTTGGGGGTATTAATGGATACCAGACTAAATTTTCAGGAACATATTACAAATATAATATTGAAGGCATCAAAAGCACTGGGTTTTGTTATTAGGAACACTAAACACTTTAAAAATCCTAATACCAAAATTACTCTATATAATTCAATGGTTAGAAGTACTTTGGAGTATTGTTGTCAGGTCTGGGCACCTTGCTATGAAGTCCACAAAAATAGGATTGAAAGAGTGCAACGCAAGTTTCTCTATATTATGACGAGTAAGGCGAAGGAGGGTGAGGGACTCAATTCATATCAAAGACGGCTGACATATTTTAAAATGATAACATTGGAAAAAAGGAGGAAACAACTAGATCTTTTATTCTTACATAAGGTATTAAGCAATAAAATAGACTGTCCAGATCTTTTAAAACTTATTAACATATGTGTTCCAAGCAGACTACCACGTCCCGAAAAATACAAACTGTTTTCTTTACCAATATATCGTACTAATCTGGGTAAAAACTCTCCAGCATCAAGAATGACAAGATCATATAACTATTTACCTACATCTCTTGAAATAGATATTTTTCACGATAAAATATACTCCTTCAAAAGCAAGATCATCAAACATCTCTCTAATAATTTTATGCATGATACTTAGTTGCATGTACCAACTTAGTTTTTACTGTTTTTGTCATTGATTTAATAAAATTATTTTATTTTTATTCTAAAAAATTTTATATACATTTTAATTACCATGTATTTGAAGATTTTTTCTTTATATATAAAGTTAGTATTCAAATGTTTTTAAAATTATGTATCCTAGATACAGGTTTTTTCCTAAATAATTAATTAAGTATTTTTTGATCCGTTAGTATTCTTACTCCGATGATTTTATTATTATTATGTGGTTCTGAGCAAATTCTACTTTTTTTTTGGTTATATAAAAAAAATATGTATTTGAATTTGTTGTAATGAATTTATTGAAGGCTATTATTTGATTTTGTTATTTTGAATTAAGTATAGATGATCTTATTATTATTATAAATGGGTCTGAGCAAATTCTACTTTTTTTGGTATATGAAAGAAAAAATGTATTTGAATTTGTTGAAATGAATTAATTGAATTTTATTATTTGATTTTGTTAATTTGAATTAAGTTTATAGATGATATTATTATGTGGTTATGAGCAGTTCTAATTTTTTTTTTTTGTTATATATAAAAAAATGTGTCTGAATTTGCTGCACATAAGGAATTAATTGAATTTATATTTGCATGCACTTTTTTCTACAATAGTTTTATTTTTTAGACTGGTTTTGTTATTTATTGAGTATAAAATATTTATTTTTGTTGATTTGAATTTAATGAATTGAATGAATATTATCAGATTATCACGTAAGCCGTGACTGCCTATAAGAGGGAAGGCACATCAACGAGGTTACTATGGTTGAGAATTGTAATATAATTTGTATGTGTACTTTCTGTTGGCATTCCAAATAAATAAATAAATAAATAAATAAATAAAAGTTCCGACGATACGGACAACGTAGTTGCATCTCGTGGTTGAATCAGGGCTTATCTATTAGGGTCGCCGACAGCCTATGTAGTTATTTATTATTATGTAAGTGCTCATGGAAAAAGGAACTTTGTTTCAAATTTCTAACCGGGTGCTCCCCGACCCGACCACAACACCTCTCTGTTGTTAAATAACAATAACGTTTATTGCGTACATTTACTGTAATGGAATTGGGGTCAGTATTAATTGAAAGCGGCGCTATCCCGCGTAATCCCGTTTATGACGACGCCACACGTTCACGACGACAGCTCGTTGACAGACCTAAACCAACATTATGGGGCAGTGCAGAACAATACAAATGTCACAATAATATAATTTACTGCCGCTGTGCTAGCTATTCGAAGTTTATTCTCCAATTTAAATTCTACAATCACCTGGGTGTTGTAAAAGTGTCTAATCTTTACAACCAAGCATAACTTTTAGGTTACACTTTAGAGGCAATCGTTGTAAACCTGCTCGCGCGCCGGCGGCGGCGGCGGCGGCGGCGGCGGCGGCGGAGGATTTACGAGCGCGCGTTATTGCACTCGCTATCTGCCGACCTCATTGGCTCCATCGGTTATCACACACAATCAACTAGGTTTCATAAATTTTTCATGAGCTTCAGTTAATTTCTTTTCCTTAGATTATTTAATAAATTAATTCTGCAATAAACAAAGGAATATAAGGACGCCGCACTTTGATTTATGAAGCAAGTTGATGAGCTTATTGTCTTATTAAATTCATCTCCATAATAGAAATAGGGGAAAAAAGTATAGTTATTCAAATTAACTTTAATTTAACTGTACATACATCTTGTCTCCGTAATTATCTTGAATTAAAATTGCCTGCTTCCTAAAAATAACTAGGTACAATTCAAAATGCAATTACAATTTCGTTGATGAACCTAAATAAATAAATAAACAGGTCGGTCACAAGCTACTACCTTACGGTACAACCAATCGCACGGATTGTCTAATACATTAATGGCACAGCTGAAGACACGTACGAGTACGAATCTCACCCTCAAACTGGTCGCGAAGTGTCTCGACTCCGCTCCGCGGGGACAATTGGCGAACTTCCAAAGTTCCATCGCTCATAGCTCAGCACTAGATTTATGAACGAAGTTTATTGCGCCTTATGTCGACTGTCTCGTTCGATTGATTTAGTTTTCAAACGTGATGACTGAATTGCCGGAATTCAGGACGTTTGAGAATTCATTATCAATGAAAACTTGAGCTTTGCAGGATTCTATAATCTCTAAGATATCTTTTTGTAGTAACTTCAATGTGTACCTAAAAGTTCCTTGTAAATATCGATGAATAATTTTAATACGTATTAAATTAAAATGATACAAAAATAAGACGCTATCACTTTAAATATACACATGTAACATAATGATACCGATGATATTATACACGTTTAAAGATTCCCGACAGGAGCGGTTCGCCACAGCCTCGTCAGTTGTTTATCGACGCTCACCACCAGCAGATCATGGAGGGATGGGGACGTATCTAAGACACAGCCTCTAACATCTCATGATATTCAAACATTTAATATTCTGTTTGCTCCACAATTGTCCGTTACTCCATTAAACAGAATATTTAATGGACCTGAAGCTCCTAAGTATGACGTAACATCAAGCAGCCAATTCAATTAAATCAACATTAAACTGTTTTTAATCATTATGGCTCGCTCGGGTCGGCTAGTCATTTTAAAATAATTGAAACGTATTTGTGGTTCGGAGGCTATGAAGCCATTTTAATAGCTATGTTGGACGGTGCACGCAATTATGTGCCTAGTCACAGGCAATGCAAACGGAGGCAACGCAATGTATTCCCGGAGGTATAATTATTTGCGGTATGTGCCGCGCCATTGTTGGAACATAATCATAATATATCTTAACTAAAATTCCCAGCTACAGAAGAAAATTGGCCGTATTTCAATTTTCATAAAAGAGCTTAGGAAATCTGCCACTCGCGGTCACTCATCCAAATCTTCGTAACGCTCGTAACTCTTAATATACCTAATTCATGCGATGATAGTGTGTGTTTCTTATGACTTCGATGTAATCTTTCCTAACTATTCTTAGCTCATAGCATTTTTCATATGAGTTTCATTGAAAATTACTGCAGATTGATCTTTGTTATGTCATAAATCACAAAAAATACAGATACAGTAATTTAAAAACTTGTTGGGTCACGCGTTTACTATTGCTTCTCGTAGCGCTGAAAACACATTGTAGCTAGTCGCAGTTTATTCGTTGTATTTTTCAAGTAAATAATAGCGGAATGTTTTATTGTGTAGTGGATGGGTTCAGTCGGGCGGCAGTCGAGCAGTGCCCGGCCCAGCCCGCCCGGGCGGGTACATACCGTTGTTTGAGATATCGCCGCTTCTGTTAATGATACAAAAACAAGAAAATAGCGCTGAATTTGTTTTTTGTTGGAACAGACCAAACCTGGCTAGTTTTAGAGCGGATCTGTTAACGACTGTTGACGTTTACCTCGGTGAAATTTTGTTTTGTTTTTAAATTTTGCTACTAGTGTCTGCAAAAAATATTATCATCTATAGATTCTATAGGTAGTTACTATACAAACCGTAAAGGGGTAAATTTACACGTTGAATGTTTTAAAAATTAGAATGTAGTTAGGGTTTGTTATCAATAGGTGTAGTGACTAAACACTTTATGTAATAATTGGGTGTTTGCTCGATAATAATAATAAGCAAAAGAGATGGTTCTATGTATAAGCCATGTTTGTAACTTTCATAACGGCTGTGTTCAGGATTTACATATTTATTATGTACTTCGATTCGAGAGCTATGGTCCGCCTACAATCTGCTCTGTAGTTTGGTGAGTTATTGGCTTGACTTGTTTTGTTTTTTGATGAATAAATAAATTAAAAAAAGAAAAGGATAGGTACTTCTCATCACTTATTACATATTTGATCCCACGAAATTTCTGAATAGATAAAGAGAGGTATATAGTAACATTAAATTTACCTGATTTATATGATTAGCCATGTTTAGGACGCATGTAGACACTTGTAGATGAAGTAAAACAACTACTAGTTTGTTAGTATATTTTCAGTGAATTAATGTTATATAATAAGTACATATTTATATTATCCTAAATAGTTTTGATGAAAACATCGCGTAAAATTATTGACTTCACATCAGATTGATATAAAGGCATTCATCGGCAACCGACAGCCTAATTTATCAAACACGACACGTTGATTAGGGTGCGGTTCCACTGAGGCGGAGCGGAGCGGAGCAGTGCGCTATTCACCAATCACATGGCTTGAAATCCCAGCTCATTGCGCCTCGTGCGGATTTCAAGCCATGTGATTGGTGAATCGCGCACTGCTCCGCTCCGCTCCGCCTCAGTGGAACCGCACCCTTACAGCCACACAGCGCGTTCAGTAATGTTTGACGTGTGTGCTGTGTGGACATTTAGCGATACAATTTTCCAACGAGCTCTACCGTGAACAATAACGCCAATATTACGTGTATTTCACAAATTTGTAGGCTCAGTTTCTAGGCCAATTCAATTAAACTTCTATAAATATCGTATATCGTACATTAAATTACCTTTGCGATAAGCAATATAAAATGTATAAAAATATCAAATATGTTTAAAAAACTTAATGTCCATCAATCCAATTTTATTTATGAAAGAAAAGTAGTAAAGAAGCATTGCAGCACCACTCAGTTGGCTATTTTTGGCATCGGGATTGTTAACTGACATGAAAACTTCCGATACTTGGATTGACCTTCAATCCGCACCGGAACGGGGTGGTGGAGTATGCCCTAAGCCTCCTGAATAATGAGGAGAGAACCGTGCTCAGTAATTGGATTGGGTCGCCATCAACTTCGACGTTGATGACCTGGAAAGCCTTAATTTTGAACGTTCGTCTTATGCTACAAGGAATATACGAGACACTGGACACAGATAGCACAACTGTCGTTGACGGTGGATGACAGTAAACCCCTCGCGAGGTCCTGACACGGCAGAACGCCCTGCCTAATTTATAGCCTATTGAGTTTTTCCGTTTCATTTCTGCGAGATAACTTATTAAAGGAGGAACTATATCAATGACAATACAATTTATAAATTATAAATTAACTAGTCAGCAATTCCTGCGGACCTTTTTCCTGCCGCCGAAGGTATCGAAAACCCTCGCATTCATTTACACTGGTCATATCCTTGTTCAATTTTGTTCGGCAGTATTATATTTTCTACGGTACTCACAATTTTTGGCTAGACAATTCGAATAATGCCTCTATTATTTTTTGTTATATTAATACATTGAGATACTATGTACTAAAGTACTATTAATACCATTTTTTATACTAAACCCATACTAAACCCTACTTATATTCCATTTTGTTGACAGCTGTTGTCAGTAGGTACCTAATGAGGGTCGCCGTATTTGTGCTCACCAGTTGGCGCCACCGGCGAGGTGAGGTCCTGCTGTCAAAGCCCGCCCATACATAAACATTGACAAGTGACATTCAGACAAGTGAGAAGTGACAGCCAGACCTCACTTTCCACTAGCGCCTCTAGCGGCGAATTCACACGCGGTTACCCTCATTACTTAGTGGTGCTTGGATTTTGCTAGTCGCTGTCATGATAAAAGAATGAAATATGTGAGCAACGCCAAAATGTTCCAACTTCTGTTATTACTGAATTAATCTTGGGGGCTCCTCATAATTAATAACAAAGTAGTTCAAAGTACCATACAAATTATTAAAAAATGTAATATTTCGCTCTTTGGGATTACGCTTATTCTGCTAATTAGTCCTATTATCAAATAGGTATTGTTACAATAGGTACATAATATTTCAGTTCTACGACGCACAATATTTGATCAAATGATTCACACGTCGCGGCGTCGCTGCGGGCGATTGCATCGACTGTGAGCCTTCACTGCCGTCAGACCTCGATCATGTCGGATTGGCAGATAAAGGATGCCCCACACAATCCGCACAATGCCCGGGATGCCGGGAACTGATACCGGTCAGTCTAGATTCCCATTTAGATAGTGGGCCACGTGCGACGACCCCAACACAATGCTCGCTAGATAGGCATATATACCTACTTACATAAAGAACGTTGAGTGTCTTAATTAATTTAAAGTTATTGCCACTGAGCTCAGCTGACGAAACGTTTGATGCTAAGTAATTGTGATTACCTACAGATTGGAACTGGAGGCATGGAAATGCCCTCGAAAATATCGCTCTATTTTTTCTCTAAAAAAGGAAAACCTCCAGGTCTATTTATAATCTGTAATTGTTATTATTCATTATTATTCATCAATACATTTTTTTCCATTTCCGTCTATAATATGTTATGTAAAGCTCAAACCAAAGTCATCAGCGACAACGACGACTGCGGCTCTTCAACATTGAAACTTGGAAGTAGAATAAAATTAACGTGGCAGACATGTACCTTATGTATTGTCTATGATGAACCCATCTGGATTAATTTAACATTGTTCTTCATACAACTTGCATACTCATATCTCGACCCTAGAATTCCCTTGAAGCGAGGTGTGACAGCCTAAGTAAGTAAGGTGTGGTAGCCATTGACGATACGTCCATTTGGAATGCTTCCAAATGGAAGACATCCATATGGTACCTCCAAAGGAAATCTTTGAAACTTTGGAAACCGTTGACGATACGTCCATTTGGAATGCTTCTAAATGTATGGAGGCACTTCCAAATGGAAATCTTCCATTCAGAAGCACTCCAAATGGACGCATCGTCAATGGCTACCTTAAAACATTACTCAGGTATAGTGTTGCCCCAAACGAGACATCGTGTCGTGCCACCGACCACGCGAGCATTTGGAGCTTCCATATCGAGAGCTTTCCTTCGTCTTACGACTCTGCTTAAAGCCTATAGCCCCGTGTTGTCGGCGACCAGTTTCTGAGTGGGCTATTAAAAAATATTGTTGTTAAAATTAAAATAACAAATACAATACTCGGCCCACTCAATTAGCTTTTTCGGCTCCACTTATACTAATAAATAAAGTGTAATCGATTAAGACTATCCATTTAGATGGTACTGGCATATTTATAGCTTACATTGCGGGCGTCTCGGGGGTACTTTTCATTTCGTAAGAAGGATTTATTCTGGCACGATAACAAAAAAGTGTGGAGGATAAAAAGATAAACAGTCCCTGATTAATGTTTTGCCAGTTTTGTAGCTACTGCCATAAATTAGCGTTTTTATCACTTAATCAAGTAACCTCGCCCCTGAATAGATAGAGTAAACACAAATTTACTTTGTGCTTGAAATAAATGACAAGCAAAATTTCGGTTACGTGTTCTTGTACGTATAGATTCACCGAAGGCAAGCAAGGGCGGTTTGCTAGTATTCAGATAAAAATGATCTCTCTCAAAAAGCGTATCATGTCGCTAACGCACGCGTGACACATACGCGAGACCACCCGCGAGCTTAATGGACGGCATCATTTTAAAGCTTAATCGGCGCATTAAATGTTTTGAAAATGTATCCATTTGTAACCGTCGCAGACAGATGTTACGGGAAAACAGCTCTTATATAGGTTAACGTAAAAATTATTTGTGTGATATGAAGAGACGTGGAACAAGCTGACCAGCCACCTGTTGGTGTGGCGAGTGTCCACCGTCCACGCTAGCAACACGAGAGGCATCGCCCACGATGCACCCGTCTTCAATACACTTATTTGGTTTTATAATAGGCTCTTTTATATCTTTTGTCGAAGCGAACCGACTGTCATGCTTGTGTAAACGTTAAAATGAATTCTTCAATTAACTTCGAATATCAACTTTTTTAAATTTATCTGAGCTGCAGCTCTAAAAATAAATAAAGATGTAAAGAATTGCATAAAAATTGCATAATTTCATACTACGGATATCGGAATAAAACGATCGATAATGTTGAATTACTAATGTGTCCATATTAAAGTTGAATCTGTCAGTAAGTATGATAAAGTGAGCGCGACCTCGTCCATCACAGTGGCTGCGCCGGCGCGCCGGCCCCGTGCTGCCAGAGAAGCCGACATTTTTCATTCAAAGTTGTTTATCTAAAATGTATTAACGATTGCCTATTAATAACCACTCCGCTGACCGTCTGTCCATCCAGCTTTATGGCTTAATCTACATATACTCGTATATAAAACTCTCGCGTTACTGGTGATTGACTGACAGACAACGCACAGCCGAAACTACTGAACGGAAGAAGCTGAAATTTGGCACGTATGTTCCTTGGGGAGTGTAGGGGAGCACTAAGAGAGGATTTTTGGAAATTCCACCCCGAAGGGGGTGAAGTAGGGGGGTGAAGTTTAAACGAATTCCACGCAGGCTAAGACTGCGGGCGGAAGCTAGTGGTACCATAATTACCAATATTCAAATATTAATAAAAATTAAATAAAAATTAAATTAAAGGGATTCCTACGCAAAAAACATGTTTATTTAGCATAATTGTTGCATCGTGTTACGGAGCCCCACGAATGCGCGCCCGTGTACTCTGAAAGCCAACACAAAATAATAACGTGTACTAGAGCTTTATAAACTATTGTGTTTTATTGTCCCGCGGTGTATGCGGTCCACTGTGAGACTTATTTCATATAAGGCACTTCTCACACAACGCTATACAGTCAGATACATACAAATTTTGGGTTGCGTTGCAGTCGCGTAGCTCATGAATAGCGTTGTGTGAGAAGTGCCTAAGTATTAGGCCATACTCATACCAGCTGCAGCGCTCGAATTCAGCGTAGTTTATGTTTTGTAAGTCACATAAAATATAATACATTTTCTCGTTCTTAAGAACATTTATTAAACAAAGTTAGGGTTGCAAACTTACCACTCAAACCGGATTGTGAGTAAGTGCAAAACTTTATTAGAGTAGTTTAATGAACACTCCGAATTAAAAGTTGTGTTTTTGACTTAACAGAAACTTAAACAAATAATTACTTAAATAACGCTACACACTCACAGCCCCACACTAGGATTCCCTGTGTCATGGGCGCCATGGACAACACACTAGACAAGGACACATACCCAGACCGAGAACGGAAAAAACACATCATTTAAATTTCCGCCTCGCTGGGAATCGAACCCAGGACCCTTGGAACAGCGATCCGGCGTGTTAACCATTGGGCCATTGGAGTGGTCACTTACTTTTTTGTTTCAAATTCCGACTCTTCTACATAATATGGTGCCATATGCCATATGAATAGGTACATACGATATAATATAACTAATAGCAGGTCCAAAGTTAGTGGATTATCGTAATCCAATTAGCGTCAGTTGGCGCGTCCGTTTGTGCCTCCAGCTCCTAACAGAGGGAAACATAGTTGTTTATTACGCAGCAGCGGAAAGGTCCAAAACAAAACCAATCCACTCCGACACGAGTGCGCGTCTGAGACGCTGTCCTTTTGTATAGGTGTGAAATTCGTCGAGTCTACTTTTTATGAATCTTCTGTTAAATTATGAATAGCCACTAAACTATAAATAAACCAACACGGATGCACACCCGGCACTAGAATTCCTATTGCCGCCAGTTCAGAAACATTCAGAATTAATTATGACATTCACCCGAAGAACAGAGCTCCGGTTTGGTGAGGCGATTCCAAGAGTTTCTTTATGCTTTACGGGAGTGAACAGCAATTTTGGAATATTATTTTAAGCTTCTAAACAGTTAAATTTAAAATGATGTAGGTATACGACGATTCTATTAGGTAAAGTTAGGAAAAAAACTAAAAGCTATTAGGATAGGAGCGCCTCACTAATTCCCTCAAAGCGGGTGCGGCGGTCAATTCCACCAAATACCACTTTTCATTGCCACTATTTGCCACCACTGAGTTGGTCTCAATAGGTCTCAGTAGATATTTTCCAAAGCTTTTCAGTGGCTGCCGATGGAGCCTGATACGATTTGCTACGAGCCTCTTAGGGTGCTGTTCCACTGAGGCAGAGCGGAGCGGAGCTGTGCGCGATTCACCAATCGCATGGCTTGAAAATCACGTCTCATTGTGCCTCGCGTGGATTTCAAGCCATATGATTGGTGAATCGCGCACAGCTCCGCTCCGCTCCGCCTCAGTGGAACCGCACCCTTAACCTCGAGTCTGTGTGACTTTTGAAATTGAATGAAAGTTCACGAGGACGCGGCGGCGCGCCGGCTGCTCTACGGGACCTACTCGCTGCCATTTTGCACATCGGTTTCGTCAAATATTTATAATTATGTATTTGTAATAATCAAGTTTTATTTGATCCGAAATACGGTATAACTATACAGTTATTTCCCATTATTTAGAGCTCATTTCTGGTAGAGAAATATTCGTTTTTAGATTCATATTAATAGTCTCCTAAATTTTCTTCTTAATTTTGTGTTCTTTCACAAAACGAATAATTATTTAAAGCCATGTATTCATTGAGAAACATTTGTTTATAAACTCTGTTTCAGAAACAAAATCTACGTGTTTCTGAAACATTAAATTATAATGTCTGTAAACACTACGTGTTTATGGGATGTTTCTCGGCGGGGAGCACTGAAACAAATCAGTTGCGAAACAGATGTAAGCGAGTGTGGACGCGTCGAAACATTTGTTTATAAACATGGCTGTACTGTGGGACGACGAAACTGTTTTTAAATTAATAGAACTGTTTGAGAAACAACGAATATTATGGGATTGCTCGATAAAGGATTACAAAAATAAAATTAAAAGAAATGACGCCTGGGAAGAAATTTCGTACGCTTTGGCAATTCCAAAAACGGATGTTGAGAGCAAAATGCATATATTGCGGTCGCAATTTGCAAGAGAGAGAAAGAAAATGTTGTCTACAAAAACCACTCGTGCTGGGACTGCAGATATTAACAAATCTAAATGGAAATTTTATGAAGAACTAATTTTTTTACAAACTACGACGACAAAATGTGGTCGTGCGGATACTTTAAATAAAACAGTGAGTAATTTATTAGTATTTTATTATGTAAATGGCTGTAGCCAGGTAAATATTATATCTATCTATCATAATCATTAATAAGTGCAATTTAGGTCTCTCATATATAACAAATTACCAAAGAGCATACGAGGTATATCAGAACTGGATGGCTTTAAACAAAAAGTACATGAATTATTATTACAAAAATGTTATTATTCAATAAAGGAATTCCTTGACGACACGATCTGACATATTCACGAAACTGTTTATTTATTGTGTAATTTAATTTTAATAGTGCTAATTTTAATTTTAATAATGCTAATTTTAATTTTAATAATGTAATTTAATTTTAATTTCATATTTAATTTTATTCCAATAGTTCACTCAGTTTTAAATTTTATAATTATGATGTTTAGTTTAATTTATTTTAATCTATATTATTTTATTGTACGCCATCGCAAGGCAGGACATTAGCGATACTATTAAATGTTTGTCACCTTTCTGTACCTTATGTCCACAATAAATATGTTTGACTTTGACTTTGACTTTGACTCTGAGTAAATCACAGTTTTCGTTTTATTTTGATATATTTCAAGTTCGGAAGTGAAACCGGGAAGAACAAGCGATAGGTACCAGCGAGAATTGGGATACCGGCGACAAGTGATTTCTACGGGCGATACACCGATCAAGGAGTGTGTTTACGAGTACATGCATAGTGTTTTGGTGTGTACGTGGTGTAATTGTGCATCGACGATTTCACTAAAAGTCTTTGTGGTACATTTTGGCATTTTCGCTCCACAGTTTGCGTATATAACGTTATAAGATGCATCTACAATAGCCAGCAGTACAATACTAAACTGATCTTTGTAATTATAGTAATCACTGTTACTATTGTTTTCCATCTATAGCTCCGACACAGTGTGGAAAATTCCATAATTCATTCCACTCACGGGCCTTTTCTTTCCAGTGCGCTTCGGTACTTGGAACCTAAAAAAATAAATGTGTTTAAAATTGCAGGCAAACCGTGAAGACTTATCAACTGAGGAGCCAGAAAAGCAATCTGAGCAGCAGGAACCATCGTCCCCACTACCACCATCCCCACTTCCATCTACAAGTGGCAAAAAAACAATCAAAAGGAAAGGGGATGATAATCTAAATGGGATTTTTGAAATAATTAAATCTGCCAAACGCAAAATGGATGAATCTAAGGATGAATATGATATTTATGGCCAATATGTCGCTTCAGAATTAAGAGCGGTACGAAACGAGACCGCCGTAATACAGGCCAAGGCTTATATTAATAATATTCTAACTGACATGCGATTGGGCAAGTATAATTTTACCGTAAAACAAGAGGCCCCCGAAACGGGAGGACAATATTATTTGTAAAATTTAACTAAAAGCAATCTCGTTCCCTTTGACGATGAATGAGACCGGTGTCGTGGCGGACCGTGGGCGCGCCAGCCGCCGCCGGCCGGCGGATTTCAAAGCAAATGTTTTATTAAAACAACAAGTGACATTATATAACTACTTGTCATCCGCCGGACGAGTCGGCCCGGATTCTTTATTTTATTTACTTACTTTTGCATTTAATAAATAGATATTTTACGAACTCCGAAAATCTGCTTAAGTATAGCGTGGCTCGGCGGGCCTGGGAAAAACGAATTAATGAATTGTGATGTACATCAAAAAGTGTACATACGAGTATCTACATTTACTATCTAGAGATTCTAGAGTTTGAAAATGTTCCCTTTCTGAGGATTCCAGGTCGTTGCTAGTAAAATATCTGTTCGCGATAGTAAAAGATACCTATAAAATCAAGAGATACATAAAATATCTATAAAGAATCATTCAAAGTGACAATATCAGAACCAAGTATGTATTGCGGGCCCATTTACAGAAAAATTAAGTGGGTTAAGGGCCTGTTTTACCACTTCCTCATAAAGTCACTGAATGCCCCTGATAGCTGTTACTACTTGTATCGGGTATTCATGGTTCGAATTTCTGTCATTTCCAACTCTATAGCAATCGACACAATATACCTTACTCTGTAGTAATACAGAGCTTGACACTGCAAGTGCACGGCTCGCCTCATTCGTTCTGTTAATATCAAGTTATGAATGTTATGATGCTCGTATGAGAGCCGAGCTGCAGACCTCTCACGTTGCTTCTGGCAAGGATGAATTTCTCAACGAATACTACCTTAAATAAGTAATTATAGCAGGTTTAATGAACGGATAATGAACTCCGAACTTCATTAGCGCCTGCCGCCCTATCATCCCTTTGGCAAAGCAACTCTTTTAAAGGTTCAATGTCCAGACAACGACGTACAAAAAGTAACGCGTTAAACAACCCTCGTACGTGTATGTAATCAAGTTCGTCTGTTTTTTTGTAATGCAACTAGAGCACGTGGCCGAGTCTGATGATTCGTCGGCAAAAGAAAAACGAAAGAAAGCTAAGTGAGCTGTCATTTGGCATCGTCATCATAGTAGGCATCGTTTTGATTTGTTTCACTGTCTTTCCTCAGTGTCTTCAAGTCGCGAGTGAATACGCTTCTAAGTTAGTGCTCTTTCCCACCCATGACTACACAGCTGCTTACCATCAGGTGAGATTGCAGCAATAACTTTTAATGTAAAAAAGAGAGTCACCGCCGCTTTCTCCTTGTCCTACTATTAATAAGGACCTATATAAAAATGTGCACAATAGGAGTATACCTGTTGTTCCAAACTACTCCCGAAGCCAATAAGGCTTGTGAGTCCACAGACTACACCATGTTGTTGGTAGATAGGTATATTATAGAGACGGTTTATTTCAGCTGGGTCAGATATAAGATCATACAATGGTTACGCCGGCGCCAAGTTTTAATTTAGTAGGTACCTAATTTATCAAACTTAATTAGTCATAAGTACTACAATATAAGTTTTCACATCATTCTGTACATTGTAACTGCTATGATTAATGCGTGCGTTGAAAGTTCCCAGCACATACCTATACTACGCGTGTACTGTCACAGCGAGTCTAATACGATACTAAGAGGGCTAATACGTTATTAAGGGTAACAAGCCTAACATAACATTACACTGATGGCGGCAATCCGACGTAAATTGACGACGATGTTGCTGGAGCGACGCTCGGATTCAGATAATAGCTTTACTACCGATTCCACTGGATCTTATTGCGAGAGATATGTTGCCGAATATCGGATGGAGCATGTTGTTCGCCCTGTTCAATAACCAATCTAAGAAAGAATAAAAGGGATATTTTCAACTTCAGCAGTAAACGTTTTAACGAATTAAAAAAGAATTTATTTACTTACACTTCGTAGAATAAGCACATCCAAGTAACAAGTTAAAAACTACAATAGTAAACGTAGAAAACATTATCGGTGTAATTGACGACGATTGCCATCCATGCTTCAATCGCGATAAATACTAGATGAATATTCCAAAAGAAAAAATGTAAGAGAATCGCAAGGATGTTTTGGTCTGTAGAGCACCACAAATTAACGCTCATACTGAGACTATTACGTAAATAACATTACCTTTTTTACATACATTGCAGTCGTGTAAAAGTAGAAATATTATACAGACAGATCGAAATGAACTAGTGCCAAAATAACTGAGTTTATGAATGCAATATATCTCATTATGTGAAGCGATCCATTCACGCTCTGCAGCGAGTCCCGCCAGTCCCGCTGTCCCGTCGGTCCCGCCAGCGCTGGCCCGGCGCCGGGCCCGCCCCGCTCGAGTCGTTTAACTCGTTACAATACATCTAATTTACGACATACAGAAACAGCTCTGACTGCCATTACCGTCCGGAAAGTAATAAAATTTGTAATAGAATTCACTGGAATTTCTTTTTTCGTTTGCGGACGCAACAGCTTCAGCGAATTCCTTAAATTCCTCATTAGTTTGCAGCGAGGTTTGAGAGACGAGTTCAGACGAGGGTCGGATAAACATATTTCGTGGCCGCAACGCCTTTTTCGTTAAATAGCCTTTTGAAAGTGAAGTCCTTTTGTCTAATGCCGGCGGCCGCGACCCGCGACCCGCTTCACCGCGCTCATTCAACTTTAGTGATCATTGATTTTGTTATTAGCTTTGTAACTAACTGTACCGAGTCCTCCCGCACTGAAAAAGTGACTATCTTTATGTTGCCGCGGACAGTCGAGGATGAGCCCCCCAATAATAAGTATGCGCCTTCGCCGATGGCCATCGGCAATACTAAAGAAAATAGATGCCTTGTGGGGCGAAAAAAGGAGAAAGAAAATATAAAATTAGTTTTTGTGTTTGCTCGGCTAAAGATTTAATGTAACGCTAAAAGAATCAAAATCGTTTCATTTTGCTACTCCTCATGCCTTGGAGTACCAAAATAAATACTTTGCTCAAATAGGGTGTATCGTAACACAAAATTATTGTAGATGATAGCTTACAGCCAGACAGCCAAACGTAAATATTCAACGCTATTAAATTAAAATAAAGGTTATTAAGATACTTTGGTATAGATACATTAAAATTCTACATACATGTCATACATACATTAAAATTCTACATAGATACTTACATTATTTATCAACATAACTGTGATGTGGAGCGAAGTAGAATTTGGTTTATAATAGTAATTTTCTCTTTTAGACTAGGTATAACTACTCTGGAAGCACCTCTGTGAACTTAATATTCAGTGAGTATCGGCAAGCCGCACGTAAACATTGGAATTCATTAATCAATTTCCCTCGAGCCACCCAATGTTTATTAATTAGTCCAAATTGCAATGGGTGAGTTTGTAAAACGTCGGTCGGACGGCAGGCGGCGGCGGGCGGCGGCGGGCGGCGGCGGGCGGCGGCAGGCCACGGCGGGTCGCGTGCTGCCCGCGACAGGTGGTCGACATGTTGCTCATGGAGATAACTATCGTACCAATTAATTAGAAAAATATCCAACTTTAGAGTTGTGGCTTTTTCTTTCAAGGCTGCTCCTTCTATATGTCTGGAAAGGGCTCCGAGTGGCAAAATAGCTGGACCAAAAGTGTTTGTAAATTACAAATAAGTAGGTCATGTTTTTCCTACCTGTTGCTCAGAGTTACTGAGAAACATTACAATATACTTGCTTTATTACAGAACTACTTTGAAATTTTCTCACTATGACTATGATATTTTGATTGAATTACTGGTCATATTCAACATACACAACAAAATATGATTTAACGAAAAATTAAAAAGTGATAGGTTGATTCCAGTGTCCGGCAACCTTATCGCTCCCGTGCAGCTACGTCGATACATAGAGTGCATACCTATACAATATATCATAGAAATGGGCAGCGCAATGAAACTACTAATATAAATCCAACAGTGTAAACACACGGACGGCCTCCGGTTATGAGGTCCGGCGACATATTGCTCGGGCAACGCAAATAATAACGTATGACCGATATGAACTACTTCGATGAAATGAATTGCGTTCGCTTGACTTTTAGTTTTATAATATTTCGACGGCCTTCGTAATATACACGGATAGTAGCTTAAGTATTTGGAGGAGAAAGAGATTCAATGACATAGTAAGTAGGTAACATTAATAGGGATGACAGTAATTAAACATTTAATTTTAGAACTAACAATTGTGATTGTTAAAACTATTTCTTAAGCGATGTTAAAGACTGTGTCGAAGTCTACATATTACATATTTTATTAACTTTAAGCAGAACTAATATTAGTGACCCAACCTAATTGGTGAGTTGTTCTGCAGATTACAAAGTATTAAATAATAATTTATGAATCATCAATTATCGCCACAGTGCAATAAAACGTGAGAGTGTTGCTTTAAATTGCAGCAGAGCCCACACACACACACTCAAATATAGTGCGACCACAAATTCGTTCACAGTGTACACTGGTGGCTGCAACACGGCCCGTCACGTCACGCTAAATGCACGTAGCAATAAATTACGCGGCGCGAATTTTACGTCGGCCGCGTCACGTGTCACCTCGTCGACAATGGCCTCCACTACATTGCCAGCGGGTCTGCAATTCATCATTATCTAACTCTCACTTTATAAGGGGTGAATGCCGTCGTCCCCCACGCTGGCGAAGTTCGTCTTGGTTGACCTCTTAACTGGTTGAAATCTTAACGGAAAACTGTCAAGTTTACTCAGGAAACAGGGGCCTTAGTAGGAGTTTTCAATGACATAACTCGCACTCAGCCCACAGGTGACGTTTTTAACTCAATGATTTCTAAAACGCACTGTTTTTTCATTGAGTGTGCGTGCGGGATTCAAAAACGGACCTCCCCGTTCGGGAGTCCAACGTGTACCGAATAATATCAATTTTCCTCTAAAGCGCATCAAATTACAATAATGTTTTATGCACCGAACGGTTGTTACTGCAGGCCACTGCTACTATAAAACTTTTCCAGTCTAGACGACAGTTTGCATGTTTCTGTTTTTTATGAGGTAGATATTATTTACCTATGTCTATTGTCTGTGTATATTCATATTATTATCCATACCATCCGCGACACGGAATTTTACCGCGAGGATTGACTGTGTTAGTGTTTATTTTTTTATAAGGGCGTCCGAGCAGGTGTTGGGATTACGCAGCGAACTAAATCTGTACCGCGGGCTCGAGCTATTTGTACAGTTTATGGCACCACCGCTCCGGCGCAGTGGCCATTAGTACCTACTGCGGGAAGTTATAGGTCTCTTTAAATAATGTCGATAGGTACGACCCAAGCCAAATACCTATGCTTGAAGTAATCCCAATAAAAGCATTATAAGTTATGGTCTCAAGTGAACTTATTACTTACGTAAATAAAAGTAAACATGGTAGAAAGTAATAAAGCAAAATAAATGTAGAGCCGAGCCAAATCTACACCCTGTTGCCAAATAGCTTGAATGTAATGGCCTGGCCACGACGCTTTGAAACAGCAGACATCTGCGACCGATTCCGCTTATGTTAGTACCTATGTAAAAACTGTAATTGGTTGTGATAACTGTTTTTAAAGAGGGACTGAGAAGTTTTTTTTCGCAATTTTTTCTCCTTCATTATAATAAATGACTAAAAATTTACATATAAAGCATATATGCGAAAGGATGATGGAAGCAAAAAAAATACGTGCGTTTCAATGATAGGTACCTACCTGAAAAAATGGTTTTGAATTTAAAACATTCGTACCCGCCGCGCGCTTCAAAGTTTTTAACACGGCCAGCATCGCGTCAATGTCAATGTCTATTCCAGGTGCAAAACAAAACATACGGCTACATTTTGCAGCGACCGCTCCACACTCCACACCGACGAGCGACGCCGGACCGCGGAGTTCGCTGTGAGTGCTACAGTTCGTGGCCCGCGGTCTAAATCTATGTTTATATTATTTTGAAGTTTGTACTTAAAAACTGTAACTTGTTAGGATTTGATTATCATCATATCATAGGATTTAAGTGGTTTGCGGCTATCCGGTACAATTTCATGAGTATTTATATTATATATTATATTTATTATAGCGATGGTCAACTTGTCCTATGTTTTGTATATGGCATTAATTGATTGCCTCTCTTATTGAGGCCTCTGGTTGGCTCGAGCTACTCACCCCAAATCTACAATTAAGTCATAATAAGTTATCTCGATAGCTGCAATAAAAATACGAGAAAAAAACTTCGAGAAAACGGTGATCCTATTCAATTCACTTGGCCACAACGCCACAGATTTTATTATTAACTCAATACCTCAACATAACGATACATCTATAGTCAGAATTAGTAGCTCCTAATAAATTATATCCCCTAAAAGTCCCCAATACAGGTCGGTTGCGACAATGTTTATTTAATTTTATTCACAAGGCTTAATTTTATTCTCTTCTTTTCGCTAGCTTATCGCTAAATAAAATTTGTTTGTCCCTAACATCGAGAGTTTTGAATATTAAAATAAAATTTACAAATTCCTAAACGTGTTCTCTCTTCTCAATTCAGCTGAAATATATTTTCCATTTTCATTATATATTATTTAATGTCCCAGAAATGGGTTCGGAGTGTTATTTCAATGTTGTTGTGAAGACACCGCTTAGAAATATTTGTTCGGACGCGATGCTTAAACATTTAGCGAAAACGGCTCCTATTTCAATTTAATTTATTTTTCCAAATAAATTTCATTATACGGCGCTTTGAAATAACGTAACAGTAATTCTAAAGTGCTTTTGTTAATCAGAATAAAGAGGGTGAGAAAGTTCGTAATGTGTTTAACATGGAATTTAATTCTCAACTTACTGAGAGCAGATACTAAGTAATGCTTCAACTGAAGTCAAACCCAATTTAAAGGCAATAGCAGCGAGCAAGAGGTATAAATGTAGATGTTAATGTGATAACTTTTAATACTGTTAGTCACTGAAATTTGCATTACCTAATGAAATCAAAATGACTAAAATCCAATGCACCTAAATATGTAGCTTGATATTTTGATTCGAGTTCCCCATTCTCTACTTATTGTTTGTTGACGAATGTGTAAAATATGAGTAGTTTGGGCAAAATCGAGAAACGCGCAGTTGCAGCGTACTTTATTGAAGTTCGTGTTGTGCGTAGCTACACATCACATTTAATAAATCTACGAATATTCAGCGTACCTTCTGTAATGCATCGTTGTAGCTGTTAGGCGATGACTATAACAATAATAGACACATCCAATTTAGAACGGAGATTTAAACTTTTTAATAAAATTTCAGGACCCTTCGCACGGTAGTCCGGATTGTTAGCCCCGACGCTACTGAGCCCACCCGCTTCACCAGCACTAATAAGCCCTATTTTTTTAATTCCATGGGCAATATTTACGTCCATTTTGTCCACCGGTGACGCGCGGCGCCGGCGGCTTGCGGCCTCGTCACGCGCTACTACTGAACACAATGTAGCAAACACCAGTCACGGTTTGTCGTCAATTGTTTACTAAACACGATTTCCATAATACATTGGTACTTGCGTACGCGATATTTGGTTATTTTATTTCTGAGACTTCGTTTATCGTAGCCTCCTTCGTCCAACTAGAAAGATCAGAAATTCTGGCCAGACGCTACGTTTATTAAATTACCTACTGAAATATACACATTTGCACGCAGTAGTTGTTTTCCATTACCGTTTTATAAACTGATTCCTGTTTACCGAATAAACGTCATAAACGACCTAACAATAACAATGAAAAAACCTTGATTTTCAATAGAAAATATTCCATACTGTTACTATTATCTGTGAATTTGGATATCGAAATAGATGTAAAATGTATTTAGTCTGTAGTCTTTTGTCTGTGGTTGAAAGTAATAAAGTGTGCACGTACGGTCGTTAAAATTCTGCTGTTTTATTTAAAATAATAGGTTATGGGCCCAGAAAAGCCGATAATTAGCTAGGGCAAGTAGTAATTTTCAGTTTAGCTCAGTTTTTTTAGCTTAGGTCGCGAGTGAAAGTAGGAAAAATCATGTCGACTAACTACTTGGTCAACGTGCCGAAGCTAAAAGGGCGGGAAAATTACTTGGAATGGTGTTTTGCTGCGGAGAATTTTTTAATCTTGGAGAACATGGAACATTGCATTAAACCTGTTACCGGAAAGATTATAGAAGCCGCTGATGATGCACGCACCAAAGCGAAATTAATTCTTACAATCGACTCGAGTTTATAATATGTGCACATAAAGGATGTCAATACGGCGTTAGAACTTTGGAATAAGTTGAAAGCCTTGTTTGACGACTCCGGTTTTGCCACACGCATAAGTTTATTGAGAAATCTCATCTCGATTCGTCTTGAAAGCTGCAGTTCTATGACAAATTATGTTACACAATTAGTGGAGACTGGTCAAAAACTAAGAGGAACTGGATTTCAAATTAGTGACGAGTGGATTGGCAGTTTATTGTTAGCTGGTTTAACAGAAAAATATTCGCCGATGATAATGGCGATCGAGCATTCGGGTATCGCCATCACAACCGACGCCATTAAATCAAAATTAATGGACTTAGAGGAAAACAGTGTCGACACCAGCGCCAGCGGAGCATTCGCGAGTTTCCGAAAAAACAAGACTTTCGGTGGCAACACTAGTGTCACTTGTCATTCCGGAACCAAAGATAATGGTTGTGGTTATACGTCAAAGTCGAAGAAAGAAAAAGTCGTTAGATGTTACAGATGTAAACAAACCGGACACTATCGCAATCAATGCACAAATTTTGATAAGGATTCGTCGAATATGAAATCGGGTGAACGTAAAAAGACAAATGCGTTCAATGCTGTCTTCCTAAACGGCAGTTTTTCGAAGAACGATTGGTATGTTGACTCGGGTGCGAGCGCTCACTTAACCACAAATGAACATTGGATTAAAAATGTCTCGACCGAGCACCCCATCAAAGAAATTGTTGTTGCGAACGAGGAAAAGCTTACTGTGAAGTGTTCGGGTGACGTGCAAATTGCTACAGTTACCGATGACTGTGAATATGATGTGACTGTCGAAGAAGTGTTGTGTGTGCCAAAATTAACCACAAACTTATTGTCGGTCAGTCAGTTAGTCAGAAAAGGTAACAGAGTGTTGTTTACTACTAGTGGCTGCAGTATATACAATAAAGATGACAAGTTGGTGGCCAAGGCGTTACTGACAAACGGTGTATACAAATTAATGTCACCTGGGAGTATATTGGCTGCGACAGCTGTGTCTGTGGATACATGGCATCGCAGGTTGGGCCATGTGAACAGTATGTACTTGAATAAAATGCCAAATGCAGTAAATGGGATGAAACTTGAGGAGAAATGTGAAATTTCACAATCGTCTTGTGTAGTGTGCTGCGAGGGCAAGCAGTCACGCTTACTTTTTGGACATACTGGTTCAAGAAGTAGTGAATTGTTGGGTATAATTCACAGTGACATATGTGGTCCTATGGAGAATGCTTCAATAGGCGGATCAAGATACTTCATTTTGTTTATCGATGATTACAGTCGTATGACCTATATATATTTTATGAAACAGAAAAGTGAAGCATTTGAACATTTCCAAGACTATAAGGCCAAAGTAGAGAACCAGTTGAATAAGAAAATTAAAGTATTTCGCAGTGATAATGGGAAGGAATTTTGCAATAGAATTTTTGATGAATACTTAAGAAAGAATGGCATTTTACATCAAAAGACTAACCCATACACACCGGAGCAAAATGGCCTTGCAGAACGGTTTAATCGGACAATAGTGGAAAAGGCAAAGTGTTTATTATTTGATGCCAAGATGGGCAAGGAATTTTGGGCCGAGGCAACAAATACAGCAGTCTATTTGTTTAACCGCACTGTACTTCCAGCATTATCAGATAAGACACCATATGAGGTATGGACAGGATGTAAGCCAGACATAAGTCATTTGCGCATTTTTGGTAGCCGTGTCATGGTGCATGTGGCAAAAGAAAAGCGTCAAAAATGGGATAAGAAGTCAGAGGAGCAGATACTTGTGGGCTATCCAGAGGACATCAAAGGATATCGAGTTTATAATCCCATCACCAAGAAAGTCAGTACCAGCAGGGATGTTATGATAATGGAAGATGTTAAACCTCAAGTGTCTATATCTATAAAAGAAAAGAAGGAAGAGAGCTTAGATTCAGTGGGGGACACGTCTTCAGAAGAAGCAGAGAGTACGATGATTGAGAGTTATGTTGACAGGTCTGATGCAACATATATACCAAGTGATTATGAAGATGCAGAAACGTCTGAATCAGATGAATCAAAGCATGAAAGCAAGGAAGTTAGGTTGAGAAAGAAACCTGAGAGATATGGATACTCCAACATGTGTGCCAATACTGTTATGGAGGCATTGGATGATGACAGCGAGCTGACTCTGCAGGAAGCACTAGCAGGACCAGAGAAGGAGCAGTGGTTAAGTGCAATTAGTGAAGAACTAGAGTGTTTTAGGGAAAATGATGTGTGGGAGTTGGTAGATGCTCCAAGTTCAGGTACAGTTGTGAAGTGTAAGTGGGTACTTAAAAGGAAATATTGTGACAACAGTGTGAGATATCGTGCACGGCTGGTTGCAAAGGGATTCACACAGAGACCAGGTATAGACTTTCAGGAAACTTTTTCCCCTGTTATTAGACATTCAACTTTGCGTTATTTATTTGCATTGAGTGTACAGTTGGACATGAACATAACTCATCTAGATGTCACCACAGCTTTCCTTAATGGTCATCTCAAAGAGAACATATTTATGCAATTACCAGAATGTTTTCCTATTGCAGATAGTAATAAGGTTCTTAAATTAAAGAAGGCTGTGTATGGACTAAAACAGGCCTCACTAGCCTGGTATGATAGGGTTAAGGAAACTTTATGTCAATTAGGTTATGTTAAGAGTAAAATAGAACCTTGTGTATTCATAAAAAACTGTAACAATGGTAAAAAGATAATTGTTGGTATTTATGTAGACGATTTCCTAATATTTTCAAATGAAAAATGTGAAACTGACAGTTTAATTAAAGCTTTGAGTGCTAAATTTAAAATTAAAAATCTTGGTCAAGTTAGACATTACTTAGGGATGAGAGTAAACATTGATAGAAAGTCTAAAGTTATAACCCTTGATCAAGAACATTATATAGAGCAATTGATGCAAAAGTTTAATATGTCTGAATGTAGTACAGCTGAAACACCTATTGAATGTAAATTAAACCTAGAAAAGTCCAATGTTTGTGAAGGTAACATACCATATCAAAGGTTAATAGGTAGCTTAATGTACTTAGCGGTATTGACCAGGCCAGACATAGCATACTCTGTCAGTTATTTGTCTCAATTTAATAATTCTTACTCACATGTTCATTTTAATTATGCAAAAAGAGTTTTGAGATACTTGTATAAAACTAAGGATTATTGTTTAAAGTACACCCAAGGAAAAGCAGACCTGATTGGTTATGTAGATGCAGACTGGGCGAGTGACACACTTGACAGACGGTCATATACAGGATTCTGTTTTGTTAAATGTGGTTCAGCCATTTCTTGGGAGAGTAGGAAACAACGCACAGTGGCCTTAAGTAGCTGTGAGGCTGAATACATGGCTTTATCAGAAGCATGTCGTGAAGCCATATATTTACAAAGATTAGAGCTAGAAATAGTTGGTTTTTGTAATAAAATAACTTTATTTAGTGATAGCCAAAGTGCAATGAAACTTGCTAATAATCATCAGCCACACAGGAGGTCCAAACATATAGATGTCCGCTATAACTTTATTCGAGAAGTAATTGAGAATAACATAATTGAAACTAAATATGTTCACACCTCTCAAATGGCTGGTGACATATTGACTAAGGGTTTGTCTGGGGCGAAACATTATGGGTTCATGAAAACTCTGGGTATATTGAGAAGATAGTTTATTTCATGTATTAATTTTGTTATGACAATGATCTCATTTGTTTATTATTTCGATATAGTGGGGGTGTTACTATTATCTGTGAATTTGGATATCGAAATAGATGTAAAATGTATTTAGTCTGTAGTCTTTTGTCTGTGGTTGAAAGTAATAAAGTGTGCACGTACGGTCGTTAAAATTCTGCTGTTTTATTTAAAATAATACATACAGCCAATCTCAAATTTAGGCGCCCATCGATTGTCAATGTGGCCAATAGCAATAGCAATAGTAATCAGAAGTAGAAGTCGTGTTATGCAAATTTTGGCGACACGGACGTCACTCGCCGCCGCTGGACAATACGACCCACTGCCGAACAAGTGGTGCGACACCGTCGTAACGATCTCGCTAATCTCAATATTATGCTAATTCATATCTTAGTACACATTACCGTCAAGACAAAGATGCGATTCGACAATAACAGCAGACGAACAAGAGCAGTTACTTCCACGCCGGCGGGCAGTAATAGCAGCGAGACGCAGCGGACGACCTCGAAGGTGCCCTTAGACGTTTATGGCCCGTCTCGCATTACATCGCAGTAATGGTCCCTGCGCCTGCGCCATGCGCCGCGAGAATAACGCGCCCCACAACAATCTGTCACGTGGCCGAGGACGCTGACGGCCGGCGATTTTTCTGCGGGACACTAATAACCTCTCCGCGATTAATCCTTCCTCGGAGTGTCGAGATAACCGACATAAATGAATGTGTTTGCTCGCTTCGCAGCCATGTTTTCTTCCGTAACAACTACATGTAACCGATTACTTCCACAGTCCAAGTACTAGTCATTTAAAAAGAACTTGATTGATGCTAGCCTAGTTCAGTTAGTTAGTTTAAATTCTGTCTACACGCGACTACTACATTGCTAACGATTTTATGTGCATAAATTACATTGTGAATGAAGGTGCAAGTTGTGAGCCTTGAACTACGAGTCATGAGCTAGAGACCTGTGTGTAGCCATTGCCCTGACAAAGGTTGCACGCGGCAGCGACTGCATCTGTAATTACTGGAACTGGAGTCGGCTGCCACATTAACCTCTGTGCGCTCTGATATACGTGTAAAGAACCGAAACATGAAACATTATTCATACAATTTGAACCATGAATCGCTCACGATCATGTTCGCGTCAGATTTCATTTGGGTAAGACAGAGAACTCGATGAGTGTCGCAGTAGGTCTCCTAATTACCACCGCTACGGAATAAGGAAAGCCGCCTAGGAGGCAAAAATCGTAACGTGACACACGTGACACGTGTTTTAAAGACGTCCATAATTATGGTGAAATGGTAATTATGTCGGATTACCTTTCGAGAAGTGCTAGGTTCGATTTTCAGCGAGATGATCAGAATAATTTATGTCTTTGATTATTGTGCGAGGGACCCATACCTCAATGGAATCCTAGTACGAGTCTACCAATGTAGCATTATTTACTTATTTATGTATTTTAACAATCATTGATTTTATAGATTTGAATCTTAGTGACACAAATGGAAAAGATTTCTTTGATATTGTTGTGTGATTATAAAACGAAACTGTGCGTTACACTGTTCGACTGAGGGTTATAGGTGCTGTGAGCATGTATGTACATTATAATTAGCAAAAGTTTGTTGTACGTAAAGAACCGACTACTAGCAAACGGACTATCCGAACATAAAAGTGCTCCCAGACCACAAATTTAACAGGGAGTGAAGCTGACCAGATAACCCCACCGATATGATAAAATGATGCCTTTAGTATTGTATTCATTTACCATTGTTCTCGTAGTAATCCCTCGGGCACCAACATGACCTGCGGCTCCCAGATCATAATTTAACGTCCGGGCGCGGTAGGGCAGGTACCCTCCACAATGTAATCTCGAACAAACGGCCGGGTTAAACGTAGTTTTAACACAAAGCCATTCGCCAGTTTGCGTCCGTTTCTAACTAATAAAGCGGCCTGTGGCGATGAATGCGCGATTCAACAAGTTAGTGCCGCCGGCCTCCCCCCGCGCCCCGCCCCGTTGTGTGGCGCTCTACATCGTAATGCTCAGCATAGTTTACTTAGTTTTGCCATCCGGCCGTCGTTTCCATAATCACTTTCGTCTGATTTAAACGTGACGTTCTCATGTGCCAACCCTTCCTTAATTTATACATTGGTTTCTTCATTTAGGCTAGACCAAAAGTCGTCAAAATTATTGCGGTCGCCGATCAAGCGAGAAGACCATCCTTAGCGTTCGAATTGGCTGAGTTTCTCTTCTGACCTGATCTGACCTTGAGCTGGTGAATAACACTGAATGTTTGATGACAACAATTGATGGATGAGAGACATCGCTGAGCGTCGCGCGCCGCCTCAATTATCTTGTTGTTTCCGTTCGGCGTTTGTCAAGTCGCTATTTGTGCCTCCCCGCCGCGCCGCGCCGGGGCCGGTGCCGTGGTGCGGTGACAGGACTTGATTGGGTTTGAAGCGTGACCCGACCTGATCTGATCGTTGAACGCTCTGTTGCTATGCTCCCCGTGTACATTCGTGGTGACGACAATACTGCGCGGTCGATTGTAAAAGTATCGAGAGGAAGTGGCCAATATTTTAGTAACGGTTACTGAGTTAGTATTGATTTCGCAGTTTAAACGACTTTTTAGACAAATTAAAATTTTCAAAAATAGGGAACTTATTGGTTTCAACTATTATAAAATCGAATCGTTATCAGATTTCCGCCTTTCGAGGAATTGTATACGGCTCTTCGTCAAAGAAGTGACGACGACTGATCTATTGTTCCACCGATTTTAATTTCAAAGATTACCCGGTAATTAGGTACCTATATAACATTTATCATTTCCGTCAAAATATGATATCTATCGGGTGATGTGATCCGGAATTTATAACAGTAATATAGTCTTCACTATAATTATTTATTGTTATTGTCATTGAAAGCGAAATTGACCGACTTATTGCTTTAAGATAAGGTAAAGCCGCCAACATACTTGGCGAAATCTAATGAGTCCCCATAAATTATCGAGCCATAAATATATTTTGATTAAAATATATCGACACACAGATAGGTATACTATTGACATTTCAAATACTTATTTCGTGTCGCATTGTAAGATGATTTCACCTCAAAGTAGATTCTCAGCCCAGCATCAGAACGTAAACATAAACTAAAGAATGGCGCAATATTTATGGAGAACAACTATTTCAAGTATATCGGTAAGTGAATTGAACTGCCAAGTAATGCGAAATCCCACATAAACCGAGTAGAAGTAGCCGTTTGAACGGAGCCGGCAGCCGGCTAGGCGGCTCGCTCGATTCAATTAAAATATCACTGGTAAACCGATTACCGTGGCCGGTTCAATTGGCGTGGAGCGTCATAACTGTCGCAGTCGAGTCGAGCGTTTTATTGGACGTGTAATTGGGTAGTGTCGCGCGGCCCTCGCCGCCGCCGCCCGCAGCCGCCGTCGTTACCGCTCGCTGCGAAATAACTTTCCAGATGAGTGTAATTAAGAGTTGTTCTCAAAAAGTTGTCCACTTTAATATTTTTTAGTGTCCACACATGAAAAGCGTTTTATGAATTAAAATAACCTTCTTATTAGCAAATTGTATAATATAAATTTGTTGTTCGGGTCAATCCTGTTTCTTTAAACGCGTTTATACTCATACAGATAGTAAAATTAATCTAAAAAAAAACAATTTGTTTTCGTCAGTAAAGTAACCCCCCATACAAAAATAATATGTCCCCACCCTATCTCGAGATATTGAAGTCTTCGTATTCTATATTTTCAAATTATATTTAGAAAGAGGTTTAATCTTATCTACAGTTATATAATATGTAATACTATTTAAAATCACACTTAGGCTTTTTAATGCCGTTTTAGTTATTTAAAATTCAAAAAACATTTAATGTCCCACATTTTTTTAATAATTTTCGTGACACATTTCTTGACGCTGTTCCCATCATCGCAACAGTATTTCCAGGTAGAATTTTGTATTATAAGGTAGGCCAACCCTGTTAGATTCCATAGTTAAAAACTCATAGTGCCGCCAATTTGTTTAGCCGTCAGTAATAACAAAACAGTCGGGAGTTTATACGTTAAAAGTGCTTTAAAAATATTTCCTGACGTGTTTCGACTCAAAAAGCAAGTAATATTTTGATCAAAATATGTACAAAACTTTGTAAAAAAGGTGATAAATAGTCAAAAACCTTTTGTTGTTGGATCTAATAGATTCTTTCGATGCAATTTTGTGAAATATGACTGCGTGCCTAATTTTCTTGACAAAATTTCGTGACATTTTCCTGACGTTTCTTGACGAAATTGTTTTCATGACAATTTCATGACGGGACACTTTTTTGAGAACAACTCTTAAGCGTTGTCGCAATTGACAATCAATGATGTTTTAAATATCTAGATTGAGCGTCGACCTACAATGAAAACAAAAAAAAACAAGGCAACATTATCGAGCATGTGTGCGTGTAGGCGATGTTTTTCGCGTTCATTTATTGTCTATGTGTGCGTAATGGCGTTGTGGCCAACAGTTGGCCACAACTTTTTGACACGTTTTCGCGGATTCGATGGTCCATCTAGATATTTAATAAATCTTTGTTGACAATACAATATTGTCATCGACGTTAAATGTAGCGAGGAAGCCAATTAGCTTGTGTTGAAATTTTGGCGACCTCTTGTCTGCGTGTGCGTGGGCAAAGGGTGGAGATTTTCTAAAATTGTTTGAAAGCTGCTCGTAGAACTCCTGATATTCAGAGCGCCCCCGTTTCTAAATGTCACTGGGTGGCTAGTGGATACCTCATAATTGTCCGTGCTTAGAATACAGCAAACATTTACCTGGTCTATGTGCCGACTGTAAACTTAATGGTTCCAAATGGCAGCCGCCAACGGATTTTCTTTGATTTTTAAATAAGTTCATAGGGAGTTGAATATGGTGTTCCAACATCCCCGAAAACCAAATAGGTACCGATAGGTATAGGGAAGTGCTATGAACCTACCTACTTTACTATTTATATTGCAAATGTGAGATCCTGCACAAAGTCCATTAATCTGACCTATTTTCGAAATCTGCACGTAACTTGTATTATGTAAAGAGATGCATTAGCTTCCAGCGTAGTGTGCTCCTACACATTGCTATAGTACAGTGGTCGGCCAGTCCGCCACAGCTTTCCGGCCGCCTACTAACTAATTTACCGTCGACGACGCACCCAGCAATTAGGTCAGCTTTAGGCAGAAATATCTTGCCCTGTGCGTGTGTATGTGTAGCTCCATAGTTTCCCACTTTTGGCCTGACGCCCTCTCTGCGAGGAAAAGGAATTAAGGCTTGTGGAAATCAATCCATCCACTGGAGATTGCGTCACTACATTTATGGTACCGATGTCCACCTTCCAGCTTCATGATATCAGTATATTGTCTCTCTTTACTTAGCATGTATCCAATTTGAGATCTATCGGTACAAAATGAATTTGTATTTGTCTACCGATAACGGGATAGGTAAAACTAAATGAAAGCCAGTAATAATGTATTTTTCAATACAACGCCATACCTGTTGCCTAGCAGCGATCAAGCAACACCTGCAGGTGCCTTCCGCACGACAGATTGGTGTCTCACGTGGATTTATCACGCGCGGCTCGTCTGCAACAACCGAGAATAAATGTTTAGTAAATGGGTATCTCCTGCCAGTGGAACATGTGAAAATCTTCGGTAGGTAGCGAGATGCAGGTTCAACGTGACGTTACTGTGCGAAGCATGCGCGATATTGTTGCAAAATAATGAATAAATTCAGTCAGACTTGCCGAGAGCGAAACCACCATCGCATTTATCAATTCCGATAATAAAACTTAAGACACCAATTAATTAGAAACGGTTCCCTCCAAGATAATATGTATTCAATATCAACGATGTTTTAAACTCGGATAGGCAATAATGTTCATCCATCTGTGTTCGATTTCGAATACCAGAACCAGAGCTATAAATTGAATGCATTATTATGCGCCAAATTGCATTTATATTTCGATCGCAATTAATTCTTCAAAAGGGCAACAATAGATCATTTGTATGAATGCTATCCGTCGCGTTTGTTTCCAAACATGTTTTACCCACCGTCCATATATGTATAGTGTTCGTCTGACGTATGTTTGTAACATGTTCAAACAATCCTTACTAATATTATACTTAAATGTGAAAGTGTGTTTGTTTGTTTGTTTGTTTGTGACGCTTTCACGTCGCAACAAAGCTATTATATGGTAAGGTTTATGTGTGTGGGGATAGTTAGGAGGGTGGAGAGTGACGTAGGCTACTTTTTACCGCGGAAAAACATCCCATTCCCATGGGAAGATCGATGTTTTGTTAGTTGCTAGATATTTATTTTCGGAGTTGTTAATAGATGGCGGTAATAAAATTCATTTGCAAGTTCTGAATTACGCTATCAAATACTACATGTAATTTACTTAAGTCATAGGCAAATGTAATAGGCTACTTTAGCTCTGCCTCGAGAACTCCCCGCTCCGGCTGTATTCAGTGTACCGCCCGCCCGCTGGCACTATCCTGTTGACTGATGTCCGCAAGTTGCTCAGCCAACAGGATAGTGCCAGCGGACCAGAGGGACTTTCGAGTCGAGAGCCTGGACGACTTCATCGAGAGATTGGCACGCAACATGTTCGGGCGTGTCGACGCGTCGCGGTTCCCGCATCTGCAGGACCTGGCGCCGCTCCACACCCGTCCACCGGACCGCTGGGCCTTCCCGCGCGACTTGCTGGTTGCGCGGGACGGGGCTAGCACTGACTGATACTGGGGCTTCGTAAGTCGTCGCCCGGCGCTGATCGGCTTCTGCTGGGCTTCCCACCAGCGGGATTCACCCGGTAGGGCCTCGATCGCCTGGGCGGCGCGAAGATGAACCCCATCCCGTTTAAGACTCTGTGGCCTGTAAAAAGGCCACCACTCACCGGACTTGACCTATTGGTTAACCACAGATGGACAACCAAGGGCCTTAGGGCCCAGCCCAAGAACCGGCCCGTTTTAACGGGCCGCGAGAGACACCCCCAAAGGGGAACTAACTGTCCCGAGGGCTCCACACACCTCAGACAGGGTGGAGTGAAGAGAGCGAGTAGTAGGCTACTTTTTAGCCTAAATTCCTACGGGAGCGGGACCTACGCGGCTGTTACCTACGGGTCCCGAAGCGAAGCGCGGGCGGTTCTCTAGTATTAAATCAAAATTGACTACTCTCCACTGACCACTAAATAGAAAACGATGATTACAAACTGGTTGTCGTGTAAGAGGCGCGCGGCGGTGATTGATGACGTCACGTCCCACGTATCATGAAGCCCCGTCCCCCGCCGCGGCCATGGCAACTATAATTCACTTATTATTGTTCCTCTCAGCGCCTGATGGAGGATAATTGGATCTGTGACACGCTGCATGTTTTTATTCTCAAGGCTCTCCCCTAAGCATGTGTTCGTTTCTCGGTTCACATGTTCCTCGTTCTCCAGGTTACACGCTTCTATCTTTTATTTACCCCATTTTATCGTTTTCGAGATAACTTTTTTAGATTGTAGTAAGCACCACACAATATATTTAAGAGAGATTAATTGTTCTATTCTATGTAAAACCTATACTTACTTAGTTCAGTCCTCGGCTAAATCACGATGGTTTCACAGTGAAAAACTAGGAACCGATAACACCGTCAGATGAACTCAATATGTAGCACAAGGACGCGTTAAACAATTCTACAGCACCGCAAGCTGAAACGTTTGGTACGTTTTCAGTAATTCCAATTTAAAGTTATAAACGATGTGTTGAGATGCTGCTTTGTTCTCCTCTTAGTTGATTACAGAAATGCATTTGATGAAGCTCCTTAGATCTCCTTAGCTCCTTAGAAGTATAATATTGACTAAGAAAATGTACTTAGGTTTTCTATTACTTTTTTAAGCCGATTATATCCAAAATGGTTACTCGTAACGTTATTTTCTATAAGTTATTTCGGGCGTAGGAAACAAGATAATAGCTATTTACAAAAAAATAATGTTGGCGACCTTTGACGTGGAATATGTTAACCCGCGCCGCGTGGGTACGCGATTGCTGGGACGCTTTGAGATAACACACAGAATGCCTAAGCAAAGATTTCCAACGAACTACATTACTGCCTTTCATACATGATAGAGAGTATAGCAATAAAATTTGCATATCAAAATTCTTAAGATGATACGGTTATGATCCTGTCGAATGATGAACAAAAAAATATACCTACACTACATATTTACTGTATTCAATAACTAATCAATCAATCAATCTTTATTTGCTTGAAATAAGGTCTTACAACAATTAAAGGTGTTTTACATGTGTTTTACAAATATTTTGTGCTTATTCTACCTATTTGGCATGCAAATTTTTAAATACATAATAAGTAAGCTATGTAACAATACATGTTCATAGCGAAGTAGTGCGCACACTACTAGTGGTACTATAATGCCGCAGCCGCACGACGCACGAGAAGGCCGCGCGCCGCACGACGCACGGTCACCGAGGCCGGACGTAAAACGCAGATAAAACTTAATAGAAGAACGCCGGCCGTTAAAATTGTTTATAGACGGCCTATATACGGGCGATAAACAGTCGCCGTGTGCCGTACGGCGCGGCGGCGCGGGCCGTGACGCTGTTAGCGCGCGCCGGGCGGCACCGACAGGCCAGCGGCGACTGGGGACTGATTGATTACGTTATCGTGTCGACGTGCCTCTGCTGATCAACCCGCGTCTTCAAGTATTTCTTTTTTGTCACATTTTATTGCCGAATGTTCACTTTATGCTCAACTTCGAATTTCTAATTTATTTTTCAAAATTTAGCGAAGGCACTGAAGTCTAAAGGGGACAGGATTAGATTTGCCCATTCTTAAGACCAAGGTCTAGAACGCGCGACTATAATTACTCTGCTAATCACAAATGTCATCGTTTAGTAACAAATACAATTTCTTGTGTCATGTTACAAGGGACGCCTTAATCATCATCAAGACAAAAGAAGACGTCGACTGCGCTGCCGTCGTCCAGAGATTTCATTGTATCGTCTTCATTGTTATACATTTTAATCTCCAGTATCTACTACTAAATATTTTTCTCACTTCGATCTAAATAGGTACGTGAAACATAAAAGTAAATTGAAATCAGATGAAATTCAAAGGTGCAACACGTTCGGGACAAGACTGAGTGAGTCCGGCGACCCCAAGTAACAACGTTAACCGACTTGTAACAGAATGAGGGTAACCGCGTGTGAATTTTCCGCTAGAGGCACTAGTGAAAAGTGAGGTCTGTCTGTCACTTTTCGCTTGTCTGAATGTCATTTGTCACTGTTTATGTATGGGCGGGCTTTGACAGCAGGACCTCACCTCGCCGGTGGCGCCAACTGGTGAGCACAAAAACGGCGACCCTCATTGCGAGAATTTGTGGAGCGCACCGCCGCGCATGAACTGCGTGTTACTTCTTCCTTTAAAAAATAATAAAAACATACGCACATACGCACGCTATACCTAGCTGTTAGATGAAAAAATCCCTATCCCACAAAAAATATTTTCATGTAAAATGTTACCAGGATGCGGCAATGTTTTTAGCAATATACAAGGTATTTAGATCTTATGTAGAGTCAAGCTTCTAACTCGACACGCCCAAACTCAACAAGCACGAACTTTACATAATCAACCCTAACCGCTAACTTTACTCTAAACGCGTGCCTTCGCCGCGAACAGGTTTATATTACGTTTTGCTACCGTCGAATGAGTGTAACGTGAATAATACCGTCACTGTACTTTTCCGTAAATAGCTCATGTAATAATGATACAACTTTCATGATAATTTTTTATTTTTGTATACGATATGTATATGGGTATTGGGTTCTAGGATTTTTTTTAAAACGACTAGTTACCTACCTACCTGAGGCCTCATTTACGCGACGCGCCGCGTCTCCGTAAATGAGGCCTGAGGGTTAGTCATCTTTATCTCCTTTATCTGTCGCCCTGAAGACACCCCGAGGGGCGGCCACTCTATCGGGGTCAGTGTGCGGGCGGCCAGGCCTCCCCAATAGCGGCCAATAAAACACCCGGACCAAGTAACACGTCAGCTAACTAATTTAGTATTATTCGGACAGTTCATGAATCCCCTCGATAAGTGTAGAGCCGCTCACTATTGAATGGCTTGACATTGATAGATTATAGTGTACCGAAAATGAAATTAGTATGTTATATTCTAAGTCTAAGGACATACATTACAGACGTATTGAGTCTAGCATTGGTTTTTGCCCATCACAAATCTAATACTACACTACATTGTAGGTTGTAGGCTCAGAAATAAAAAACGTTAATTGAGCTAAATAAAGTGCGTCACCGCGGTATTCGTTTCTGATACGTCAAGAGATTTATATGTATCACTATGAAGCCCAGCCGCTGAATAAATTGTGGACGTAGCCAGGTCGTGGTGGTCCACCGTATGCTGGACAAGGAAATAAAAAGGTGACTTATAGGAATGGGTGTTGATAATGGAACATTTATGGGTGTACAGCGTAAAGCGCCCGTTAAACTTTACTGCAGCGCTTTATTTTATTGCACGCTGTGTGGCACATGTATGTGGCTATGTGGCCCACACACGCCACAGCCACATATCAACCACACAATATATGTACAACCACGCACGTTCCGACGAAGCAAAAGGGTGTGATTGTACCTTAATACAATTATGAAGTTTCGCCTCAAGGTTACTTTGAAACCGTGGGCTTCATTTAAAAGAAGATTGTGGGAAATTCCACCCATAAGGTGTTAAAATGGTCGACGAAAATTTGTACAAAAGTCAGTCCGCCTTCAGCCAGTATTGAGGCATTATGTTATAAGAATAAACGATGTAAAAATCCAAAAATACATTTTATAAGATTCTTGGAAATTCATGCTAGAGAATGAAATTGCGAATTCTGTGGAGATTTTGGCCAATGTAAATAAATATGCGCGGAATTTCCACAAATATTTTTAGATGTATAAGTATTAAAATATTGCTTCATATTTTTTTGGAACAAAGTTTCTTATCGTACTTAACGGAAGGGAGGTAAACGAAAAGAAGTGAAAAGAAGAAAAGAACTTCGTTCACATCAAATACTTCTGATTATAAAATTCTAAGAACATAATGGCATGAGGGTATCAGAGACACACAACCATGGCCCAGTTATTCAATAGTTTCATTAATAAAATAAGACTTACTATAACGAAATGTAAAATCTCATTGAAGGCAGCACAGCGGCGGACGATAATAGTAAGTTATAAAAAAGTAAACTAATTAACTGGCACCAAGTAATTAGTGCTAGGAACCCCTCCCGGGTTGGCTGCTGTGGCCCGGCCAGCGCGCCACACGTAGCAACTGCGTGCATACCTACAATGCTTAGTAAGCTTTTAATTTACCCAATTTATTGTTTTCAATTGTGGTCTGCTGCAGCCATTTTCTATATTTCCTGTTCTGCTTTTTTATTGCTCTTGTATTAATCGTACGATTATTACTTTTGTAGGTAATTACATAAATGTCGAAAAAAACACGTTTACCTTACCCAGGGAACTATAACATTTATTTTATTTCTTAATTTCTCGCTAAACTGAAGCTTCCAAGTTTACTCGTATTTAACAAATAAAGTGCGGTCGTACACATCGTAGCTAACGCTACAGGAACGTTACGTGAGGGATCCTTACGGGCTACGTTATTTCAACACACGTTCGGGACAATAAACGTCACAAACAGACTGTAGGTGGTGGAGTAGCAGCTCACTCGAGTATTTAAATAAACATGTATGAGAATAGAATAAAACAGTTGAGTATTTTCATCAAATTCCGTATGTTCTGAGTGGCACGACCACAGATTAATATATTATGATAACATTTGCTTGCACATTTTATATATGTCTGCTCTGACTTGACTTCAAACTCGGGACCTGTTGCTCAGTAGAACTATAGCTCAAAGGAGATCTATACTCTATAGCTATGTTCATGTTAACGCAACTGGCGAGCAGCACTGTGTGTACACACACGAACAATTTTGAGCCATTTTTACCTCCTAGTAATTAAAAAATTATACGACGCCAATAGATCGGTATTTGGTGTCCTCTACACAAATTATCTGGCAATAAGTTTCAATGGCTAAAACCTAAGAATACTTAAGGAAAAGTACAGAGCGTCAATTGCCCGTCGAGTGCACGTCTACGCTACGTACTATTCGTATGAACGATTTGACTGCAATTGTTATTGGCCGGCGAAGAACTATAAAGCCGTAGCCGACCCCGTCACCAGCCACTAACCATTAGCCACCAGCCACAAGCCATTACGCTGTCCTAGTGCTTGAATGGCCAACCGACCAATCCTATCCAAATCGTTTTTCTTATTTCAAACTATTGCAATTTTGATTACGCGCCCCACAACACATATTTTTTATTATTATTATTGACTTTCAGACTTTAGGTCAATAATAATAATAAAAAATACATATTGCAAGGCGCGTAATCAAAACTGTTATAGTTTGAAATAAAAAAAAACGACTCAGACAAAATTGGTCGGTTGGCCATTCAAGCACTAGGACAGCGTTTAGTCAAAAGCCACTAGCCACTATCCACTATCCACTAGCCACTAGTCACCAGCCACCAGCCACTAGCCACCAGACATCGGCACTCTCCAGTGGGACAATAAGGCCGCATCCAGTCAGGCGTGATTGGCCGGCTCTCCGGCCGCTTGACGCCGAATTTAATTTCTCGCTTGACTTGTAATCCCGGACCCATTTATACGCAAATATACGCCCTGACGACATCCTCACAATTCGAACTTTTAGCTGAAGTGTTTTCCAACAGAGATTGAATTCAAAATTCCTTATTCGGATGTCGTGATATTTGTCATGAACTTGGGGTAGACCGCGTTGAAGCGTCGCGTGGCCAGACAACTGGTAGGAACTTCGAATTGCCAGAAATTTACAACTAGAAAATTAAATATATTCATAACAAATAAAAAAGTAATTCTTAAGATCTGCTGCAATCTAATAGAATAACGAATTGTTTTTAGTTTTGTGCGCCCATCTTCGAATATACCTAATATCAACGATAAAAAAATATAATAATTATCTACATTTTTTTTCATAAAATCGGACTTGACTACCTTTTCGTGACGGTAGGTAGGTCACCATAGTGGTGATTGTGGAGAAGACCTTATCATGTGTCATTGTTGCAACTCTTTCTGTAATCGTACCTGATACATCCTGCAGGATCTGAGCGGACTGTGCCACCTTGTATGATAGTTATTAGGTACGCGTGTATCGGTGCTGTGCTTTGTCTACATGACTACACTAGAATCCTCTTTAATCAACTATGAAACGTTCTATTGCTGACCTTTCTTAATGCAACCGGTGTTAATTCTCACTGACAAACGAATCTTCTGGTTACTTGTTAAATAAGGTCGTTAAAACCCATGCAAATTTTTGTCTAAGTGTGGCACAAAACAGAAATGAACAAGGAACTTAATGAAATTTAAGTGGCCATTTGTATTCAACGTACACCAGCTCACGGTTCACGGCTCACGGCTCACGGCTCGCAGCTCACGGCTCGCAGCTCGCCGCCGCTAGTGATCCACGTGTCTGCTAATCAACGTATTTAATTCACTTACAGCTCCTCTCCGTGCGCTCCGCACGCTCCTGGCTAATTATTTGTCCTGAGTAAAGTCTTTCGATACACAAGCGTACTATGTATCCAACTTTAACTGGGAACTTATGAAAATGCTATGAACGTAGCTGCGAGCACTCTGATAATGTTAACATAATTTCTATTACCTACTTAAAATATTTTATTTATTATGACACTTACAACGAAGTGCCCCATCATAACTTTTAAAGAAAAAACGATTTCAACGTCAACAAATAGGTAATTAAGTGAAAAATTGTCAAAGTAGTTAAAGTAATTACAATACAATTACATTTTATTAAGCATCATTAGTCATTCTTTAAAACCTAATTGACGGATTTTGTTCACGGACCTCACGATAAACAATGGCTTTCAAATAAAAAAAACAATAAAAAATCAGAACACCCAGTCAAAAAGTCTTAGGTAATAAATTAAATACACAAAATTAAGGATAAGTCAAAAACTGCCTATCAAATTTAATGTGCATAATGAATTTGGAAATAAATGACAAGCACCAGCTTTCGAATATAAAAATACGGTCGAATTGGGACCCTCCCTCTTTTTTAAAGTCGGCTAAAGATTTATCAAAAAAGTTTCACTCGGTTATGGGGTATGAGAAAACATGCACATAAAAATACAGTTGAATTGATAACCTCCTACTTGTTTGAAGTCGGTTACAAAAAGAAATGTACCTACAAATTACATACCGACAGGTAATTGATGACATTCGATATTAACTCAAATGTCTGCTCAAATACTGTCGATAAATAACTTATTACGTACGAGTATGTCGCGCAGGTCTATTTATAACCGATTTTAAAATAGGAGGAGGTTCTATTTTCGATAACTGTCGTCTGCACTATTTAATTTAATTGTATGCCGTACCTACCTACATTGAAATTTATATGATTATAAAATTTAATTAAAGTGAAGCGCTCATAGCCCGGCGGCTCGCGTCGATCCCAAGCGATCGACAAAGCTACTGCGGGCGGTCGGTAGTCGGATGGGTGACCGCTAGTAGCAAAATTTCTTGAGCGCTTCCGTGCTTCGGAGGGCACGTAAAGCCGTCGGTCCCGGTTGTTATCAAGAGGAAGGCCATTAACCCTTCCAGCAAATATGTTCGAAGCCTCCTCAATAATGAGGAGAGACCCGTGCTCAATAGTGGGCCATTAATGGGTTGTTGCTAACCAACAGTAAAATTAAATCACATTTATTTCTAACAGTTTCACTGTACTATCTTCTATCGCCTACATGTGTGAGCGCAGCACATAATGTATAGCCGCCGCAAGTTACCTACGTGCCACAAGCGCAGTGTTTCCCCATAAACAATATCGCGGTATCTTGCCCGCCATCACAAATCCTCCCGAGCAGCGGTTTCGCACGAAAATAAATTAAGAATCTCCGGCGCGGCCGCGGCCCGCACTACCGCACTGCCGCCGGTAAAATACTCTTATCGTTTGTTTACCAGCCCCGAAACGTCGGATGTACCTACTACCCGAGCGCTTCCTCCACCATATTACCGCTGTAGCTCGCCTGCGGGTTGCATGCACTCAGTACTTTACTGCGATCTGCCCCACCGCCCGGGCGCCCGTAGTCGCCCCGCTCGGCGATCCGCCATTGACCTCCATATATGTACCTACTTACTGAGGCAGACTCCGCATAAAAAGTGTTTCTGGTGCTACGCTACATTTTCACGTTTAGGGAAGACACTAGCGAATTCACGTTTAGGAGAGTCTGGTAATTAGACTTTGAATTCATTGTTAAGTGATTGTAATGTCAGTCGGCAGTTCCGTTCAGTTCAGGTGCCGACCGCAATGCCCACGGGCGAGGAAATCTCAGCTAACAATCCTAAAATAATTATTTAATTTTCTGAACACGTCATTGAAAGAAACATGGAAAAATAAAAAAATACCTACATTGAGTAGAAAGTTTGTAAACAATATTTAAAAGAGAGAAACCAGAAACGAAGTGTACGCGAGACAACGAGCAGACGAACAATGCAACCGTGATAACTTGGGTGTGGTCGGAGAGTGGTTGCCGGCGCAGACTGGGACCGCTGACCATCGGTGGCTCGTTTCTCGGCCATTTTTTTCAATTTGTAAATAATTAATTGAATCCAACTTTCCTATGTAATTTTGTGTGTACCGCGTTGAAGCGCAAAACTGTTGTAATGCATTTTAATCGTTGACGTTGCTGCAGATTTCCTGAAATTGCAAGCTGTATTATTGGTGACATCACACGTCGATCACAAGCGCCATTAGCGGCGCATCGCTCGCAGTAATTGACGAATCTCCCGATGTACCAGCGACACACGGTGGGTGAGATGTGCAATGTCGGACGTGTCATCGGCGATGTGTGATGTGTGCTACACCTACACGACGGACGAATGACGTATCGATGCTATTGTAATCGAGTTTCCGCACTTCGATGTATGCACATTGATGCACGATGTAGCAGTTGTCAGAACGGATTTCGTATTGAGGGAGATGTTTTAATTGGCACGGAATACTTTAAAACTATGCACAGTAAATGTCGTACCTACCAATCTATGAAGAGAAAGAGACTACAACTTTTAAATTAATCTTAGTCTATTCCGTCCCGGACACTTTTTGTTTCTCAATCCATAAATAAAATATTTAATCAAGCTTAGTTATAAGCAACAGAACTTAATCTCCAGAGTTCCTTTCATTAAAACTTGAAAGCAACAACGTAACTAAAATGCATTATCTAGCAGCTCGGGAGATATTCTACGAGGTAAGACTTAGGATTTAATGAGATCCTAACTAAACTTTGAGTATTGCAGAAGTTACGGAAGTTAATAACTCGGAGATGGACATCGCAAAATGAACAACAGTATATTAGCGCGCCACGCTGCCGATACAGAGCTGATAATAACATCATTCAACGGTTCATTGTATGTGAAGGCGCCCGAGCGTCGGCGTCACTCATGACAAACAACTTTTCTTTCGAAGTTTCTTCCATTCTATGGCATAAGCGTGTGAATATTATAATAATAGTCGTTTGTCGCTCTTCACGAATACAAAGCGTCTAACAATAAATATATACACTTAAACAACTACAATATCTGTGGAGCCTTTTCCCCTATTAGGTTAAAATCCTGCAAACATCCGCAATAATAGCCGAAGTAAATTGAACAACCATGAAATTCGATCGCCGTTACACGATACCTTCCATTTGAATAACTTCGAACTTACAAAGGAAACGATTTCTTCTCTAAAGCCCGAAATAGGGCCTTCGAGGAAATTGAATTAATAAAAAAGTTTAAAGCGTTCTGTTAACTGTCGAACTCTACATCGCCTACAGCCACGGCTCACAGCCTTCAGCGCTGCGTGCAAATACGAGCGCACGCCAAAGCCTTTATTTACGTCTTGGTTGATTTTCACTGAGCGGTATTACGGTCAGTAGCCACGTCGACGTGTGTTAGCCTGTACATAATATACATATAGATTCCTGCGTGTAATTCTCATGGAAATGAAACTTTGGAAGATTTTTTTTCTGAGAATCAACAGTATCATGTAATGGCGAGCAGAGGATGTGCGATTCAGCAGTATTTATGAGGTGTTGTAGATAATTAATGAGATAAGGAAAATATTTCTCAGTCCAGGGCCCGTGCACCCCCGCTATTCGAGTAGGTACCTATTTGAATCACAACATAATAAGTTAACAAAGATATAAGTCATTAGGAAAATAATTAAGGCGAATACTGACTAAATAATTAAAAGAAAGACCCTGTTTAATTGCGACGTTCTTGTCTTGACACTTGTCGTAACATTTAACGAGAACAGTCGTTTTAATTTGCCCCAATAAAGTGAATCCAAAGTAGGCACCTACATTAACGCCATTCATATTTCTTTATCAAAATGATTACTCGGCTTGTTTTTAAGAGTTACTCCACATCAGGTATTCGACACCTTCATTTTTTACATGCTTATATATTTTTACATGCTTAGATGAACGGATAGAGTTGAAGTAAATTGATTGAGTAAGAGTCCGCCCACCTCGCGCCGATGGAGATAAACATTGTAGTGTTTTAAGTATGTCGTCAGCTACAAAAAAATTATACCCGCGGACGCGCGTCCAGGCAGCGGACGGCGACGGCGCGCGATCTCACTAATGGTAAACAAACGCTGTTTATATCCTGACGCGGATTCCGTCCCGCCGTAAAAAACTGCAGCCACCGGGCTCGCTCACCAACACGGTCATGATTAACAATCATACATAAATAATAATAATAATAATAATAATAATAATAACTTTATTTTTCACACACAATTTAAAACTTTACATTTTTACATGATACAGTAAGTTTATTGTACATAATATGAAAGGCTTAGTTACAATTAATGTCAAGCAGACCCTACACTAAGATTCCTTGTGTTGTAGGTGTCTGCATATCCTTCGAGGGCACTATGCAGCCAATTCGTAAATAATCCGCTAATTTATAGGTTAGTTAGTAAATAAGAGTTTCAAATAAGTGTAGTGTGATGATGGCTATCACACTGGCTGCAGCAAGGACGATGAACTTCCCTATCGATGAGTTATTTCACAAAAATAAACTTCAGCAACATCTTTTCACGTAGTTTATTACAGCATATACACATTATCCTCTACACTTTGTACATTATTACATTTAACTACCAATTATCTTTACAAGTATACATTCGGGCAGAACTTCCCCTTAGAACCGTTACAAAATTAATGACCTGCACTGCCTTAGTCCGCCATATTTATATCCTACTCTCAACCCCACTTTACAATTAAATCGGAAGTCAATATCACTTATATAATCTCAAACAATAAATGAATTTATTAATAAATCGTAGGAATAAATTATTATACACAGAATTATTATACAAACAATTATACAGTTATTGTAATTAATAATTAATGTTGGGTTATATCGGGGTGCCGGAAGTAGAGCTTGTAACACTCGGCCATCCTGCAGCTGTCGTGTCTCACGGCGGTCATCATTAGGTCATCGTTGCTAGTCTGCTCGCGTCCCGATTTGTCACCGGTCTACGGCGGCATCTGAAATTGAAACACCGAACGAGTAACTGGTTCTTGTAATTACTACAAATAACATCTTGTCACGTACAAGCTCGCCACATGTACTAAGTAATAAATAATAATCGGACTTTATTGTCAATAAAAGTTAAATAAAATGATATTTATTTTTCTTTGGTGACGTTTGTATTCTCAATTGCATATTTTTTTTCTATTTATACAACTTTTATTTACAGTTTATATTTTCTTCCAACACATAACTTGAATTTTTTTCAGTCTAATGTTAAGTGAAGCCCATCAAAATAGAAATCTGAAAAGTGCATTCAAATCGGATAAGCAATTCTAGAGGATTAATGTGCACAAACCTACAGACAAATAGACAAAATGGCAAAACATTGTTTTGGGTTCTCTTGATTAAATAAAGACCTCATATTATTATGAATTTTTAAATTTGTTGCCATGTACAGACACCGATCAGTTAAAGTTTTATTACGTATAGGATAGAAAGTTAATTTATTTATTTCATCCCATTGCTATTAATGTAACTTACACAAATTTGATTTATTTTCACAGCTTTAATAGATTCACACAGCTTTCAATTTAATTCGCACAGATTTTAATATAATTCACATAGCTTTTAATTCCATTCACACAGGTTTAAATTCCATTCACACAGCCTTTAATTCCATTCAAACAGCTTTTAATTCTATTCACACAGCTTTTAATTTCATTCACACAGTTCATTCACACAGCTCTTAATTTCATTTACACAGCTTGTACCTACATTGTTTTCAATTTATCCTGTTTTTCTAAAACTTATTATTTCCACGTACCTATGACTTTAAACAGTAGATACATAATTATTACAAATACTGTAAGTATTAGTTAAACCCAGTTAATCTAGTTCGTAATTGTACAAGAATTAAGCACCAGAATAGAGAACGCGCACTTAGCAACTGAATCCCCTTTGTGTAATTTTTAGTTTATAATCTGGGTCGCACAAAGAATAATAATAATTATTTAATTCATATTATTTTGATATAAACACTACCTAAAGGGTTGTATTTCATCAATAAATTTTTCCTTTTGCATGTCCATCACGAATCAGAGTAGCAATCACACACACATACAGCAATCAGGCACAATGACCAATTTTAAATGAACACCATAAAATAAAAATGTCTAAATATACTCTTCTGACATGGACTTATCAAGAGAGCGGTTGTTTCTCGTTATTAGTCAGAAATAATTCCACGAACTTTTGAGGGTAGATTTAAAACAAAATAAATAACAAAAAAATAATTCGCTTTACACTACAGATTACAAATATTAATGTTGAAGTGTGTTGAAGTACTTTTTTTTTTATTTAAATTATGGTACATATACATAATAAGTATTTTATTCTTGTTGTTACAGACGAAAGTATGTAATGTTTTAATTTTGTTGTGTAATATTGTGAGTTGCTTTATACAATAACATGTAGGTTAAAAACTGGGAGCGACCATTTTAGAGGCAAATTCAAACTGTTATGCGAACCGACTCCGTTTTCTCATAAATACTAGGACGTCAAAGAGCACAAACATATACAAGGACACAAACATATACAAATGACGTTATATACGATGGCTGTACTATATATGTGAACTAGTAATAATAGTAAATATTAACGTGTGTGTAATAAATGTGAACGTGTGGTTGGTCATGTGATGATTGGTGAAAGATATATAATCCTGTGGCAAATACAATTATGGAGTTTAATAGTATAACAAGGTGTAAAGGCCTTATCAAATAAAATTATAAAATTGGAGTTGTTTTTTTTTCTGTTATGATAATATTGATTAATAAATGCCCATGAGGAAGTATTTTTTATCCTTACTTTGTTAATGTAATAGTATGTAATTGAAATGATTGTATTGTGCTATTGTGTTAATGTGTGCACTTATATGAAATCGTCAAGAACTGATTATATTATATTTATTTGTTTTGTTTTTTGTTTTTCATATGTTGTAAGCATAAATAGCAGCATCTATTTATTCTATATACATGTAATAATTTTATTTATGACTAATGAGTGATGTGTACTGCTGTAGGTAAGGGACATGATCACATTGCACTTATATAATCAATAAGTTTTAATCTCCTATAAATTAAATTCTAATAATATATTGTTGAAGAACCTTAACATATGAATAATATAAGAAGGTGATATAAGTGGAGTAAATAACCATTACTTAATATCTATCGAAAATAAAGCTAAAACAAATCTTGTTTGTTTTAAATTTTTGTTTCATTGTGTTGTAAATATAATGCTTGAATGAATATAGGAACATAAGCAATTATTTTATTGAAATAATATTTACAGCATTAACACAAAGTAACACCTTCAATTGCGTATTTTTTATTTATTACAAATTATTATTATTAACATTACAGGTGCTACGTCCTAATGCATTAAGTGTATTTCATATAAATTTCTTAATAAACAGAGTAATAATCATATCTTAGTAAATCATTTAATTGGCATAATTTTAGAGATAATACGTGATGAAAATAATTGTGTTGAATAATTCAACATGCGTTGTAAGTAATATACCAATTAATTGAAAATTGTAATATAAATAGGTAGGTATATCACAAAATAAATGTATTAGGTGGCTCGAGTTTGCGTATTGTATATTATTGTGAATAACGATACATAAATAAATTAATAAATCAAGAGCATAATTGGATTGAACCCAAAATTTCCTTCAATAAATATGGTGACTAATTAAGACCATACAGACCATACAGTCTATTAATTTTATTTCGGCACACATAGCACGTTGTTACGTAATTATTTGATTTGAATTACTCATTAAATATTCATGACCCATGTAACAATAAATAATATAGACTATTTTGTCAAATTCCCTCTTTCATGAGAAAGTCAATTAGCCATAGCTATAGCTATGCTATAGCTATGCTATATAGCTATGCTCTAGCTTTCGTCAATAGATACCAAATATTAAATATAAGATACATACGTATAATACATAGATACGTTAAACATATTACTCTACAACAGTGATGATAGGTTGACCTATAACTTATTTACAATACTCAGCGTATATGTTATTGTAAAGCAAGTCGGTAAATGAGGATTTGGCTGCAGTCAATCCTGAGCGTGCTACCAGATCATGTTTATGTCAAAAGTGTATTATGTAGATATGTTGTCACACCAGAATGTATGTTAAAAGAGGTCCAATCTAATTCGCAAAATCATTACAACAAACAAAAAAAATAACATTATCGCATGTTCAATAAAAACTTATTGCAACTTACTATTGAGCGCTTGTTTCTTTTTATCCTTTTTACCTACTTAAGTTAATCTATTTCGTATTTTAATTTTATTCGTTTATTTATTACAATTTATTGCACACCATAACAACAAATTGGAATAAAAATATTGCAATTTATTTTACTTGTGCAGAAAAGGCTATATCAAAATTGCGATTTCTTCCAGAGTACCTTTGGGAAGATGATAAAGGTTTTACTACTTTTTCATAATAGCCCTACAACCTGGTTGTGGGGACACACAGCATTTCTTAAGTAACCTCATTGATCTATCATGCAGTTCTACAGCATTTTCATAGTAGCCACACAGATCCACTATGTAAGCACACAGTATTTTCATAGTAGCCATACAAATTTGCCAAGTAGACGCACAGAATTCTCATAGAAGTCACACAGATCTGCCAATAGTCCTACAACCTAACTATGGGGACACACAGCATTTCTTTAGTAGCCACATAGATCTCCATGCAGTTCTACAGCATTTTTATACAAGCCACACAGATTCACCATGTAAACACACAGTATTTTTATAGTAGCCGTAAAAATCTGCCAAGTAGACGCACAGAATTTTCATAGTGGTCACACAGATCTGCCATGCAGTCACTTTTTTATATAGTAGTCACACAGATTTATTTATTATGCAAGATAACGGCTTGATATTATTAGATCGATCGTTTTTATTCTAACCACACAGTCTTATTGTTATTTTGTTATTTATTTCCTTTTTGCATTTACTTTTGAAAATACTATTCTGTTCTAATGCTGACAAAAAATAAATTTCTATAGCTCAATTGTACGCCCTACCCTGTTTCCAAAGTTATTTATGTATTCAGCTTAATAGGTTGTCTAGAAGAGATCGCTATTTAGTGATAAGGCCGCCTGTTGCACTAATCTCCGTGTGATATTGAGTTATTTAGTTCTACCTCGAATAAGAACAAACTACGGCAAAAAACAATTACTTTTGAAAGAGCACAACTTTACAACAAAATACCCTCAGTTGTTAAAAATAAAATAACAAAGTGGAAAGATTTCAAAAGAAAATTAAGTCAGTACATTATTGAGAATCATGTTTAAATTATCTTTACGGGTATTATGTATACTGTATTCATTATGTTTTAAGTATTAATTTTGCGAACGATTGTATAAGTGCATTATGTTATATTTTTAAGTTCTCATGTAAGTGACTGTAGTCTTTGTGAGAATAAATTCTTTAAACACATATTGTGATCATGTAATACTCGTATGTTTTGGCGTATAATAAAGAGGATTTTGTTGTTGGTGTCATTTCACTTTAGATAGCAACAAGACAATTACTGTTATTACTATTATTTTCCATGTGAATACGTACAAGTGCTGTGTTGTCGTGTAGATATACCTATCGTTAGGTAACGGGTCAGCAACCACTAACCAAAACATTCAATATTTAAGAACTGTCATAAGATTTTATAACCTTCTAAGAAAGACCACTTCCTTCGATTAAGACAAAATGAATATGACGTACCTGTTCGTTTCTTTGTTCCTTCGATCACAAGAAGTCCCCGCCGCATGCCAGCGAGTAGTTTGGTAGACATGGATGGCGTGTCAAAAAAAATCTCCGTTCCTTTGACCAAGATAATATGGGCTGTAAAGGAAAATATCCCCACTTCTGAAGTGTGATGATGGCTATCACACTGGCTGCAGCAAGGACGATGAACTTCCCTATCGATGAGTTATTTCACAAAAATAAACTTCAGCAACATCTTTTCACGTAGTTTATTACAGCATATACACATTATCCTCTACACTTTGTACATTATTACATTTAACTACCAATTATCTTTACAAGTATACATTCGGGCAGAACTTCCCCTTAGAACCGTTACAAAATTAATGACCTGCACTGCCTTAGTCCGCCATATTTATATCCTACTCTCAACCCCACTTTACAATTAAATCGGAAGTCAATATCACTTATATAATCTCAAACAATAAATGAATTTATTAATAAATCGTAGGAATAAATTATTATACACAGAATTATTATACAAACAATTATACAGTTATTGTAATTAATAATTAATGTTGGGTTATATCGGGGTGCCGGAAGTAGAGCTTGTAACAGTAGTGTAATTCTTATGAGTATGTGTGTGTGTGTATGTGTGTGTGTGTGTGTGGGTGGGTGGGTGTGTGGGTGTGGGTGTGTGTGTGTGTGTGTGTGTGTGTGTGTGTGTGTGTGTGTGTGTGTGGGTGTGTGTGTGTGTGTGTGGTGTGTGCGTGTGTGTTCGTGTGTGTGAGTGTATGTACATTAGTTTCACATTGTTACACTTAGAAGATTCTCTGTTTCCTCATAGCTAAGACCTTTTAACCATTTGGTGATTTCAGTTTTTACATCCCTAGAACTGAGGATCGTTAAATCTGTGACATATTTACAAGCTTTGTTATAGAGATATGGGCAAAGGAATACTTCGTGGCGTTGTGCAAGTTTTGTGCTTACTTTGGGTACTGCAAAAACTCTATCCTTTCTACGTTTGAATCTTGATTGAGATATTTCATGTATAGGAGTATTCTTATGTTGTTTTAGTATAAGATCTAATATAAATGTCTGTCGGACAGTAAGCACTCCACAATCTTTGTAGAGCTCCGAGGTTGGGAAGAGTATTGGTTTAGAAGTGGCAACCTTCAGTACAGCCCTTTGTGCACGTTCTAATTCCATTAAATGTGTTTTGCCTGTACCAGCCCAACTTGTATTACAATAGCTTAATATAGGTTTACAGAGTGCATTGTATACATTGAATATGGTTTTTCTGTCTGCCACCTCGCGGATACTTCGAAATAAATAAATAAGTTTACGAACTCTGCTCGTTAAGGAAGCGATGTGCGGTTTCCAGCTAAGTCTGTAATCGAGTGTTACCCCAAGATATTTAATACTTTGTGCACGCTGTAGTTCAGGACAGGAACAACTTGTAGAGACACAATTTTTATGTACGGTAATTTTAATGTTAGGTGTTCTGCCTCGTGTATTAAAGGTTATATATTTGGTTTTCTCGATGTTGAGGGAAAGTAAGTTATCACGCAACCAATCTACGACTAATTTAAGACCATTTTCAGCGTTTTCTGTAGCCTCATCCCAGTTGTTACCTACAAATATTAAAGCTGTATCATCTGCATACGAAATTATTTTCCCACCCTTGAGATTTAAATTGCAGAGATCGTTGACGTATACTAGAAAAAGACTAGGACCTAAAACGCTACCTTGAGGTACACCACAAGTAATACTTTCCACCCCACTTACAACCTCACCAATTTTTGTCTTTTGAGTTCTTCCGCACAGATAACTTTCCAAAAGGCAAAGAGTTTTGCCGCGGATTCCAGCATTCTCAAGTTTGTTCACAAGAATGGGCAGGGAGACAGTGTCAAACGCTTTAGCAAGATCTAAGAATATTGCTATTACTTTTTTTCTCCTATCGAGCTGTTCTATTACAAAGTTTGTAAGGGCAGAAACAGCGTCTTGTGCTGATTTACCCTTACGGAAGCCATATTGTCCTGATGCAAGTATATTAAACTTTTCGAGATAGGTGATAAGACGCCTGTTTATAATTTTTTCTAAAATTTTAGACATGACTGGAAGGATGGAGATTGGCCTGTAATTATTGACACTGTCTCTAGGCCCACCCTTGTGGACTGGTGTTATCAAAGAAGTTTTGAAATTCTGCGGGAAGGTACCAGTTCGCAAGCTTAAGTTACAAACATGTTTTATAACAGGTGTCAATACTAACGCTGATTGCTTTAGGAGCAAAGTGGGAATGCCATCCGAGCCCACCGCACAATTATTCTTTAAGTTCCGAATTAGCGCAAGTATTTCGTGATCATCCGTTTCGAGTATGCCGATAGAGTTAAGTTGACAACGAAGTTTACACTGAGTTTTTGTATTTTTATAACTCTCAAGATTACCGCCAGTCATATTTTCACACAACGTTTTCCCCACATTCGCAAAATATTTATTAACATAATTAATAGACTCCATGTTACTGTCATGGATATTTAAAAGAACTTCATTTTTATTCTTTTCTTTTACAGTGTGTGTTATTGTCCTAATAGTATCCCATGTTTTTTTAATGTTAGTTTTGTTTTTGTTTAATTCTGCTTTAAAGTATTCTATTTTAAGTTTTTTCAAAAGATTTGTACAAAAGTTTCTATATCTTGTATATGTTACTTTCAGAATTTCATTATTCGGAGTTTCTTTTAACCGTGTATGCATTGCATCTCTGTTACGAATGCACCGAAGAATGCCTAATGTTATCCATGGTTTAATTATACGCTGGTTATTGGGAACTCTAAATATCCGAGTGTTCATTTTCATAACTTCAATTAAATTATTAGTTAATAAGTCACTGGCAACGTTTACATCGAGTGAATTTAAAACATCAGCAAAATTTAAGCTTTCTATGCATTCTGCTATTTTGGTGTAGTCTATTTTACTAATGGTTTTAATGTGTTTTAAAACTCGAGTCTTATATTCAATATTTAAAAGAATAGGGTAATGATCAGTCACAGAAGTCTTAATAACTACAGTTTTATATTTAAGATTTGTTTTTAAAATGACATGGTCAAGACATCTAGATCCTCTGGTAGGAATATAGAGACTGGGCATCAGTCCGTGACTTGCCACTAATTCTAGATAACAAGGTGAGTTTCTATCAGTGCTATCAGGTTTTATGTCTATGTTGAGGTCCCCCATTATGACAATACTTTGGTATTTTCTCAATGACGTTAATATATTATCTAAAGACTCTATGAATAGTTCAATATTGTAGAAAGAGGGGGATCGATACAAAGCAATAATTATAATATTTGACGATAGTTTAATTAAGAGGCAATTAGCATCCTGAAACTGGGGCTCTTCTATATCCAGCTCTAGGTTAGTCCTTGAATATACAATTATGCCTCCATTTTTATTGATACATTTTTTTGTGTAGGCTGAATTGTAGTTACTTAATCTTGGATACGGTTTATCATTTTCTATCCAGCATTCAGTAAGTATTATGATGTCACACTGGAAACCTAATCGTTGTAGAAGCACCTCAAAAGATGCCATGTTCATGTTTACACTTCTTATATTCAAAGTTATAATATTAATAGCATTTGTACAGTGCGTTATATGATTTTGGCATGATTCTGGTACACATAGTTGTGCTTTTGTAGCAGTTAGTTCATCAATTAGTTGGCATAATTCATTTTGGTTTACTTTATCCATGATTATTGCTGTCGTAAAACGTGATGCTTGCAGCTGACATGATTATGACTAATAGTATGTATGTGGATGTAATCTTGTAGAAGATAATTGTAGGTGTGCACATGTGCAGAGATAATAGTATGTGTTTAATTCTAAGTATGTTGTGTAAAAAACTGCAGCCACCGGGCTCGCTCACCAACACGGTCATGATTAACAATCATACATAAATATCGTAACTCCCAGCTATTGTTTATAACTTTTTATACCTACCCACACCGTGTCATCGTTTTAGGGTTGAATAAGAGTAGAGGATTACGTTGAACGATACTATTGTAGTAAGAGCAAAGTGCTCTCCCGTAGTGCCAATTATTGTATGTTGAGCTGTAGCAATTTAAGTCGATGGACGGGCGCCAGATACTCACAGTCCGACTAATTTTTTCCTAGCCTGGTTTGGTAGGTAAATTGTTACTTTATTTCTGGTGATAAGTCCTCGTGGGATCATTTTAAGTTATTCTGACGCGGGAGAAGCCGTGGAGAAAAACTAGTGTAAAATATAAATGAGAGTGGGTAGGGTAAGTGATCCCGTAGCCAGTATTCGTATGTAATGTGGTGTGTCTGTTGGTTGTGTGGGCGCGATAAGCGCTAACTGCAGCCGTTACGGGCCTGGCAGCGAGCGGCCCGGCCCGCGCTATCTCCACACGTTGTATGTATTAACGTACCGCTGCCAAATTCTAGTTCGGTTATTCGGCTAGCACCAACATACAGAATATATTTTCAATTCTATTAATACTGATTTTAAACTTATTTTACTTCGTTCCCTTTTCGTAGTAGAGAGATCCGTAGAGAAGTTCCATAGAGAAATAAATTAAATAATCACATCAAATCCATAGTAATATTATAAATTCGAAAGTCTGTCTGTCTGTCTGTCTGTCTGTCTGTCTGTCTGTGACGTTTTCACGGCTAAACCACCGGTCCGATTTGGATGAAATTCGGAATGAAAATAGTTGAAGACCCAGAGTCACACATAGGCTACTTTTTTTTTCAAAAATCAACCCCTAAAGGCTTGAAATAGGGGATGAAAGTTTGTATGAAAAATCTAAACCGCCTGACCGATTTAGATGAATTTGCCCAGGAAGATAGTTGATGACTTACCTTCTTCTCCAGTTCCCCGGTTCGCGATATAAACGAATTCCACGCGGGCGAAGCCGCGGGCAAAAGCTAGTATTATTATATCTCAATTATGTTCTCGATAGTATTATGTATGGAGAAATACTATGCCACTTACCCTGACCAAAGGAAACTCTGCAAAACTGTTAATTTAAAACTCATGTTAATTGAACAATATTCTTTCGATTAAGAAAGTAAAAACGAACCTGTATTAAAAAACTATTTATGTATATGAGTTTGATATTTTAGCTGCATTTACAATTACAATCTAATTATAGGTAGTAAAATACCCGAAGCGCTCATAGCCCGGCGGCTTGCGTTGAGAAGCGCTCATAGCCCGGCGGCTTGCGTTGATCCTAAGCGATCGACAAAGTTAAGCAACAGCGGGCGCGGTCGGTAGTCGGATGAGTGACCGCTAGTGGCAAAAACTTCTTGAGCGCTTCCGTGCTTCGGAGGGCACGTAAAGCCGTCGGTCCCGGTTGTTATCGATTGATAGCAGTCGTTAAGCCATGTCGGAGGCCTTCGGGCGGCTTGAAAACTTTCGACACTGGGTTGGCCACTAACCCCTCCACCAACCCGCATTGGAGCAGCGTGGTGGAGTATGCTCTAGGCCTCCTCAGTAATGAGGAGAGACCCGTGCTCAGTAGTGGGCCATTAGTGGGTTGTAGCGAGCGAGCGAGCGAAAATATCCTTAGGAGTTTCTTTCTGCTTCTTCTTCCAAAATCATTAACGGCATAGATTTTTTGGGGCGATGGCATAACTGGATTTTCGAAAAATATTTGTAAAGAACCAACATCGAACGAACTTCATCTCATTTCATTGTCTTCTTATGAAAGAAGTGAGAGTTTACGAGCGAAATTGTTTATTTTGTTCTTCATAGCTAATAAAGCTTTTAGCTGTAAAGTTTAACGAACGTCAGTTATTTATTTTTCTTTATTAAATTTCTCTAACTTTTAAACTGAGTTAAGATTAATTTTAGAGATTGTGTAAGTTCTCATATTCAATTCCATTTACTTTTGATTACGATTCTCTACAGCGTCCTGTCTTCATTTACCGTCAAGCGAGTTGTTGGGGAAACTCGAGATACATCATGTGCCCGTCCCGATGTTACTAACGCCTACGAGTATATTTTTAGTTCGTCTCTCACTATAAAAGTATTTTAGGATCGTGAAACAAACTTGCGATAAAGACATACGGATCTTGATTGAATGCTTTCGTTTTAGTTGGTCCGTTGACACGTCGTAATGTGCACAGTCTGCAGTTTTGGATGCAACTTTAGGTGAAACGGAATATGGTTCTATAATTACATTTGTTAGGAGCTATTTGACCAGTGTAAAACAGTGAATAATAGAAAATTCGCTCCACTACGATTGTTCTCGGTAGAGAAACTACGATGGATTGTTGACCTTTAGCCCGGCGACGCGGCGACAGTCTCAACGTCCGGCCGCCGGACCTCTGCCGCCATTGTTTACCAGCTGCCCCCTGCCCGCTGCCCGCTGCCCGCTGCGCCATTTGCATTGCTAATGTCACTTCACTTGCTAATGTACCCATGTAGCTACACTCAATGTCAAAATACTTTAACACTTATTGTCTGAGTCGACATTAGACTGACGCAGCCGCACGCCGCGCGCCGCACGCAGCGTCCGTCACGCAATTACTACCAAACACACACATCACAGATTACAATACGTTATTTATTCCTGTGGTATTATGGTATCTAGGCATTCTTATGCTGATACAATTAGGTACGTACGTCCACACAGGTAACTTGATATGTCTGAAGAACAGAAGAGTGCATTTTCATGTTTGTTATCACATAACTTGTACTGGGTGAACCGATTTTTATAATTTGTTAATCAAAAGTTGGTGCTTGTCGTGAAGTCCGATATAAATTTTAGCGTCCTTTGGCAGGTAGTTTATAAGTAATCTGTACCTGTCGAGCATAAAGTTGGTTATTTTATTGTAAAAATTGATTGTAATTATTAACCTCTTGTTTTGTCCATGTGGTCATTAATTTTGTAACCTTAATATTAGGTAAATGCCTTTTAATTAGGGCAAACCAAAATATTATGAACATACAAATTTCAATATTGTTAACTTCAATATTGTTAACTTTCATGCTGCGCTTCGTACACCTTACTTATTATGTTGGTGATTGCTGCCGAGTGTTAAATCGAAGTGTCATGTTGATCGAACGCCATCAGATGCAATTTCAAAAATGAAACCACTATATGTACAATGAAACATGAGAACACTATAAAAAATAAATTGAATATTAAGATACTTCCTTTTTTCCAGATTTGATAGACATTTTCCTAATTACAAAATAACACAATTTTACAATCTTACCTTATTAAAAACAATGTTCCTAATAAACATTTTGAACTTGTAGCTGAATATAAACCGAACTAAATCGAACCGAATCAGGCCATTGAATCTGAATAAAACACAAGGCACCACTTACATTTCGTTCAGCAAATCAATTGAAGGCTCATCAGCAGTTTTTCAATTTTTCAGCAAAAGTGATATTTTCCTACATACAGTACATACAGGTTTTTATTTAAAAGCTCGTACCTCCTATGTTTGTACTACATAGGTACTCGTATATTTACGTTACCGACCGACCGACCACTCGACCGAGCGCGACCTGCAGCTCGCCTCTCCTACATGTAGGTAAGTATAGTATCTAGCAATGTGAGCGCATCTCTCATTTCTCAGTGCTTAATAGAATTACCTACTATTTTTATACAATTTACCGGAATACAGAATTTGAACGTTAAAACGAAATTAAATCTTTTTAAGCAAATTATAATTGGAATGTGTTGCATTTTATCTGCGACCGACTGACGAGTAACGCAATCGCTGAACGAGATTATATTGCACACAAACTCACGTTTTATGACTCATTCTTCGAGTGAAATTAGACCAAACAATTCCACGTCCCTCGCATCGCCCGACCGGAGCTAATCAGATCTTGGAATAAAACGAGTTAATTTGCAGCCTAACAAAGCGTCGTATTTGTCAAAACATTGGTCGGAACCGTTTCCGTACGGCGAGCCGCGTGATGGATGGCGCGCTCGGGTTACGGGCCGGTGACAACATGGCCGACCTAATTGAAGTCATTTGTGCTTCTTGGGGAATAGTAAACAAGGACTTGGCGCTTTGTTGACTAAACGGGATTGTTTTGTCCTGTATCGGTCGGCCGTCCACAGTATGATTCCCTTGACCAATCTCTCTGGGAGCGTCTATAGCGACCTTAAGTCAATAGCCGCTGTACAAACAGCTGTAGGTACTTCATAGTTAGAGACGCCGGTGCTACCAGTGCTCCTCAAGGTCATATAACCGGTGCAGTGGCACTGAGATAACTTTTCATTTCATAGTGTGGATTCTGGGGCTCAAAACTTAAGGTTAAATTGACATTTCCGTGGTGCGATGCAAACATGAACAACCACGTGAGTCACTGAAAGTAAGAATGTGGTACAACATGGATGATTGTAAGGCGTGAGTATAATTATTATTGACAATTTCCGATCGAGGCCCGGAGGCTCGGTGCCTGATTTCATAATGCCCGGCGATGTTCTGTCAGTCGCGGGGATCATGCCAACGGCCGTGTTGCCCAGCCTACCATTAGAAGCCCTTAATCGTGTATATTTCTTCCAGCCTTTTCATCTCAGTAAGATTCCTAAATCAAACCACAGCCACAAAAATCGTCTATTACGAAAACGTATCGTAGCGAATTAAGTTTTATTCACCTTAATATCCGAAATGCAAATATACAACAATTCCAAATTGCAAATATACAACATTCAACAAGTCCGTTGACCCTCGGCTGCAAACACCGAGTACCGAGAGACATTACATGGACAAGAGCAGCTCGTTACTGAATTACAGCCGCGGGCCCGAGTGGCTGCACAGTCCAGAGCCATTGTCTAACTCAAACGGACGGCAATTTGTAAGCCCAGCGGAGAGATTGGAACATCGGCACAGACTAATCGACGAAAACCTATTTAGGTCCACGTCCACAGTTTAATTAGCGATTGTCCGAAACTGAACTCAAACTACGTTAGCAAGTAAGATAAGTGGAAAATACATCATGTGTTATACCTACTTACTACAACTCTACCAGCCCGCCTCGGCAACGACGTGTTTGCCTCCAGAAATATCTATGTCTTATTAGTATCTACATAGATCCTACGCGTCTAAAACTGCTACTCAATGTTATAGGCATCATCATAACTATCATTTATAAAATTTCATATTTTAAGGTGTTTCATTAATAATAAAGCATCTACATTACTATGAAAATAAATCAAAAGGAAATGGTCTGATAAGTTACATAGAATAAAGTAGGTATCTTTTATCGTTTCTGACGGCATATTATTTTCAAATAAGGTCGTGTGCATTATTATTGTAAGCGGATTTGTGTGAACGTGAAGTCTAGTCGTGAACTAAACTGAAATCCAGTTTTTATGAGTTTTATGCGCCCGCCGCCCGCCGCCCGCCGCCCGCCGCCCGCCGTAGCTGCGCTCGCGGTTTCATCGTACTACCTCATAAAAGTTCAAAAATGTTTGTTTCATTTTATGTATGTACTTATTAACTAAATGAAACTATTTAATGGTTTAAAGTGGCCTTCACTAGGAACTTTATTAAATGTCTGAGCTGAGACACCAGTAGACGTACTAAAGGGTTATGTGTTTATATTTTTATGTACCTACATTATAACTATATCTCTCTTGTACTCACACATTTTACGTGTAGATTGCAGTAATTAAGTAATTAGGTGAGATAGGTAGTAGCTTTCTCGTTAAATTGCCCAAAAATCTTAAGGCCGTCCCCCGATTAAATTAGGGAGAGAGGAGAGACATTAACCCTCCACTTTGGGAGCTTTTTGTTACAAATTTCTGGAAAGTGATCGGTGTTATTGCGTTAGGAGGTTCGGGCCACCGGGACATCGACCGCTCAATTTGCCGCCGAGCGCCGCCATTCGTCACACAAATCGCTGTCGAATACCGCGCGCCATTTACTACCGACCCGATAGATACGGTTGGTTTCAGCACTCCCGCTCGGCTACTTTATCTACCGCATCGTATGATATAGTATAGGTACCTAATGGTACTGGAAATATCATATCGCACAATGATCGAACGACACTCATCGGAAACCGTAATAGGTTATTATAAAATGACTCTACCGATTTTTTTTGAGAAGAGGACAGAAAACCTAATGGTAAATATTCAGCGCTGCCACGGAGCCAGCCTCCCATGGACACCATAACAAGGAAAAGACTTCAATAGATGCGTTGCTTCTAATCCTGCAGCCGATTCACGTCTAAAACATTTCTGGGTACACTAGGCTAGATGATTTCCATCGGGATTCAACCGGGTGGTACTGGCCCAGCAACCTTCAACATAAGCAACTTCATCATGACCTTTTCTTCCAGCGTTCCACAAGCAGGGGAGGGAGGAGATTGTCTTGGACACTAAGGATAGACTATTTCCGTTATATCCTAAATTCAACATTAATAAATAAAGGGTTAATATCCAATGGGTGGGTTAGCCGTGTACGAGGTAGATAACACATCGACGATGCTTACCTTCACTTATGTGTTTTTTTTTATATTTGACATTCTTATAACTTCGACAGGTGTGTGCATGCGGGATTTGAATTAGCTTATTACACCGTGGACATATAAGTGCCCGGGAAACACAATATCGTCACATAATTATATTTTATTCGCTGTCACGGCGTCGTGTCGCGTCGATTGCCCAATTACGTGCCAAGGACGTCGATCCGATAGCGATCACGGCACGGCCACGACACGACGACGTTACGCGGCAGTTTTATGAGTTTCTGGCGACATTAATGAAACAATGGCCCCATTGCCCTGCCGGGGCCGGGGGCGCGCGGCCCAGCCGGCCCCACTTCCATTAATCTAATGTATTATCCCCCAAAACTTATTTCTCAACCTTTCACAAGAATTTTGTAATCAAGATTAAGATGTTTGATTGTAAATTTTACATTCATTACTTTTGTTACGCTTCTCTGTTAATAGGGGATTTAATATTAATTACATTAAGCGTCGACAAGTTACAATAAAATTTCAACATTATGTAATTTTGAAAAAAAATGGTTTAAGTTTTATAATTCCCGAGTCAATAAATATTCCTATAGCGGTAGTTGTAGTTTCGTTTTGTCGTGTCCTTATAGCCCGTCGGTCTGTCCCTCTGCGTCATAAATCTTTCACACACACTTTAGGTACCTACACTTAGTATAAAAAAAATTAAGAGTGCATAAACACGATTAAATTATTTCACGATTATTTATCATAATGACGAATAGGTTTAAGAGAGTAATATTTTTTTTTGCTGTTATTTTTAAAAGATCAAAGATCATTGACAGTAACGTATTTTTAGGTGAGAACGGCATACTTTCAAACAGTTTGGGTTTAGAGAGTGTTTACAACTCTTCGATGGGAATCGGATTGCATTTAGGTAACTGTACATCTTTGATGTATTTAATAATTTTAAACATCTCGGAAATATCTGAGCGTGAGTGAGCTGAGACACATAACGACGTTATCGAAACGCAATTTCCATGGGGAGCGCGTCCCTTCGGCCATCAGCCGACTCTCGGCGCCCGCGCCCGTAGGAGCCCTCGCTGCGGAATAACATTGTTTGTATTTGTATAGAGTTCGGTACTAAAGAGAACTTACAAATAATGCCTACCCGTTGCAAAATAACATCATTTTAAGAGTATTATTTAATAACCAAAACAAGGTAGAAGTAGGTAGGTATAACTTGTCTACTTTGCCAACATCACAGATAACGAAATAGTGACGACGTCGCTGTGGAAATAGTCCCGCAGAAGCTCGCGACGGATATTGGCAAAGAAACCCATTGCCTTCCGCCATCACATAATGAGACGACGCGACGTCGCCGTCGGGCCCTCCGACGACGGTATCAATATCGACTTCTTTACTAACGGATCAACCTCTGACCATCCAACTCAAATACGGGTCCGATGTAGGAACAAACCGGGTCACTTATATTATCGTTAATATGTATATGTATGTGATAGTTTCATTTGAGTTATCGTGCTCACATGTCTGAAATCCGATATAGCTCCCTTTGGCTGTTGCAGGCCACACATCGAAAACGGTGCAGTTCGAAACAATCCGTACTTGAAATAATACCTAGGTACAAAGAGTAGGTTGAAAAAATAAAGTAACTGAGTACGTTAGGCCGTTAACATTGTTTGAAATGACCAATGAGTGCCGAGAATGAAGTCGTTTGAAACTTTAAACATAATTTCACAGAGCATTGAAAGTTATTAATTCACGCGAAGTGGAGTCCCTCCTCATCAAAGGCCGTCCATTAGGGATCTATGAGAGACCGTAATTCACTTACTGACGACTCGATCCTACATTTTTCACGCATTGTACAAACCTTCCTCATTCTGACCTTTTTAACAGGACGAGAGGAAGCTTTTAAGAGTAAAAGCTCAATATAAACAACGCGCCTGCTTCCTACTAGTAAAAAGTAACATAACCTCTGCCACACAGTGTAATGGGTCTTTGCGAAAAGCTAAAAACGTAAAAGATTTTTTACGATATGGAGGTACTTAATTATCGTAGCGCTCTCTCGGGCCTCTACACCGCGGCAACACCTGCACCACACATACAGCCCATTCGGAAAGGCGGAGTCAAAACATCAAAATTAGTTACACTTTTAAGAAAGGTGGCACTGTTAGTTAACGTTTTTGATAATTCATGGATTGGGAGTGACATCAAAATACTTCCGAGTGAGCCAAGCCGCAGACAATTAACAGGCAATCAACAGTCGAGCGCGGCTCTGTTCTCAGTTTGAGAAGGCAATTATTACTTTTAACTTTTTCATTACTTACAATTAATATTTCTTTATATTTCTGAATCACACTTTATTTTTTCCTTTTTTCTTTGGTCAAAATTCGGACATCAGTTTATGAGATAAATATTGTCTCCGTTATAGGTATCTCTGACGCAAATAGGAAAATAGGGACTTCTTGAGTGAGGGGCTGCACCTGTCACCTGTCACGTTGACGTTGGTTGGGTTACCCTCTGAACCTGATGGGAACGGACGGGACTCACTGTGTCACCCAGTTTATAGTGCCGTGGAAGTTTGTGTAACAGTCTGCGAGCTGCCTCGCTACCGCGCATCTTTTGATCCAACGTGAAACATTATTTTATGTATTTCGATAGCCATGTCTAATTTTTTTGTATTTTTGTCCAGCAACGCCGCTTTTGATGTGGTTGATATCCATGGCTAAAGGTGAACATATACCGTCATTGTATCACATTGGCGGTGTATTTGTCAGCTATTTACATACAAATGCGAAACTTACTCTTTTCTTTAAAAATACGTCACACAGTTTGTATAACGCGCATAACGTTATCATGTTGCTTACGTCATAGTATTGTACGTATGTAACGTATATGTACGTCCGAGTATCATGCAAATCATTCAAATTAAACAATCGTAAAGCGTTATAAATCATCGGCAGCTGACTGGAGCGAACTGATACACGCACGTACCGACGGCAGCGAGTGACCCACTTGGCGTCAACTGATACTGCACTCGACTGAATGTTCTGGGCCTAGCCTTGGAGTAGCAGGAGGACTCAGCTCCTCAATTGGAAGAAGTACGAGTAAAGGTCGGTCCGTCACTGGAGCTGCTACGTCGTCGTCCTGCCGATATTCTTAGTTTGTATGGACTACTCTGCCGACTAGTGCCTGTCGATAAATTTCTCGATACTCTATTTACATATTTACGCCAAGTCAGCTATTTATTTAACACTTTAACATTGCTTCTCGGATCTCGATTTCTCGATGTATCTAATTCGAGTAAGTCTATGTTTCCAGTGTTGGCATGTGTGTGAATATCTTTCAGTAATTTGACACGCGATTGTAGAGCCATGTGGCGAGTTCGATATTTTTAATTAGGGAATAATATTACGAGTAACGAATTTAAATTTGCGAGGTTTGTTTGGGGGAGAGCACAGTGCTCGTGTGGTGCTGACTGCTGATACCGATTATGAAGTAATTTTAAATAAATATAGAAAGCAATCATTCATATCTTCACTAGGATCATCTGTATCGTGGATACCATAGACAACACACTCCCGGGCTGAGAACCGACATTGCTAGTCAATAAACATTAGAATTCGGCTTCACTGAGAGTCGAACCCAGAACCTCCGAACGGCGGCCCGACGTGGAAAACATTGGCCACACGGGCCGGCAACATGTTGCTCGCCGCTGCGGCCACCGCCCTCTGCTTCTGAGGTGTCGTTTATTGCGTTCGATACATCAATGTATTGATGGTGTACACACACGCACAATAATACTGCGTGGGTTAAATAATCATACGTACCTAATAAAAGTAAAGTACCATAGTAAAACTCACAACAAGAACCCACGCGCGGGGCGCGTTTCCTCACAAGCGACTAGTTTTGGTATTCAAGGAATACCTAGTGCGTTTCATGTAAAAGACTAATATCCATATCATCATTTGATAATCGTCATTGTAAATAATATTAGTTTCAGATAATTCTGTCGATAATTATTTTCTTTAATAAACTTTAATGCGGTATCATGGTTCATGACACTTGTAAGTAGGTAATTCACGCTATAATTTAGTGACAGAGTCATCGCTTAATAAAATTGCATGAGCTTAATAAGTCATGAGATTATTTTAAACATTTACATTTACCCATAAAATATTTTATTTACGTCGCACCCATTACGATCATAAAGATCAACAGTTGATTATTTACTTTATTGAAAATGTTTGAAAAGTTTAAAAAAAATCTAGTTCTTTAGTTAACTTCTTCATCTTTCTTGAGTTCTAAGTTAGTTTAAAAGTGTTACTCACGTCGCGTTCGGATGAGGCGTGTGTGACGTCAGTAGTGGCACAACACTAACTCGCGAGCGGCCACCGCGGCGCGCGTTCGGCACAGCACTGCCGCCGGCCGCGGGAGCGAACCAGCGCGCACCGCCGGGCACAGCGCGATCCGCGGTGGTCGCAGTGAGAGCCTCACAGCTCACACCTCACAGCTCACAGCTCACAGCTCACACCTGCTGCACCATGACACGGAACGCCGCGTGCCGCTAACCTCCGCTCTAACAGAAGCACCAATGAATCGCGCGGCTTCGAAAACGTTGGCCCACGTGACCACTCCATGCTGAGCTTATGTATAAGTTTTCTTGTAAAGAAGTAGATATGAGTCACGTGGGTAATTGTACTTATCAAAATCCTTTCATTTGTGTGCACCAACTTAGAAAATAAACGATCTTCCAACTTCCTAAACTGTCACAGCTTGTTCGGTGCTTGAAAAAAGGTTTTCTTTAATTTTGTATTTCACTATTTTTCAAAACACAGGAGGAGATATGTAGCGTCCTAAAAAGTTTTGGTGAATTATACTGTACAACATACTATCCATTTTTAACATGGACGTTTCTTATGTGAAATTATTTTATTCTATTTTCTCTATCGTCTACTTTAAGAAGGTAAGGAGGTACTAAGTGCAAGAATTGAGCCATCGTTCATTGTGCGTACTGCGAAATCTGCTACTGCTTGCCCGCGTCGGCCGGCGCGGCGGTCGCATTCGGCACCTGTCACCTGTCACTGTACTATGTAAGAGTCTTCAAGAGGTCAAGTTCATGAGTTTAACATCTTAACATTAGCTCAACATGGTCACTTACTAATAGGTGGGATCGCTCGTCAAGCATTGACTTTGGTAACATAATATGAATAACATTGTAGGTATACATGTATTGTGTGTAAGTATTAAGTACATCGATATACCACACATTTAGATAGATAGATAGATAGATAAACTCTTTATTGTTTGTACACCGGGAGTAAAAAAAGAAAGAAACAAAAAGGTATAACAAACAGCACAAAACAATAGGCGGCCTTATCGCTAAGTAGCGATTTCTTCCAGGCAACCCACCAAAATATAGGAACTACAGAAAATACTTAGGGGTAGCGGCGTACTTAAACTTAACAAAGAAGAAAGATACAGAACTTATTAAATATACACATAATAAAAAAAACAGAAAAATAATCATCATACTTTTACACCAGTAGTGAAAGACAAACAAAAAAGGCAAAAGCAGGAAGCAAGAAAAAGAAAGGAAAAAAAAAAATGAAAAGAGGTTGAGGGGAAAAACAACGATGTAACAGGATTGAACGGACCAGGGTTAGGTTAGGTTTAGGTAATGCTCTTTAACTAAAGATTTAAATTTAATTATATTTTGAGCTTTACGTATGTGGGAAGGTAACGAGTTCCACAAACGTACCGCCGAGACCGTAAAAGATTTATGGTAAAAGGAAGAAAAATGACAGGGAGTTTGAAGGACAAGGTTGTGTGAGGAGCGAAGGATATGGTTATGACTAAGGCAACGATACTCAAAGTTATTTCTCAAATAACTAGGGGAAGATGGATTAAATAGCGTACAGTACAGAGCAGAAAGAACATGACTATTCCGGCGAAGTCGGATTGGGAGCCACTTGAGTTTAGCACGAAATTCAGAAATGTGGTCATACTTGCGAAGCCCAAATATGAACCTGATGCAAACGTTTTGAAGACGCTCAAGTTTGTTAAGTTGCTCCTCGGTAATATTAAAGTAACAGATATCAGCATAGTCTAGAATTGGCAAAAGTAAAGAAGTAGCTAGGGTAATTTTAGTGGATATAGGGAGGAAATTACGTAATCTGCGTAAACTGCCTAAGGCAGCAAATAGCTTTCTGCTGACGTCGTTAATTTGAGGGCCCCAAGTCAAGTTAGAGTCCATAAGGATTCCTAAATTCTTCACAACTTTAGAAAAAGGAATATGTACTCCATCAAGAAGTACTTTAGGAAGTTGTGTCCAATTAATTCTTGCAGTTAACCTAGACCCGCCGATAATAATGAGTTGCGATTTGTTTGGATTAACTTTCAAACCGTGACACTCGCTCCATGCAGTGATACTAGTCAGATCCTTGTTCAAATTGGAAATAGCTGCGGGTAACTCATTTAAGGAAGATTGAGCATAAATTTGTAAGTCATCAGCATATAGGTGGTAGGAAGAATTTATCTGTGAACAAATCGAATTGATGAATATAGCAAAAAGAAGTGGAGACAACACGCCACCTTGCGGTACGCCGGCAGTTAAATCAGACCATGTTGAGAAATTATCCTCAACTCGTACACGTTGCCGACGCCCATACAAGTAACTGTGAAACCAATCAATAGCGGAAGGAGATATGTTGAGAGAGTGTAACACCCCAAGCAAGATGTCAAAATCAACGCAGTTGAAGGCATTGCTAAAATCTAACAATGCCAACACAGTAAGCTGCTTGTTTTCCATCCCAAAACGAATGTCATCGGTGACTTTAAGTAAGGCAGTGACCGTGCTATGATTAAGGAGATTATTGGATTGAAGATAGGAGCTGAGTTGTTGTTGAACGAGTCGTTCAAGGACTTTTGAAAGGAAAGGAAGAATTGAAATGGGACGGTAATCAGATAAGGAAGAAGGTTTTGTTTTTTTTGGTATAGGGATAATTTCAGCTTCTTTCCAATAAGAGGGGAAAGAGCATGTGGATATGGAGGAATTAAGGAGGGAAGTTATAACTGGAAGGATAATGTCAAGGATAGGAATAATCATCTGACGGCTTATACAATCAGTCCCAATGGCATTCGAGTGGATGGCTAAAATATTTCTCTCAACATCACTATCCGAAAACTGATTAAAGAAAAAACTTGGATAATTAGGGGTAGGGAGCGCAGAGAGAGAATTTAACGTAGAAGATTTTACGCCAGCAGCTATGGTACTGGACGATGAAAAATGTTGATTAAGGTTATTTATATCAATAACAGAAGCTGAAGGAGTAGACTCATTACGAGGCTTCCCAATTTAGTACAGGTACAGTGACTTAAAAACGAATGGCATGTATCGGATATTATTTTCTACGTGTATACGTTTTCATGGCCAAACCACCAGCTCGATTAAGATAAAATTCGGAGTGAAAATATTTGAAAACCCAGGATCACATTTATATACTTTTTCAAAAATCAACCCCCAATGTGTTGTAAAGGAGGATGAAATTTTGTATGTGAAATTTTGTATAAAGACAGTTTTGGATCCTGAAAAGGACAAATGATACCTAATCATCCTGGAAATGATCCCGAAAAGGATAGTGGAAGGAATACAAAACTCAGCAAAATTATACTGAACAGGTCGCGATAAACTTTGACATTGGTAGACATAAAAATTATATAGGGTCTTTCATTAAGTACGGGTAGATTTTAAAATTGAATAAAACAAGTTGTACATGAGATATCAATAAGGTTTTATGTTTATTTGAGAGCCTCATCAATGCCATTTTGGGTGAAATAAAATATGATATGATAATATGGACAGCGAAGACGCCACACAGCTCAAGACACAATCGACATTCTGCACGAGCGGTTTCATGGCTTGGTTATCTCGCGCCGAGGCGACGTGAATTGGCCACCAAGATCGTGTGACCCCTTTAGACGTTTTCTTGTGGGGCTTTCTTAAGTCGCAGGTCTATGCGAATAAGTCGCAAACCACCGCGGCCCTCAAAGACAACATAATCGATGCCATCGGTCAAATTCAGCCTGATTTATGCGCAAATCATCGAAAACTGGAGCTTTCGAATGCGCGTCACCCAACGAAGCCGCGGCGGCTATTTGAACGATGTTATATCTCACCCAAAATGGCATTGATGAGGCTCTCAAATAAACATAAAATCTTATTGATATCTCATGTACAACTTGTTTTATTCAATTTTAAAATCTACCCGCACTTAATGAAAGACCCTATACTTTAGTTTCGATAATACGTTCCTGCGGAGATATTTTAACAGTACATAATATTATGTCGTTATCCATCTGTGACGAGGGAAAGCCGCAGGCAATAGGCGTTGTTAGCAACACAGAGAGCAAAATAATGTGATGTGATGTCTATTTCCAAGCACCCCCGTCAGCAGTAATCATTCCACCAAAAACATTTTCATTCATGTAAAATGTTGCCAAGACGAGACAACTAAGGCACTTCTCACACAACACTATTTGCAAGCGACTAGGATCTTGCCAATGTATGAAAGCGACGCGTCTACGACGCGTCTCCTGTCAGTGAGAAGTGTCAGATACAGCGAATTATGGATTGCGTTGCAGTCGCGTAGCTCATAAATTAAAAATTTTGTTTACACGAAATGTCATATCTTCTGTCGCTGTCTTGGGCGAGTAAAGCGAGAAAACAACCGAGCTTTACTCGCTGCTCGTTGCCGGTGGGACACCTGCATAATACCCACAGTATTTCTTTAAATCTTTTTGTGATACAACTATTATATGGATGTCAATCGTTTCGCCCTACCCTATTAAAATAAGCAAAATAAATGAGTCTAGGAATTTCTACATCAGCAAAATACATATTTTATCTTTCTAATATAATGGTGTATTCCAATCTTGTATGTAGTTTATTCGCGTGAGTTGATAGTCATAAGAAGTTTAGGTACAATCTTTTTCGTATTTCTTTTCATTTACGTATACAATTTTATATGATTTGTTGCCTTTGATTTCTTCTTATTAAATAGTAATAAAATAGTGCTGCTTTAAAGAATAAAATGCATTTTATTTAATTTCAGTAATGTAATAAAAAGCCCACGTTGCCGCACTTATGCCACGTTGATGAAGTGTCAAAATAAAACTAAGTGAAATTTTAAAACGGCCCGGGACTCAGATCAAAAGTTATGGTTGCATTAAACCGGACGAAACAGTGATCAGAGGACGGCGTCGTCGCTCTCCGCTGAGGTGGGCCTGGCTTCCTGAGACACAGGTTTAATACCTCATCATAAGGACCAGCTTCCCCATTTTGTGCCTTTGTGGCGTCGTTTTGTGTATTTGTGGTGGAAAATAAACGTATTTTATTATTAATCATTTATTACTATAACAGGATCAGTTATCATTCTCTAAACAAAGTTGGCTTAGCTTGTCTGAACGATTAGATCTTTTTAATTTCACGACTAAATATGGAGTTCATTATTTTGATTCCTCCTACGTAAACTATCGTATGTCCAAAAAGCAACTTTACAGGAACAGCATTTAAAAACATTATGTGACAACCCTAGCGCAGCTACTTCGGAAACAATAAACAATAGGGGCCATAAACATGTCGAGTCAACAATAGGACAATAGCGCGCTTGCCCGTCTCAAAAGTACGCACAACGCTTCGACCATTACGGCAATAGTCATACGGGCGAAGCTCGGTTGCAAGGAACGTTCTCGAATTTTATACGAATCGGGTCCGTCCGGAATTAGCGAGAAAGTTCTGGATTGGCGTGAATGGTGCGTGAGTGGTATAAAAAGGGGCGATCCGTCAACCGCGGACATTCTAGTTTCGGAAGCAAAACCAGGAAGATACCAGCGATACCTACGAGCGATACCAGTGCGAAGTGAAGTGATTTCTACGAGTGATACAGTGTTCGACGAGTGTGTTTACGAGTACCTACGTGTATAGTGTTGTGGTGTGTACTGTGTACATCGTGTAATTTGTGTGTCTACGAGTACAATAAAGTCTTTGTGGTACATTTTGGCATTTTCTCGAACCCATTACTCCTGACAAGTAACAATTATAAGGTGCAGTTTTTCTGTTTTTTAACCGACTTCAAAAAAGAAGGAGGTTCTCAATTCGACCGTATATATGCTTTTTTTATGTTTGTTCAGCGATTTTTTCGTCGTTTATGGGCCGATTTTGATAATTCTTTTTTTGTTGTAAAGTAGATATGCGCAGTGGGGTCCTTTTGAAAGGATCATCAGGATCTGATGATGGCATCTTGGAGAAATCGAGGGCAACTTTCGAAAATTGTATGGAAGACTAGTGTGTTTGTTCATGTTATCATAAATACATTAAAGCGCTACCATTTCAAGAAGGTCTGGAGTCGATCTGATGAAGCCGAAAGACAGTCGTGGGAACTCCTCAACGATTTACTGCAGTTATCTAGTGTTTGGGCTTGATTAATTTGTAGTGACGAGAACTTTACACATACATGTTGAATTGAGCGCCATCTGGCGAGTAGGTTTTGAGTTACGACTACTTATCAAGGTTGAAGTCGGTTATTTTTTTTTGCAAAAAGCAATTATTACAATTGGGATATGATTTTTTTACTATTTATAGTCAAAGTATGATGTGTTCTCATACTATATTATGGAATTATAAATATTCAACAGTTTTGGAGATATTGTTGTTACGATGTTTTACGCCGGTTAAAAGTATTCTTAACAATCGTAAGTTGCACATGCAATATCAAATGTAATGAAAACAACCACGTTAATAATCGTATGCGTATCGTTGGCGTAGGAAAGAAGCGTATGAACGTATTAACGGCGAAATTTGCGATTTCATCGTCTAGTGGGGAGATGTCCAGTGGTGGTCAGCGGTCGCTCATTGGTCGGCCGCTGCGATGTCGTGATCGTGGACCAATCAGCAACCGGCACGATGGTCATCTGCGTTGGTCAGCTCGGTGGTGGTGGTCATCGCTGCTACAGAGTACCTACTGTTGCGCGCGTAGATAATGTAATGAATTGATGCAACAGACTAGTGCGCGAACAGAAATAAAAAAATATAAAAACGCTAACTCACTCATACCCCCGCAGTAGGTTACTAGGTACGGTCGGCCAAAAAATTGGTTTACCACTCTAAGGTTGAATGCCGTTTGCAGATTCATAGGTGATAAAGGTTAGTTTCGCTTGCAGATCGATCTGACAACTTTTATTACCATCTTTATCCGATTATTAATAAGTACGTGACATTTGTTTTGTTCTTAGTTTAAATGGTTTAAACTCGATCGGAAACTTGTTAAGTATGTAAATATATTTTGTGAACCGCTTAAGATTTTCACACAAAACTAGAAAAAGGGTTCCCCATACTAAGAACTGAAACTCAAAAAATTTTTTTTCATCAAACCCATACGTGTGGGATATCTATGAATAGGTCGTCAAAAATGATATTGATGTTTCTAGCATAATTTTTTTCCGAGAGGCACTCCCAAAGTGGTAAAATATGTGCCCCCCCCCCCCCCCGATTCAATTCTAAAATAAGAGAATGATAAAACTAAAAAACATATAATATATGATGTGCATTATGTAAACTTCCACCGAAAATTGGTTTGAATGAGATCTAGTAAGTAGTAAAAAAACTACGTCATAAATCGTAAATCGCAATTTACCTTTCATACGGAACCCTTCATGGGCGAGTCCGACTCGCACTTAGCCAATTTTTATTAAATTACTTGCATATTTGTTTGACAAACTGTCATTTGTCAATTTTCTTTTTAAAAAGATTTTTTTTTGTTTTCATAGCCTAAGCAGGCAAACGAGCAGGCGGGTCACCTGATGGTAAGTCCGACCGTCGCCCATGGACATTGGAAACACCAGGGGCGTCACCAGTGCGTTGCCGGCCAAAAAGAAAGGTATGGACCCGCTTCTTGAAGGACCCCATGTCATAGCACTGTGGGAATACCGAGGGAGGAAGTTCGTTCCACAGTTTACACGTACGTGGCAGAAAATGACGTGAAAACCGAACTGTGGACGAATGCCAAGTGTCCAGATGATGTTGGTGGAACCTGGCTTTACCCCGTGCTGTGCGGTGGCGGAAGTTAACCGCAGGTATTAAATTAAACAGTTCCTCAGAACACTCCCCGTTATACAGACGGTAGAATACACAGAGAGAGCCCACATCTCTCCGTAGTTCTAGCGTTTCCAAACCGCTTGTGAGCATGGGATCGTCGACAAGTCGAACAGCTCGCCGTTGGATTCAGATAAACGGGTCCACCTGGCTAGCTGGTGCCCCGGCCCAAAGGTGAGAGCAATACTCCATGTGAGGTCGGACTTGTGCTTTATAAAGCAACATCCTATGCTCAGGCATGAAGTACCGCTTAGCTCTGTTGAGCACTCCCAACTTCTTTGAGGCCAGTTTAGCCTTACTCACCAAGTGGTCCGGAAACTGAACTTCGTTCGAGATATCAACACCTAGGATACCGATACTCCTGGAGATGTTAAGGGGAATGTTCTGAAACCGTGGTGCTATGACGAATGGGGTTTTTTTAGCGGTTAAGGCGCAAACTTGTGTCTTCTCAGGGTTGAATTGGATTACTAATTTATTGGCGATGATGACGAAAATGATGATGGTGATGACCACGACGATGACGAGAATGTTCACGATGACGATGATGATGATAACGATGATGATGACGATGATAAAGACGATGATGACGACGATGATGATTATGATGATGAAGACGATGATGATGACGACGATGACAATGATGATTACCATGATTATGTCGATGAAGATAACGACAGTAAAAACAATAATGATGATGATGACGATGACAAGACCGATGACGGTGACGATAATGATGATGACGGTGATGATGACGATGATGATGACGATAACGATTATTTAAATCTTTGCACAAATTAATGCATTATCCGTTTCTAATAAA